>JASDDO010000016.1:35332465-35935137 GCA_030015575.1 Agapanthus africanus | reverse complement strand
CTACACAATGGACTAAGCAAGAGCTGATCTTGAACACTTTGTGCAACTCAAGAATTTTCTTAAGTTGCCAAAGGAGCTAATTTCTGCACCCCTAGTTTAGTATTTCAATTCTTATTGCATCCATTCTAGTTTCATGTCGATATGGTGTCGTTTGATGGACTTTTGAAACTTCAAGTTAGGGTTTAGGTTAGATCTGAAATCAAAGATGAAATTGAGGATTGTGGTGACCTTAGAACCCGTGGTGGAATGTTATTTTGGACCAGACCTGAGAGTTAAACCCAGAATACGGATTTAGTGAATCGATATCGGGGAAAACAGTAAATCTGGGAGTGTATTTAGGAATTTGCTACACCCCGAGACCCCTAAAATAAAATTGCGTTGACAGTGAGATGTGCAGGCACCCTGGAACTACCACACAAAGCCCTAGCCCCTAATTCCTTGTTTGGGCTACAGATTTAATCTCTCTGGCCGCAAATTGCGGCCAGAGCAGGTTGGAACCCCTCCGTTTTTGTTCTGTAGCCTTTTGCCCTATAAACTTGATCGTGGGTATGTGCAATTTTGTCTGATTCCATCTAGGATAAACTTGGGTTAGTTTTCATAGGTTGGCGCATGATTTACGACTTCTTTTAGCATGGATTTTGGTGTTTGGGTGATTCGTCTCTGCCGGGTGACGTTTGGACATCAACTACAAGTGGCTATTGATCGTGTTTGCATGCGAGGCGATAGGTTTTTACCTATGCGAGTAGCATGTGCTGTTTTGGTTTTCCGATGTGATTTTCATGTGCTTTAGCGTGTGTGATATACTTGTAGGTACCCTACGTGATGTTGAGGCGAAGAAGATGAAGATGGCGACATCAGCATCGGCACACGAGAAGCGAGGTGAGTAGATTTATATCTACGGGGAGAAGTCGGGTGGATGGCGTATAGCACCCCCGCAATCCGTGGTGATGTATACGAATACGTATACACATATATAATTATTATATGTTGTTTAAGATTAATGATGGTAAAAATGGATTATTGATGATAAGGATGGATTGGTTTAGTGTAGTGCGAAACCCTAGAGTAGTGGTTGCACCCACAAATACACGCACACACATACTTGCTTACATTCTTTCTTTTACCTGTGCGCATATGGAGGTGTGTATATCTACACATGGGTATGGGACTATATGTTCATATACGGGATTTGAGGATGATACGTGGGATTGAGATGAGTCGAAGAGATTTGATTTGGGGCCATGAGATCGGCGATATGACAGGATTCATATTTGAGATACGACATGACGATTTAGCGGGTCCCTTGACGAAGCGTTTCATACACGTGCATGCATACATAGATGGTGTCATTTGTACTAGACTTAGGTCAGTACCCCAGATTTGGGATGCCGTACGATGGATTTACGTACGAGCTATATAGTGATGTTAGATCCGCACTCATGACTCAAGGATGTTATATGATATACTGTATCGTACGTGATACTATTGAGGCAGGATCACCGACTATTGTATATATATATATATATATATATATATATATATATATATATATATATATATATATATCGACTCAGATGTAGGTGGTATCATACCCCTCCTGTTTAGATTACTTAGTAGACATTAGACTAGACCCAAGTCATACCTATTTCAAAACTAACGAATCATGGATATTTTAAAGATAGGCAAAAGGGATTCTACGGGTATTTTCAAATGAAGCATCTTTTCTTAAAACACCGTAGCCCTTATTTTATTAAAATCCCCGATTCGTCTTATTTCAAATGTCAAGGCTGCATGATATAGTTATTGAGGTAGATTATTTACTGTTGCGTTGATTATTTGATTCCGCATATTCATGCTATTTGCATTGCATCGCTTGTGTTGTTGATATATTACAGTCATGCTGCTAGGACACCAGCACCATTATCGATGATGCGTATGTTCCACGTACACTTGTTTGCTGGCTCACACACTTCATCATCGATAATTGCCATGTCACTACACTGTAGTACTGTTGCATTCAGTATATGATTCTTGCATGACATAATGATATGCTTACATTTCTTTTACATGTCGCATACATCATGCTTTCTGATTATACGCATTGAGATATGTTGTTTCCATGATATTTCTGGATTTGGGAACCGTGGGTATTTCAAAAGAGAATATGTAATTGTTTTAAAAACCCGGTTACCCTTGATATGATATTTCAGTGCGTCCACCATGTGTTTTCTCGGTGCTGAGTGCGACATGTGAAACCCGATTCGAGGAGTGGACGAGGCCGATTGCGGGTACATAGTGGGCCCGGTATGGTTCCCCTCGGCAAGATGATCGATGGACTTTGCCGATTGAGCCTGGAGGTGGGCGAGTACCTACCAGTGATTGGTTGGACCTGGTGGTTATCCAGAGGGTACCGACCAGAGTCGATAGATTGATATGGGCGTACTGCTGGAGCCGAGGGCCGATTCCGCAGACGGAGCCCTTGGGCTGATCCGGACTGACGGAGCCCGATATATGAGGATTTACGTGCCAATGCTGGGCACAGCTTTCGTGATGTTTTCGAGTGTCGATGCTGGGCACTCCGGTTCCATGACTTTAACGTGTCGCGATGGACACAGATGGTTTATATCCTCATATTTTTCCATGCATATGCTTTATGATATTTGCATGCATGATGCTTATTGTCATTGAGTGACGAGTGGACAGGATCCACGTACATGCAGATTTGATTACATTGATCTTACCTCATATTCATGATATGCTATTACCTGAGGCACTGGCACGAGCACTTGGCACTACACTTATGTATTGAGGTTACATTGCCACTTTAGCATGCTTCAGACTTATTCATATTGAGGTTTATTTATATCTGATCGTATTGACCTAGGATGGGTCATACATTCGATCTCTGCTTGTAGATATTTTCTATTCACGAGTTGGCAACTCACCCCCGTTGTGCCACAGTTCTTGCAAGTTTTTGCCGTACAGATTCTATAGCGGCATTTATGGCACACTACTTCTATATGGGTGACTTTCTTTGGTAGGTGGGTTCTTTTGTATCAGAACCGCCATTGTACATGTATTATTCATTGTATCTAGAAATTCCATCAACCAAAACTTGTATATCGTTTCAGACTTAGAAAAACAGTGATGTATTATTTCGACCTTAGAGTCGCGCTTGTAGTATTACGGTTTTCTGGCTGTTTGAATTCCTTTTTGGGTTTTGATCCCCGCCCTTTGGCGTTGTATATTATTATTGCTTGCGTAGTTGTGACCGTCGATTGACGAAGAGCTAGCTCCCGCTTGGGGATGCCTTTCATCATTTCATATATATTATTCTTGTTGTACCCCGTTCGGGGCCTGTTTTTACAAAGGAAACTCTGCCGAAATTTTCAGAAAAGGCTACACATTTTTAAAATGCATTTTCGGCTTAGTTATTTGAAAACTTTGATTTCAAACATGCTTTATTTACTTATTAAAAACCAGTTCCTTTATTTACTCCTTAAATGGTTTTAGATTTCTGGGCCTTTGGCTTACTTGGATCAGATGGAGTCCTATAGACTTCATAGGATTCAAGGGCCAGTCACGTGCTCTTTCGGGTCGTGACATGTAGATAGCCTATGCAATGAAACCTAGAACCCTACGGGTGCGGCAAGTTACCCGCCAAAACCTGAAGCGAGGCAGCCCCCTTCAACATAATGAATGGACCACCCTGCACTTCACGGAATCCGGTAACTTGAACACCCCTTCTTGGGTCAACCTGTACCCCCTACGAGCACTGCGAATAGTCTGCCAATTCCAGAGTGAGGCCCTTTTGCCTCTCAAAGCCATGAGATACGGAGCAGTTGCCCTCTAGAACCCGGCTATCCGTGCACTCCGTCGCGGGGTAAACCTAGTACAGAAATGAAAAATGTGTACAACGGGTACATCGATCTCAGCCCGGTCGTGCCCCAAAAGAATATTATACAAACAGGCAGTGACGGCAGTCCACATGTTGGACGCTCGCCCCGCAATATCAAATGTACAAATAAAACCAAAATGCATTACCATTGCACACTGCTATCCACCACGACAAATCCGCAACATCACAGCACAACACAGAACATCAACGCGAATGTCACGTTCGCAAACCCGTCTAAAAGAGCTATAGAGATTAGACGCAATTTACCGCTCGAATGGCATTCACGGTCGGAGATATAACGTAAGTACTGTAAACTAACACGTTTCAAATTCCGATTGACAAAACTTCCCGAAGTGGGCCCCACGTACATCTGCAGTACACAAACAAAATCTGGGCCCAAACAAAATATACCAGAAACCACAATTCCTTATGCAAGAGCCCCAGAAGAAATATGGTACACTGAAGCACCAAGCCTGCGGTGGAACAACGACCAAACTTGGCATGTGTGGCGGTTCCGCGGCAGTATGGTCGAATCAGTGGCCCAAATTTCTACTGTGTTCTTAAAAAAACCTGCGCGATTTTCTGAGATGCTCAAAATAAATTTTAGACCTGTTTTAAAAATCGACAGAAACTTTAGCCTGAAAATGCGATTTTGGAAATTTCGTTCGATCGTTGTTTTAAACATGTTAGAACAAGTTAGTAAAGGTTAATGGCATGGCTCTGATACCATGTAAGTCTACGGTAGCGCCCCGGCCGTCATTCTGACGCCAAACGCGGAACAAAAACTTTTATAACTGGCGCTATCGCATATTATAACCCGGATCTTGCCATTAACGCTAAACTAACAAACTGTAAAGAGGTAGAAAGGCTATACCGATCGATCTGAGTCCTTAGGTCTTTAGCCATCATCCCACGCTCCTCGCGGAAACTCCGATCTCTCGTCTCCTCATCGAGGTGGCACCACGTCAACGGATCTTTAAATGGGCTCCCGCCTCTATACCGAGGCAACTCGGTCATCAAGTCTGCTAAAAGAGATGACCAAGATGAAGTAGAGAATGAGTAGAATACTTTGTCTCAAACATCCTAGGGTTCTCATCACATGAGAGGATTAGGGTGGAGGTTGAAGAAGATGCTAAGGATTGGAAATGGTGAACTCAAAAAACACTCGAGAGAGAGAGAACTCAAGCATAATAACTTGTTCTTCTCTTGTGAATAGATAAATGAGGTTATATCTTCTAAACCCAAAAGAAAAATATCTTATAAAAATATCTCCTCAAAATATCTATCCACAAAACAAAACTCATTAATTCTTAATGACTCACTAGATGACTCATTACATGAGTCATTAGTGAACATTCTAGAATTGATGAGTCACAAAGAATGAGTCACCCTTTTCAAAACCTATTTAATCATTTAAACCAAAATGATTAACCAAAAGAAATGCATCTTCTAAAGTATTCTCGTAACGGATTACGAAAATACCCCTCACCTGTATATACATACCAGTATCCGCATTCCGACCGAATACGAATACGAGAGACTAAAATATTCCGACTCAATATAATACATGGATCCGGCTTAAACCAAAGCCCAGCAGTATTATCTGTCCGAAATATGACACGTGCACAAGTGCACGTTCATTTTCGAACCCTGCCATAAAACCATACGGCCTCTACAATGTTTCGCCCGAACTTGGGAAACTATCTGTGGGGGACTCTAAAGACTCGTCAGTACCCTAGCAGTGGGTTTAACCACAAGCACGTCAGCAACACTAGCTGTGCGTAACGGCTGCCCATGTACTGACCGAAAGGGAAGCCTGATGAGCGAACTCATCCTGGAACCCTACTGAGCCTATCAGTGACAATATACATACAGTCTGGTCCGTTCGTCTATGAGTATCGCATATCGGGCCTAGGTGGCTGGTAACGTCAGACCCCCAACAGCGGTATAAGTCGTGTCAGAGTGTAGCCCAGAATACCTTGAGATACTACTGGAGTACCTACCAGTAAATCTCCTGCCTCGGTCGAGGGCTTTATTTAATGGCTCTCCTAGACACAGCGCGATCTCACCCCCAATACCGGGAGAGACGAATCCCCTGCCGATCCACTCACTTGCCTCCATGTGTCTCGGGACTGTACCCAAAAAAAACCTGTTTGCACGACTCCTTTGAGCCGTGGTAGGGTAGAAATCAAAGCACAGTAGGAACTCACACGAGACAAATGACGACCTCAGGTCGATGAACTAACCTGTACACATGTCACCAGGGAACTGCTATCTGACGCTAGGTATAAATACCAACTAGCAGGTTCCCGGCGAGTCCTGTCCGGTGTACTCATAACCCAACGAGCACATGTATATCTCTTAGGTGATCCAACTGACACCAGTGGATTGTGAGACCGGCCACCGCCCCTCGTCAGGGTCTCGACTGTATACACTAGTCTACTCCGGAGTATCAATACCCTGTCTCGAAACTCCCACGACTAGGGACCACTTTTAAGGATGTGCTTATGGACTACCCAACTCTCACGTATATGATCACCATCATACTGTTGGTATTCAAGCAGGATCCTAAGGGCTCTATCAACGTGTAATAGTGAACAGTCACCTAAAGCTGTACACGATGATAAAGGCAAACCAGATAGCATACTATCATCTCGAGTAAGACTGTCCTACTAATATAGGTCCTCCCTCAATCATTGCAATCACGTACCTGCGATCCAATAATTGACTTTGAGGGCACTACATCCAACAGGTTCACTTCCCATCTTGTAAATATTCAGCTCAATTGACATCTTCCCGAAGGATAGGTTCATAGAGCCATTTTGACAGTTGATTACAGCGTTGGAAGTGACCAAAAATGGTCGACCTAGAATCACATGAATTTGGTTCCGTGGGTTCGCTACAGGCTGTGTATCTAGAACAATAAAGTGCACATGGAATATAAATTCCCCAACTTTTATTAACACATCCTCAAGTTCACCCCTATGTTTGGTGATAGTTCGATCTGCCATTTGGAGAGTGCAGTGTGACGGTTTTTACTCTCCGATACCTAATTGCTCATAGACAAAGTAAGGAAGCGGGTTAACGCCGGCACCAAGATCGAGTAGAGCACGGTCGATATTTTTACCCTAATAGAAATAGATATTGTAGGACAGCCGGGGTCCTTACGTTTCTTAGGTACTTGTTGGGTAAAAGTTATGTTTACATTACTCGACATGAACACCATTTTCGGCACTTGATTTTTCCACTTTCTAGTGCACAAGTCCTTTAGAATTTTCGCATAGGACGGAACTTGTTGTAGAGCATCTAGGAGAGGGATATTGATGTTAACATGTTTAAATATTTCCATAATCTTCTCCATTTGTGGACATGGTCTGTTTTCCCTTAACCTATTAGTATAAGGGGATTTATCAATAAGAGCTGGGTCCAACATTATAGAAGATCGAGGGGGTGGAACAGATCCCAGAATCGGAGTGGGGATCGCCTTATGTTGACTAGAAGGAGTGGGCTGAGAGTTCGAGCCTTGGGGAAAACGGAGAATAGGCTCGCAAGAAGGTAGAGTAGACGAAATAGGGTAAGAAGTGGAAGCGGGGGTATCATCGATTGATTCCTCATTATCAATCACCTTACCAACGTGGTTGTTTAGTACTCTTCCAGATCTCAACGTGGTAATAGCACTCACATTATGATACGAGTAGCCAGGATTTGGTAGGGGTTGAGCCGGAAGTTTTCCTTTCTCTCTATCGCTCATCGCGGCATTTAACTATGCAATTTGTGCTTCTATCGCTTTTATACACCATAGGAGGCGGAGTCATTCTTTATTGTGTCGATAGAAGACCTTATATCAGCCGATATTTGCATGGAATGTTTCATAAACAAATTCAAGGTTCGTTCGAGTGAAGAGGAGTTTTCAGTACCCGACGTTTGGAAAGAATTATTAAAAGGTGCAGAATTGTTGGCTGGATTTTGAAAAATTTGTGTTTGAAAGGGGTGCTGATTTTGTGGTGGTTGTTGCTGCTGTGGAGGAACCCTTTGAAAGTTATTTTGGTTTGGAACCGTATTTTGAGTTTGGTGTTGGTTCCAAACAAAATTAGGATGATTCCTCCAACCTTGATTATATGTGGAAGAATAAGGATCGTTTATAGGTCTTTGCTGAAAAGAAGCATTAGTGTGTTCTTGACCTTGAAACGGAGAATTCAAAAGACATTCTTTCGTCAGATGTGTTGGATCAGAACAGCATCCACACACGGTTTTAAGGAGCGCCACCTGATTTAAAGAGGCTAATAAAAATTTGTTTTCCATAGTTTCGAGTTTCTTTTGCATTGCTGCCATTTCGGCTTTTACGGCAATGGAAATATCAAGTTGATGGATACTACCGCTAGATGATGGACTAGCGCATTCCCATTGTAAACTGTTTTCAGCAAAATCTTCCAAAAATTTCCAAGCTTCACCATCATCTTTATACATGAAATTGCCTTGACACATGGTTTCAAGCATCCGTTTTTTCGTTGGATTAATGCCCTCATATATAATTCGGCATAGATCCCATCTATGGATTCCATGATGAGGACATTGGATAAGCAGATCCTTAAAACGTTCAAAGAATTTCCAAAATGGTTCATTGGGAAGCTGGGAAAACTGGTTGATTTCACTCCTAACACGGGCGGTCTTATGATTGGGATAAAATTTCTTTAAAAATGCTATAACGAATTCATTCCAGTTGGAAATAGAATGTGCGGGTGTGTTATAAAGCCACTTTTCGGCTAAATCGCACAAAATAAATGGGAGAAGACGTAAATGCATAGCATCCACAGAAAGTTATGAAGTGCCCATCATAGCACATACGTTTTCGAATTTGGTGATAAAAACGTATGCATCTTCAGACTCTAGACCGTGAAATTTTGGCAAAAGATTGATATAGTATGGTTTGATTTTGAAATTATCCCCATTGGCTGGTGGAATGGAAAGACAAGTAGAAAGAGGACCACGTATAGGGTAGCATCTCTCTTAGAGAGATATACGCTGTAGATTATGTGCACCTGCGGGTGGTGGCAGAGTGGTGTTATTAAAAGTTGATGGAGAACCGTCCATCTTGGTGGATGAGGTTTGTGCTGAGGAAAAAGAAGATGGAGAAATACCGACTTCGGAGTCGATAGATGAAACGCGGAAAAGACGGGCACTAGAATCCCGTGTCCAGCCGAGCATGCACTAAGCGGGTTTAGCGCAAGTGGCAGCGTATGTGTAAATTAAAAAGAAAATAGAGGTTTGTTTTTTTGTTTGATTTTGAAAAAGACGGATTTAGACAAATCACAAAAAATGCACAATCAACCTTAGATCTAAGATCACCTAGGTCAAGTCACTGACCGCTCCTAGACTTCCAGAAGAAAAATCGCAGGATAAATCCTCTACTAACACTTTATCTCTCCTGTAGCCAGGTAAGTGGGAGGTATCCGCTATGTAAATAGCGGGTCAAATTAAGTAACCACTTACCTTAGACACACTTGCCTAGACACCACAAAAGAAAAGCGGATAATCAGTAAATTACCCACGACCTTCCTATGTCCTAATTGAGCGCGACGGTCCTTAGAGTCTTGGTCTAGATATTTTTTAGTTAATGAAGGGTTATGCGGATGCTAGTTTTACAGTTTTTGGGGCTTAGGAAGGTAATGAAATCCCCACCTAATTTGAATTTGGTCTTTGCCCCTTAATTCTCGTATTAAAATATGCAAAAATAACCAATATCAAAACACACAACAAGAATTTTTTTTGAGTGGCGAATTTTTGCAAAGAATCCTGCAGAAAAGTTATTATTGGACTTATCAGAGAAGAGAGGAGAAGATAGAAATTATACCACAGAGAGCTGAAACCCTAATTCGTCAAGAACGCCGCGGTTCTGCCGCCAATACTTGCTACTTGCCGCGGTTCCGTGGTCTACTAGACTGTTCTTTGAACATTTTTTGGTTTTGATGCTCCCCTTGCTCCTCTGGTCTCGATAAATTGATTTGAATATTTTTCTCCCTGCTACAGTGATTCCAGATTTCCTTGAAAAATTCACACACTAATCGTTAAGCACACGATACGTTTTTTTATTTAAATTTTGATGGAATAATAATATTTCAACCCAAATAGCAAGAACGAACAAATTACACATGTATCCCCAGCAACGGCGCCATTTGATTGATCTAATTTTTGGTTTCCACTTCTTTGATTTTAAAGAAAAGATGTAGTACTAAAGAAGTGATGTAATATTTTAGTCGTATAATAATCGCAATCAATAACGGTGTCGCGTGTAGCGAGTGTTAATTAGTATGGGTCGTACTCTGGGATTCGTGGTACTCGTAAATTCTTGCTTTAGTTGAGTCGAAAGAACTAGTAAAGAAAATCAAGAAATTGTTTCAAGAGTTTATTGAAGTAATTGTTTCAAGAAATTCATGAAATTGTTTTCAAGGAAGAAAATTCAAGAAAATGTTCAAGATTTTGTTATCAAGAAAATTGTAGAAGGCTTGTAGGATTCGAACAGAATTGTTAGCCATGGAAG
Source organism: Agapanthus africanus (assembly GCA_030015575.1). Taxonomy (NCBI): domain Eukaryota; kingdom Viridiplantae; phylum Streptophyta; class Magnoliopsida; order Asparagales; family Amaryllidaceae; genus Agapanthus; species Agapanthus africanus. Next base: position 35,924,701 of record JASDDO010000016.1, on the reverse strand, counting down.
ACTATTCAAGATGATTCATCTTATCTATTGGTAGAATTAAAACTAGATTTATGGCTAACAATGAGAATTAGGAATCCCTTAAAGAAACTAGGGTTTCTCCTTCATTGCCCCTTGTCCTTTCATTGATTGCCATTCTTATCTAGCCTTTAACAAGAAGGACCATCAATCTAATCCCCAAATTGTGACAAAATTCATAATAAATTGATCACGCTCACAATATGGACATTGATAATTCTTTTTGCTAAAATTTGTAATCTCCATAAGACTTAAGATGAATATAGAATTCACTCACCATGTGATCTACCAAATTCCTTCGAATCCTTAGCAAATGGAGATTTACTCACGCATTATGAAAATAGAAGAATCAACAAATAGAGATTTCATAATGCGAAAATTTAAAGAAAGCGAGACTAAAAGTAATGATCACCTTTATTATTCAACTTCAAATTACAACTTCTTCAATCCGAAATTAGAAGAAGAATAGCTCTCGATCACTCCCTTGAAGAGGTAATTTCTCCGTCGATCTTCGCTTCGCTCGATCACCGTGAGTCTTGGTTCTATCGAGGATCAAGTGCTCGTTGATGACGATCGGTTTCGCGTAAAGGAATCTTGAATGATCTCGCTCGATGAATTTCTCAATGATTCTTGATCTTGGATCTTGATTTGGAATTGGATCTAAATTGTTTTTGTAATTGTGTATTAAAATTCAACAACCTTTTTAATGTAGGCTTAGGTCCTTTTTATAGCCCCAAATCAAGCTTCCCTCATAAGCTAGGTTGTTATAGAGAGGCTTATAGAATAAGTTAGGTGGTTATGAAACTTCATCAACAAGCTAGGTTATTAAAGAGAAGTTTACATAATAAGATTGTTATAATGAAGCGTCCTCAGCAAACTATGACGATACAGGGAAGGTTTTGGAGAAATCTCAATCTTCGATTCCCTGACTCGGCCGCAGATCTACGGCGACTCGGGCTGACTCGGACGCGGTTCCATGGTCGATTAATGTCTTCATTGCTTCAAATTTCTTTGGTCTTCTTCTGTTGATTTGTGGGTTTATATATGATATCTGGAATCTTTTTTTCTCTACTGAATCTCTGCCAGAATTTAACTCTTTGATTTTGTGTATTTTATCGACGAATTTCTGATTCCGATATCTGGTCTGGGCTAATTTTTGCACAAGATCTCAATGAAGAGTGTTAGAGATATACAATATTATGCGTGAAATAATAAACATACAATTTCCTTCAAAAATGTTGATTATAATGTATAACACATGGTAATTGATATTTTCCAGACGAACTTGTAATATGTGCTATATTTATAACAAACATGCTTATATGATTAGAAAAGTGAGGAAATTGTTATGTTAAAAATTGCAATAATTTCGACTGAACAGTTGCCAAAAAGCAATACTATGATTTTGAACAATTGCTACTATGTACCTTCCATGGTTTGCAATATCATATCAGTTTCTTTACTTGATAAAGATGGATATAAGTTTGTTCTTGATAAATATATCATGAACATTTACCTTAATCAGGTATTGGTTGCAGAAGGTACACTGTGTAATGGTATCTATGTTCTAAATCAAAACGCGGCTTTCAATGTACAAAAACGCGCAAGAGGAAGAGTTCAGAACAAAACGAATCCTACTTGTGGCATTGTAGACTTGGTCATATCGGAGAGAAAAGACTGAGTAAATTGCATAAGGATGGATATTCGAATACGTTCGAATTTTCATCTTATGAAACTTGTCAGTCATGTCTCAAAGGAAAGATGACCAAATTTCCGTTCACAGGACACAGAGAAACAGCAGGAGAGCTCTTGGGACTCATACACAGCGATGTATATGGCCCAATGTCTATACATGCACGGGGTGGATTCTCGTACTTCATCACATTCACTGACGATCTCTCTAGATTCGGATATGTGTATCTTATGAAACAAAAATCTGAAGCTTTGAGAAATTCAAAAAATACAAGAACGAAGTAGAGAACCGGATTGGCAAAAATATCAAGATCCTCCGATCTAATAGAGGAGGGGAGTACTTAAGCACGGAATTCCGGGACTTTCTAAAAGAAAATGGTATTCTCTCCAGCTTACTCCTCCGTATACACCACAGCACAACGGTGTATCGGAGTAGAGGAATCGTGCCCTATTGGATATGGTTCAATCCATGTAGAGGCTAAAACGACTTTTAAGTACAATCCTCGGAACTTTTTTGTATGCCGGTTGTAATGTCGTTTGAACGTACCGCTCAAAATCTGCATTTTCTCCGAATTCGAGAACATGTTCATCTGCCATAACATATCTTTTCATTTTCGAAATATTTAAATCATGGTTATATTGAAAAAGATGTAGACCTGCGAAACCAATTTATGATTGTGTCGTGGAACCGACCGGAGAGTCTAAGTGTTTTTTTGCATGCTTATGCAAACTGTCGGTGTCGGCATCATCCTTGTGTTTATATGTATTGCCAAAATATCTGCAAACGGCATATCTAACACTGTCCCTAAATTCAATTTTATAGTCATCCCAAATATTACTAGCATTCGCGCGTTTTTTAGTTTCTCCGGATGTAGGGTGGATCCTTCTATTTGTGGTTCTATTTCGGGTCCTTCGGGATGAAAAATTTGGGATTGATGCGTATCGGATGAACCCTCCATATCAATATTTTAACTAATTAAAAAAAAGAGTATTAGAGTAAAAATGACAAATTAAAAATAATAAACAAGAAAGGGAAGAATTTTGGAATAGCAGTAGAGTAGAATGAGACGGCCGTAGGCCGGAGTTTCAAAAACATGGAGTCAGACTGTCGGAGAATCGGATTGGAGCTTCTATTCTTGAAAACATGGAAGTTAGAGAGAGTATTTTTTGTTGAGAGATGGTATTTTTGGAGGGATGATATTTTTCTGTAAGAGATGAGAATTTTTTAATTTGGGGGAGAAATGGATTTGGAATGAGAAGAAATGGAGGGTTTGGGGGGTATTTATAGGTTTTTTTATTTTTTGAATAATCTGGTCGTTTATAACCATTACGAGGAAAGACAAATCAGAGGCGACACGTAGCGAAGCGAGACGGCTCATCGATCTCCTAACCGTTGCAACCCGTTGGACGCTAACTTCGAGGCGAATCGGTCAACGACATGAAGCGAAGCGGATCAGCGATTCGAGGAGAATTTTGACGATTCCTGATGATGCTCTATATTGATGAGCTCCCAGATCAGGACACGTGGCAGATGACGTGTCCCAGAACTCAGAAGAAAGGGCCCACGGGGGCCGACCAGGCCACCCTTGCACCCGAACTATGAGCACAAGCCGGCCCTCCTCAGGACCCCCTGCAAATTTGCCTCCTCGGCCTCTCAGCTCGCCTCCGAGCTACTACAGGACAAAGATACCTCGGCCCTCCCACTCGTTCCCGAGCTCTCCCACCGAGGCCATATTCCTCGGTCCCTCCGACCGACCAACTCCACCACTCACAGGCGTAACCGCCGCTCCGCAAATCTCGCCATGCGCAGATTCTCCGCCGGCAACATCCCACATTCCACGCCATCACGATCCCCATTAATGGGCGATCCGCTCTTTACGCGGGAGTGACGTCGGGAGCGTAACTGCCGGCGAGATTCTCGCGCCTGCTACTGCGTGCTACCGCCGCTATATAAACCCTCATCACAGAGGGGTCAAGTAAGCTTTTTCTACTCCACTTAGCCGTTACTCTGCTCGGATCTCGTGCTAACTTGATCGTCGGAGGGTCCTCGGTGGTACCAAACCACCCCGGGACTTCCTTACAGGTACTCGACGCTAAACTCCTCAAACCACCAATCTCCTCAAAACCCATTGAGACCCACACGCAACAGGAGACCACCTCCAAGATCCACCGGGAGATCGACGGAAGACAACATCTGACGGAGACCCGAAAAGGACCTCCATCAGTTGGCGCCGTCTATGGGAAATAAACTCCACAAAAAAAATAAAGTTGGCATTCCGATCTCCATCCACATGGCAAGCGATCACCCTGAAGATCCAGGCACCAGCCGCCGCCTCCCCGTCACCGGAGGCGCGGATGAACCTCCTCCGGCGACCGTCATCAACGCCCTCGCCAGCCGAATAGATCGGCTACAATCCCTCGTGGAGGCGATCGTCCGTGTCTATACGGCCGGGCTAGGGGCCCAGATCACCGCTCCTCCGCCTCCAGACGGCTCTGCCCTCACCGGCATGGCTAACCACCGGCAGGCTACGACCCTTGGCCACAGGTCTCATGGGCCGATACTCCCTAAGGCCCGCTGGGCGCCTCACAGCTCCACACCAAGATCCGCCGCCAGAGCGCTTCGCCTCGAGCCTCCCCGCGAGCTTTACCCCCTGAGGAGATGTCGGTGACCTCGCCTATCCCCAGGCATGATCGACACCCCTTCCCTCGACGGGGTCGCACAGAAGGGGCTCGCCACGACGGCTCGAGGGCCACCTCGCCAAGGGATCTGAGGAACCTCATCGAAAGGAACCGGGGCCGCGTCCAGATGAGGATCTCCCACAGCAGAGCCCAGGGATCACAAAGCGCCGAGTCCTCAGGGTACCACGGCCGACCCGATGCCCTCGAAAAGAAGATCGAGGGCATGCGTCGGGAAGGTCAACTCTCGGGCGACGGGGCTAAGTACGCCGCCGACTCGCTCACCAAGCCGTTTACGGAGGGACTGCTCGCTGTCCACGTCTCCTCGCGCAACAAGCCCCCGAAGGTCTCTCTGTTCGACGGGAAAACCGACCCGAAAGACCATTTGGATGCTTTCACCATGGGGATGAGATTCCATAACCATTCCGACGCCGCTCAGTGCAAGGCCTTTCCAGCTACCCTCATCCGCTCCTGTCGGGACTGGTTCCGAGGACTCGAGCCTCGCTCAATCTCGACCTCTGACGAGCTGGCTACTCAGTTCCTCGGCCACTTCGTCAGAAACTGTCGGCAGAATCCCACGGTCGACTACCTCTTCACAATTAAGAGCGGGGACAAGGAAACGTTCAAAGCTTATATCACCCGCTTCTACAACGCCCTCGTCGAGGTACCCGAGTAGCGGGAAGAGACCGTCATCACGGCGCTCAGGTCTGGTCTTAAGCACAAAGAGTGGTTGCGCTCCTTTGCGTTGGCACAGCCTAAGACCATGGCCGAGGTCAAGGCGTGGACCGAGCGCGAGGTTCAGCTGGAGTTCAAGGTGAACACGAACCTCCCTCGAGCGGACCGGTCCGACCAGAAGAAGAGGGCTCGGGAAGAGAGGCCGGAGCGTCAGCAGCCCTATCACCTAAAGTTCCAGGAGTACACCCCGCTCAACGTCTCCCTCGCAGTGTTACTAGAGGAGGACCAGGGCGAGGGGTTCTTCAAGTTCCCTCCAATCCCGCGTCAGGCCTCGAAGCGAACCCGGGGCCCTTCCTGCGTTTCCACCGGACGCTGGGCCATGCCACGGAGGACTGTAAACAACTCCGGGACTACATCGAGGAGCTCATCCGATCAGGGCACCTCGCCGCCTACTTGAGGGACAAATGGCAGGCCGACCGCGAGCAGGAGCAGCGTCCCCCTCCCGCCGAGCTGACCATCGGCCAGATCATGCTCGTTTCAGCAGATGACCGGTCCGGCGCTCAGGGAGCCCTATACCCGGTGCCGATTACGGAGACCAACAAGCCTCCGGGGAACTCGGGCCACGCTAATAAGGTCATCTATTAGCATGTACTTTTCTTTTAGGGCAATGTAAACTCTTCCTAGGGTCTGTTGTTAATTTAATAAAGATCAATGGAACATTGCGAAAAAGAAGGAAAGGTCTCATTTATTCAAAAGGTATTATGGGCTCCTCAGCCATACATTCAAAAGAAAAAGAAAATTTCAGCAGCGGGGGAAGGGGGTGCAGAGAGCACCGCTCGTGGTACTCGGTAAAGATCTCCGCCAGCCAAGGCCTCGCGAGATCCAACCTCAGCCCTCGATTCCCCCCGCGCACGTTGACCCCGAGCCTAAGTTTGTAGCACTCACGGACGAGGGCTACTGAGCAAGCTAGTTGATTCGCGGAGCTCGGGCCGAAGCGCCTCAGAGACCGCAGCTTGCCCACGGCCTCGTCGTAGAGCTGCTCGGACAAAGGGTTCTAAAGCCCCGGCGACGCCCTCTGGATGGAGTACATCAGCAGCTGAAGTAGGAAGGAGCGTCGTGGGAGCAGCCGGCCGAAGTGGTCTTCGATACTCCCATTGACCAACTGCACCGTGTCCTCGGTGCAGTTCTGGTCATAGAGGTATACGTCTTCGAAGTGGATGATTTCGGCGATGGCAAAGGGGAAGTCTTGCATTCTCAACGATCTGTTTACGGAGAAAGGAAGGACTAGTGCTCCTTCAACCTTATATAGCCCACTGCGCCTAAACGGAACTCAACGGTCGCCCGCTTTCGCCCAAAAAGTCGCTGCCACATGGCGATCATCGAGCCTTCTCTGGCGGAATCGAAACGACGCGACCCTGGCGCTTTTCCTCCCTCCACACTCAATGCGCATGCTACACGCACGTTCGTCGCAGCCATTCCTGTTCCCCATACCCGCAACTGGATGGTCGGGCAAAACCTCATGAAGAATCGGCCGAGTAGCTACTTTACTCGGTTATCCCTGGCCGGTATCTTTCCAACTCGCAACGCCAGGGATCAAAGCCCTCTCCAAGAGGCAACCGCGCAGCTTCACTGCCTGGTTATCCTTAGCAGGCCTCCTAATGCCCCTCCAATGCTAAGGATCAAAGTTCTCCGCAGAGGCATCCCAGCAGCTTCCCTGCTCGGCTATCCCTGGCCGGTAGCTCCCCTACTGGCATAGCCAGGGATTAAAGCCCTCGCCAAGAGTCAACCGCGCAGCTTCACTGCCCGGGTATCCTTAGCAGGCCTTATACGGTACCTCCAACGCTAAGGATCCAAGTCCTCCTTAGAGGCAGCTCAGCAGCTACCCTGCTCGGCTATCCCCGGCTGGTAGCTTCCTACCACGACCAATAGGGATCAAAAGCCCTCCCAGAGGCAGTCGAGCCCGACCCTCGCTCGCCTATCCTTCAGGACAAAAACCCTTGCCAAGAGGCACCGGGATGTAACTCTGCCCGACCAAGGGTCCTTGGTAGGCTTCTTATAGCCCCTCCTGTGCTAAGGACCAAAGTCCTCCCAGAGGCAGTCGAGCCCTTGCTCGGCTATCCCCGGCTGGTAGCTTCCTACCACAACCGACAGGGATCAAAGTCCTCGCCAAGAGGCACTGGGAAGTAACCCTGCTCGGCCCCCGTCCTGAAGGATCAAAGCCCTCGCAAGAGGCAACCGAGCGGCTACCCCGCTCGGTCATCTCCGGCTGGTAGCTCCCTACCCATGACGCTAGGGATCAAAGCCCTCGCAAGAGGCATCCAAGCGGCTACCCCGCCCGGTCATCCCAGGCTGGTAGTTGCCTACCCACGACGCCAGAGATCAAAGCCCTTGCCAAGAGGGAACCGCGCAGCTTCACTGCCCGGTCATCCTTAGTGGGCTTCTTACATTCCCTCCAAAGCTAAGGATCAAAGTCCTCCGTAGAGGCAGCCGAGCGGCTTCCCTGCTCGGCTATCCCTGGCCGGTAGCTTCCCTACTCGCAAAGCCAGGAATCAAAGCCCTCGCCAAGAGGCACCCGTGCAGCTTCACTGCCCGGTCATCCTTAGTGGGCTTCTTACAGCCTCTCCTACGCTAAGGATCAAAGCCCTCGCCAAGAGGCAACCACGCAGCTCCACTGCCCGGTCATCCTTAATGGGCTTCTTACAGCCCCCCTAAAGCTAAGGATCAAAGTCCTCCGTAGAGGCAGCCGAGCGGCTTCCCTGCTCGGCTATCCCTGGCCGGTAGCTTCCTACTCGCAAAGCCAGAGACCAAAGCCCTCAGCAAGAGGCAACCGCGCAGCTTCACTGCCCAGTCATCCTTAGTGGGGTTCTTACAGCCCCTCCAATGCCAAGGATCAAAAAGTCCTCCAAGAGGCAGTCGAGTGCGACCCTCGTTCGGCCATCCCCAGCTGCTGGTCGATGCTCACAATGCCAGAAATCATATGCCCTCGCCAAGGGACAACCGAGTGGCTTCCCGGCTCGTTCATGCCCAACGGACGATGCGGGCTTGTAGCACTCATAACGAGGCATCTGAGCCCATTCATGCTCGGCACAAATACTTCGGACATCCATCTGCCCATCACATGAAGAGGATCCGAAGCCCCAACAAGGGGCGTCAGGTCTATCCAAGTCTGAGCGATCCCCCATCGACTTCGGGGCCATGGAGACGCCTCCTTCTCAGCAGCGCTCGGCACACTTGGAAAGTGATCGAAATCAACTCGATGAACGATCGCTAGACAGATAGCCGACCTGACATGGAAGCCCAACAGTGCAAGCAGAGATATTTTACGAGCATTCTTCACAAACAGAAGATAAAGTGCGAACCGATGAAACCAAAGAAAAAAGTTTTATTACCAAAGGAAAAGTCTTTACAAAGGGTATTTTGGGCTCCCCAGCCTTACAAACTGCCCGGAGGCTTACAAAAAAACCAGAAGCAACAAAATAAAAGGAGGAGGAAGATGGGGGCTTTAGGCCTCGGGGCCAGGCGCGACCTCGAGGTTCTCGACATCCACCTCGAGACGAGAAGGGTCCTCAGCGACTTTCTCGTCAGGAATCTCTTCCCCCTGCTCATCGGCATCCGTGAGGGGGTATTCGGCCCGGAGCTCTTCGTCGGTGAACTCCGGCATCCGAGCCTTAACGGCATCGAGGGCCTCGTGCCAGATGCGGGTTGTGGCCACGGACAGGTCATCATAGAAGTCCTTCGACTTCTTGTAGCCCTCCACCGCCTTCGCCACCGAGAGGTCAGCAAACATCGTTGCCATCAGGTCGGCCGACTTCGCCGCCTCGGCCGCCTCCCCCAGCTCCTTCCAGAGGGTCTTCACCGTCTTCTTCAGGTTGTCGGCGAGCACTTGAGCATCCTCAAGCTTGACCTCGGCAGCCACGGTAGCCTCGTAGTACCGGGCATCCTCCCGTTTCCCGGCCTCCACCTCGCCCTCCAGGGCGGCAACCCTCGCCATCACCGCCTCTAGTTCCCGCTTGGAGCTCTCTTACAGCGAGGCAAGCTGGCCCACGACCTTCATTGCCGGGGCCATCACCTCGGCCTCCATGTGCAAGGCAAGGGCAACGTGCTGGAGAACCTGAAAAATTGGAAAGAGATCAGAAAGACGAAGAAGGCACCGAATCCCACAAAAAAAAACCCAAACACTTACCTGCACAGACTCCGGGGCGATGGATGCCATCTGGGCCCTTAAGGTCCCTACGGGGACCCTACCCCCTGCCGATTTCTCTATTTCATGCAACAGGCTATCTACGACGGATAGCCCTGAGGGCACCACGAACTGGAGGCCCCCTTCCTCCACCATGATCGGCGAGGGCGGGCCCCGGGAACCCCTCTTGAGCAGCTCCGGTGGAGAGCCGATCTCCTCCTCCGAGACCGGGTCCTCCATAATCCGAGCCCGCTTCCGACCCGACACTCTGCTAGGCCCCGGGGTGGGATCCGAACGCTCACGGGACGCGACCACCAGAGGAGAAGAAGCCGGGGCGGGCTTCGAGCGGGAAGAGCTGGCGCCTCCAGCCTTCACGACCTTCCTCGGCTGGCGCATGGAGGATCAGAGCGACTCCATATCCATGGGTACTACACAAAATTAAATGCAAAGAAGTCAGCGACACAAGAAATATAAAAGCCAAAAAGAGAGCCTAACTTACCGACAAACTCAACGGGGCTAAGCCTGGCCCAACTCAGGACCCTCTCAGACAGCAGCACGTCGAATCGGGGAACGGGCTCCCACGACGCCACTCTCACCGCGGCGGGGTCATTGGACTGGTTCCCCGGCAAGCATTTTTCCCTTGACCACTTCGTAGGAACGGGCCAGTCCTCGCCCTCGAGAGGGGAAATGAAAAAGAACTTCTTCCAGTCGTGAATGGAAGAAGGCAGGGCCACAACCCCTGTCCCGGCGGCGCCTCCCTGTCGCTTTCTATAAGAGAGGTAGACCCACCTCGGGTCGCCCGCTCGACCCCCAGGATGATTTTTGAAAACGAGAGAAGAATCAAGGAGGGAGAGGCTGAAGGGAACCGCCTGTAACTTCAAGCGGATCAGGAACCCGAGGAGAATCCTCCATGAGTTCGGCACTAACTGGCCAGGGGCCAACCCAAAGAAGTTCAACGCTTCGACGACCTCGGGAGAGAAGGGCAGGCGCATTCCACCCCAAAAAGCTTCCAAGTACAGGGCGATCTCCCTATCCCGTACTTGGTCTGCCCTCTCTCCCTCCTTGGCCAGACGAAGCGTATAACGTGAGGGGATGTGGAAGCGAGCCCGAGCATTGGCGAGCTCGTCCTCGTGCCTCACCCAACACAACGCGCCGGGAGCAGCGTCTACCACCTCCTCCCTGGGGGCTGCCCCCGCCGCACGATCCCGGGAAGAGTATCCGACCCCTTCTCCCCGGGAAGACTCAGGCTCAACTAAAGGATCCCTAAAAGCAACTCTTACGACATCTACAGACTTTACGAAAGAAGACATCTAACCTTGAGAAAAGGGATCCTCGGGAAAGGAAAGCGAAAGAAAGAAGACGAGCGCCGAGCAAGCAGGACTTAGAACGGGGAAATATAAAGGGGTAGGGTCCCTGGAGCGGGCCCCACCCCTATTTATCTCCGCAAACGACCTCATCCAATGGCGCCCTTCATCTCCCGCCAAAATGCCTCCTCGTTTACCAACGGCTCCGATCGCTCCACATATCGTGCCCATACTGGGCCGCATCCCATCAGATGCCGCAAGCCTGCACACGTCGCGTCGACAAACCGCCGCTTGACACGTGGACCGTCGCTTCAGAGGCAGGATGCACGAACCGGCGCACCTTCCTTAAATACAGAGATCTCGCCCTGATTCACTGGCAAAAAAGACAGCTAACGGCCCGGGGACGCGCCCCGACGTAATCTTAGGAGGGAGCTCTTCCCGGGCGGCTCGGCACTCCACTCCTGACCCGACCCGCTAACTGGTCGGGACATGAGTGGGGCATAAATGATGATGATTTATATTGACGAGCTCCCAGATCAGGACACGTGGCAGATGACGTGTCCCAGAACTCAGAAGAAATGGCCTACAGGGGCCGACCAGGCCACCTTTGCACCCAAACTGCGAGCACAAGCCGGCCCTCCTCAGGACCCCCTGTAAATTGACCTCCTCGGCCTCTTAGCTCGCCTCCGAGCTACCACAGGACCAAGATACCTCGGCCCTCCCGCTCGTTCCCGATCTTTCCTGCTGAGGCAATATTCCTCGGTCCCTCCGACCGACTAACTCCACCATTCACAGGCGTAACCGCCGCTCCACAAATCTCGCCATGCGCGGATTCTCCGCCGGCAACATCTCACGTTCCACGCCATCACGATCCCCATTAACGGGCGATCCGCTCTTTACGCGGGCGTGACGTCGAGAGCGTAACTGCCGGCAAGATTCTCGCGCCTGCTACTGCGTGCTGCCGCCGCTATATAAACCCCCATCACAGAGGGGTCAAGTAAGCTTTTTCTACTCCACTTAGCCGTTACTCTGCTCGGATCTCGTACTAATTTGATCGTCGGAGGGTTCTCGGTGATACCAAACAACCCGGGGACTTCCTTGCAGGTACTTGGCGCTAAACTTCTCAAACCACCAATCTCCTTAAAACCCATTGAGACCCACACGCAACAGGAGATCACCTCCAAGATTCACCAGAAGATCGACGGAAGACAACATCTGACGGAGACCCGAAAAGGACCTCCATCAATTCCCGAAGCAAGATGAGTCAGCGAGTTGGACGAGACGAACTTCAACGAGGCAACGCCGCGGATTTGGAGAACCCGCCCGTCTCGCCTGACTCGCCGCAACGAGGCCGGTCAATTCGTTGCCTCATCCATATATCACGAGGCGAGGCAGCTCGCAAAGCGCTCTGTTCACTAGCCATGCCTATATGCAGGTTGAGTTCTTCCGAGTGAAAGCACATTGTGGTACCAATCATGCTTCAATAAGCTGCATCAAATTGTTGAAGAGAACATCAAGAACGATGACTTTGCAGGCGACATTCAAATTAACGCAGAAAAATGATTTATTTACTTATTTTTATTTTTTTATAATTGGGACTATTTCATAGTTATATATCAATTTTATGGATTATTTTGAATGAAATTAGGATCCCAACTATAAATCTTAGTGACACCAAGTGTGGAATAAGTGTAAACATACAGATAAATGAGATACAAAAAGGAAAAAAAAAGGAAAAATGTGTACAAGTCCCTGAAAGATAAAGCAAAAGGAGAAAAGCCCGTGGTACTTTTTTATTGTCCCGTACCTGACTATACAGAAAAGAAAAAATCTACATATGGTTGTGTCCTAAAAGCGGAAAAAATAAACGGAGCGAACATAGTGCTTGATTGCTAAAGTGCCGCTTAATTGTTTAAGCGGTTATTTCGGCTGTTCAGAAATCAGTAAGCCATATTTCTTATATGTTGTTTGTTAAACATTAGTTTTAATAGGGTTTCAACAACTATTAAATATTTGAGCCCCTTTTGAGTCGAGTTTCAAAGTTAAAATTCATACAGTTCGGACTTAGAATCACAAGCTCGAATCCGAAGCTGTTTGAAAACCTTTGCTTTGAAATCAAAACCAAAACTTAAAATCCTATTTGCTTGATTACTTGCTTCGAACCTGAATCGAATCTACACCAAGCTCGATGTCGAACTCCCCAAGTCGAAAACATTAGCTATTCGAAATCGAAGTGTTTGAGCCTCCAAATCAGTTGAAGTGTAAGACTCAACGTCGAAGCCTTCAGATTAAAATCCCCAAAACGCTAGTTCAAAATCTTGGCCAGAGAGAAACGAAACAACAGGAAAAGAATTAGGACTTTGGACTTATTTTGTATGTCATTATCATATCAAATGCAATAGGTACTTAATCATTATTAGACTTTATAAAGATTGAAAAATCAACAAAGAAGGTGTGGTAATAAAAATATTTAAATCAGGCCCATAAATCTTAAAATGCATCCCTAATCAATAAGAAATAGAGTATGCTTTTCCAATTAATAGCGGAGCGACCAATGAGTATATTACCCAGTTTAAGCAGTAAAAAGCGTAGCGGTGGAAGTGCTTAATGAGCCGTTTGTCTAAAACACCTACCAATGTTTTAATATGGGAGAAAAAAGCGGAGTGACCAAAGGGCCTGGCCGCTTAAACGTTGCCTAGGCTTCTTGACTGCCGCATAGAAATCATCAACCTTGTTCTTACTTCTAATCATGTTATTTTCTTGTAAATTGTTTGTTAATCATTACTTCTAATGGATATTTTATTAAAATATATTTTTTTCACTTTTAAGTGACCATAGGATTATTTTTAAAGGCTTAAACAAATAAAAATATTATTGGGATTTAAGTTAAGTATTATTTATTCCCACGCTAATAACCTAATAAAAATAAAAATAAGATAGATTTTATCATAAATCTCATTAAGTTAACATAGGATAAATTAAGATCAAACGCAAAAATAATCAATTGTTGAGCCGTATGAAATAAGAAATTCTTAAGCACGGTTCCAAGTGAAGGAATTGACCCATCTATTCTAACCAGGAAGAACAAACCATTTTACAAGCGGACCCTAGAAGGCTGTTTTTCAAAACACTGTTAATTACTACATCGGAAGCTTAATACAGTTGACCCTATCTTATTTTATTTGACCGAAATAACTATTTTTTTTACCTATATCTTCCTATATTTGGTAAAATGTTGCTATATTTTACTCTATTATACATATTTACCGTTATCTTCCTATATATCGACTAAAAAATTCTTATAGTACTTCTATGTGAGAACTCTCATCAATTTGTGTTTAAAATCTTAAGAAAAATTAATATATTTTACACTATTTAACTTAAAGTTTTTACATTGTACTCTATTGTACTATATTCTACATTTGATTTGCATAGAAAATTCCACAATATTATATTAATTGAATCCAAAAAGCAAAATAGAGAAACAAATACCATTGTCTATATGGTCAAACTTTTTATCAAAATAAGTTCTACATAAAAAAAAAAATAGAAACATAAACCCCAACAAATCCAACATTCTATCATATATCAAAACCCAAAAGATAAATTCAAAATCCAACTATCATGGAGCTCCTTCTTTATAAAACAACTCCATTGATTTTAATTATTCACATCGAGAACTACTTTGCCAAATATAGTCATTATACACTAACATCAACAAAGAAGGTACATATTTGATTCTTCCTTCTATCTAAAATGACATCAAGATTGCAAATCAATAAACAAGCACGTTATATATATCTAATCTAGATAGCGGGGATTGTTGATATTATATTATTTATCTTTAGCTTTAATACTAGAAAATATCCCTAAATTTCTAAAACTAGAATTTTGTCCCAACATTTGTAATTTATTCCCAAAATGCCCTTCATTTAATATTTAGTTAAAAAAATTCTATTTCATTTATTCGATATTATAATTATCCGTTAATAGTGTTCGGAAAATACCTTTCATAAAATTTAATAGGGATAAAATCCTCCCAATATAGTTTCATCCAAAAAAATCATCTTTCTTTCATTTTATCTCTTAATTTTCTTTGTTCTAAATCATTATGAAGCAGAAAAAAATTATATTAGAGGAGAAATAATTTTTTTCCAAGCTTGCCCAATATGAAATCTCTCTTGGATTTTATAAATGTTGAGAATGAAGAGAAGAGAAGGGCTTGCTAGCCAACTAAGGAAGAAAATGTAGTTAATTAAATAAGAAGAAAACCAAAACAGATTTTTATATTTTTTTAATAAAGGGTAAAAATTAAATTTGAGGGAGTAAAATGCTGATTTTAGAAAGTTATACGCAATTCCTGCTAATTTAGGGTATTTCTTGGAATTTAGCCATCCATTTATTTCTTTATTGGTGCACATATATGTTCATGTACAAATATGTTAGTTTTTTATGTTCTTTCTTTATCCATTGAGTTATTTATTTTTTTGTATATCTAGTGCTTGTATGTTTGAAATTCGCATGACTTTAGGCATTTGGATATACATGATGGGGAATATTTTTCTAATCAGCTTGTCCACTTCTATTCGTTGTTGTTATTCATGATAATGAACAGTCTCCATTTGAAAATAATAATAATAATAATTATTATTATTATTATTATCATTATTATTATAATTATCTATCTATATATAGAGAGAGAGAGAGAGAATAATGGAGGAAAGAGGCCATAGGAGAGAATTTCCTCCTATGGCGTCGAAAAAATATGCCCTCCATCATATTTTGCGACGATCGAAATCCATCATATTCATCGTTATCATCTAAGATGTGGGTACGCCAAATTTCATGTGATTCTACAACTTTTTCACCGTTAATTTAGCAATGTAAAAAGTTCTATTGTCGGTAAACCGTTAATTTTGAACCCACTAATTCAACGGTGAAAAAGTTGTAGAATCACATGAAATTTGGCGTACCCAAATCTTAGATGATAACGACGAAAATGATGGGTGCCGATCATCGGAAAACACGATGGAGATTGAATTTTTTCGACGCCATAAGAGAAAACATCCTCTTATGACATCTTTCCTCCATTATTCTATATATATATATATATATATATATATATTGGATAAAAAGGATATGTGCATTCTCTTGATTTTACGGCAACGACTAACAAAAGAAGGTGGTTGCAGGAATTGATTAATTCAACAAGTCACAACTTTCTTGGAATTCTCTTATTATTTGAACTAATGTATGTTCACCGCCGAAAGGGTCCCGTGAGAATCCTCAGTCCACCGTGGGGATCTTAAGGGGTCAAATTCATGTAGATCCGTCTGGCTCCTCAGCACGACACGTAGCCGTAACATTGATGTATGCAAGTATATGGCTGAGGGGCTAAGTAGATGCGATCGATTTAGCATGACTTCACAGGTTCACCCTTCGGAAAAGATTTTTTGATTGTAGAAACTAGATTTCCTACAGACGCAAAAACCTGTAATTAATTATCCTTTCGTGTTAAACGGAGAGAACTTTCTACGAGTGGTTTATTTTTATAAACCATTAAATGGCAATAAAACAGATATATACAGGAGCAATAATTGTAGCATGTATTTCAGATTGCCATTTGTAATGAAATACATCTCAATTTATACATATTTAGCCGCATCATACATTTCATGTTATGTACATTACAAAAATACATCTCCTGCCTTATTTGCTTCCACCTTTAAGAAGATGTGCATCTGCGCTACTATTTACGCCCATAAATTGTATACGGTTTTATAGAATGTATCATCTAAACTATAAGACTGCTATAGGATAACATATAGCATGTACCAGTAAGGAGAAGCCTGCAGATGGTGTACGCCAAGTGGGACAGATGGTATACTTGTCGACTTCTATGTCATGATGGTAACCTATGGATAGTACACGGTAAGTGTAAGTCGATGTCGTGCACCTCGCGTGTCCGCGGGGAGGCGGAATATTCAAAAAACGATTTTTCAAAACTCGCAACACCGACTTAAACTCCAGGATCATGGCTAAACCCTAACTAGCTAACAAGCAATGAGGTTTAACTACTCGGATACGAAGTTATACCTCACGATACATGTCCTTCGGGTTTTCATCGTTGTCTTCTACTCGTCGTCAGCTCCAAGGATCGAAAACAGATCGGGCAACCTCGACGGCCTACTCGAGTCAAAAACGATCCATCCGAGAGTCTATAGTCCGAGCTCCTATCTCGAATTCGAGATAACTATGGCTTCTAGTTCATTAAACTAGAAGTCCTAGAGGGTGTAGAGTAAGAAGATGGAGTAGTTTGTCTCTTGAAACCCTAAGATTCTCAACACATGAGAGCTTTAAGGGTTTAGAGGAAGAAGAATAAGACTTGAAGAAAATGAGAGTGGAGTATGAGCTTGGAAAAAAGAATGGCTCAAGAAAAGAATAATCAAGCATACTAATAATTGAGGAGAAAAAATCTCAACAAATATCTAGCATGATTGAAAATATCTAATGGTGAGTTATGCTTGATTGTTGTCCAACTCCACCTCATTTCCTCCACCTCATTATGTTTAATCTATAAAAGAAATAAACCCTAAATGAGGTGTCCCTTCTGGAAGCTTTCCTGCAAGAATTACGAGAATGCCCCTCATTCGTATATATATATACCCGCATCCGTATTCCGAAGAATACGAATACAATGAGGCAAAAATAGTCCATCAATATAATACTAGGATCCGGCTTAAACCAAAACCCACTAGTATTATCCGTCCGATCATCATACATGCACAAGTATACGTAAGTGATCGAAGCCCTGCTGTAAAACCATACGGCCTCTACACCTTTTGCCCGGTATAGGGAAACTCTTTATGTGGGACTCTAAAAACTCGACACTACGCTAGCAGTGGGTTTAACCACAAACCGCAAGCTGTGCTAGCTGCACGTAACGGCTGTCCAGGTATGTGTCGATAAGAAGACCGATGAGCTAATTCATCCAAACTTCTACTGAGACTGTATGTGACAATCTCCGTACATTCCGGTCTGTTCATCTAAGAGTATCGCATATCGGGCCTAGGGGGTGGTAATCTTCAGACCCCTAATAGCGCAATAAGTCGTGTCAGATTGTAGCCCAAAACATCCTGAGAAACTACTGGAATACCTACCAGTAAATCTCGCTTGCCTTGGCCAAGGACTTTGTGTAATGGCCTTCCGAACACAGCGCAATATCAACCCCGAACACTGGGAGAGACGAATCCTATCTAACCGCCACTGCCTCCAAGTGCTTCGGGACTGCACCCAACTACTACATGTTTACACTACTCTTTTGAGCTGTGGTACGATAGTAATCAAAGTACAATGGGAACACACTCGAGTCGAAGTAGCAGTGTCAAGTCGATGGACTAAGCTGTACTCATGTCACCTCTGAACTGCAACCCGACGATAGGTATACTATCCACCAACAGTTCCCGACGAGTCATGTCCAGTGTACTCATAACCTAATGAGCACCTGCATACTATCTCCAGTACGATGTACTAATGGCTGTGGGACATACCATCTTCCCTGCTAGGATGAGAAGCGTATACACTAGTCTACTGTGGAGTATCGATGCCCCGTCTCGATAATCCTACGACTAGAGACCTGTATAGGATGTGCTTATAGACTACTCAACCCCCACTAGTGTGACTGCCATCACAATGCTGGTAATCAAGCAAAGATCTTAAGAGCTCTACCAATATGTATAAGCGATATGCTAAGAAAACATATGCATATATTGAGGTAAAAACAAACCAGGTAGCATACTACCATTTTGAGAAAGACTGTTACTATATCCGTGTATATCCCAAGCTCCCATTAAGTAATATACAATCCAGTATGATACAATAATGCCTCTAGGGCATATATCACTAACAGTAGGTTACTTTTCATTATGAATCTGTCATAGAGCAATTAGGGTATTAGCTTAAAATCATTTCGAACGTAGGTATTAGTTTAAAGTCTTCTCGGATGTATGTATTAGTTTTAAAGTCATCTCGGACATGAGTGGTAGTTTAAAGTCATCTCGGACATGAGTATTAGTTTAAAGTCATCTAGGACATGAGTATTAGTTTAAAGTCATTCCGGACATGGATAGCTGTTTAAAGTCATTCCAGACATGGTAGTAGTTTAAATTCATCCCGAACATGAGTAGTAGGGCGGTATAATGGTTGACTTTTGTGTCACAACAGTTGGCTTTTATGCCACGATAGATGCTCATGAATTGTATATGGTAGGTTAGTCATTAATGTAACCCTGCCATAGGCCAGTCTGGATGTATAGGTATTAGTTTAAAATCATTTCGGATATGAATTTTAATTTAAGGTCATTACAGGCCAGGATTTTAGTTTAAAGTCATTACGGATGTAAGTATTAGTTTAAGTTCATCTCGGACCATGGTTGTAGGGTTCCTAGGCACTCTAGTGAGGTCTCACAAGGCATCGAATATGCCAATTTCAAAAAAATCTAGGTGCCGAGAGACCCGACTACGGATCGTTTGCTAGAAAACTAGGCGAAAAAGCTAACTAGTTAACACTTAACTATGAGAATACGGATATACAACCTTTGTAGATCCGGTGCTCCACCTCCACGGCTCCGCAATGAAGTCTCCTCGCTGTCCAAGACGGATCCCGGGCTCTAGCGTCGGCTTCATCGGAGAAATGGCGAGCTAGGTCGTCGATGTCCATGCCGAAGATGATCTACGTCGAGGCATCGCTAAATCAAGCTCCGACTTCACCAAGTCAAGAAACTTGTGAAGAAAACACACTCTACTACTTGGCTAGAGGTAGAGGATGAAGAAATAGGAAGTGGGTAGACTTTAGAATTGGATTTCTCACTTGTTTCCATCAATCACCATTGATGGTCCAAGGTTTTCTTCTTTTAAGAAGATGAAGAAGAAGAAGAAGATATTATGATAAGTTATTTTTAAAAGAATAGAAAAACAATACTTATCATAATTCTAACTATGGTTATGTGTAGAGAATTGATCATGGTTGAATGGAATGGTTAGGGTTAAGCATGAGACAAAATGGTCACTTGGTCAAAGTCTTCATGAAGCTTCAACAAGCTTCCAAAGTGAGCCACCATTTTGCATTATGCTTATCATTTACCAAAATGAATAAATAAATAAATAGATATAAAAATGAAAACCCTAACCATTACATGACCATGGTTTAAACTTTACACAAAACACAAGTTAGCATGCATCATCAAACATGATACATACAAGTGCACAAAAAATATATCACATATATAATGTGCACAAACCAAGTGAGAAAATCCATTTAAAGTAAACCAATACTAGTTAATGCAAAGTAATATATCAAATATATAATTATACATTAAATCATCAAATCAACACTTGATTTAACGATCCGGTCATGTCGCACACAACCGACTAGTATACAATGTATCGGCTTATCGAATCAACGCTTGAATCGATAACTAGGTTATATCGCATACAACCATTTGACACATTGATCGCGAGAATGAAATACGGTATCACATACACGCATTATTCTCGGTCCCGCACATATCTCATATGCGCTCCTATTTCGTTTCGCTTGAGCCAGGAAACCTCTGTGTAGGACTCTAAAGACTCGTCAATACGCCGGCAGCAGGTGATGATCATATCAAACACCCACAAGCCGCAAGCGGTCTGCTAAACGTAACGGCCACCCGGGTATTGAGCGATCTGAAGATCGACGAGCAAGCCCGCTCACACTCCATTGAATCCAACCAGTAACACTACCGTACAGTCCGGTCTGATCGTCTGATATGTCGCATATCTTGCCTAGGGGTGGTAAACGTCAGACCCCAATAGCTCGATAAGTTGTGTCGATATGAGGTCTATAACAATTCGAGAAACTACTGGTAACACTTACCAGTAAATCTCAGCAACCCTGGCCAGGGATTCCCTATTATAGCCAATCGAACACAGCGCAACATCAACTCCCTATACCGGGAGAGACGAATCCCCTCCTATCGCTCATTGCCTCCATGTGACTCGGGACTGTACCCAAAAACCACCGTTTTGCACGCCCTCTTGGACGTGGTAAGATGGAAATCAAAGCACAGTGGGAACCACACAAGACTCTATGACGATCTCGGGTCAACAGACTACTCTGTACCAGTGTCACCTGAGAACTGCCATCTGACGTGAGGTATAATACCATCTGGGAGTTCTCGGCGAGTCCGTCCAGTGTACCCAGTCTCTACTGAGCACCCGTATATCTCCTCTGATGTCAAATACCAATGGATATGGGATCATCCATCGCCCATCTGTATGGGTTGAGAAGGTATACGCTAGTCTACTCTGGTATATCGATGCCCCATCTCGATACACCCACGACTAGGGACTTTGAAGGATGTACTTATGGACTACCATGTCCCCACTAGTAGATCCGCATCACAGTCCAGGTAGTCAAGTACACATCCTAAGGGCTTTACCAACATGTAACAGAGAGACAATCAGTGTATACGTTAAGGTAAAGATCAGCCAGATAGCATACTATTATGTCGAGCAAGAAAGTCCTCCCTATATATGTCCCAGCATCCACTACAATATACATCCTATGTACAGTAATGGCCTCTAGGGCATACATATAACTAACAATCTCCCACTTACACTAGGGCCATCTATAGCAGTGGTTGCAGTATCTCATACTCAACCATCCCATAAAAATCTCTCTCTGGGAATAGGCCTTCGTGAGTGGATCCGCTGCGTTATCCTCTAAGTCTGCTCTCCTTGCCTCGATCACCCTGGAGATCAACCATCTCCATGATCAGGTGATAATGCCTTAGAATAAGTCTGGATCACTGATGGGACCGGCGTTCCTTGGCATAAGCCACAACTCCATTGTCTCACAATGGTAGGAACGTAGTTCATCTCATGAACTAATATACACCCAAACATTCTCTTTGGTAGCATCTTAAGTAGCGATGTATCCTGCCTTTATCGTCTAGTATGTCACGGTATCTAGCTTGGAACTCTTCCAACATACCGTCCCTTTACTGAGGGTAAAGACAATGCCTGCGGCTGACATTCAGTCGTCTTTATCACTCTGGAACACTTCCAGTGATTCTCCCCAGGATCGATTGATACCATCTCACTACTACTAGTGAGTATCCTAACATCCAATTAGATCTATCTCATAGATCCAAAAACCAGGATATAGGAGGTATCACTTTGATCCTATATGGAGAATCTTTGTGATAAACGGAGATTGATCGAGCGTAGCATAAGAAACTCCTTTCTTATGAAGAGTATGTCATCCACGTACTCTACGAGGATCACCACCATACTCCCTACTACCTTTTTGTTTATATAAGGTTCATCTACCATTTTGATGATGTCAACTTCTTTGACTACTTCATCAAAACAGATGTTCCAACTCCGCGATGCCTGCTTTATCCTATAAAGTATCTTGCACACGTTTCCGCTGCTCCCACTGTCTACGAGGCCCTCTGGCTGTGTACTTATAGACACTCTCTTCCAAAACATCATTTTAGAAGAGCTGTCATGACACCCAACCACCAGATATCGTAGTCATGGTATGTAGCCGTGGCAAGTAGGATCTGGATGGACTTAAGCATAGCTACTTGAAGAGGTTTCACCACTATCCACGCCTGGTTGATGATGAAAACCTTTAACAAGTCTAGCTTTGAAAGTCTCAACTTTTCCATGTACACCAAGTAATCTTCTCAAGATATACTTGCTCCTGATGGGGATTTAACCCTTCAGATATAGCAACTAAAGTCCATACTTTGTTGGTGTATAAGGATTCCATCTCAGATCGCTAAACATCCAGCCATTCTTACAGAGTCCCTACTCTTGATGGCCAGCTCGAAACTAGTTGGGTCATCATCTCATGATGCAATCCTCGCTCCCACTGTCATAGAGCAACCGAAGTATCTCTCAGGTGGGTGAGGAACCCTACTAGATCGGCGGAGAGGCTGAGGTTCGTTGGAATCTACTGAATCCTTTGGTTCTGTCAAATCATCAGTTACAGTTTGTATAGCTGGAACATTTCCAGTTGTACATAACTGACATTGCCTCGAGCTTGTCCGGATTTTGCTTTTAGACATAGGCCGGACAACCCCAAATCTTAACTAACTTAAGATATGGGCTCTTCCCTTTCCATATCACATATGAAATGGTAGGCAGCTGATTTGATTCGAACCCAATTCAATAGATATGCAGCTTCATAAGTGCATAACACCCTAAAGGAAATAGGTAACTCAGTAGTACTCATCATAGAGCGCACCTTATCATATAGGGTGTGATTGCTCCGCCCCGATATACCATCGTGCCATGGTGTATTCGGAGGAGTAATGCCGAGAGAGAATCTCATTCTCCTTTAGAATAGTCCAGGAATTCCGTGCACAAGTATTCTCCTCCCTGATCTCATCATAGGGCATAATACTTATACCCGTATTCTGGTTCTCTACTTCTAACTTATATTCTGTGAATATCACAAAAGGTTCGGACTTGTGTTTCAACAGGAACATAGGTCTTAATCTTGAGAGATCATCAGAGAACGTAATGAAGTATAAAGAACCAGTCCTGGTATGTGTAGACAGGGGACCTACATACATCAACATGTATCATCCCAAGAGTTCATTAACTCTTTCTCTGTTTCCAGTAAACGGAGCTATGGTCATCTTATCTTTGTGACATGGCTGGCGAGTTTCACAAGATGTAAATTCAAACTGATTTAAATATGCATCTAAATGTAACTCTAGCTAGTCGGGTCGCATTGATATGACCTAGTCTACAATACCTCAAGAAGGATCCGTCCATTTCTGAACTCTTCCTCTTGTGTGTGTTCTATATACTAAGAACTGTAGTTTGATTTAGAACATCAATGCTTTTAGATAACGTGCCTGAACCGATCAACTTTTGATATAGGAAATGTTCAAAACATTATCCAACAATACAAAATTATATCCTTTCTTAACTAATAAAGAGACCGATATGGTTTTGTATATCAGGTTCGGTATCTAATAACATTCGTTCAGAATCAATGTATTGGTAATACAGGGTGACAGTGACCGACAGACTTGGCTGCAACACTTGCCCCGTTTTTTGCCTCATGAAACTTATCACCCGTTCTCAGTTTTTCTACCCTTTTGTAGCCCTATGTAACAGATTACATATCTGGGATCCTGATCCGGTATCATATACCCAGGATGCGGAGGATACTGAGAAATAGTTCTTTGTAATGAACACACCCGAAGATGATGCATCAGCATGCACTCTCTTCGTTTGGGCGGCACGGGAAATCCGGTATTCCCCAATTTCCTGCTCTGTCTTATAACAATTTTAAGTTGGAGCGAGACCAACGTTCCCCAGCTCAGTATAACAAGCGGGTTCGGTCAATAATCCGTATTATTATCTTGATTAAGGCATGATATGGTCGCTACC
Source organism: Agapanthus africanus (assembly GCA_030015575.1). Lineage (NCBI taxonomy): Eukaryota > Viridiplantae > Streptophyta > Magnoliopsida > Asparagales > Amaryllidaceae > Agapanthus > Agapanthus africanus. The sequence continues at coordinate 35,900,702 of JASDDO010000016.1, read as the reverse complement.
AGGAGAGAGAGAGAAGAAAACACTCAGCGTGCGCTCTTGCAAGAATAGATTGGTTTTATTTTATCTAATCAGGATGGCTCCCACTGCTTTTTATCAAATCTTCCTTCAAACCCTAAAAGGAAAGACTAGCCGGGATTAATTACACACTACAAGTTCGCCAATCTTTCAGCCAGGCCAGTGTCGGTACTTTGAGGGAGGTGCCCCGTGCTTTCGCACGGACCTAATTAATGTAAATCTCGTTTTCCCAGAGGCGTAACCTCGTTAACACCTTTCTAGACACCTACTTGATCGGTTAATTGTAATGTATAAAACTCTCCCAGGAGTAACTCTTACTCGCAGCGGGTATCGGGATCCAACTATCTCATAGAAGGTATGCAATCTCATTGCAAATTTCAACACTTGAAATTCCCGATAATATTTTGCCCCTAACCTCCTATGACCTTGACAAAGGCCAACAAACCATAGGATGCTAGTCAAGTTCAACCCGTCATTTCCTGATTGATTTAAACCCACCCGCACGGCCCTTGACAAAGGCCAACAAGGTCGCACGACTACTCTAACCCAATCTGCATCATATGCATAAGCAGATAAGCACCAATTAGCTACCGCACACTGCGCCTTGACAAAGGCCAACAAACGCAGCACGAATACTAACTACTACTTATCTGAAATGACGGAGGGCTACGACAGGTTTTTCTGAAAACCTATTGCGTAATGAACTTGATATCGTTGTAGGATCGAATGAATTTTAAAATGGAGTGTTTTTGAGGCTTTTCCAGTTTTGCTAAAGGAGTCACTCCCGGTGAAGGGATCGTCGGTCCTTTCCTCGTCGAATGAGGTGCGGGATATATCATATATATCACTGTGCAAAGCAAAAACTCTTAAAAGCAATCAAAAGACAAACCGAGGGTGTAGCATCTGCCAGTTATTGCTAAAGGAGTCACTCCCGGTGAAGGGATCTCGGTCCTTTCCTTATCGAATAAGGTGCAGGATATATCACATATACCGCTGTGCAAAGCAAGAACTGTAGCTACCTGTTTTATTTTGAAATTCGATTCTACAACATCTTTAGGTTTCTTTTATTTCATTAATCACATTAATGAAGTCCCATCATTTAAATACCTAAACATCACAGATAAATACGATGTACACTAATGCCATCCGCATTCGCCTCGATGTCCCCTCGTGCACCGTTAGATTAGGTAACTAACGACAGAGCGGGGCAAGGCTAGCGCGGGTGTAAAACATAAGTAACGCCTATATAATATATCATATATACTATATACTGTATCTATCACAGAACAACACATGATCACATCACAGATATCGCAGCAGAAGAAACATATGAAATATTGGATATACTAGGACGTCCGTGTTTTCAATACGAGCCAGTATAAAACACGGATTCCACGGTCGCGATGAATAGCCAAACCCACACCCCTAGAACCCTACGAGAGCGGCAAGCAACCCTACCAATTCTAGAGTTAGGAGACCCGGACTCGACTCCTCGAGTTGGTCTCCCACTGGACTCCAGAACCCGGTTACTTGTGCCCTCCTCCTTGGGTCTATCCTAGTGCGGAAAAGTAAATAATATACATCAACGGTGACAACTTCCGCAACCTGGAAGCGCCCCAATAAAAAGAATATTACATACAAGTTTTTACATGAATGAAAATGAAAAACACTAATCTCACATAAAAACCCCCGGCTATTCAAACACGACGATCCAATATAACATATCCAGCAACACATAACATCACATGTCATCAACGTAAGTAAACATGTGCATCCCAATTGTCGTTGACATATAGCAACGAAACCGGCGATATCACATATTACACTTACGGTCACAGAAAAGAAAGTGTAAAACTACAACAGTTGGAATCCGCAACCACCTCAGACATCGCATGCCTGACCAAATGAATTACTTAGACATCGCATGCCTAACAATTATAAACCCCGCATTTTAGTCTCAAAATCGAAAACTCTTTTCAATATTAAGTCGGGCAATTCAACAAGATTCCCGACATCCTGATCGAATGCTCGTCGCAAACTTTAGTAGGCGGCCGCACCCCCGATACCGTCGACGAAGTGCACCAAGGCGGAACACCGCTACCGCGAGCACCCGAACGGATGCTTTCGGCGACGGGGTTCTCCTACAGTCACTTGGTCGGGGATATGGGGTGTAGCTGTCTATTAAGTTTACCCGGCGAGTATCCACGTACGCTACGTGATTGCGAAGGACTTTTGATCACATCAAAATTCCGTGGCAACCGATCAAGTGAGACTAAATTGCTATGTTTATAACATTCATGCAGTTATCACATAACTTTTGTGAATTCCAATTGTTGTATCCCATTCCGGATAAATAGAAAATGTCAAACTTTCCGATCGAACAATCGAACACCCAAGTTTTCCCGATACAGATCAACACATGAAATAAGTCTAACAACATTCAGTTCGTGCCTCAGTACCAACGGTCCAGCCGTAGAAGGGTCAAGCCAACGCCTCACATGTGGCACGCCGTACTGCCCCAAACCCGAAGGTTCAAAGGGAAGTTCAAGACGGTCACATAATCGAGTTAAGGTTTGTTGTCTTCTAGAGGGTCCATCGCGTTACTTGCACTACTTAGAACGTCATTAAACTACGGAAAAATCCAACACTTGGAAATTTTCCGACAGGGGAAAAATTGGGTATTTATATCCGGTCGAACTTTTTAACATATTCTAAAATTTACCCGGAAAGCCACACTAACAAAATTTGATAATCCGATCGAAACACCGAATCCCCAAAACAACTCCAGAAAATTCAACTCTTGAAAAATTATTAAAAATTTCCAGAAGACTCAGCACTATAGGACAAGAATTACTGTGCAAGCCACGCGGTGTAACTCCACAAAGTGGCCGCGGAACCGCCGCGAATCCCATGGTGGGGGCCGCGGTTCCGCGCCTCCTTTGTGGAGTTATCAACAGGTGCTTCACAGTTACTCACACAATTACCTGCTGAATATTTTGGGAATGTTTAATCTGGAAAAATCCACGTTTTCAGAAAAAGTACAGAGAGCAATTTGTAATAGGGTTTCGGGTTCGTTCGGAATTCAAAATCCGTCTAGACTTTGCCTAAGGCTCTAGCTAGGCTCTGATACCACTGTAGGGTTCCTAGGCACTCTAGTGAGGTCTCACAAGGCATCGAACATGCCAATTTCAAAAAAATCTAGGTGCCGAGAGACCCGACTACGGATCGTTTGCTAGAAAACTAGGCGAAAAAGCTAACTAGTTAACACTTAACTATGAGAATACGGATATACAACCTTTGTAGATCCGGTGCTCCACCTCCACGGCTCCTCAATGAAGTCTCCTCGCTGTCCAAGACGGATCCCGGGCTCTAGCGTCGGCTTCATCGGAGAAATGGCGAGCTAGGTCGTCGATGTCCATGCCGAAGATGATCTACGTCGAGGCATCGCTAAATCAAGCTCCGACTTCACCAAGTCAAGAAACTTGTGAAGAAAACACACTCTACTACTTGGCTAGAGGTAGAGAATGAAGAAATAGGAAGTGGGTAGACTTTAGAATTGGATTTCTCACTTGTTTCCATCAATCACCATTGATGGTCCAAGGTTTTCTTCTTTTAAGAAGATGAAGAAGAAGAAGAAGATATTATGATAAGTTATTTTTAATAGAATAGAAAAACAATACTTATCATAATTCTAACTATGGTTATGTGTAGAGAATTGATCATGGTTGAATGGAATGGCTAGGGTTAAGCATGAGACAAAATGGTCACTTGGTCAAAGTCTTCATGAAGCTTCAACAAGCTTCCAAAGTGAGCCACCATTTTGCATTATGCTTATCATTTACCAAAATGAATAAATAAATAAATAGATATAAAAATGAAAACCCTAACCATTACATGCCCATGGTTTAAACTTTACACAAAACATAAGTTAGCATGCATCATCAAACATGATACATACAAGTGCACAAAAAATATATCACATATATAATGTGCACAAACCAAGTGAGAAAATCCATTTAAAGTAAACCAATACTAGTTAATGCAAAGTAATATATCAAATATATAATTATACATTAAATCATCAAATCAACACTTGATTTAACGATCCGGTCATGTCGCACACAACCGACTAGTATACAATGTATCGGCTTATCGAATCAACGCTTGAATCGATAACTAGGTTATATCGCATACAACCATTCGACACATTGATCGTGAGAATGAAATACGGTATCACATACACGCATTATTCTCGGTCCCGCACATATCTCATATGCGCTCCTATTTCGTTTCGCTTGAGCCAGGAAACCTCTGTGTAGGACTCTAAAGACTCGTCAATACGCCGGCAGTAGGTGATGATCATATCAAACACCCACAAGCCGCAAGCGGTCTGCTAAACGTAACGGCCACCCGGGTATTGAGCGATCTGAAGATCGACGAGCAAGCCCGCTCACACTCCAGTGAATCCAACCAGTAACACTACCGTACAGTCCGGTCTGATCGTCTGATATGTCGCATATCTTGCCTAGGGGTGGTAAACGTCAGACCCCAATAGCTAGATAAGTCGTGTCGATATGAGGTCTATAACAATTCGAGAAACTACTGGTAACACTTACCAGAAAATCTCAGCAACCCTGGCCAGGGATTTCCTGTTATAGCCAATCGAACACAGCGCAACATCAACTCGCTATACCGGGAGAGACGAATCCCCTCCTATCGCTCATTGCCTCCATGTGACTCGGGACTGTACTCAAAAACCACCGTTTTGCACGCCCTCTTGGACGTGGTAAGATGGAAATCAAAGCACAGTGGGAACCACACAAGACTCTATGACGATCTCGGGTCAACAGACTACTCTGTACCAGTGTCATCTGAGAACTGCCATCTGACGTGAGGTATAATACCATCTGGGAGTTCTCGGCGAGTCTGTCCAGTGTACCCAGTCTCTACTGAGCACCCGTATATCTCCTCTGATGTCAAACACCAATGGATATGGGATCATCCATCGCCCATCTGTATGGGTCGAGAAGGTATACGCTAGTCTACTCTGGTATATCGATGCCCCATCTCGATACACTCACGACTAGGGACTTTGAAGGATGTACTTATGGACTACCATGTCCCCACTAGTATGATCCGCATCACAGTCCAGGTAGTCAAGTACACATCCTAAGGGCTTTACCAACATGTAACAGAGAGACAATCAGTGTACACGTTAAGGTAAAGATCAACCAGATAGCATACTATCATGTCGAGCAAGAAAGTCCTCCCTATATATGTCCCAGCATCCACTACAATATACATCCTATGTACAGTAATGGCCTCTAGGGCATACATATAACTAAGAATGGTATATGTTGTTATGGGTGGCTCAGGGTAAGTTGGGATGTTTATTGACTTCTATGTCACGACAGATGCTCGTGGATAGTATATGGTAGTGGGTTTTAGACTGGCCATAGGGCAATTTATATGGTTGTGTTCTGGTCGGTGTTTGACTTCAATGTCACGTAGAGTTGGTTTCTATGCTATGATGGCTGTCCGTGGATTGTATACATCATGTTGATATAATGTAGCCCATTGAAGGGCAGGATAGGTTTTGGTATATGGATTTATTGACTTCTGTATCACGGCAGTTGGCTTCAATGCCACGATGGTTGCCCATGGATTGTATATGGTAAACTACTATGATGCAGTCCCCCATAGGACAGGATTTCAGTTTTAGAGACATAGTGGTTGTAAGTCGATGTCGCGCACCCTGCGTGTTCGCGGGGAGGTGGAATATGTAAAAAACGATTTTTCAAAGCTCGCAACACCGACTTGAACTCCAGGATTGATACTAAACCCTAACTAGCTAACTTGTAATGAGGTTTAACTACTCGGAAGAAAGTTATATCTCACGATACCAAGTCCTACGGGTCTTCTTCGTTGTCCTCCACCTCATCGTCAACTCCAAGGATCGAAACGGATCGGGCAATCTCGACGGCCTCCTCGAGTCAAAGACGATCCATCCAAGAGTCTATAATCCGAGATCCTACCTCGAATCTGAGATAAGTACGGCTTCTAGTTCGCTAAACTAGAAGTCCCAGGTTGTGTAGAGGGAGAAGATGGAGTAATTTGTCTCTTGGAACCCTAAGATTCTCAACACATGAGAGCTTTTAGTGTTTGATGAAGAAGAAGATCACTTGAGAAAATGAGAGTGTAGAAAGCAACTAAAGAATAACCATGGCTCATTTGTGATGAATAGTGGAAGCAAACTAATTAATAGATGAGATAAAAAAATATCTTACACAATATCTAGTGAGCTTCACAAAATATCAAGAGGTGAGTCACCAAGAGCCATGAGTGATTTTTGTCAAGTTTACACCTCATTTCCTCCACCTCATTATCTTTAATCCGTAAAGAAAAAAGAAACCCTAAGGAGGTATTCCTTCTAGAAGCTTTCCCGAGAAATTACGAGAATGCCCCTCATCCGTATATACATACCCGCATCAGCATTCCGAAGAATACAAATACAATGAGACGAAAACAATCCATCAATATAATACTAGGGTCCAGCTTAAACCAAAACCCACTAGTATTATCCGCCCGATCATCATACGTGCACAAGTACACGTAAGTGATCGAAGTCCTGCTGTAAAACCATACGGCCTCTACACCGTTTGCCAGGTGCAGGGAAACCCTCTGCGTGGTACTCTAAAGACTCGACACTACGCTGGCAGTAGGTTTAACCACAAGCCGCAAGCGGTACTAGCTGCATGTAACCGCTACCCAGGTATGTGTCGATAAAAAGGCCGATGAGCTAACTCATCTGAACTCCTACTGAGCCTATCTGTGACAATCTCCGTACAGTCTGGTCTGTTAGTCTAAGAGTATCACATATCGGGTCTAGGGGGCGGTAATCTTCAGACCCCTAATAGCGCAATAAGTCGTGTTGGAATATAGCCTAAAACACCCTGAGAAACTACTGGAGTACCTACCAGTAAATATCGCTTGTCTTAGCCAAGGACTTTGTGTAATAGCCTTCCGAACACAGCGTGATATCAACCCCCAACACCGGGAGAGACAAATCATATCTAACTGCCACTGCCTCCAAGTGCCTCGGGACTGCACCCAACTACTACCTATTTGCATGACTCCTTTGAGCCGTGGTAGGGTTGTAATCAAAGTACAATGGGAACACACTCGAGGTGAAGTAGCAGTGTCAAGTCGACGGACTAAGCCGTACTCATATCACCTGGGAACTGCTACACGATGATAGGTATAATACCAACCAACAGTTCCCGATGAGTCATGTCCAGTGTACTCATAACCTAATGTGCGCCTGCATATTATCTCCAGTACGATGTACTAATGGCTGTGGGACAGACTATCTTCCATGCTGGGATGAAAAGCGTATACACTAGTCTACTCTGGAGTATCGATGCCCAGTCTCGATAATCCTACGATTAGGGACCTGTATAGGATGTTCTTATAGACTACCCAGCCCTTACTAATGTGACTGCCATCACAACGTTGGTAAATAAGCAAAGATTCTAAAGGCTCTACCAATAAGTATAAGTGATATGCTAAAAAGCACATGCACATATTGAAGTAGAAACAAACCAGGTAGTATACTGTCATTTCGAGCAAGGCTGTTACTATATCCGTGTATATCCTAAAGTTCCATTAAGTAATATACAATCCAGTATGATACAATAATGGCCTCTAGGGCATATATCACTAACAATCTCCTACTTGCACTAAGGCCATGTATTGGCATATCGCAGACCTAAGATCTCGAATAGCCTCTTGAACTGTGTCTGAGGGATAGCCGTGGTGAGTAGATCTGCAGTGTTGTTCTCCGTATCTACTCTCCTCACCTCGATCTCCCTGGGATCAAAGATTTCCCTGATCAGATAGTACCGCCTTAAGATATGTCTGGATCTCTAATGTGACCTGGGTTCCTTCCCTAAAACTGTAGCGCCATTTGTTGTCATAATACTAAAGTATTGGATCAACAATGGAAGGAACAACCTGAAGTTCAGTTAAGAACTTCCTCATCCAGACTGCCTCTTTTGCGGCGTCTTATGCAGCGAACAACTCCGTTTCCATCGTCAAGTCTGCAACGGTGTCCTGCTTAGAGCTCTTCCAATAGACCGCCCCTCTGCTGAGGGTAAATAAATAACCCGACATGGACTTGGAGTCATCCTTATCACTCTTGAAGCTAGAGTCAGCAAATGCCTCGATCTGGAGGTCTTTTTCGCTATACACTAAGATCTCTCCTTAGTCCTTCTCAGGTACATAAGAATGTTCTTTACTGCTATCCAGTGCTTCTCCCCTGAGTTTGACTGATACCGGCTTACCACGCTGAGTGTGTGTCACGCCCCGCTTCCTAAAAGAAGGAGAAGGATGGCATGGCATAGTCCGCAACCTAACTGTATTGAAGGTGGTCTATTCAATACAGTTACGTTAAGCGTATGAATATTTAACATGCAGGATGTGTACCAAAACAAAAATAATAAAAGCGAAAGGCATTTATTTCCATTAACCAAACTTTATTACATCCCAAAAGAAAGAGTAAAATAAACTAAGTAGTTTAATTACATCGAGAAGAAACAAAAGCCCTAAACATGTGGGCAAACAACAAAAATTAAATCTAGCTAATCTTCCATCGTCCAGTCTGCATAATCTTCATAAGTTGGCTTCACACCTTGATCCTCGCCATAATACTCATTCTTATCTGACGGACATTCCAAAGATAGAGGAAGAAAAGGAAGGCCCATCAGCGAGTTATACTCGGGTAGGATCCATCAACGAGTTATACTCGGGTAGGATTGCCTCATAAAGAAATAGGAGTATAAAAATGAACAGGTGTATATAAGAGTATGATGTATGCATGCAGACATAAAGTAAGGGGTGTAAATGTTTGCAATGCACAAACTTAAGACGTTTTGAAGAGAGGTATATATGAGCATGAGTATGTTGTAAATTATATGTAGATAAGTAGTAGGAAGTATAGGTGAAGGTAGAAGTTCGTATTAGTTTGTTAAATAAGGGTTCGGATACTCGTGATTATTCCGTTGTGGCCATGGAACAACAACCGGGGAAGTGAAATGTACCGTTTCACTTACCGGGATCATGATCGAGTAGTAAGGGAATCCGAGTTCCACATCCCCTGGCCTAATCAAACTACCCATCCCCGTTATTCAGTGTAGAGGTCTAGAGTTAGTGCGTATACCTCTAGGCATGGAATTTCCATATTGTATGCTATCCACATTTTGGATCATTCGCCCTCAAATAGGGTTAGTAGTCGTCCACATTTTGGACTAGTCACCCTGCCTGCAGGGATTTTCATATTTGTATAGTCGTCCACATTTTGGACTGGTCACCCAGAATATCGGGATCTTCATATTTGTATAGTCGTTCACATTTTGGACTGGTCACCCGGAATATCGGGATCTTCATAATAAGTATTCCATACCTAGGTCCGCGCATTCTAACCCTAGCCGTATCATATGTCAGGTATGTCATAAACTGGAAATTTTTAAAAAGTATTGATCTCGTTTAATATGGCCTTCCACAACCACTCGTTTATTTTCTAAAGTTCGTAAAGTACTTCGTGTCATCTTAGGGAATGCTTAGTAAAAAGAATAATAGTGTTTAATTATCTTTTATTACTTCTAAGAAAAACCATGAGGTTTGGAATATTTATCATTTTGGAAAAACATAATGTTTTACGGAAAAATATCCTGTCGATAAAAGGTTGTGGTGTTTATTTGAAAATCCTTTGCAAAAGATTTTTATAAAGAGCTTAAACACACTTTTAAGCAATCACAATATGCACAATCAAATCTAGAGGTAAGGTCTTCTAAGTCAACTAGACTGCTCCTAACTGTTCCAAAGGGCAAGTTGTGAGATCCTCAAATCACCTCTTCACCGCCAATTGTGGCCAGGTAAGCACAAGTGAAGAAATGAGGGATCCGCTCACGAATCACCGTGAGACGGGCCTTTTAAAATTACCTTTCCAACTTGTCTATCCTAGGCACCACAAAGTCTGGTTTAGATAAACGACCGATACCTACAACCTTTCCTTTGTCCTAATCTGGATTGGTGTTTATTTGAAAATTTCCTTTTAATAAGGTACTAAATATTCCTTTTGAAAAGATATCGTTATAAGGATTATGGTCCTTGTTGAAAATGGCCCTTCAATAAAGGTCAAGGTATTTAAATGAAATTAATATTTTTATGAAATTATAGTGTTTTAGATTCGGGGTAACGTTTTAGAAAATATGTTCGTTTTGGAAAAAACATAAGCCGTTATTTAGGTTTAGTATTATCTCCTTTCAAAAGGTGAAGGGATTTAACAAAATTATAATAGTTGAAGAAAAAGTGTAAGTAAAATATATGTATGTCGTATCTAAAACATTTATTCCACATATCTTATCTCTTATGGATATTTTAAACAAATATAACATTTTAATTAAACGAGGGTATTTTGTGGAAGTAATCTATTTCGAGATTATTTTGATAGTATAGGTAAGTGTGGGTATATCAGAGGTGAATTGACAATTCATGGGTTATCACATTAAGCATATCAGATTCCAGATAGTATGAGAGTGCAATAAATGTTTGCGTACTGAGGAAATTAAACACCGTTTTAAAACATGGGTTAGCATTATCATCATTGAGGGTACAAGGAATAGGCATGCACGAATATTATAACATCATTTTAAACAGGGGGTTGATGATTATAAGTTGGAACTAGGTTATCGAGAAAAGAAGAAGGCGATAGAAAGAGGGGAGAGAGACGGATCCTACCTTTGATTAGAGTTAGACGTAGACGGTTGAAGACGTAGGCTTGTGCAAAACTCCTCAAAAGCTCCGCGCCCCGATTTTTTCTCGGCGATTGGGTGGAGCCGTAGCGTCGGCGTCATCTATATGAAGGCACTAGTATTTTTTTCAGAATTTTTGGAGTTCTGAGGTGTGAGAATTTTAGATTTGAAGTGCCTATTTATAGGGTTTTTTCAATAAACAGAAAAATCCAAAAAATCTGTTAAATAACGCAAAAATCCGCACCGCCCCATGATTGCGAATCATCAGTTGATGATTGCGCCCGCCGCCAGAGGATTCTGGCCATTGGATCTGCATCCAACAGCCCACAACGCACCGTCACGCCGCCGCCGCCTGCCACATGCCCGCGTGGAGGGGGATCACGCGGTTTCACGTGGTCCCCACCACGTGGGCACCGCCGCGCTTCCTGGGCCGTTGGATCTTGTATCCAACGGTCCAGATCAAAGGGATTTAAATATAGTTTTTTAAAAAAAATTTATATATAAAAATAATAATCTGTTTATTATTTTAAATTTTGAATTTGGTTTTAAAAAAATTGTTCAAAATAGTTAAAAATACGGGAAAATTATGGAAAAATTTCAGAAAATATATTTTATTGTTATCTTTAGTATAAAAATAATTTTGGGCTAAAAACAATTAATGTATCCATTTCTATGTTGTTAGCTAGTTATTATAGTTATTTAAAATCTAGTTCATCATTTAAAATATTTTTAATTACGAATTAATTATTTTAATTGATAATAAAAATATGCAGATTATTTTAAGGCATTATAAAATTTTATTAAAACCTTTTAAGTCTAGGAAAACAATAAATAGATTTTATAAAATTCCCTAAATCATATTTCACTGCTTTGAAATTTATTAATATTAAAAAAATATATATATTTCTATCAATGAAACACATAAATAATTATTTGATAGTAGAAATTTAAATAAAATATATTTTATTAAGTATTAAAAAACACGGTCGTTACAGTGTGTAAGCAACACCGCATACATTATAGAGCCTACCACAGAAGCGTAGGGTATAGATGTGATACGGGCCCTTTCTAAATCAGTCTTGAAAGACATCTCTTTGGAGAAGGTGATTCCGTGATAAGCCGGTAGACTACCGCGCTTTAAATCGTCCATACGAAATAATTTCAGTATGGTGTTGATGTACCTTGACTGTGAAAGTCCCACCATCCTCTTTGATTTATCACGATAGATCTGGATCCCCACAATGTAATTGGTATCAAGCAGGTCAATCATGGAGAACCTCTGTGATAAGAATCCTTTAACTGATTGTAGCATAGGAATGCAATTTCCTATCAAGAGAATGTCATCCACGTACTCAACGAAGAATCCCACAGTTCTCTCTACGATCTTACTATAAATGCATGGTTCATATGGATTTTTGATAAATTCGAATTCTTTGACCATCTCATAAAAACAGATGTTCTAACTCCGCGATGCCTGCTTTAGTCCATTAATGGATTTAAGCAACTTGCACACTTTCCCGCTGCTCCCACTCTGATTGAACCCCTCTGGCTGATCCATATAGATGCACTCTTCTAAATAACCATTTAGAAAAGCCGCCTTTACGTCCATCTGCCGGATCTTATAATCTTGGAAAGAAGTAATAGCAAGAGGGATCCGAATAGATTTGAGCATAGCCACTGGAGAAAAGGTTTCATCATAGTCCAAACCAGGTCTTTGACGAAAACCTTTTACAACAAGTCCAGCTTTATAGGTTTAAACATGTCCATCTACACCAATCTTCTTTCTGAAGATCCATTTGCAGCCTATGGGTTCTACCCTTTCTGGAGCAATGTTCAAAGTGCATACTTTGTTGGTGTACATGGACTCTATCTTGGTCCGTATTGCATCCAGCCATTTTACCGAGTCATCGCTCTGAATGGCTTGCTGGAAGCTCATCATTGTAAATGATGCAATCCTCTCTATCCTCGTCAATGAGAAAACCGTAGTATTTCTCGGGCGGATGAGACTGCCTACTAGTCCTGCGGATTGGTGCAGTGATGTCCTGTTCTTTTGAAAGCTCTGGTTCTACCAAACTTTCAGAAATAGTTTGTGATTCTGGAATTTTTTCGGTTCTATTGTGCTCCTACTAGTTCCTTTTTCAAAAAATTGATTTTCTAAAAAGTGGACGTGACGAGAAACAAAAAACCTTTTGTTCCTCTGCGTAATAGAAAATATACCCCCTAGAGTTCTTTAGGTATTCCACAAACCTACACAGTACTGAGCGTGCCTCGAACTTGTCCGCATACTGTTTTTTAACAAAAGCTGGACATCCCTATATCTTCAGATATTGAAGATAGGGTTTCTTCCCACTCCACATCTAATATGGTGTGGTAGGCACAGTCTTGGTAAGAACCTTATTCAAAAGACATACAGCTGATTCTAGTGCATAACCTCAGAAGGATCATGGTAACTCAGCACTACTCATCATGGAACGAACCATATCCAATAGGGTCGGTTCCGCCTTTCTGATACACCGTTGTGTTGTGGTATGTATGGATGAGTAAGCTGAGGGAGAATTCTATTCTCTTTTAGGTAATCCACGAACTCGGCACTTAAGTATTCACCACCTCGATCAGATCTCAGTGTCTTGATACTTTTGCCTGTTTGTTTTTCCACTTCATTCTTATATTCCCAGAATTTCTCAAAGGCCTCGGATTTATACTTTATCAAGAAGACATGTCCTTACCAAGAGAAATTACCCGTAAAAAGTAATGAAATAGGAATAACCACTTCATGCATCTGTAGATATTGGACCATACACGTCGCTGTGTATGAGTCCCAAGAGCTCGCTCGCTCTTGCTCCATGTCCAGTAAACGGAGTCTTTGTTAACTTTCCTATGAGACAAGATTGACAAGTTGCATAAGAGTGATATTCGAACGGATCCAAATATCCCTCTCTATGTTGTTGGGAATCCTTAGCACCTAGCCTAGGGTTTCCAAGAATCACACATGCCACAACAAAAAATTCAAGGGGGTGCTAAACAATCAACTACGAATCGTACTAGAAAACTAGGATAACAAAAACTTGTAATCTAACATTACAAAAAGAAGTGGATGAAAATACAACATTTGCAGATTCGGTCCTTCACTTCTAAAGCTATGTGTTGACGTCCCTTCGCTGCGATCATCATAGTCCCGAACTCTAGAAAGGATTTCCCCGGAGAAATGAACAAGCTAGCTCATTGACTTCGAGGCCGAAGATGATCTACGTCGAGGAGACTCAAACTAAAGCTCCCTCTTCACTTGGTCAAGAACTTTGTGAAGAGAACACCCTAAACTAAATGGTAAGTAGTAGAGAATGATGAAATAGGAAATGGGTTCACTTTAGATTTTGATTTCTCACTTTATTTCTTCACTTAAAAAAAAATCTAGCAATCTTTTTCTTTTGGATGAAGAAGAAGAAGAAGAACAAATGAAGTGATGATCATTATCATAATGCAACCATGGGTGAGTAATTATCATCCACTAAATTTTGTAGAGATATAACCATGGTTAATCATAATGGTTTAGTTAATAAATATCTTAATCAAGACAAAATAAGTGGACTTTGTCAAAGATACTTCAAGCTTCATGAAGCTTCAAGCCATGACAAAAGAAGCCACCATTTTGAATAATTAAGATAAATAAAAACCTAAATTATAATTAGAAAGGTGTATGTCACCCACCCGCCCATGTTTGCATGTATCATCAATCATGATACAAACATGTACACGATTATATATCACATATACATTATGTGTACATCAAGTGAGAAAAGCAATCTTAAGCGAACCAATACTAGTTAATGTAAAGTAATATATCAAATATATAATTATATATCAAATATATAATTATACATTAAATCATTAAATCATTAAATCATTAAATCAACATTTGATTTAATGATCCGGTCATATCGCATATAACCGACTAATATCTAGTGTATCAATATATCGAATCAACACTTGATTCGGTAACCCGGCTATGTCGCATATAACCGACCGATGATACAAATCGCGAGAATAGAATACAGTATCACATACTGGTATTATTCTCGGTCCCGCACATATCTCATATGCACTCCTATTTCGTTTTGCTTGAGCCAGGAAACCTTTGTGTAGGACTCTAAAGACTCGTCAATACGCCGGCAGTAGGTGGTGATCATATTAGTCACCCACAAGCCGCAAGCGGTCTGCTAAACGTAACGTCCACTCGGGTATTTAGCGATCAGAAGATCAACGAGCAAGCCTGCTCACACTCCTGGGAATCCAATCAGTAACACTTACCGCACAGTCCGGTCTGTTCGTCTGATATGTCACATATCTCGCCTAGGGGTGGTAAACGTCAGACCCCAGTAGCTTGATAATTGATAAGTCATGTTGATGTAAGGTCTATAACGGTCGTGAAACTACTGATAACACTTACCAGTAAATCACAGCAACCCTGGCCAGGGATTTCCAGTTATGGCCAATCGAACATAGCGCAACATCAACCCCCAATACCGGGAGAGACGAATCCCCTCCTATCGCTCATTGCCTCCATATGACTCGGGACTGTACCCAAGAACTCCTATTTGCATGACTCAGTAGAGCCGTGGTAGGGTGGAAATCAAAACACAGTGGGAGACACACAAGATTCTATGACGATCTCGGGTCAACAGACTAAGCTGTACTAGTGTCACCAGAGAACTGCCATCTGACGTGAGGTATAATACCATCTGGGAGTTCTCGGTGAGTCCGTTCAATGTACCCAGTCTCCACTAAGCACCCATATACCATCTCTGATGTCAAACACCAATGGATATGGGATCATCCATCGCCCATTACATGGGTCGAGAAGATATACGCTAGTCTACTCTGGAATATCGATGCCCCGTCTCGATATTCCCACGACTAGGAATATTGAAGGATGTACTCATGGACTACCCAGGCCCCATTAGTATGATCTGCATCATAATCCTGGAAGTCGAGTACACATCCTAAGGGCTTTATCAACATGTAACAGAGAGACAATAAATTTACATGTTAAGATAAAGAGCAACCAGATAGCGTACTATCATGTCGATCAAGAAAGTCCTCCCTATATATGTCCCAGCATCCAATATAATATACATCTAATGTACAATAATGGCCTCTAGGGCATACATACAACTAACAATCTTCCACTTGCACTAGGGCCATCATCTAGCAGTGGTTGTAGTATCTCATACTCAACCATCTCATAAAAGTCTCTCTTTGGGAAAAGGCCTTTGTGAGTGGATCCGCCGTGTTGTACTCTGAGACTACTCTCCTAACCTCGATCTCCCTGGAGATCAGCCATGTCCATGATCAGGTGATACTGCCTTTAGAATATGTCTGGGTCACTGATGGGACCGGGGTTCCTGGGCCAAAACCACACCTCCATTGTCACACAATGTTAGGAACTTAGTTCATCTCATGAATTAATATACACCCAAACTGTCTCTTTGGTAGTATCTTTGATAGCGATGTCACCGGCCTTTATCGTCTAGTTTTCCACGGCATCTAGCTTGGAACTCTTCCAACATACCGTCCCTCCACTGAGGGTAAAGACAAAGCCTGCGATTGACATTCAGTCGTCCTTACCACCCTGGAAGCTATCCAGTGATTCTCCCCAGGATCAATTGATACCATCTCACTACACCTAGTGAGAATCCTAACATCCATTTAGATCTATCTCATAGATCCAAAACCCAAGATTTAGGAGGTATCACCTAGATCCTATATAGAGAATCAATGTGATAAGAGGAGATTGACCGAGTGTAGTATAGGAAACTCTTTTCCTATCAAGAGTGTGTCATCCACGTACAGTACGAGAAAGACCACCTTACTCTCTACTAACTTTTTGTATATACAAGGTTCATCTACAATTTTGATGAAGTCAAACTCTTTGACTACCACATCAAAACAGATGTTCCAACTCCGCGATGCCTGCTTTAACCTGTAAAGCAACTTGCACATATTTCCGCTGCTCCCACTATTTATGAAGCCCTCTGGCTGTGTTCTTATGGATGTTC
The DNA here is from genome assembly GCA_030015575.1 of Agapanthus africanus. Classification (NCBI taxonomy): domain Eukaryota; kingdom Viridiplantae; phylum Streptophyta; class Magnoliopsida; order Asparagales; family Amaryllidaceae; genus Agapanthus; species Agapanthus africanus. The sequence goes on along the minus strand of JASDDO010000016.1, from coordinate 35,883,823 downwards.
TCTTCTAAATCAATATTTAGAAAATCAGTCATGATACCCAACCACCAGATATCGTAGTCATGGTATGTAGCAATGGCAAGTAGGATCCGGATGGACTTAAGTACAGCCACTGGAAAAGGTTTCACCATTATCCACGCTTAGTCGATGACGAGAACCTTTAACAAGTCTAGCTTTGAAAGTCTCAACTTTTCTATCTACACCAAGTAATCTTCTCAAGATATACTTGCTCCTGATGGGGATTTAACCCTTCAGATATAGCAGCCAAAGTCCATACTTTGTTGGTGTATATGGATTCCATCTCAGATCTCTTAGCATCCAGCTATTCTTACAGAGTCCCCACTCTTGATGGCCTGCTCGAAACTAGTTGGGTCATCATCTTATAATGCAATCCTCGCTCCCACTGTCATCGAGAAATCGAAGTATCTCTCCGGCGGATGAGGAACTCTACCAGATCGGCGGAGAGGCCGAGGTTCGTCGGGAACTATTGAATCCTTTGGTTCTACCAAATCATTAGCTGTAGTTTGTATAGCTGGAACTCCTTCCAGTTCTACAGAACTGACCTTGCCTCGAGCTTGTCCGTATTTTGCTTTTAGACATAGGCCGGACCCCAAATCTTAACTTGCTTAAGAGATGGGATCTTCCCATACAAAGTGCATAACTCCTAAAAAGGAAACAGGTAACTCAGTAGTACTCATCATAGGGCGCACCATATCATATAGGGTGCTATTGCCCCACCCCGATATACCATTGTGCTATGGTGTATATGGAGGAGTATTGCTGAGAGAGAATCTTATTCTCCTTTAGAATAGTCCAGGATCTCAATGCCTAAGTATTCTTCTCCCTGATTACATCAAAGGATATAATACTTATTCCTATATTGGTTCTTTACATCTATCTTATATTCTTTGAAGTTCTCAAAAGCTTCAGACATATGTTTCAACAGGAACATGTGTCCGAATCTTGAGAGATCATCAGTGAATGTAAGGAAGTATAAAGAACCAGTCCTGACATTTGTAGACAGGGGACTTACATACATCGCTATGTATCAGTCCCAAGAGTTCACTAACTCTTTCTCTATTTCCAGTAAACGGAGCTATGATCATCTTATCTTTGTGACATGACTGGCAAGTTTCACAAGATGTAAATTCAAACTGATTTAAATATGCATCTAAATGTAACTTAGCTAGTCGGGTCGCATTGATATGACCTAGTCTACAATGCCTCAAGAAGAATTCGTTTATTTCTGAACTCTTCCGTTTGTGTGTGTTCTGTACGTTAAGAACTGTGATTTGATTTAGAATGTATATGCTTTTAGATAACGTGTCTGAACCGATCAACTCTTGATATAGAAAATGTTCAAAACATTATCCAACAATACAAAATTATATCCTTCTTTACTAAATAAAGAGATTGATATGATGTTGTATATCAGGTTCGGTATCTAATAGCATTCGTTCAGAACAATGTATTTGGTAATACAGGGTGATAACTGCCAACACCTTGGCTGCAACAATTGCATTGTTTCCAACTCTTGGAACTTATCACCCGTTTTCAGTTCTCTACCTATCAGTAGCCCATGTAACAGATTATATATATGGGATCCTGATCCGGTATCAAATACCCAGGACGGAGAGGATACTGAGAAACATTTCTATGTAATGAACACACCCGAAGAAGATGCATCATCATGCACTTTCTTCGTTTGGGCGGCATAGGAATCCTGGTAATCCCCTATTTCCTGCTTGGTCTTATAATAATTATAAGTTGGAGCGGGACCAACGTTCCCCAGCTCAGTTTAACAAGCGGGTTCGGTCAATACATCCATTTTATTATCTTGATTAAGGCGCGACATGGTCGCTACCTGGAGAGAGAGAGAGAAGAAAACACTCTGCGTGCGCTCGTGCAAGATTAGATTGGTCATATATTTTATCTAATCAGGATGGCTCCCACTGTTTTTATCAAATCTTCCTTCAAATTCTAAAAGGAAAGACTAGCCGGGATTAATTACACTCTACAAGTTCGCCAATCTTTCAGCCAGACTAGTACCGATACTTTGAGGGAGGTTCCCCATGCTTTCGCACGGAGCTAATTAAAATAAACATCGTTTTCCCAGGGGCGTAACCCCGTTGACACCTACTTGATTGGCTAATTGTAAACTGCAAAACTCTCCCAGGAGTAACAATTACTCGCAATGGGTATCAGGATCCAACTATCTCATAGAAGGTAAGAAATCTCATTGCAAATTTCAACACTTGAAACTCCTGATAATGGTTTTTACCCCTAGCACTTATGACCTTAACTATGGTCAACAAATCATAAAACTAGTCAAGTTCTACCTGTCATTTCGTGATTAATTAGACCCACCCACATGACCCTCAACTAAGGTCAACAAAGTCACATGACTGTCCTAACTTATCGCATCATATGCAGTGTAGGAAGACATCACTTAGCTACCGTACATTGTGCCTTAACTAAGATCAACAAACACAGCACGAATACTAAGTACTCTACTTCCTAAAATGACGGAGGGTTGTGGATGGTTTTTAAGAAAACTTTTAACGCTTTGAACTTGATCTCGTTGTAGAATCAAATAGTTTGAAATGGAGTGTTTTTGAGGCTTTTGCTAGTTTTGCTAAAGAGGTCATTCCCGGTGAAGGGATCTCGGCTCTTTCCTCGTCGAATGAGGTGCAGGATATTCACAATACCACTGTGCAAAGTACGAACTAGAAAAGCAGTCAAAAAACAAAACCGAGGGTTGTAGCATCTGCTAGTTATTGCTAAAGAGGTCACTCCCGGTGAAGGGATCTCGGCTCTTTCCTCGTCGAATGAGGTGCTGGATATTCTGCAAGGAATACCGCTATGCAAAGCAACAACTAGAGCTACCTAATTTTTTTTTTGAAATTCAATTCCATAACATCTTCTAGGTTTATTTTCTTTCATTAATCTTATTAATGAATGTCCTATTATTTAAGTCACCTAAATATCACAGATAAATACAACGTACGCTTATGCCATCCGTATTCGCCTCGATGTCCCGTCATGCACCGTTAGGTTAGGTAACTAACGGCAGAGCAGGGCAGGGCTACCGCGGGTGTAAAACATAAGCAACATCTATATAATATATCATATATACTATATACAGTATCTATCTGAACTTATCACATGATCACATCACAGATAACACAGCAGAAAACAACATATGAAATATTGGATATACTAGGATGTCCGTGTTTTATTTTGAGCCTATATAAAATACGGATTCCACGGTCGTGATGAATAGCCAAACCCACATCCCTAGACCCCTACGAGAGCGGCAAGCAACCCTACCAATTCTAGAGTTAGGAGATCCGGTCTCGATGCCTCGAGATGGTCTCCCACTGGACTCTAGAACCCGGTTACTTATGCTCCCCTCCTTGGGTCTTTCATAATGTGGAAAAGTAAATAATATAAATCAATGATGACATCTTCCTCAACCCGGAAGTGTCCCAATAAAAGAATATTACATACAATTTTGTACATGAATGAAAAAGAAAAACACCCATCTCACATAAAAAAACCAGCTATTCAAACACGACGATCCAATATAACATATCCAGCAACACATAACATCACATATCATCAACGTAAGTAAATATGCGTATCCCAATTGTCGTTGACGTATAGCAACGAAACCGGCAATACCCCATATATTACACTTACGGTCGCAGAAAAGAAAGCGAAAAATTACAATAGTTGGAATCCGCAACCGCCTTAGACATCGCATGCCTAACAATATGAATTCCTTAGACATCGCATGCCTAACAATTATAAACCCCGCATTTTAGTCTCAATATTGAAAACACTTTCCAATAATCAGTAGGGCAATTCAACAAGATTCCCGACATCCCGATCGAATGCTCATCGGAAATGTTTGTAGACGGCCGCACCCCTAATACTGACGACGAAGTGCACTTAGGAGAAACACCGCGGCCGCAAGCACCCGGACGGATGCTTTTTGGCAACGGAGTTCTCCTACAGTCACTTTGTCGGGGCTATGGGGTGTGGCTATCTAGTAATGTTACCCGGCGAGTATCTGAATACACAAAGTGATTGCGACGGACTTTTGATCGCATCAAAATCCCGTGGCAACCGTTCAAATGAGACTAAATTGCTAGACTTATAAAATTCAAATGTTGTTGATTCCAAATATTGTATCACAATATATACTAGACTGTGTTAAACGTTTCGAGCAAATCAAAAAATCCCCACAACTCCCATTTCGCTGAACACTTGACCGAAGTTAAAGTACCCAAAACGTGCCACAGTACCTATGATCAAGCCATAGAAGGGTCAAACCAACGCCTCACCTATGACACCGCGGAACCACGGCAAACCCCAAGGTTCAAACCGCGGTTCCGAGGGTATAGAATCAAGTTAAGGTTTATGTTCTTCTAGAGGGTCCATAGAGTTTCTTGCACGAACATTGAATATAATTAACTTGGAAAAAATTCCAACACTTGGAAATTTCAGAGGGGATAATGGGGTGCTGTTTGAATATCGTTCGAACTGTCAAACATAGCCTAGGTTACCATCACAATGTTAAATTATACGACTACGAAACACTCCATTTTGGTCCTATAACAAAATTTACATCACATGAAAATTTGGACCAAGCAAACAATACCTGAAACCCCAAAATACACACACCAGAGCACAAAACAAAAACGACACACTTTTGAGCATGCAGGGCCGGCCTCCTCGGTTTTGGGGGAAGAGTGCTCGGGTCAAATCCGAGCACTTGGTCTCGTTTTTGCTCTGTGCACTATAGGTATTACATACATCACTTTGCACTTGTTTGCAAAATTTTTCAAGAACATTTGAAAAACAACAGAGAGCATATGTACATGGCTGCAGAAATTGTAATATGGATTTGTTTCGTTTTCTATTACATCTAATATCGTCTGAGTTTCTAGTTAGGCTCTGATACCATGTTGGGATTGCTTAGCACCTAGCCTAGGGTTTGCAAGCATCACACATGCGACAACAAAAAATTCAAGGGGGTGCTAAACAATCAACTACGAATCGTACTAGAAAACTAGGGTAACAAAAACTTGTAATCTAAAATTACAAAGAGAAGTGAATGAAAATACAACCTTTGTAGATCCGGTCCTTCACTTCTAAAGCTCCGTGTTGACGCCCTTCGTTGCGATCATCGTAGTCCCGAACTCTAGAAAAGATTTCCCCGGAGAAATGAACAAGATAGCTCGTTGACTTCAAGGCCGAAGATGATCTACGTCGAGGTAACTCAAACTAAAGCCCCCTTTTCACTTGGTCAAGAACTTTGTGAAGAGAACACCCTAAACTAAATAGCAAGTAGTAGTGGATGATGAAATAGGAAATGGGTTCACTTTAGCTTTTGATTTCTCACTTTATTTCTTCACTTAAAAAAAAATCTAGCAACCTTTTTCTTTTGGATGAAGAAGAAGAAGAAGAACAAATGAAGTGAAGATCGTTATCTTAATGCAACCATGGGTGAGTAATTATCATCCATTAATCTTTGTAGAGACATAACCATGGTTAATTATAATGGTTTGGTTAATAAATATCTTAATCAAGACAAAATAAGTGGACTTTGTCAAAGATACTTCAAGCTTCATGAAGCTTCAAGCCATGACAAAAGAAGCCACCATTTTGAATAATTAAGATAAATAAAAACCTAAATTATAATTAGCATGGTGTATGTCACACACCCACCCATATTTGCATGTATCATCAATCATGATACAAACATGTACACAATTATATATCACATATACATTATGTGTACATCAAGTGAGAAAAGCGATCTTAAGTGAACCAATACTAGTTAATGTAAAGTAATATATCAAATATATAATTATACATTAAATCATTAAATCAACACTTGATTTAACGATCCGGTCATATCGCATATAACCGACTAATATCTAGTATATCAATATATTGAATCAACACTTGATTCAGTAACCCGGCTATATCGCATATAACCGACCGATGATACAAATCGTGAGAATAGAATGTTAGTTATATGTATGCCCTATAGGCCATTACTGTACATTGGATGTATATTGTAGTGGATACTGGGACATATATAGGTAGGACTTTCTTGCTCGACATGATAGTACGCTATCTGGTTGCTCTTTATCTTAACATGTATATTTTCTGTCTCTCTGATTACATGTTGATAAAGCCCTTAGGATGTGTACTCGACTTCCAGGACTATGATGCAGATCATACTAGTAGGGCCTGGGTAGTCCATGAGTACATCCTTCAATGTTCCTAGTCGAGAGAATATCGAGACGGGGCTTCGATATTCTAGAGTAGACTAGCATATATCTTCTCGACCCATGCGATGGGCGATGGATGATCCCATATCCATTGGTGTTTGACATCAGAGATGGTATACGGGTGCTCAGTGGAGACTGGGTACACTGAACGGACTCGCCGAGAACTCCCAGATGGTATTATACCTCACGTCAGATGGCAGTTCTCTGGTGACACTGGTACAGCTTAGTCTGTTGACCCGAGATCGTCATAGGGTCTTGTGTGTCTCCCACTGTGCTTTGATTTCCACCCTACCACGGCTCTACTGAGTCGTGCAAACAGGTGGTTTTTGGGCACAGTCCCGATTCACATAGAGGCAATGAGCGATAGGAGGGGATTCGTCTCTCCCGGTATTGGGGGTTGATGTTGCGCTATGCTCGACTGGTCATAACAGGAAATCCCTGGCCAGGGTTGCAGTGACCTACTGGTAAGTGTTATCAGTAGTTTCACACATGTCATGGACTTCACGTCGGCATGACTTATCGAGCTACTGGGGTCTGACGTTTACCACCCCTAGGCGAGATATGCGACATATCAGACGAACAAACCGGACTGTACGGTAAGTGTTACTGGTTGGATTCACAGGAGTGTGAGCGGGCTTGCTCTTCTATCTTCTGATCGTTCAATACCCGGGTGGCCGTTACGTTTAGCAGACCGCTTGCGGCTTGTGGGTGTTTGATATGATCATCACCTGCTGCCGGCGTATTGACGAGTCTTTAGAGTCCTACACAGAGGTTTCCTGGCTCAAGCGAAACGAAATAGGAGCGCATATGAGATATGTGCGGGACCGAGAATAATGCGTGTATGTGATACCGTATTCCATTCTCGCGATGAATGTATCGATTGGTATATGCGATATAACCTAGTTATCGAATCAATGATTGATTCGATAAGCCGATACATAGGATACTAGTCGGTTATATACGATATGACCGGATCGTTAAATCAAGTATTGATTCAATGATTTAATGCATAATTATATATTTGATATATTACTTTGCATTAACTAGTATTGGTTCACTTTAAATGGATTTTCTCACTTGAATTGTGCAAGTTGTATATGTGATATACTTTTGTGCACTTGATTGTATCATGTTTGATGATACATGTTTACTTGGTAAAGTGTAAAGAATTAAGCCATGGTTAAACTAATGATTAGGGTTTTGTTTATCTATTTATTTATAATTCTTATTTTGGAAAAGATAAAAAAAGAATGGTGGGGTTTTTGTTTGCTTGTTGAAGTTTCATGAAGCTTTGACCATATCCACCATTCTTGTCTCATGCTTAACCCTAACCATTAAAACTAACCATGGTCTATTCTCTACACTCAACCAAGGTTAGTAAATGATAAGTGTTGTTTTTATTTTCTATTTTTAATAACACTTATCATATCTTTTCTTCTTCTTCTTCTTCATCTTGAGCAAGAAAGAAAACCTAGCTACCATCAATGGCAACTAGTGAAAATGAGTAAGAAATCCAATTCTAAAGTGAACCCACTTCCTATTTCTTCATCCTCTACCTCTTGCCAAGTAGTATAGGGTGTTTTCTTCACAAGTTTCATGACTTGGTGAAGTGAGAGTTTGATCTTGTGATGCCTCGACGTAGATCATCTTCGGCATCGAAGCCGACGATCAAGCCCGCCTATTTCTTCGATGAAGCCGATGCTAGAGTCCGGAATCCGATTTGGACAGTGGAGGGACATCATCGCGGAGCTTAGGAAGTGGTGGACCGGATCTACAAAGGTTGTAGCCCCTTTCCTTTTAAGTTAAAGTCGTTAACTTGCATCGCATAGCCTACACATCTAGTTAACGATCCGTATTAGGATTTCTCGGCACTTGTAAAATTATAATTGGCCATGTTTAATCACTTGTGAGACTCCATTAGTGTGCCTAGGAACCCTACAGTGGTATCAGAGCCAAGCTACAGCCTTAGGCGATGCGTAGACGGAGTTAGAAATCCGATCGAACCGAAACCCTAACCCTAATATTGCTCTCTGTACATTTTTGAAATTCGTGGATTTTTGTAAATTAAAAATATGCAGAAAAATCAGCAGGAGATTGTAAGGGTTACTGTAAAATTCGATGGCCTAATTCCTTAAAGGCGCCGCGGATCCGCGGCACGAGCATGCTCGTGCGGCGGTTCCGCGGCCATTTTGTCTTGTTGTGCATCGAATTTTGTACAGTAATTCTTAGATTGCAGTGCTGGTTTTCCTGGGAATTTTTTAATATTTATTCAAGAGTTGAATTTTTTGGATTGTATTGGGGACTCGGTGTTTCGACCGGATTGTCTAATTTTGTTAGTGTGTGTTTTTCCGGGTAATTTTAGAATATGTTAAAAAGTTCGGCCGGATATAAATACCCACTTTTTCCCCTGCCGGAAAATTTCCAAGTGTTGGATTTTTCCGAGGTTTAAGGACGTTCTGAGTAGTGCAAGTAACGCGATGGTCCCTCTAGAAGACAACAAACCTTAACTCGATTATGTGACCGTCTTGAACTGCCCTTTGAACCTTAGGGTTTGGGGCAGTACGGCGTGCCACATATGAGGCATTGGCTTGACCCTTCTACGGCTGGACCGTTGGTACTGAGGCACGAACTGAATGTTTTTAGACTTATTTCATGTGTTGGACTGTATCGGGAAAACTTGGGTGTTCGATTGTTCGATCGGAAAGTTTAACATTTTTTATTTATCCAGAATGTGATACAATACTTGGAATTCGCAAATAGTTATGAGATGATTGGATGAATGTTATAAACATAGCAGTTTAGTCTCACTTGATCGGTTGCCACGGAATTTTGATGTGATCAAAAGTCCGTCGCAATCACGTAGTGTACGCGGATACTCGCCGGGTAAACTTAATAGACAGCCTCACTCTATAGCCCCGACCAAGTGATTGTAGGAGAACCCCGTCGCCGAAAGCATCCGTCCGGGTGCTCGCGGCAGCGGTGTTCCGCCTTGATGCACTTCGTCGACGGTATCAGGGGTGCGGCTGCCTACTAAAGTTTGCGACGAGCATTCGATCAGTTTTTCGGGAATCTTGTTGAATTGCCGAACTTGATATTGAAAAGTGTTTTCGATAATGAGACTAAAATGCGGGGTTTATAATTGTTATGCATGCGATGTCTAAGGAATTCATTTGATTAGGCATGCGATGTCTAAAGAGATTGCGGATTCCAACTGTTGTAGTTTTACACTTTCTTTTCTGTGACCGTAAGTGTAATATGTGATATCGCCGGTTTTGTTGCTATATGTCAACGACAATTGGGATGTGCATATTTACTTACGTTGATGGCATGTGATGTTATGTGTTGCTGGATATGTTATATTGGATCGTCGTGTTCGAATAGCCGGGTTTTTTTATGTGAGATGAGTGTTTTTCATTTTCATTCATGTAAAAACTTGTATGTAATATTCTTTTATTGGGGCACTTCCAGGTTGCGGATGATGTCACCATTTGTATATTATTTACTTTTCCGTATTAGGATAGACCCATGGAGGGGAGCACAAGTAACCGGGTTCTGGGGTCCAGTGGGAGACCAACTCGAGGAGTCGAGTCCGGGTCTCCTAACCCTAGAATTGGTAGGGTTGCCTGCCGCTCTCGTAGGGGTCTAGGGGTGTGGGATTGGCTATTCATCACGACCGTGGAATCCGTGTTTTATACTGGCTCGTATTGAAAACACGGACGTCCTAGTATATCCAATATTTCATATGATACTTTCTGCTGCGATATCTGTGATGTGATCATGTGATTTGTTCAGATAGATGTTATATATAGTATATATGATATATTATATAGACGTTACTTATGTTTTACACCCGCGCTAGCCCTGCCCCGCTCTGCCATTGGTTACCTAACCTAACGGTGCATGAGGGGACATCGAGACGAATGTGGATGGCATAAGCGTACGTTATATTTATTTGTGATGGTTAGGTGGACTTAAATGATGGGATATTCATTAATGTGATTAATGAAAGAAAATAAACCTAATTGATGTTGTGGAATCGAATTTCAAAATAAAAACAGGTAGCTACAGTTCTTGCTTTGCATCGCGGTGTTCCTTGTAGAACATCCTGCACCTTATTCGATAGGGAAAAGACCGAGATCCCTTCACCGGGAGTGACTCCTTTAGCAATAACTGGCAGATGCTACATCACTCGGTTTGCCTTTTGATAGCTTCTATAGTTTACGCTTTGCACAGTGATATATATGATATATCCCGCACCTCATTCGACGAGGAAAGGGCCGACGATCCCTTCACCGGGAGTGACCCCTTTAGCAAAACTAGAAAAGCCTCAAAAACATTCCATTTAAAAACCATTTGATTCCGCAACGAGATCAAGTTCAAAGCGTTAAAGGTTTTCATAAAAACCATTCGCAACCCTCCGTTATTTCAGGAAGTAGAGTACTTAGTATTCGTGCTGTGTTTGTTGACCATAGTCAAGGCACAGTGTACGGTAGCTAAGTGATGTCTTCCTACACCGCATATGATGCGATTAGTTAGGACAGTCGCGTGACTTTGTTGAACTTAGTTAAGGGTCATGTGGGTGGGTCTAATTAATCATGAAATGACGGGTAGAACTTGACTAGTACTTATGATTTGTTGACCATAGTTAAGGTCATAGGTGCTAGGGGTAAAAACCTTTATCGGGAGTTTCAAGTGTTGAAATTTGCAATGAGATTGCATACCTTCTATATGATAGTTAGATCCCGATACCCACTGCGAGTAATTGTTACTCCTGGGAGAGTTTTGCACTTTACAATTAGCCGATCAAGTAGGTGTCTAGAAAGGTGTCTACGGGGTTACGCCTCTGGGAAAGCGAGGTTTACAGTAATTAGGTCCGTGCGAAAGCACGGGGAACCTCCCTCAAAGTACCGACACTGGCCTGGCTGAAAGATTGGCGAACTTGTAGAGTGTAATTAATCCCGGCTAGTCTTTCCTTTTAAGGTTTGAAGGAAGATTTGATAAAAACAGTGGGAGCCATCCTGATTAGATAAAATAAATAACCAATCTAATCTTGCAAGAGCGCACGCAGAGTGTTTTCTTCTCTCTCTCTCTCTCCAGGTAGCGACCATATCATGCCTTAATCAAGATAATAATATGGATGAATTGACCGAACCCCCTTGTTATACTGAGCTGGGGAAAGTTAGTCCCGCTCCAACTTATAATTGTTATAAGACAGAGCAGGAAATAGGGAATACCAGAATTCTTATGCCGCCCAAACGAAGAAAGTGCATATGATGCATCTCCTTCGGGTGTGTTCATTATAAAGAACTGTTTCTCAGTATCGTCTGAATCCTGGGTATTTGATACCAGATCAGGATCCCAGATATGTAATCTGTTACATAGGGCTACAAAAAGATAGAAAAAACTGAGAACGGGTGATAAGTTTCATGAGACAGAAAACGGGGCAAGTGTTGCAGCCAAGTCTGTTGGTCACTGTCACCCTGTATTACCAATACATTGATTCTGAACAAATGCTATTAGATATCGAACCTGATATACAAAATCATATCAATCTCTTTATTAGTAAAGAAATGATAAAATTTTGTATTGATGGATAATGTTTTGAACATTTCCTATATCAAAAGTTAATCGGTTCAGGCACGTTATCTAAAAGCATTGACGTTCTAAATCAAACTACAGTTCTTTAGTATACAGAACACACACAAGAGGAAGAGTTCAGAATTGAACGGATCCTTCTTGAGGTATTGTAGACTAGGTCACATCAATGCGACCCGACTGGCTGAAGTTACATTTTAGATGCATATTTAAATTAGTTTGAATTTACATCTTGTGAAACTTGCCAGTCATGTCACAAAGATTAGATGACCATAGCTCCGTTTACTGAAAACAGAGAAAGAGTTAGTAAACTCTTGGGACTGATGCATGATGATGTATGTAAGGTCTCCTGTCTACACATGCCAGGACTGGTTCTTTATACTTCATTATATTCTCTGATAATCTCTCAAGATTCAGTCATATGTTCCTGTTGAAACATAAGTCCGAACCTTTTGAGGTATTCACAGAATATAAGTTAGAAGTAGAGAACCAATAACCAGGTATAAGTATTATGTCCTATGATGAGATCAGGGAGGAGAATACTTGTGCATGGCATTCCTGGACCATTCTAAAGGAGAATGAGATTCTCTCTCCGTATTACTCCTCGGAATACACCACAGCACAACGGTGTATCAGGGAGGAGCAATCGCACAATATTAGATATCGTGTGCTCTATGATGAGTATTACTGAGTTACCTATTTCCTTTTTGGGGTTGTGCACTTGAGAAGCTGCATTCCTATTGAATTAGGTTCAAATCAAGTCAGTGCCTACCATTCCATATGAGATATGGTATGGGAAGAGCCCATCTCTTAAGTAAGTTAAGATTTGGGATTGTCCGGCCTATGTCAAAAGCAAAATCCGGACAAGATCGAGGCAATGTCAGTTCTGTAGAACTGGAAAGGTTCCAGCTATACAAACTGCAACTGATGATTTGACAGAACCAAAGGATTCAATAGTCCCCGACGAACCTCAGTCTCTCCGCCGATCTGGTAGGGTTCCTCATCCGCTTGAGATATACTTCGGTTTCTCGATGACAGTGGGAGCGAGGATTGCATCATGAGATGATGACCCAACCAGTTTCGAGCAGGCCATCTAGAGTAGGGACTCTGTAAGAATGGCTGGATGCTTAGCGATCTGAGATGGAATCCATGTACACCAGCAAAGTATGGACTTTAGCTGCTATATCTGAAGGGTTAAATCCCCATCAGGAGCAAGTATATCTTGAGAAGATTACTTGGTGTAGATGGAAAAGTTAAGACTTTCAAAGCTAGAATTGTTGAAAGTTTTTTTCGTCATCGACCTGGCGTGGATAATGATGAAACCTTTTCCAGTAGCTGTGCTTAATTCCATCCAGATCCTACTTGCCACTGCTACATACCATAACTGCGATATCTGGTGGTTGGGTGCCATGACTACATTTCTAAATAATGATTTAGAAGAGAACGTCAATAAGAACACAGCCGGAGGGCTTCGTAAACAGTGGGAGCAGCGGAAACGTGTGCAAGTTGCTTTACAGAATAAAGCAGGCATCGCGGAGTTGGAACATCTGTTTTGATGTGGTAGTCAAAGAGTTTGACTTCATCAAAATGGTAGATGAACCTTGTATGTACAAAAGGGCAGTATGGAGTATGGTAATGATCCTCGTAGAGTACGTGGATTACATACTCTTGATAGGAAAATAGTTTCCTATGCTACGATCGGTCGATCTCCTCTTATCACATAGATTCTCCATATAGGATCAAAGTGATACCTCCTTAATCCTGAGATTTGGGTCTATGAGATAGATCTAAATGGATGTTTGGATTCTCACTAATTGAAGTGAGATGGTATCAGTTGATCCTGGGGAGAATCACTGGAAAGGTTCCAGAGTGATAAGAACGACTGAATGTCAGTCGCAGGCATTGTCTTTACCCTCAGTAAAGGGACGGTATGTTGGAAGAGTTCCAAGCTAGATACCGTGGCAAACTAGACGATAAAGGCTGGTAACATTGCTATTAAAGATACTACCAAAGAGGAAGTTTGGGTGTATATTGTGTGACAATGGAAGTGTGGCTTTGGCCCTGGAACCCTGGTCCCATCAATGACCCAGACATATTCTGAGGCAGCATCACCTAATCATGGAGATAGTTGATCTCCAGGTTGATCGAGGTTAGGAGAGTAGACTCAGAAGACAACACGGCGGATCCACTCACAAAGGCTTTTTCCCAAAGAGAGACTATAAAGGGATGGTTGAGTATTAGATGCTCCAACTACTGCTACAGATGGCCCTAGTGCAAGTGGGAGATTGTTAGTTATATGTATGCCCTAGAGGCCATTACTGTACATTGGATGTATATTGTAGTGGATGCTGGGACATATACAGGTAGGACTTTCTTGCTCGACATGATAGTACGCTATCCGGTTGCTCTTTATCTTAACATGTATATTTTCTGTCTCTCTGATTACATGTTGATAAAGCCCTTAGGATGTGTACTCGACTTCCAGGACTATGATGCAGATCATACTAGTGGGGCCTGGGTAGTCCATGAGTACATCCTTCAATGTTCCTAGTCGAGGGAATATCGAGACGGGGCATCGATATTCCAGAGTAGACTAGCATATATCTTCTCGACCCATGCGATGGGCGATGGATGATCCCATATCCATTGGTGTTTGACATCAGAGATGGTATACGGGTGCTCAGTGGAGACTGGGTACACTGAACGGACTCGCCGAGAACTCCCAGATGGTATTATACCTCACGTCAGATGGCAGTTCTCTGGTGACACTGGTACAACTTAGTCTGTTGACCCGAGATCGTCATAGAGTCTTGTGTGTCTCCCACTGTGCTTTGATTTCCACCCTACCACGGCTCTACTGAGTCGTGCAAACAGGTGGTTTTTGGGCACAGTCCCGATTCACATGGAGGCAATGAGCGATAGGAGGGGATTCGTCTCTCCCGGTATTGGGAGTTGATGTTGCGCTATGCTCCACTGGCCATAACAGGAAATCCCTGGCAAGGGTTGCAGTGACCTACTGGTAAGTGTTATCAGTAGTTTCACACATGTCAAGGACTTCACGTCGGCATGACTTATCGAGCTACTGGGGTCTGACGTTTACCACCCCTAGGAGAGATATGCGACATATCAGACGAACAGACCGGACTGTACGGTAAGTGTTACTGGTTGGATTCACAGGAGTGTGAGCGGGCTTGCTCGTCGATCTTCTGATCGTTCAATACCCGGGTGGCCGTTACGTTTAGCAGACCGCTTGCGGCTTGTGGGTGTTTGATATGATCATCACCTGCTGCCGGCGTATTGACGAGTCTTTAGAGTCCTACACAGAGGTTTCCTGGCTCAAGCGAAACGAAATAGGAGCGCATATGAGATATGTGCGGGACCGAGAATAATGCGTGTATGTGATACCGTATTCTATTCTCGCGATGAATGTATCGATTGGTATATGCGATATAACCTAGTTATCGAATCAAGGATTGATTCGATAAGCCGATACATAGGATACTAGTCGGTTATATACGATATGACCGGATCGTTAAATCAAGTATTGATTCAATGATTTAATGCATAATTATATATTTGATATATTACTTTGCATTAACTAGTATTGGTTCACTTTAAATGGATTTTCTCACTTGAATTGTGCAAGTTGTATATGTGATATACTTTTGTGCACTTGATTGTATCATGTTTGATGATACATGTTTACTTGGTTAAGTGTAAAGAATTAAGCCATGGTTAAACTAATGATTAGGGTTTTGTTTATCTATTTATTTATAATTCTTATATTGGAAAAGATAAAGAAAGAATGGTGGGGTTTTTGTTTGCTTGTTGAAGCTTCATGAAGCTTTGACCATATCCACCATTCTTGTCTCATGCTTAACCCTAACCTTTAAAACTAACCATGGTCTATTCTCTACACTCAACCAAGGTTAGTAAATGATAAGTGTTGTTTTTATTTTCTATTTTTAATAACACTTATCATATCTTTTCTTCTTCTTCTTCTTCATCTTGAGCAAGAAAGAAAACCTAGCTACCATCAATGGCAACTAGTGAAAATGAGTAAGAAATCCAATTCTAAAGTGAACCCACTTCCTATTTCTTCATCCTCTACCTTTTGCCAAGTAGTATAGGGTGTTTTCTTCACAAGTTTCATGACTTGGTGAAGTGAGAGTTTGATCTTGTGATGCCTCGACGTAGATCATCTTCGGCATCGAAGCCGACGATCAAGCCCGCCCATTTCTTCGATGAAGCCGATGCTAGAGTCCGGAATCCGATTTTGACAGTGGAGGGACATCATCGCGGAGCTTAGGAAGTGGTGGACCGGATCTACAAAGGTTGTAGCCCCTTTCCTTTTAAGTTAAAGTCGTTAACTTGCATCACATAGCCTACACATCTAGTTAACGATCCGTATTAGGGTTTCTCGGCACTTGTAAAATTATAATTGGCCATGTTTAATCACTTGTGAGACTCCATTAGTGTGCCTAGGAACCTTACATAGAATACAGTATCACATACTGGTATTATTCTCGGTCCCGCACATATCTCGTATGTGCTCCTATTTCGTTTCTCTTGAGCCAGGAAACCTCTGTGTAGGACTCTAAAGACTTGTCAATACGCCGGCAATAGGTGGTGATCATATCAGTCACCCACAAGCCGCAAGCGGTCTGCTAAACGTAACGGCCACCCGGGTATTGAGCGATCAGAAGATCAACGAGCAAGCCTGCTCACACTCCTGTGAATCCAATCAGTAACACTTACCGCACAGTCTGGTCTATTCGTCTGATATGTCGCATATCTCGCCTAGGGGTGGTAAACGTCAGACCCTAGTAGCTTGATAAGTCATGCCGATGTAAGGTCCATAACGGTCGTGAAACTACTGATAACACTTACTAGTAAATCAAAGCAACCCTGGCCAGGGATTTCCAGTTATGGCCAATCGAACATAGCGCAACATCAACCCCCAATACCGGGAGAGAAGAATCCCCTCCTATCGCTAATTGCCTCCATATGACTCGGGACTGTACCCAAAAACCACCTGTTTGCACGACTCAGTAGAGCCGTGGTAGGATAGAAATCAAAACACAGTGGGAGACACACAAGACTCTATGACGATTTTGGGTCAACAGACTAAGTTGTACCAGTGTCACCAGAGAACTTCCATCTGACGTGAGGTATAATATTATCTGGGAGTTCTCGGCGAGTCCTTTCATTGTACCAAGTCTCCACCGAGCACCCGTATAACATCTCTGATGTCAAACACCAATGGATATGGGATCATCCATCGCCCATCACATGGGTCGAGAAGATATACGCTAGTCTACTCTGGAATATCGACGCCCCGTCTCGATATTCCCACGACTAGGAACATTGAAGGATGTACTCATGGACTACCCAGGCCCCATTAGTATGATCTGCATCATAATCCTGGAAGTCGAGTACACATCCTAAGGTCTTTATCAACATGTAACAGAGAGACAATAAGTGTACATATTAAGATAAAGAGCAACCGGATAGTGTACTATCATGTCGAGCAAGAAAGTCCTCCCTATATATGTCCCAGTATCCACTATAATATACATCTCATGTACAATAATGGCATCTAGGTCATACATACAACTAACATATGTAACTTAGACAACCGTGTATCATTGATGTGACCCTGTCTACAATGCCATAAGAAAACCTTATTTAATTATGGAGACTTTCTTTTAAGTTCGTTCTGGACGTTGAAAACCTGAGCTTGATTTAACACGTATATACGGTTCTCTAATGTACCTGACCTAATCAAACTTTGATTTAGGTGGATGCGGACCACATCTCTTACAAACTAGACTAGGTACACACAAACAGTTACGTAGAATCAATATATGCCCGCTTGTCCATCTTAGGTGATAGTCCCCTACGGATACAGCATCCACGCTCATTCTGTTAGTAACCCTGAGAGTCATATCACCTTCCCTGATAACTCTACGGTTTCTCAAAGCCTGTAATAAATTACAAATATGACATCTTGATCCGGTATCTAGTACCCAGGAAGTAGAGTTAATTGACATACTGTTTTCAATCACAAACACACCCGAAGTCGAAGCCACAACATGCTTCAGATTCTGGATTCTGGCTTCCCACGCCCTGCATCCTTTCTGCCAATGCTCTTTCTCGTGACAATAGGAGCATCCCTCCTTCTCTACTATTAACCCCGAAAATTTTGCCCTTCCCTGTCCCTCTACCTTACTGACACCGCCTATCGGCTATATGGAGGTCTTCTTATTTTGACCCTTGGCTTTCTCCTTGGATCCAGAAGAGGAAGATTCCCCAATAAGCAGAGCGGTTATCTCCCTGGTTTCCTACAGGATGCCCTCAACTGGAAGTATAAGTTTCTACCCCTGGGCTTTAGTAGAAAGTAGGGACTGTAAAATCAAGTTGGTACATGACTCATTCACCAACGCGATCTTCAGGTCTGTGAGCTTTTCAATATAGTTGATCATTGTAGGGACGCGGTCCCCTACAGATGACCCGATAGCCAATCTCGCTTGAAGCAATTCTTTCGAGGTCTCATATCTTACGATACGAGATTGCTCTCCATATAAATCTTTGTTATGGAGGAAGATGGAAACTAAGTCCATCTTCTCGTGCTGCCTCTGGTATACACCATCAACTGAGACTAACACGGGCACTTGGCATTCGCACTGTCTTTTTCCCTTATCTTACGGATATCAACATCCGCGACGGTGGAAACTGGACCTGGGACGGCGGGGGCTTGAGTATTAATGAGGTGGTCCAGCTTGTCATAGGTAATAGACATCTAGACAAACCTTTTCCAATCAATATAGTATAACTCAGTCATTTTATTATCTAACTGTAACCTAATCTGGTCACCTGGTCATTGCAATTAGCAGAGAGAGAAGAAAACACTCAGCATGATGCTCTTGCAGGTTTAGATTGGTTTTTAATTTATCTAAACAGGATGGCTCCCACTGTTTCTCGAATCCTTCCTCAAACCATAAAAGAAGAATTAGTCAGGATTAATCTCACCGTACAACACTTGGTTAACCTTTCAGCCAGGCTAGTGTCGATACTTCAAGCGAGGTTTTACGACGTTTTCGCGGAGTTCCTTAATTAAATAACATTTTTTCCCTGGAGGCGTAGCCTCGCTAACACCGTTCTAGACACCTACTTAGTTTATAGCATTGATCGTTAAGTGAAAAATCTCCCGAGAAGTAGCGGATACTCATAGTAGGATCGGGATCTAAATATCATTGTGTGATAATCCTGAAGGAATTCTACCAACATTATTACACTCCA
This sequence comes from Agapanthus africanus, assembly GCA_030015575.1. Classification (NCBI taxonomy): domain Eukaryota; kingdom Viridiplantae; phylum Streptophyta; class Magnoliopsida; order Asparagales; family Amaryllidaceae; genus Agapanthus; species Agapanthus africanus. Next base: position 35,864,621 of record JASDDO010000016.1, on the reverse strand, counting down.
AATGGTATACAGCACTAGCAAGTTTTAGTTTCTTTAGAAACTCCCGATGTGGATTTTTGCCCCATGATCTTATAACCTTGACGAAGGACGACATATGATAAGTCACATGTCAAGTTCTACCCGTCATTGTCCATGTTAATTTGAACCCACCCGTACATACCCTTGACGAAGGCCAAAATAGTAGTACGACTATCCCAAACCAATGCATCTATCTATGCTACAGATGAATATCCAGCAGCTACCAATCACTATGCCTTGGCGAAGGTCAAAATATATAGGTTGAATACTACTGAATATTCAACTGAAATGATGGAGGGCTACGAATGGTTTTGGCGAAACCGTGAACGTAGTGAACTTGATATAATCGAAGGAACCTGATAGGTTTTAAAAGGAGTGGTTTAAGCTCTGCATTTAAAAGTCTCCTGTTTTGAAAAAATCGAGTGGTTTAAAAATTTGTTCTAACGATCTAGCTTTGGTTTGTTTACTTTGTATTAATATAATGCAGTCCCATCATTTACACCTATCATCACAGAAAAAGACGAAAACACCACGTCCACTTATGCCATCCGCATGCACCACTAGGCCCCGTCTAACACTGTTAGGTTACTTATGTAACGCCAGAGCGGGGGCTGGACTAGCACGGGTGAAAAACATAAGCAACGTCTATTATATAGCATATATATAATAAACATTCATCTGACGTAATAATAAGCATTCCAGATCACATATGAACATATTGGATATATTAGGAATTCCGTGTTTCGTTTATGTCTATAACGAAAGACGGATTCTACGGCCGTGATGAATAGCCAAACCCCACCCCAGACCCCTACGGGTGCGGCAAACTACCCGCCAAATACCCGAAGTGAAGCAACCTCCCTTAGTAAAATGAGTAGGCCACTCAGCACTTCAAAGTATCCGGTAGTTTGTGCACCCCATCTTGGGTCTATCCTAGGAGTAGAAAACAGAAAAAGAAAATAATACAATGGTGGCTAAAACCTCAACCCGGATGTGCCCCGCAAAATAATATTACATCACTTTACAGTTTACATCGAATGAAAGAATGAAAAACCCTCATCTCACATCCCCGGCTATTCATCCACGACGATCCAATAAGTTCTTATACACAAACCAATATCACAAACCACGGATATGTACAACCCCCATTAATCGACATATAGCGATTAGCGGACGTTCAACACATATATCACAACACAGATAAAACCCGATTAGCAAATAACTTAGAATTTCGATCGAAAACTATTTTCCGTGTCTACCCCAAATGCAAACCAGCACTCAGATCATCATGGGTAGAAACCAAATATACAAGAAAACAACATACCCAGAATAAGAATCACTGTGCAAAAACGAGCCGACTCGACCTTGAATCGACCACGGAACCGCGGCGAAACCTACTGTTTCACCGCGCTTCCGTGGTCTTCTTGGTGAGTCAGTGACTCGTTTTTCAACAGTGATCTTATAATTCCCTGCAGTGAATTTTCATGCCTCTGAAATAATTTTTAGCACAGTTTTAAAATTCGACAGAAACATGAGGGATCGGGTGTATGTTTTTCGAGTTTTCCGACGATCGAAGTTCTAATAAGTTGCTAACAAGCTAGTAAAGGTTTGGTTAGGATCTGATACCACTTTAAGTCGATGTCGCACACCCTGCGTGTTCGCGGGGAGGCGGAATATGTAAAAAATGATTTTTCAAAACTCGCAACACCGACTTGAACTCCAGGATCAATACTAAACCCTAACTAGCTAACTTGTAATGAGGTTTAACTACTCAGATGAAAGTTATACCTCATGATACCAAGTCCTTTAGGTCTTCTTCGCTGTCCTCCACCTCGTCGTCAGCTCCAAGGATCGAAACGGATCTGGCAACCATGATGGCCTCCTCAAGTCCAAGACGATTCACCCGAGAGTCTATAGTCCGAGCTCCTACCTCGAATCTGAGATAACTACGGCTTCTAGTTAGCTAAACTAGAAGTCCTAGGTTGTGTAAAGTGAAAAGATGGAGTGATTTGTCTCTTGGAACTCTAGGATTCTCAACACATGAGAGCTTTTAGGGTTTGATGAAGAAGAAGATCACTTGAGAAAATAAGAGTATAGAAAGCAACTAAATAATAACCATGGCTCATTTATGATGAATAGTGGAAGCAAACTAAATAATAGATGAGATAAAAAAATATCTCATAAAATATCTAGTGAGCTTCACAAAATATCAAGAGGTGAGTTACCAAGAGCCAAAAGTGATTTTTTTCAAGTTTACACCTCATTTCCTCCACCTCATTATCTTTAATCCATAAAGAAAAAACAAACCCTAATGAGATGTTCCTTCTAGAAGCTTTCTCGAGAAATTACGAGAATGCCCTTCATCCATATATACATACCCGTATCCGCATTCCGAAGAATACGAATACAATGAGACGAAAACAATCTATCAATATAATACTAGGGTCCAGCTTAAACCAAAGCCCACCAGTATTATCCGCCCGATCATACGTGCACAAGTATACGTAAGTGATCAAAGCCCTGCCGTAAAACTATGCGGCCGCTACACCTTTTGCCAGGTGCAGGGAAACCCTCTGTGTAGGACTCTAAAGACTCGACACTACGCTGGAAGTGGGTTTAACCACAAGCCGCAAGCGGTACTAGCAGCACGTAACGGCAACCCAGGTATGTGTCGATAATAAAGCCGATGATCTAACTCATCCGAACTCCTACTGAGCCTATCTGTGACAATCTTCGTACAGTCCGGTCTGTTCGTCTAAGAGTATCACATATTGGGCTTAGGGGGCGGTAATCGTTAGATACCTAATAGCGCAATTAGTCATGTTGGAGTGTAGCCCAAAACACCCTGAGAAACTACTGGAGTACCTACCTGTAAATCTCGCTTGCCTTGGCCAAGGACTTTGTGTAATGGCCTTCCGAACATAGCGATATTAAACCGTAACACCGGGAGAGATGAATCCTATCTAACCGCCACTGCCTCTAAGTGCTTCGGGACTGCACCCAACTACTACCTGTTTGCACGACTCCTTTGAGCCGTGGTAGGGTAGTAATCAAAGTACAGTGGGAACACACTCGAGGCGAAGTAGCAGTGTCAAGTCGACGGACTAAGCTATACTCATGTCACCTGGGAACTGCTACACGACGATAGGTATAATACCCACCAACAGTTCCCGAGGATTCATGTCCAGTGTACTCATAACCTAATGAGCACCTGCATACTATCTCCAGTATGACGTACTAATGGCTGTGGGACAGACCATCTCCCATGCTGGGATGAGAAGCGTATACACTAGTCTACTCTATAGTATCGATGCTCCGTCTAGATAATCCTACGACTAGGGACCTGTATAGGATGTGCTTATAGACCACCCAACCCCCACTAATGTGGCTGCCATCACAACGCTGGTAGTCAAGCAAAGATCCTAAAGGCTCTACCAATATGTATAAGCGATATGCTAAAAAGCACATGCACATATTGATGTAGAAACAAACCAGGTAGCATACTACCATTTCGAGCAAGACTGTTACTATATCCATGTATATCCCAAAATTCCATTAAGTAATATACAATCCAGTATGATACAATAATGGCCTCTAGGGCATATAACACTAACAGTGGTCTATGGATCCAGGTTAGAGACTTAGGGGTTCGTTGACAAGGTTTCACATGTATATTAGTTTAAAGAGATTTTGGACATTGGTATTAGTTTAGAGTCATCTCATACCATTGGAGGTCCATTGGCATAAATTTCAAATGCATATTAGTTTAAGTCATTTTGGACATAAACATTAGTTTGAGGTCATCTTGGACCAAACGGTTGGCTTCTATGCCATGATGATATCCTGTGGATGGTATATAACAAGCTATTTTGCTTACCATAGGGCAATTGATATGCTTTAGTTTTTCATATAATAAGTGTTAAAATGAGTTTGATGGCAAGCGCAAGGACCTATGGAGGGTGTCGCCGATGAGTTTTGGTAGGGACAGGGACTTCTGGAGTTGCCCCTATTGAATTTGGTGGGGACATGTACCTTTGGGGTCACTTCCATTGATTGTTAGAAGCGAGGGGCCCATTAGGAGATCGCCAAAGTTGATTTGGTAGGTTTGGGGACTGCCAGGGGATGTCGAAGTTGATTTGGTAGGTTTTGGGCTCGCTAGGGGGTCACCGCTATCGAGTTTTGGTAGAAGCGGGGTGTTCTCGGGGTCGCCGCCATTCATTTAGTGGGTGTGGGGCCCTCTAGGGGTCGCCAACATTGAGTTTAATTTGGGTCGTGGAGCTCTGGAAGCCATCGCCAAAAGTTGATTTCGTGAAGGTACCCGCCGTTGGTTATGATATTAACAAAAATATTTAAATCTTTATCATGTGGTTCATGTCCGGTATATATGTACACATTTGTTCGTTTTCGATCCATGTATATGTCCATGGAGTCTATTATGAAGACAATCTCTTAGAGGATAATTCGAACGAGCATCCGTATACATGGGGACAACTCCAAGGAGCATCCAAAAGGGGATAACTTTTGCAAGTATCTCATAATTGAGTTTTAAATCCATCATGAGGCTTATTACAGAATTTAAAGTTCATCGAACAATTCGAAATGGAGCCGTTAACTTTGTATTTCAGGAATAACTCTCTATCGAGCATCCCAAGGATACTATTTTTTGAAGCAATTTTAGCACGCATCATTAGAGCATAAGAAATTGCAGAGAAGAAGAGATTTGCTGCTCCATACTTACATTTTTTTGCACTCTTCTCCTCGTCTTCTTCTTCAAAACTTATACTTTTGGGTGTTTCTTGATGTACTTCAGTGCTCCAGCCGCAATGCTTAGTAATTTTTGTGATTAAGAGTGATTTTTTTAATGCTTTACCTCTCTCCAATACAAAAGGGGAAGCTTTTATGTCCCCATACGCATTTGGAACCATAGCCACGAATGTTGGCCACGATTGAGGACGTGGAGCGCATAGCTCGCCGCTCCTTTTCACTTCATGGGTGCCTCCCACTGTCGTGGACCCCTCTAAAGAGAGGAGGGGGCTTTTGTTTGAGAACATAGCGGAGATCCTTTTAACGTCGGGGGCCCCTTGTTTGAGGATGTAGCAGTGACCTTTTAAAGTCAGGACCCTTTGTTTGAGGATGTGGCGGAGACCCTATGTCGGGAGCCCCATTGAGCATAGCGGAGAAGGCCTCGTATCGAGGACCCTCTAGAGGACGATGGGAGCCTCTTTTAGCATGGAGGGGGAGCCCCCTTTTGGCTTGGTGGCAGGAGCCTCCTTCTGTCTTGGTAGCGGGGACCGCTATGTCGATGACCCTTTTAGGGTGTCTTGATAGGCTTTGAACCCTGTTTGATAGCTCAAGTAGCTTCATTAAGTTGGTGTATTCTTTCTGAAACTGTATGTTTGGAGAGCGGACACAAGCGTCGTCATCCAAAGCAGAACCAGTTTCATCTAAAGTGGGTCCACTCAATAAAATAATTAGAGTAGATATGCCTGATATTTTTTAGAGGTCAACAAATTCCCCCCACTGATCTTTGCACTTGTCCTAAACACGTGGGAAGAACAGTGTTCCCATTGACTTTTATGTTTGGTGTGTTGGATTCTCCATAAGTTTTTTTTTGAAATATTGGTTTCCATATCACGCTTTTGGTTTCTATACCACGCTATTGGCTTGTATACCACGATATTGGTTTCCATACTGCATGGTTTCTATACCATGCTATTGGTTTCTATACCACGATATTGGTTTCTATACCACAGGGTTTCCATACCGCTTTTGGTTTCCATACCACGCTTTTGGTTTCTATACCGCAATATTGATTTCCATACCACATGGTTTCCATACCATGCTTTTGGTTTCTATACCACACTTTTGATTTCTATACCATGATATTGGTTTCCATACCACAGGGTTTCCATACCACATTTTGGTTTCTATACCACGATATTGGTTTCCATATCACATGGTTTCCATACCACACTATTGGTTTCTATACCACAATATTGGTTTCCATACCACGCTATATATTGGTTTCCATACCACAGGGTTTCCATACTACTCTATTGGATCCATTACCACGATATTTGTTTCCATACCACATGGTTTCCATACAACGCTATTATTTTCTATACCATGATATTAGTTTCCATACTACATGGTTTCCATACCATGATATTGGTTTCTATACCATGATATTGGTTTCCATACCGCAGGGTTATTGGTTTATATACCACGATATTGGTTTCCATACTACAGTTAAGGATTTGATGACGTAGTTTCACACACCCTCATCCTTTTATCCCTTAGGTCTATAATCATGAATCGTAGGAATCAACCCCACCGTTTAAGATGCTTATAGGTCAATCTTCTTACCCTCAGGATTTTGAACAATATACCCGCTGATGTTAAAACGTAACATGACAGATATAATATCCTGTGATTCCAGAACTCGGTCTTTTTGAGTTGTTGGATTATTGGAATTAACTTCGCCTTCTTCGATGCTTATTAGACAATCTCCTTACTCTCAGGATCTTCAGAACCCGGTTGGTTGTAGTTTCCCAGTATTAATACGCAATGAGGCAAACACATCATCCCTTGGATTTACAGTCCGACCTTTGTGACTTATTAGGCTGTAGGAATCGACTCTGCCTTTATGGATGCTTACGAGTTGTTTGCTTTATCCTTAGGATCTTTGGATCTGGAAGCAGTAGTATACTTGTCAATATTGGAACGCAATATGATAGGAATATTTTCGATTCGGCCTTTGTGACTTGTTGAATCAATCGCTTCATATCACTGATGTTGGAACGCAACTCGATGAGTTTGTATGTCTGATTCGGTCTTTTTAACTTGGTGAATCATAAGCTTGGGATCTTCGACATTGGAACACAACGTAACAGACGTAGTAGCAGATGGATTCGGCCTTTGTGGCTTTTGAATCTCTTATTTGTATCTTCAACATTGGACCGCAATGTGATAGACATATTTGCAGACAGAAGATAGTATTGATATTGTTTATGCCCTTGGATTGTATATGGCGCACTTAAAGATTCAGTCCATAGGGCGGCAACATTTTGGTAGATTTTTGTCATCGATAGATATCTTTAAAGCCTCTGATAAGGCTTTGGCATAGATCGACTTTAGTGTCATGTACAGGTGGTGTCCAGTGGAACTTTTGGGTTTGTTTTCTCCTGAATCGAGAAGATTTCATGAGGGCTAATTTTCCAATGAGTCGAGAGGATCTCATTGTGTAGTTTTCCTAGCGAGTTAAGAGAATCTCATAGTATGTTGACTTCTATGTCACAGTAGGGCATAACCAGTGTAGACCATCAGTGGGATTTGATTCTGCAGGACTCTCGAGTTTAGAGGCACTAAAGGGAGTGACTTTAATTTGATAGTTCTGACGGCATCAAGAATGTGCTTTTGCATGAATATTAGTAGCGTTTGAATCATTTATGACATGCTTGAATCATTTATGACATGCTTGATGTGCCTATGCTTTAGAGTGACCATAAAATTGCCTCTTCAAGTTCAATTATTATAGTTACGAGGTCATCTAGAAACTTCCCATTCACCGAAGGTAGTAGACGAAATAGCTTGGTCAGGGCCGCTGCAATCGTAGGTTTGTTGCTGAATAGCCCTGATGAGAAAGGTCATAATCATCCCCTATCTTGCCGTATCAAGTTTATATTCCTGATCAGCTTGACTAACAGATCCGGGTGTGTCATGCCCCGCTTCCCAGTGTACGGAAGCGGAGACATGGCGGACCCGCAACGTATTTACTAAGAAATACATATGTTAAGCGTAAATAAGCAATATATGTAAAAATGCACAAGAATAACAAGTGATATAAAATGAATAGCAACTTTTATTAACATTCATCTTTACAATACAACTGCTTTGAAAAAAGATACAATGATAATAAGCAATGCCTAAATAGTGGCATACAAACTGAAATAAGTACAACTCCTGCTGGGCAGTGAGCTGGTCCACGTACTCCTGGCTAAACTTGATCTCCTGAGAGTCCGGTCCTCCTGATGAACATTCCAAAGAAAGAAATAGACAGGAATGTCGTCAACGAACTAGCGCTTGGTAAGTCCCAAAGGAAAGAAAGGAATATAGCAAGTAATGAGAATTGAACTGTTAAGATGTATATGTATAAGATTTTATTCTAACGTAATTGTTTGTAACTTGGTAAAGAAGGTATTTGTGTATACAAGAGAAGTCTATCTTACCCCGTGGACTATGGTAACATGTAGTATAAGGCCCCCTCAAAACCCACTGGACAACAACACGAGAGTTCATGTAGATGTCTTTTAGTGATCATCCCGTACCACGTTAATACATTCCGCCCCAATCTACCCCGTTAACTCCGTAATGTATTGTATAGATTATAAGGCTTGCCGAGACCATGGATACAAGTTGTTCAAGTATTCAGGTTCAGAATGTAAGTTTGTAGTCATATCAAGTTATAGCCATGGTTCGGTCAAGCCAAATCTTGTATTCAGGTTTGATATTCAGGTTCATCTTCAAGTATACATATTAGAGTTTGGATTCATATTTGAATTGGATTCAGGTTTAGATTTAGACACAGATTTGAGTCAGACATTTATAACTGATTTAGATCCTGAATTAGGTTCGGGAGTTATCGGTAACCGCTGCACATGGATGGCAGGATTTGTGTCTTTTTCCAAGACAATTACCATTGATAACACCATTGAGTTTTCTATCTTAAATAGGGAAGCACTCACTTTCTCCGGCTCCCTGGAGCTCATGAGAATTGATCTCGTTTAAACCTATATTTACTAAAGTCCTTAAATATAGTTTTATATAACTCGAGGGTTTTTTTGAATTTTTTATATAGTTTCATAATATCCTCGAGAAATTATTTGTATTATTTAGGGTTTCCATGAATGTGAATTTTAAGGATTTGAGGTATTTTAGTGATAATTGCTTAGCTTGGATAGTTCATGGTATTTTACTGTAAAACATGACTTTTGTTGGTATCTTGATGGTATTTGATGAAACTTGTAATTCTTTCATTTGAAAAATATAAGGTTATTATATTTCGAAAATATATGGATTTTTGTAATATTTATATAATTGTTAAAAATTAAATTTTTATTCAAGTAGAAAATTATTTTTTTTCTTAAAAACCGTATTAAAAAACTTTCGAGACCGAATGCTCCATGAGAAGGTCTGCATCTCGCTCTACTAGCCTAGGGATATGCGATAATCCGTATCATCCAATAGCGGTTTTCCTAAAAAGGGTTGCAGAGACTTATTTGCAAAGGAATTGAAAATACAATTTAAAAGAAAACCGATTTTATAGTAAATGGTATTTTAATGAAATCTTGTATTCGTAACAAAAAAATACATTCGAAGAGTATCGTGCTATGGAACCATGTGTGTATGTGAGAGGTAGGTCGTTACCTCATGAATTTTCCTAAAAGTATGTTTAAGCAAAATAAAATAAGATGACATATATAAAGTTCATGGTAATTTAATGTAAAAGTTAAGTTAAAGTTATGTTACATGACATTTTTGAGTGAAAGTTGGTTCTAAACCTTAGTTTTATGATTACAAAGTTTGTGTAAGGATATGGATGCCAAATATGTAAGGAAAAAATGGATTTTATATAGTATAGAAGAAGATATCGGTATTAACTCCACTTCCGACATATGCTTTGAAAAAGAATTTTTTAGAAAAGAAGAATCAGGATTGGAAGGGACTTACAAGTGAAGTGGATAGAAGGAAAGTGTAGGAAAAGGGGGTTGTCATCGTGACGTCGCGGTGTCGCCGGAATATGCTTCGATCCTCGTCTGAACTTGGTCTCTAGCTAACTCCTCTTCTACTCCACTTGTACTTAAGAAATTTTGAGAATTTTGGCTATAATTTTTAGAATGATGCAGGGCTATGGCATGGGGTATTATTTATAGTGTGGAATTAGGGTTTTGGACTTAAAAGGGTGAATTATAATGCATTAAAAAGATGATAAACGGGGAATTGAGGGCTCTCTGTTTGATTGCAGAGTAATCAAACAGTGTATGAGAGTTAGGGGTAGGGGAAAAGACTTGTATGCAAAGCCCGGGCATCTTTTGCCATAGGCCGACCGTCGGTACCAGCCTTTATAGGCATCTCGCCGGTCGTTTTGTGGTGATAGGCCGGTGGATTTGAGCCATGTGTTCCTCTCTGTATTAATACTCTTTTGCACATGTTTATTTCTTCAGACTTTTCATTTTTATGTGCATTGCACTTGTAAACTTTTGGGCTTTCAAAAAGTTTAAAAGAAAAATCAGAAAAAAATATAATGTGTCTGATGGGGTTCGAACACAGGGGCTACGTCATAGCAGTGCAAGGGCTTTATCAGGGAGCTAAAAGTGGCCTCTTACTGTTCTTAAAGTAAAATTAACTTATAAATTGTACTCAGGCTTGTTAACACCTTTCTGTATATTAAACTGAAAAATTTTGCACAGTAAATTCAGAGTCGTTACATTCTACCCTCCTTATAAAAATTTCGTCCTCGAAATTTACATTTATATAAGGACTAGTTTACAAATAAGTAAGGGTATCTTGCACACATGTCATCTTCTCGTTCCCAAGTTGATTCTCCTGGTGAATCTTTTCTCCACATCACTCGGACCAAGTTTACTTCCCTTATTCCGTAGTGTCTTCACCTTTCTGTCCAGGATCTCAACGGGTTGTTGCTCACATGTTAGGTCCGTCTGTACAGTGAGCTCGGAGTGATCAAGGATGTGGCTGGGGTCGCTCACATATCTTCAGAGCTGGGATTTGTGGAACACGTTGTGCACTCCTTCCAATGAGGGTGGTAGTGCCAAACGGTATGCCACTTCTCCAACTTTTTCGAGTATGTCGAACGGTCTTATGTATCTGGGACTGAGCTTACCCCTCTTGCTAAAGTGGATTACTCCTCTGTTTGGAGAGATCTTCAGAAAAACATGGTCTCCAGGTTGGAACTCCAGGTGTCTGCGCTTTGCATCAGCCCAATGTTTCTATCGGTCTTGGGCTATGCGCATTCTTTCCCTGATCATGCGAACTACATCTACAGTTGCCACGATCATCTCTGGTCCAAGAAGTTCACGATCTCCGATGTCGTCCCAGATTAGTGGTGATCGACACTTCCTTCCATAGAATGTTGCAAATGGTGCCATTCCAATACTCTCCTGATAGCTGTTGTTGTATGAAAACTCCACAAGGTGTGGATAATCTTTCCACGATCCTCCAAAGTCTAACATACAAGCTCTTAGCATATCCTCTAGAATCTTAATTGTTCGCTCGGACTGTCCGTCCATTTGTGGATGGTAAGCCATGCTGAAGTTCAGACTCGTTCCCAGGCTACCATGCAGACTCTGCCAAAATTGTGATCGGAATCTGGTATCACGATCGGAGACGATGCAAACTGGTACTCCATGTAATCGCACAATGTCCTGCATGAGTTCATGGGTATCAAATATAGTACATCTTGAGGTTAAATCTTACTTTAGATTCATGCTTACCTCCATGTATTTCTTTTCTAACGCCTCGGTAGATTGGCCAACTCGAAAGGGAATAAAGTGGGCCGACTTGGTGAGCCGATCCACGATAACCCATATTGCGTCGTTACCCTTCTTGCTGCAAGGAAGGGTAGTCACGAAGTCCATGGTAATGTGATGCTATTTCTATTCTGGGATTGGTAATGGCTGAAATAGACCAATAGTTCTGTAATGTTCAGCCTTCACTTGCTGACACACTAAACAATTGGCCACGCTTTTGGCTACTTCGCGCTTCATTCCATGCCACTAGTAGTGTTGTCGTAGATCCTTATACATTTTTATACCACCGGGGTGTACTGAGTAAGGAGAGCTGTGAGCTTCTTTCATAAACTCTTCGTGAACAGGACCGTTTGGTACACACAATCTACTTCCATATCTCAAGGATCTATCTTCGTGGATGATGAAGTCAGTTTGAAGTCCAATTTCTACTTGTTCTCAAATCTTTTATACCTTGGCATCATTTGCTTGAGTTGCTTTGATCTGATTAACAATAGTAGACTGGACATGTAAGTTCATCAAATACGAAGCGTTACCTGGCATAACTACTTTGATTGCCAATCTGTGCAATTCCTGCTGTAGCTTCCACTGAGCGGTGAGGTTCATTGCTAATGGCTGGCGGCTAAGTGCATTAGGAACTACATTCACATTCTCAGGATAATATTGTAGGTTGATGTCGAAGTCCGCCATGAGTTCTAGCCATCTTCTCTGCTTCATATTCAATTCCTGATATCACGCTTCACTCAGGTTCGTGACCTGCATAGGCCACCGACAAAACCTGCCATACCCCGCATCCCAGTGTATAGAAGCGGAGACGTGGCGGGCCCGCAACGTATTTACTAAGAAATAATTACGTTAGGCGTAAATAAGCAATATATGTAAAAATGCACAAAAATAACAAGTAATATAAAATGAACAACAAATTTTATTAACATTCATCTTTACAATACAACTGCATTGAAAAAAAAGATACAATGATAATAAGCAATGCCTAAACAGTTGTTAGTTGTATGTATGCCCTAGAGGCCAGTATTGTACAGATGATGTATATTATATTGGATGCTTGGACATATATAGAGATGACTTTCTTGCTCGATATGATAGTATGCTGTCTGGTTGCTCTTTATCTTAACATGTATACTAGTCTCTTTATACTGTCTTATACTTACATGTTGGTAAAGCCCTTAGGATGTGTACTTGGCTACCTGGACTATGATGAGGATCATAATAGTGGGGACATGGTAGTCCATAAGTACATCCTTCAAGGTCCCTAGTCGTGGGTGTATCGAGACAGGGCATCGATATACCAGTGTAGGCTAGCGTATATGCTTCTCGACCCATGAGATGGGCGATGGATGATCCCATATCCATTGGTGTTTGACATCAGAGATGGTATACGGGTGCTCAGTGGAGACTGGGTACACTGGACGGACTCGCCGAGAACTCCCAGATGGTATTATACCTCACGTCAGATGGCAGTTCTCAGGTGACACTTGTGCAGGTTAGTCTGTAGACCCGAGATCGTCATAAAGTCTTGTGTGATTCCCACGGTGCTTTGATTTCCACCTTACCACGTCCATGAGGGCATGCAAAACGGTGGTTTTTGGGTACAGTCCTGAGTCATATGGAGGCAATGAGCGATAGGAGGGGTTTCGTCTTTCCCGCTATTGGGGGTTGATATTGCGCAGTGCTCGATTGGCCGTAACAGGGAAGTCCCTGGCCAGGGATGATTAGAGATTTACTGGTAAGTGTTACCAGTAGTTTCTCGACCCGTTATGAGCCTCACATCGGCATGACTTATCGGTTATTGGGGTCTGACGTTTACCACCCCTAGACTTGATATGCGACATATCAGACGAGGAGACCGGACTGCACGGTAGTGTTGCCGATTGGCTCGACGGGAGTTGTAGCAGGTTCGCTTGTTTTCTTCTAATCGCTCAATACCCAGGTGGCTGTTACGTTTAGCTGACCGCTTGCGGCTTGAGGGTGCCTGATATGATCATTACCCGCTGCCGGCGTATTGACGAGTCTTAGAGTCCCACAAAGGAGTTACCTAGTCCAGGCGAAACGTTGTGGTGCACGTATGCGATATGCGCTTGGACTCGATTAAATGCGTGCATGGGATACCGTATATTGATCGGGCGGCTTGCTTTTGGTGGGGTCATATGTGATATGGCCGGATTGATAAATCAAGTGTTTATTTATCATTTAACCATTAGTTTTCTCACTTGAAATCTTTTCTCGTATATGATGGATGTATGCATGCATGTATGTTTTTCTTTCTTTCTAGTTTCATGCATATATGGATGTGTATACATACATACATACATACATCATCTATCATGGTTGCTTATACAAAGAAAATGGTAGCAATATAAGACTCACACCATGGTTTTATTTATATGAATTATTATTGCATTTGATTTAAAACAAAAGGAAAAAGGAAAAGATAATTCATGGTTTCTTTCTACACTCTTCTTTGACCTAACCATGCTCACCCACCTTTTAACCATGGATTAACTTTCCTTTTTGGGTTTTAACTCAAGTTCAATAATATATTTATTGTTTAACCATGGTTTGAGATGAGAGAACAAAAATATATATTGATATATTTTTATTTTCTTATGAGGGTTTATCTTTTGTATTCTTCTTAAAAAGCCATCATCTTCTTCAACCTTGAGCTCTTGCTCTCTAGACTTTTCAAGTGAGCAAAATACTCAACAAGATAGGATTTTTAAGTGAGAAAGAGAACCATAACACCATTCTACACAAGTCTAGCCCACTTGTTTAGAATGTTAGCTTCGTTTCATCTTCTTGATAAAGTGAAGTTGCAAGCATGGACAAAGCGGACTCCGGGTGGATCATCATGGACCTAGAGGAGATCAAGCGGACTTTTTCCAAACCCCAAGTGGCCGAGGAGTCTAGCGTAGGGAGCTACAAAGGTTGTACTCTCAAAACCCTAGCTTTTCTTACTTGTGATGAAGTGTAGTTTATGAAACCCTATTTTTTCTACGAATGATTCTTTTTATGCTTACTTAGCACCCTAAAATTTTAATCTTTCGTACATGTGATGCTTCCAAACCCTTCATGTGGTGCTAGGTAAACCCTTCATTGGTATCAAAGCCGACGTAGAACATGAAGCGACACTTCTACGAAGTAAAAACTCCGATCGAACCAAAATACGACATTACGGGACCTTCTCTGGACAATTTTTAAAATCTGGATATTTTCATAATTAAAAATACTTAAAAATTATAGCAGGAAAATATAAGAAGGACTGTGAAATTCGAAGCCATGAAAAGTTCAAACCGGTGCGGAACCGCGGCCATTCCTTGCTTGGGCCACGGATCCGCGGCCGTACAGAGGATTCATGACTTGTTAACTGCACAGTAATTCCTAAAACTGCTTGTATAATGTTTTAGGTATGTTTAATATGATTCTTGTTCTTTAAATTCTGGAGATAGTTTTGGACTCGTCGATTCGATTGGAATTTTCATTTCGTGACTTTTCCGGGTAAATTAGAAAGTATCGAATTGTTCGAACGAGTGTCATTTGCTCATTTTTCACGGGGTTTCAATCTTTCGGAGATACGTGCAAGTTTTGTGGTGGACCCTCTAGAAGACAACAAACCTTAACTCGATTATATGACCGCCTTGAACTGCCCTTTGAACCTTAGGGTTTGGGGCAGTACGGCGTGCCACATATGAGGCGTTGGCTTGACCCTTCTACGGCTGGACCGCTACTACTGTGTCACACTCCGGGTTTTTGAACTCCGCTCAAGAGTTGAGCTTTAGCGAATCTTGGGTATTTGATCGTTAGTTCGAAAAACTATAATACTGTCTAATTATCTGGAATGTGTGGAATTCATATTACCAGATATGAAATACGAAGTATGTGATATTTCGCATTTACGATTTCTAAAGAGAATGTGGATTCCAGATATTGCAGTTTTACACTTTCTTTTCTGTGACCGTAAGTGTAGTATGTCGATATCACCGGTTTCGTTGCTATACATCAATGACAATTGGGGTACGCATACTTACTTACGTTGTTGATATATGAGATATTATGTGTTGCTGAGATATGATATGCAGGATTGTCGCGATTGAATAGCCGGGGTGTTTTATGTGAGATGAGAGTTTTATATTTTCATTCATGTAAATTTAAATGTAATGTAATATTCTTTTATTTGGGGCACTTCCGGGTTAAGGTCGATGCCACCAGTGTTGTATATTATTTACTTTTCCGCATTAGGATAGACCCAAGGAGGGGAGCACAGGTGACCGGGTTCTGGGGTTCAGTGGGAGGCCATCTCGAGGAGCCGAGACCGGGTCTCGTAAACTCCAGAATTGGTAGGGTCGCTTGCCGCTCTCGTAGGGGTCCAGGGTGTGGGCTTGGCTATTCATCGCGACTGCGGAATCCGTATTTTCTATTGTTGGATAAATACTAAATACGGACGTCCTAGTATATCCCACATTATATCTATGTTTCTGCTGCGATATCTGTGATGTGATCATTTGATATGTTCTGATAGATACAGTATATATGATATATGATATATTATATAGACGTTACTTATGTTTTACACCCGCGCTAGCCCTGCCCTGCTCTGCCGTTAGTTACCTAACCTAACGGTGCACGAGGGGACATCGAGGCGAATGCGGATGGCATAAGTGTACGTCGTATTTATCTGTGATGTTTAGGTAACTTAAATGATGGGACTTCATTAATGTGATTAATGAAAGAAAAGAAACTTAAAAGATGTTGTAGAATTAGATTTTCAAATAAAAGGGTGGCTACAGTTTTGCTTTGCATAGCGGTATATATGATATACCCTGCACCTTATTCGATGAGGAAAGAGCCGAGATCCCTTCACCGGGAGTGACCTCTTTAGCAAAACTGGCAGATGTTACAACACTCGGTTTGACTTTTGACTGCTTTTGGAGTTTTGCTTTGCACAGTGATATATATGATATACCCCGCACCTTATTCGATGAGGAAAGAGCCGAGATCCCTTCACCGGGAGTGACCTCTTTAGCAAAACTAATGAAAGCCTCAAAATCACTCCATTTCAAAATTCACTTGATTCTACAACGATATCAAGTTCATTACGCAATAGGTTTTCAGAAAAACCTGTCGTAGCCCTCCGTCATTTCAGATAAGTCCTGCTTAGTATTCGTGCTGCGTTTGTTGACCATGTCAAGACGCAGTGTGCGGTAGCTGACCAGTATTTATCTGCTTATGCATATTATGCTGATTGGATTAGGGTAGTCGTACGGCCTTGTTGACCTTGTCAAGGGTCGTGCGGGTGGGTTTAATTCAATCAAGAAGTGACGGGTTGAACTTGACTTACGGTCTATGGTTTGTTGACCTTGTCAAGGTCATAAATCGTTTGGGGCAAAATATTATCGGGAATTTCAAGTGTTGAAATTTGCAATGAGATTACATACCTTCTATGAGACAGTTGGATCCCGATACCCACTGCGAGTAATTGTTACTCCTCGGAGAGTTTTACACAGGACAATTAGCCGATCAAGTAGGTGTCTAGAAAGGTGTCAACGGGGTTACGCCTCTGGGAAAACGAGGTTTACTTTAATTAGGTCTGTGCGAAAGCACAGGGAACCTCCCTCAAAGTACCGACACTGGCCTGGATGAAAGATCGGCGAAGTTGTAGGGTGTAATTAATTCCGGCTAGTCATTCCTTTTAGGGTTTGAAGGAAGATTTGATAAAAACCAGTGGGAGCCATCCTGATTAGATAAGATAATAACCAATCTGATCTTGCAAGAGCATACGCTAAAGTGTTTTCTTCTCTCTCTCTCCAGGTAGAGACCATGTCATACCTTAATCAAGATAATAATATGGATGTATTGACCGAACCCGCATGTTATACTGTGCCGGGGAACGTTGGTTCCGTTCTTTCTTATAAGAGTTATAGGACTGAACAGGATATAGGGGAATACCAGGATTCCCATGCCACCCGAATGAAAAAAGTATATGTTGATGCATTTTCTTCGGGTGTGTTCGTTACAGAGAACTGTTTCTCCATTTGCCCTACGTCCTGGGTATTAGATACCGGGTCAGGATCCTATATATGTAATCAGTTACACGGGCTTAGGAAAGGTAGAGAACTTGGAGAATGTGATAAAAACATTAGAGTTGGAAATGGTGCAATTGTTGCAGCTAAGACTATCGGGGAATATCACCTTGCATTACCAACTGGTAATACATTGGTTCTGAACGAATGCTATTACATGCCGAACATGATATGCAACATTATATCGGTTTCTTTGCTGAGTAAAGAAGGATATAATTTTGTATTACAGGATAATGTTTTGAACATTTTCCATAACCAAAAGTTGGTTGGAGCAGGCACGTTGTGCAATGTCATTTATGTTCTAAATCAATCAACAGTTCTGAGCATAACAAACACACACAAGAGGAAGAGTTCAGAACTGAATGAATACTTCTTGTGGCATTATAGACTGGGTCACATCAATGTGACACGACTGGCTAAGTTGCATAAGGATGGATATTTGAAACCATTCGAATTTTCATCTTATGACACTTTCCAGTCATGTCTCAAAGGAAAGATGAACAAAACTTCGTTTACGGGACATGGAGAAAGAGTTACCGAACTCTTGGAACTGATACATAGTGATGTATGCGGTCCCATGTCTACACATGCCAGGGATGGTTCTTCGTACTTCATTACATTCACTGACGATCTCTCTAGATTCGGATATGTGTTCCTGATGAAACACAAATCAGAAGCTTTTGAGAAATTTAGAGAATATAAACAAGAAGTCGAGAACCAAACCGGAAAAAGTATTAAAATCCTTCGATCTGATCGAGGAGGTGAATACTTGAGCAATGAATTCCTGGACTTCCTAAAAGAGAATGGGATTCTCTCTCAGCTGACTCCTCCATATACACCACAGCACAACGGTGTATCAGAACAGAGGAACCGCACCTTATTAGATATGGTGCGATCTATGATGAGCACAGCTGAGTTACCTATTTCCTTCTGGGGATATGCGCTGGAGACAGCAGCATACCTATTGAATCAAGTTCCATCTAAATCTGTACCTACCACACTATATGAGATATGGAGTGGGAAGATGCCATATCTTAAACGAGTTAAGATATGGGGTTGTCCGACCTATGTCAAAAGACAAAATCCAGACAAACTCGAGGTACGGTCAGTTCTTTGCAAATTTGTGGGATATCCAAAGAACTCATATGGGTATTTTTTCTGCCACAGTGAGGAACAAAAAGTGTTTGTTGCTCAACATGCCACCTTTTTAGAAAAGGAATTTCTTGTAAAAGAAATTAGTGGCAAAGTGGTGGAGCTGGAAGAGGTTCCAGATACACAAACCGTAACTGAAGATTTAGTGGAACCAGAAGATTCAGTAACTCCCAACGAACCTCAGCCTCTCCGCTGATCTAGTAGGGTTCCTCGCCAACCTGAGAGATACTACGGTTTTCTCATGGATGGTGGGAGCGAGGATTGCATCATGGAGGATGATGACCCAACTAGCTTTGAGCAGGCCATCACGAGTGGGGACTCAGTGAAATGGCTGGATGCTATGCGGTCCGAGATGGAATCAATGTACACCAACAAAGTATGGACTTTGGAAGATGCTCCTGAAGTGGTAAAACCCATTGGGAGCAAGTGGATCTTCAAGAAAAAACTTCGTATAGATGGGAAAGTGGAGACTTTCAAAGCTAGACTTGTTGCAAAGGGTTTTCGTCAAAGACCAGGTGTGGACTATGACGAAACCTTTCCTCCAATGGCTATGCTTAAATCCATCCGGATCATGCTTGCCATCACTGTATATCATGATTACGAAATCTAGCAAATGGACGTTAAGACCGCCTTTCTAAACGGTGATTTAGAAGAGTGCGTGTACATGACTCAGCCAGAGGGCTTCGTAGATAGTGGGAGCAGCGGGAAGGTGTGCAAGCTGCTTAAATCCATTTATGGATTAAAGCAAGCATCGCGGAGTTGGAACATCTGCTTTGACGTCGTTATCAAAGAGTTTGATTTCGTCAAAAACATAGATGAACCTTGTATTTACAAGAAGGTAGCAGAGAGTAAGGTTGTCTTCCTCGTATTGTACGTGGACGACATACTCTTGATAAGAAATGACATTCCTATGCTGCAATTGGTCAAGCTCTTCTTATCACAAAGATTCTCAATGAAAGATCTTGGTGATGCCTCCTTCATATTGGGAATTAAGATCTATAGAGATAGATCCAAACGAATATTGGGATTGTCCCAATCCAGGTACATTGACACCATACTAAAGAGATTTAGTATGGAAGAATCCAAGCGTGGGAACTTACCCACGATCTCTGGAGTCACTCTCTCCAAAGAGATGTCTCACAAGACTGATTTGGAGAGAGCTCGCATGCAAGGGATACCCTATGCTTCAGCTGTAAGCTCTATCATATACGCGATGCTATGTACCAGACCCGATGTAGCATACTCACTAAGTGTAGTGAGCAGGTATCAAGCTGATCCTGGAGAGAGTCACTAGACAGCTGTGAAGAGCATTCTCAAGTACTTGCGAAGGACTAAAGAGATGCTCTTGGTGTATGGTAATGGAGAACTCCAAGTAGAGTCATTTACCGATTCGAGCTTCCAGAGTGATAAGGACGACTCTAAGTCGCAGTCAGGATTTGTCTTTACCCTTTACAGAGGGGCGGTTAGTTGGAAGAGTTCCAAGCAGGAAACCGTGGCAGACTCGACGATAGAGGCTGAATACACTACTGCCAACGATGCAGCCAAAGAGGCTGTCTGGATCAAGAAGTTCATCACTGAACTTGGAGTGGTTCCATCCATTGAGCATCCAATACCTTTGTATTGCGATAACAATGGAGCGGTGGCTTTGACCAAGGAACCCGGGTCCCATCAGAGATCCAGGCATATTCTGAGGCGGTATCACCTGATCCGGGAGATAGTTGATCGCTGGGAGATCGAGGTCAGGAGGGTTGACACGAAGAACAAAAAAGCGGATCCACTCACAAAGGCCATTCCCCAGATACAGTTTGAGAGACTCTTCGGGATGCTCGGTATGCGATACTACAGCAGCTGGCCCTAGTGCAAGTGGGAGATTGTTAGTTGTATGTATGCCCTAGAGGCCAGTATTGTACAGATGATGTATATTATATTGGATGCTTGGATATATATAAAGATGACTTTCTTGCTCGATATGATAGTATGCTATCTGGTTGCTCTTTATCTTAATATGTATACTAGTCTCTTTATACTGTCTTATAGTTACATGTTTATAAAGCCCTTAGGATGTGTACTTGACTACCTGGACTATGATGAGGATCATAATAGTGGGGACATGGTAGTCCATAAGTAGATCCTTCAAGGTCCCTAGTCGTGGGTGTATCGAGACAGGCATCGATATACCAGTGTAGACTAGCGTTTACGCTTCTTGACCCATGAGATGGGCGATGGATGATCCCATATCCATTGGTGTTTGACATCAGAGATGGTATACGGGTGCTCAGTGGAGACTGGGTACACTGGACGGACTCGCCAAGAACTCCCAGATGGTATTATACCTCACGTCAGATGGCAGTTCTCAGGTGACACTTATGCAGGTTAGTCTGTAGACCCAAGATCGTCATAGAGTCTTGTGTGATTCCTACTGTGCTTTGATTTCCACCTTACCACGTCCATGAGGGCGTGCAAAACGGTGGTTTTTGGGTACAGTCCCGAGTCACATGGAGGCAATGAGCGATAGGAGGGGTTTCGTCTCTCCCGGTATTGGGGGTTGATGTTGCGCAGTGCTCGATTGGCCGTAACAGGGAAGTCCCTGGCCAGGGATGATTAGAGATTTACTGGTAAGTGTTACCGGTAATTTCTCGACCCGTTATGAGCCTCACATCGGCACGACTTATCGGTTATTAGGGCCTGACGTTTACCACCCCTAGACTTGATATGCGACATATCAGACGAGGAGACCGGACTGCACGGTAGTGTTGCCGGTTGGCTCGACGAGAGTTATAGTAGGTTCGCTTATTTTCTTATGATCGCTCAATACCCGGGTGGCCGTTACGTTTAGCTGACCGCTTACGGCTTGGGGATGCCTGATATGATCATCACCCACTGCCGGCGTATTGATGAGTCTTAGAGTCCCACAAAGGAGTTACCTAGTCCAGGCGAAACGTTGTGGTGCGCGTATGCGATATGCGCTTGGACCCGATTAAAATGCGCGTATGGGATACCGTATATTGATCGGGCGGCTTGCTTTTGGTAGGGTCGTATGTGATATGGCCGGATTGATAAATCAAGTGTTGATTTATCATTTAACCATTAGTTTTCTCACTTGAAATCTTTTCTCGTATATGATGGATGTATGCATGCATGTATGTTTTTCTTTCTTTCTAGTTTCATGCATATATGGATGTGTATACATACATACATACATACATCATCTATCATGGTTGCTTATACAAAGAAAATGGTAGCAATATAAGACTCACACCATGGTTTTATTTATATGAATTATTATTGCATTTGATTTAAAACAAAAGGAAAAAGGAAAGGATAATTCATGGTTTTTTTCTACACTCTTCTTTGACCTAACCATGCTCACCCACCTTTTAACCATGGATTAACTTTCCTTTTTGGGTTTTAACTCAAGTTCAATAATATATTTATTGTTTAACCATGGTTTGAGATGAGAGAACAAAAATATATATTGATATATTTTTATTTTCTCATGAGGGTTTATCTTTTGTATTCTTCTTAAAAAGCCATCATCTTCTTCAACCTTGAGCTCTTGCTCTCTAGACTTTTCAAGTGAGCAAAATACTCAACAAGATAGGATTTTTAAGTGAGAAAGAGAACCACAACACCATTCTACACAAGTCTAGCCCACTTGTTTAGAGTGTTAGCTTCGTTTCATCTTCTTAATAAAGTGAAGTTGCAAGCTTGGACAAAGCGGACTCCGGGTGGATCACCGTGGACCTAGAGGAGATCAAGCGGACTTTTTCCAAACCCCAAGTGGCCGAGGAGTCTAGCGTAGGAAGCTACAAAGGTTGTACTCTCAAAACCCTAGCTTTTCTTACTTGTGATGAAGTGTAGTTTATGAAACCCTAATTTTTCTAGGAATGATTCTTTGTATGCTTACTTAGCACCCTAAAATTTTAATCTTTGGTACATGTGATGCTTCCAAACCCTTCATGTGGTGCTAGGTAAACCCTTCAACAGTAGCATACAAACTGAAATAAGTACAAGATGAACCAGTAGTCCTGCTGAGCAGTGACCTGGTCCACGTACTCCTGGTTAGGCTTGATCTCTTGAGAGTCCGGTCCTCCTGACGAACATTCCAAAGAAAAAAATAGACAGAAATGTCGTCAGCGAACTAGTGCTCGGTAAGTCTCAAAAGAAAGAAAAGAATATAGAAAGTAATGAGAATTGAACTATTAAGATGTTCAAGTATAAGATTCTATTTTAACGTAGTTATTTGTAGCTTGGTACAGAAGGTATTTGTGTATACGAGAGAAGTCCATCTTACCCCATAGACTATGGTAACATGTAGTATAAGGCCCCGTCAAAACCCACGGGACAACGGCATGAGGGTTCATGTTGGTGTCTTTTAGTGATCATCTCATACCACATTAATACATTCTGTACAAATCTACCTCGTTAACCCCGTAATGTATTGTATAGATTATAAGGCTTACCGAGACCATGGATACAAGTTGTTCAAGTAGTCAGGTTCAGGATGTAAGCTTGTAGTCATATCAAGTTATAGCTATGGTTCGGTCAAGTCAAGTCTTGTATTCAGGTTTGATATTTAGGTTCTTGTTCAAGTATACAAAATAAGATGACATATATAAAGTTCATGGTACTTTAATGTAAAAGTTAAGTTAAAGTTATGTTACATGACATTTTTGAGTGAAACTTGGTTCTAAATCTTAGTTTTATGATTACAAACTTTGTGTAAGGATATAGATGCCAAATATGTAAGAAAAAATCGATTTTATATAGTATAGAAGAAGATGTCGGTATTAACTCCACTTCCGACATATGGTTTGAAAAAGAATTTTTTAGAAAAGAAGAATGAGGATTGGAATGGACTTACAAGTGAAGTGGATAGAAGGAAAGTGTAGGAAGAGGGGATTGTCGTCGTGACGTCGCGGTGTCGCCGGAATATGCTTCGATCCTCGTCGGAGCTTGGTCGTTAGCTGACTCCTCTTCTACTCTACTTATACTCAAGAAATTTTGAGAATTTTGGATATAATTTTCAGAATGATGAAAGGCTAGGGCATGAGATAGTATATATAGTTTGGAATTAGGGTTTTGGAATTAAAACGGTGAACTAAAATGCATTAAAAAGATGATAAATGGAAAATTGAGGGTTCTCTGTTTGATTGCAGAGAAATCAAATAGTGTAGGGGAGTTAGGGGTAGGAGAAAAGACTTGTGTGCAAAGCCCGGGTATCTTTTGCCACATGCCGACCGTCAGTACCGGCCTTTATGAGCATCTCTCTGGTCGTTTTGTGGAGAGGGGCCGGTGGATTTGAGCTACGTGTTCCTCTCTGTATTAATACTCTTTTGCACATGCTTGTTTTTTCAGACTTTTCATTTTTATGTGCATTGCACGTGTAAACTTTTGGGCATCCAAAAAGTTTAAAAGAAAAATCAGAAAAAATATAATGTGTTTGATGAGGTTCGAACACAGGGGCTACGTTACAGCAGTGCAAGGGCTTTACCAGTGAGCTACAAGTGGCTTTTTGCTATTCTTAAACAAAAATTAACTTATAAATTGTACTTAGGCTTGTAAACTCCTTTCTGTATTTTAAACTGAAAAATTTTGTACAGTAAATTCAGAGTCGTTATAGGGTGTTTCAATATTAGGGATTGAATCTCTGGACTTTCCTTCAGATTGTCGGAAAATGTAGAAGAATCCGACACAACTTTCATTTCATTTTGACTTTCCCTTTCCCATACAATAACTAAGCCGGTTAGTTCAATGGCAAATCACCTATTTTCAACAGTGATGCTGTCTGGTAACCCTGATCGGCTAAGAGAATTCACCATTTGAAGGCTAAACTGCGCTCTACCCCTATAGAGTACATTCTGCATTCTATAGGGTAAAATTTTAGTTTAGGGACATAGTGATCTGTTGGCGGCGCTTCATATATATATATTAGTTTAAAGTCATTCCGTACATATTCTAGTTTAAGGGACATAATGGTCCATTTTGCGGAAATTTTATACATATATTAGTTTAAATTCATTTCGGACATGAATTTTAGTTTAAGGTCATCTCGGACCAATTCCAGTTTAGGGCCGTAGCGGTCTATTTGGCAGAAGTTTTGCAGATCCAGTTTTAAAGACTTGGGAGTCCATTTTGCGGAAATTTTATACATATATTAGTTTAAAATCATTTCGGACATGAATTTTATTTTAAGGTCATCTCAGACCAATTACAGTTTAGGGCTGTAGCGGTACATCTAGCAGAAGTTTTGCAGATCCAGTTTAAAGACGTAGAGGTCCATGGTTTTGAGCGGCAAACACGTTGTTGTCTTTTCAAACATTTATTTTCTATGAGTTATGAGGATCTCGCAAGCAGTTTTATCCTTATAGATCA
This sequence comes from Agapanthus africanus, assembly GCA_030015575.1. Lineage (NCBI taxonomy): Eukaryota > Viridiplantae > Streptophyta > Magnoliopsida > Asparagales > Amaryllidaceae > Agapanthus > Agapanthus africanus. Next base: position 35,839,438 of record JASDDO010000016.1, on the reverse strand, counting down.
TGAGGATCACATAGGATTATTTGAACCTCGATGACTCAAGAGGACTTCATGAGGTGCTGGCTGGATCTAGTCTTTCTTGACCTACTGCTTTATCATTCAGGTCTTGAAAAGTAGGGATTTTAGATGATAGCAAGATTGGTGCTATCCAACCGTCGATGTTGCCCATGATGAGTCCCATAGCTTGAGGTTCATCTTAGATTTGTTCGCGCTTCATACTCAGGGTGCGCCATCGTGTGATATATTTAGCAATCGTCTCATCTTTTCTTCGTTTTTCAGCGATTAGATGGGAGATAGTTATCTTCTTGTTTGCACTAGCAAACCATTGTACAAACTAAGCTTCAAGCTGAGTAAATGTTTTGATAGAATCATTTGGTAGCCCTGAGTACCACTCAAAGGCTATTCCACTGAAGCTGCTAACAAATTGCCTGAGTAATAGGGCGTTGTTTCCCCAGTATCACCACAAATTGCATTGAATTGTGTGATGTGTTGTCTGGAGTTCCCATTACTATTGAAAAGATTAAACTGGGGAATTATGTAGCTCTTTGGATACAAGACTTGGTCGTATTCAGCAGGGTAGGGTCTTTCTTTCCCGATGAGCTGTTGAGCAGTTTCTGTCACCATTAGGGTTTTCACTTGAACAATGATCAAGTCATTAATTTGAGACTTATTTATCGCTTCAGTGTTTCCCATTTTGGTGGATGTTGGCTGGGCGGACCCTGTAATGACATCGATCCCGTCATTAACGACTAGCAGCGGAGTAGGCATAACAGTTGATGCGTTCGTCTGTCGTCCAGGCTGGACTACTTCGGCTGGCTTGGATATTTGTGCTATTATTATTTTTGTTAAATTCTTAACCATTGCAGAATATTCTTCTACGTGTTATTTTAGCGAGGTTGTTTCATCATTTCTCTACCTTGCTTCAGAAGTAGGGTTATTGACGACTCGGACAAAGTTGTCTTCATCTCCATTACCATCAACTGGGCGGGAGTGTGTTGATTCGGCTGCATCATTGGATGTGTGCCTTTTTTTGTATATTTGTATGACCGGTACAAGGGGGTTTTCTTGAATAGGGGGATCCGCCTGCAAATTGGTGGCCATATAAACCGTATGTACCTTTGTAGCAGCAATGTGCTTTTTGAAATAAATCTCCGGCAGGGAAGACCATTCTTGACTTTTTTCCATCAACGATTACAGAAGAAGGTCTCCTTTTAACAGGAGTGTTGCGGTTTTCATTTATTCAGTCGAAGACAGTAGACCGTAATAACTCTGCAGCATTGGAAGGATCCTTGTTCTCCTATCTCCTCCAGACTTGAATTGATTGGGCTGTGGTTGACTCTTCTCTCATTGGTTTCTTTGAGAGCTCCTCTTATATTGCCAATCTTTCATGGTTTTCAGAGCCTGGTATACTCGAGATGAAATGGTCTGATTGTGAGAGCGTGATTTACGCTCCTCATCTTTTCTGCTCGGGGGAAGTGGATGCTTGAGGGCCGCAGTGGAAGCGTTCTTACGAACCATTTTCAATGCCTCGAAGCGATTGCTAAGGCCAACTTTAGCGGTATAAGATCTTCTATCTTGCCCCCAGACCCTGTTATCACGAGTCTATGGCGCAACGGTCATTAACCCGTGGTTCCTCTTTTCTCGAGCTCTCCTTCCCATCTTTATAGCGATGGCTCCAACAAGGGTATTGGGCGCTTCTTTCCCCCGGCCCTCATCTCTGCTAGTGTGGTAAGCGATGGCGTCAACAGGGGTATTTGATGCTGTTTTCCCTGATTGGTAGAAAACTTAGCGATATGATATACGTTCTACTTGTTCTACTTACCGCAATCAAGTTGGTTTCGCTTATAGCTAACCGGTTGAGTATGAGTCGATCCACGGAGAGATGATGTATTTTTCATTCTTGTTTTAGACGAGTTAATTAAAGAATGTATAAGTTTGTTCAATTCTATTTTAAGTGTTTGTATTTTATGTTCAAGAGAACTTGTTAGGGTTAGGGTTGGTTAGTAGAGTTAGGAATTAATCTTGTGCTTGTCTTGTACCATACTTAAAATGAAGTCGGGATAATCGGAAGTAGCGGGGATTAGGAGGACATAGGAATGGGATTTGCGAGTTTAAGCAAGCTTTCCAATGCTAAATCCATTCCTAGTACCCATTTTCCTCCCTTTCTATACTCTTATTTCCAACCCTAGGCCAAACACACACAACCAAGTTTCCAATTAGGTCACAACTACATGTCACGTTGTAGTGCGCCTAAAGGAATTCTCGACTTAGGTCGCGGCTATATGTCATTTATAGCGCGCCTAAAGGAGGTGATTGCGTTTGTTTAGTCTAGCTTCAATTCAAGTTGTTTGGCAAAGAGAAGCACAAGGAATTTTTCCATCCCTCATACCAATCTTCCTTAGCCCTAACAAGTGAGTAAATTACTCACACAAGATAAAAAAAATAAAACAAGAAGAGGAGAAGAACGTATAGAAGAATTCACTTATACAAAAGATAACAAACTAACTAGTTGGGCCCTCACCTAAGCAAGGAACTCTACTGAGTATCATGGCTTGAAAAATAGGGTTTAGAAGAGAAGAAAAGAAGAACAATAAAACCAACAACTACTTTAACAACAAGTAATAAAAGTTAAGCTAATAATTAAAAGGCAATGTAAGAAAATAAAGATACAAGATAACAAAATTCTCATCTTCATTAATTTTCCACTCAAAAGCTCTCACTACAATTTAATGGATAATAGATGATAAAGAAGAAGAAAACTACACTAAACTACACTAATCCTAAGGAAAGAAAAAGCATCCTTGGTTTGGCACTGATCTGAAGTATATATAGGCAGAAAAGTGAAACCCTAGGGGTATAATCTAAGCCATTTTACAATTACAAAAACATGCCTGAAATTTCGTCACGAGACACTCTGGTCAAACCGCGGATCTGCCACCCAAAACCCTAAAACTTCAAGCTTCCACGGTCTTATGGTGGAATTGTCCTGTCGTTTTTCTTGTGCTTCCTTGTGTTGCTTTCTTCTTCTTCTGTTTGATAGGTTCATATTTGCAAAATGGTCCTAAAATATTCTCAGATTTTTAATAGTCCAAAATGACAACTATATTGAATTTTGTGTTTTGATCTCTCTCGAGCTCCGCGTTGTCACCTTGTTTCTTATGCTGCCTCCTTCGTGCTCTGTGATTGTCCAGACATGAATGACCGCTGTATTCGTCTTGTCTCTTGAACTGGTAGACAACACCAGATGGATGTGGATGACCGGAACCCGGATTTTCTCTATTTTTGGCAGGTTCTGTATTTTGTCATAACTGTAGAGATTGTGCGTGGTTTGTGTTATTCTAGACCGAGAACCTGTAACCTGTAATCATATAGAAAACACGGATCAAAAGCACTCACTTATATACAAATTAGTATAAGAATGAGCGGTATTAAATACAATATTCTGATATGAACTAATACCCCCAAACTTATCTTTTGCTCATCCCGAGCAAAACCAATTTATTTTCAAAAATCCCTAAGCTCACTTTATTAGGCATCATGGTTTCACTTAGCGTGTGCAACAAGCTGTTAAACCTCTAAGTGTCTCTAGTAGGAGAAGTGTTGTCTTCCGAGGGTTTTCAGCGGATACTGCCTACAAAATCCCGTCAAACTAGTTTCATAAGTTAAGCTCGAATCTAATCCTACGGTTTATTATCTATGTTCGAAACTCTATCATCCTAAGTTAGAAATATATGCCCCTTATTTTTCACACCTCTTATTCATTCAACCTAAGATCTTATACATTTTGACAGTTTATAAAGACTTCGGTATCTCTTATATTTTCCTTATAAAGCGTAGTCTCTAATCCAGAATTTTTATCATCTTTACAGAAAATATAAGACTTATTCTTTATTCCTACCTCTCCTCCAAATATCAATCGTATACCCCTGGGTGTATGTGAATTTCACAGCTACACTCAAGAATTCAATTCAAACTATAGTACCCTTTCCCTAATACCTAATAGCACTTGTTTTCATTAATGGTGGACGGATTTGCTCACACACCTTTCATGCGACTAATACTGCTTCCTGAGGCACTAATCAGCTCATTACTGAATGTGTGATCTTATTAAAGCGTAAATAGAAGTTTTCAGGTCTTGTAATATATCTTTTTCATTTCATTTTTTTTCTTTTTCAAGACCGGATATATTTTTCACTGACGCTCTTTTAGTGGTTAGTTTTAAATACCATTTTTTCTTTCATACTAGACTTTCAGGCAATAGTATTTCTAGGTATTCTCTACTATCCCAAGTTTCAAGGTGCGTGTAAGTGCAGTTTGCAGGGTATATATTTTCTGAAGTTGGATTCAAGAATAGGAATTATTTTTCAGACTTATCTTTCATTAAAGCTTTCAATATTTTCTTTTCATCTCAACTTAACTTAAGAACTGAACTCAAGATTACTTGCTTCTAAAAAAACTACAAGGACGTATATTTACGATGGTTAAACTCAAGGAGGTTTTTGTTAGGGTTTTCAATTCCTAAGCCTAAGATTTAGTTATTTTTAACCTATCAAGCTAAATTTTCGGGATAAAAATCTAAGTTACCCTAGTAGCTAACTTAACGACTGTTTACCACCGAAAGACGCGACTGGGAGGTTGGGACGTCTGGCCTGAATTTTGGGGGCAGATGCTATTTGGTTTATCTGTCCACCTCTCCGAAAATGCCAAGTTGATTTATGGAACCGTGTATCAGAAGTTTGGACAGATGCGGCCGTTGTAGCAGACTTCGTCAGATTCCCCCTCGTTTGCAAGGGGTTTTTGATTGTTGGAACGCTCTTCCCTGGAGGCACAAGTCCCTTCAGTTAATTACGTTACCGCGTAGCGATAACCACTTTCTCCTGCTCCAGAAGGTCACTTCGTGTCGTGTGTGTTTGTTTTGTTTAAGGTTGCCCGTGGATTGTATACGGAGACTAATTTATGTTGTCGCCCGTAGGGCATGGATTATTTTGGATATAGTGCCTTCAAGTCAATTATTGGATCACAGGCACGTGATTGCAATGATTGAGGGAGGACCTATACCAGTAGAACAGTCTTACTCGAGATGATAATATGCTATTTGGTTTGTCTTTATCATCGTGTACATGCTTCAGGTGACATTACAGATCACTATTACATGTTGATAGAGCCCATAGGATTCTTGCTTGACTACCAGCAGTATGATGGCGATCATATACGTGAGAGTTGGGTAGTCTATAAGCACATCCTTAAAGTGCCCCTAGTCGTGAGAGTTTCGAGACTGGGCATCGATACTCCATGAGTAGACTAGTGTATACGGATCAAGACCCCAACGAGGGGCAGTGACCGGTCTCACAAGCCATTAGTGTCAGTTGGTTCATCTAAGATAGTATACAGGTGCTCATTAGGTTATGAGTACACCGGACGGACTCACCGGGAACATGCTAGTTAGTATTATACCTATTGTCAGATAACAGTTCCCAGATGACATGTGTACAGGTTAGTCCATCGACCTGAGATCGTCATTTGTCTCGTGTGATTTCCCACTGTGCTTTGATTATTACCCTACCACGGCTCAGAGGAGTCGTGCAAACATGTTTTAGTTAGGTACAGTCCCGAGCCACATGGAGGCAGTAAGCAGATCGTCAGGGGATTCGTCTTTCCCGGTATTGAGGGTTGAGGTCGCGGAGTGCAGGGATGGCTATCACCAGAAATTCTCGGCCGGGGTAGACGAGAATTACCGATCTAGGATCGATAGTTTCTCAGTTGGTGATAGGTTTCATGCCGACACTAAATGTCGCGTTATTAGGGGTCTGACTTTATCCACCCCCTAGGCTCGACATGCGATACTCATGAACGGACCGGACTGTATGGATATTGTCACTGTCAGGCTCAGTAGTGTTTCTGGATGATTTCGCTCATAGGCCTCCCTTTCACTCAATACCTGGGCAGCCGTTACGTACAGCTAGTGCCACTGACGTGCTTGTGGTTAAACCCACTGCCAGCGTATTGACGAATCTTTAGAGTCCCACACAGAGGGTTTCCTTGGTTCGGGCGAAACGTTGTAGAGGCCGTATGGTTTTATGGCAGGGTTCGATCATATACGTGCACTTATGCACGGATCATGATCGGACGGATCATACTAGTGGGCTTTGGTTTAAGCCGGATCCTAGTATTAGATTGTTGGATTATTTTAGTCTCGTTGTATTCATATTCAGTCGGAATATGGATGCATGTATGTATATACAGATGAGGGGTATTCTTGTAATCCGTTACAATATTACTTTTGAAGATGCCATTTCTTTTTATAGTATTAAACATTTAGGATTTTGTTAAATTTTTAATATTTTGTGAGGTGTAAAGTGTGAGGCTAAGTTTTGACATGGTGCATTTATTGTGCCATGCTTTATTGTTTAATGTTTATAAGATATTTGTGAGGGTTTTGTGGGAGATATTTTGTGATGTTATTTTCTTTGTTTTTCTACACAAAACCTCACAATATTATCACAAAAAGAGAGAGAGGGCAGCCACTACATTCTTTCTTCATGTGTTGCTTTCTTTTCTTTTGTGTGCAAAACTTAAGCTCACACTTCACACATCAATGGCTTCTTCTTCACCTTCACTCTATCCCTCTCATATGTTGAGAATCCTAGAGTGTTTTGAGATAAAATAATCATACACTATCTCTACATCATCTTGAGCACCTAGGTTAGCAAACTAGTTGTTCGAGTTGCTTCGGTATGAAGCGGGAGCCCGTATTAAGAATCCTCGACGTGGATCGTCTTTGATGAGGGAGACCGAAGAGTGAACTTGTTCGGGATAGCTACGAGGATCTTGGGAAGAGGTTGAAGACCGAAGGACATGGATCGATCGGTATAATCTCTTAAACTCCTTTTACAGATTGCTAGTATAGGGTTAATGGAATGATCCGGGAATCGGGTTGGGTTAGCGCCAAGTTTCAAAAGTTTTTGTTCCGCATTTGGTCATGGATTGATGGCCGGGGCGCTACCGTTACCCTACAGATTAGTCCAAATCCGTATTATCTTATATTTGTATTTGGTTGATTTAAGAATCATTAACCTCGTTTGAGATTAAGATCAACTTAAATGTTTGTTAAGGATACGTTAGTCTAAGTTTTAGACTAAGATCCACTTAACAAGGTTTTAGGATTATTTAGATCCAACAATAGAGCATTTGGGCTCTATCGTTTTAGTTTAGGGATGTTATGGTCCATTGGGTTTAAGGACATCCGTGGAGTTTAAGGACATCCGTGGAGTTTAAGGACATCATAGTCTATAGAGTTTAGTTTAGGGACGTTGCGGTCCATGGTTTAAGAACATCATAGTCGAGTTTAAGGACATCATTGTCAAAAAGCTGTTATTACAAGGATGTTCTCTTTTGCTTTGCACAGTGGTATTCGGTTATGAATATCCAGCACCTCATTCGACGAGGCAAGGGCCGAGATCCCTTCATCGGGAGTGACCCCTTGGGCAGAGGTTTTCGTCAGGGTAATAACTTCATTATAGTCGATTACTTTTTGCTTTGCACGGTGGTATTCGGTTATGAATATCCAGCACCTCATTCGACGAGGAAAGTGTCGAGATCCCTTCACCGGGAGTGACCTCTTTAGCAAAGATTTTCGCTACTATATATTTATAAAAAGCTATGCGGTTCCTTCAACAATATCAAGTTCATTACGTTAAAGGTTTTCTCCAAAAAGCAGTCCTCGCCCTCCGTCATTTCTTACATGTATTACTTAGTATTCATGCTGTGTATGTTAACCTTGTTAGTGTATATGCCCTAGAGGCCATTACTGTATCATACTAGTTTGTATATTACTTAATGGAAGCTTGGGATATTCACAGTTGTATAGACAATCTTGCTCATAATAGTAGTATGCTACTTGGTTTGTTTCTACTTTAATGTGTATATGTGTTTCTTTTAGTATATCACCTATACACATTAGTGGAGCACTTAGGATCTTTGCTTGATTAGCAGCGTTGTGATGGTAGTCACACTCATGGGGGCTGGGTAATCCACAAGCACATCCTTATACAGGTCCCTAGTCGTAGGACTATCGAGACAGGGCATCGATACTCCGGAGTAGACTAGCGTATGCGCTTCTCATCCCAGCATAGGAGACGGTCTGTCCCACAGCCGCCAGTACGTCGTACTTGAGATAGTATGCGGGTGCTCGTTAGGTTACGAGTACACTGGACAGGACTCTTCGGGAACTGTTGGTTGGTACTATACCTATCGTCAGTTATCAGTTCCCAGGTGACATGAGTACAGCTTAGTCCGCTGACTTGACACTGTCAATTCGCCTCGAGTGTGTTCCCACTGTACTTTGATTACTACCCTTCCACGACTCAAAGGAGTCGTGCAAACAGGTAGTAGTTGGGTGCAGTCCCGAAGCACTTGGAGGCAGTGACGGTTAGACATGATTCGTCTCTCCCGGTATTGGGGGTTGATATCGCGCTGTGTCTAGGAGAGCCATTACACAAAGTCCCTGTCCAGGGCAAGCGAGATATACTGGTAGGTTTCCAGTGTTATCTCAGGGTGTTCTGGGCTACACTCCGACACGACTTGTACCGCTATTAGGGGACTGACGTTTACCGCCCCCTAGGCCCGCCATGCGATATTCTCAGACGAACAGACCGGACTGTACGGAGATTGTCACATTCAGGCTCAGTAGGAGTTCAGATGGGTTTCACCTCGTCCGTCTTCTTATCGGCATCTACCTGGGGGCCGTTACGCACAGCTAGTGCCGCTTTCGGTCTGTGGTTAAACCCACTGCCAGCGTAGTGTCGAGTCTTTAGAGTCCCACACAGAGAGTTATTCTCCTTTAGGCTAAAGAGTAGAGGTCGCATGGTTTTGCGACAGGGTTCAGTCACATCCGTGCACTTGTGCACGTTTAGTGTTCAGGCAGTTATCACTAGCGGGTTTTGGTTTAAGCCAGATCGTAGTGTACGTTTTGAGATTGGTTTTATCTTCTTATATTTGTGTTCCTCGGAACGCGGATGCAGGTGTGTATGCACGGTTGACAGAGAGACAAAGGCAGAGGATTCTCATTAGGGTTGTTGACTGTTGATTTTTGCTAAACCCTAATGAGAATAAGAAATATGATTAATGATAATATTAATTAAGTATTATTGTGCCATGGTTGGGTTGAAAGGTTGACTTTGTTGACTTGTTGACTTAGTTGACCGGCTGACTAGGTTGGACTTGTTGACCATCATCATTACAATGGCTATCATTTCATGGGAAAGACTTTTGCTTGCTTGTTATACTTTACAAAATGAGTGCATGAAATGATATTGCCATTTGATATGATATGAACCATCACATAATACTCAAATATTATTATTTGTTATGATTATTTTGGATTATGAGAGGAAGGGTGAGAAAAGTCTTGCTCATTCTATCATTCTCATTCTCTCTCATCCTCAAGCTCTCCCTCTTCCTCTTGCTCTCTCTCTCTAGTTCATGGTTCTATTGTCTCATGTGTTGAGAAGCAAGAACCATAGAGATAAAACCCTAAAACACTTCTCTACTCATTCTAAGGTCCAAGGTCTAGCAAGCCAAGGATTTTAGTTTCCTCTATATTGAGGTTGGAGCCAAAGGTAGAAGCTTTCGGGTGGATCCATCTTCGGCACAAGGAGACGACGAGGTGAGGCCGATCCGACCACCACAAGGAGTTGAAGAGAAGGAGTTCAAGTTTAGGTATAACCCCTAACCTAGTAGCTAAACTCTTAGTTAGGTTGTTAGATAGTTTGTTAAGCAAAGATCCGTTTTTTGAGTCCATGTTACCTCTACCGAAAAAATCGTTTTTCACCATTTCCGCAACCCCAAAGAACCGGGGACGGGTAACGTGGACTTACAGTGGTATCAGAGCCTAGCTAAACACTATCTTACATGTTAGCAAAGTAACTAGAAGTTCGTTCGGAGAAAAAATCACAAAACATGCCCGAAATATCCACTTTCTGCCGATTTTGTTTTCTGTTCCAAAAATAATAAATCATGTACTAAAAATCGGCTCAGGGTTTTTAAAGAATAAGCAAGAAAAATGGTCCACTAACTCGGTCAAAGCACCGCGGAACCGTGGCAGGAGCGTGCTCCCGCCGCAGATCCGCGGCCGAGTTGACTCGGTCGTGGGAAATTTTTCCTACAGTGTGTTCAGTGGGGTGTTTTGGGATTTTTACAACATGTTTTTTCTGCCAGATTTTACAGAAAGAAAAACTTGTTTTTGGGGTGGTTAAAAATCCGTATTTTGATCGAACTTCTAAAAACTTTAGCTAATGGGTTATATCTGTGATGTGATATATGTATTGAACGTCTGCTAATCGCTATACGTCGATTAGTGCGGGTTATATATATCTGTGATCTGTAATGTTGATGGTATGTGTATATGAATTCATTGGATTGTCGCGGATGAATAGCCGGGGGGTTGTGAGATGAGAGTTTTCTTTTTCTTTCAATTCATGTAATTTGTAATTGATGAAATATTATTTATATGGCCGCACAACCGGGATGGAGTTATAGCCGTCATTGTATAATTTCTTTTACTGTTTTTGCTCCTAGGATAGACCCAAGGTGGGGTGCACAAACTACCGGGTACCTCGAATTGCCGAGTGGCCTACTCACGGTGTTGAGGGAGGTTGCTTGTAACGCCTTGAAATTCGTTTAGAATGTTTTCGCGTTAATTAGCAAGTGTGCGTGTTTTTCGTAAAAATGGATATCTTATTTTTTTTCTTGGCTAGTGGTCTTTTGTGTTGTGAAGTGTTCTTATGGATATATATATATTTATAGGGTTGTTAATTATTTTTAGTTGTGTTTACCCTAATTGGAATGGTGTTAGTGTACACATGCACACTTAGCACATTTTTGTGACTTTGGTTAAAATGTGTATCATGTTAACCTTTTTTTTTCTTTTCTTGCATGGTTTTATTTATCCCACCCATTTAAACAAGTCAAAACCCCTTTTTATAATGCAAATTTAAATAGAAATGAAGGCATGGTGGTTAGGTATGGGATTTGACTTTGTTTGACCTTTGCTTCTCTCTCTTTTCTCTCTCTTTCCCTCACTTCTGAGCTCCAGCAGAAAGAGAAGCAGCAACAACACCATTTTCTCCATTTCTCTCCTTTCTTTTCATTCCTCATTAAACCCCCATTCAAACCCTACTCAAAACAACACTTTTCCTTCACAAACCATTGAAAAAAATGAGCTTTTGAGGTGTTTGGTGGTGGATCTGCGCACTTGAGGAAAAAGCAGGGATTTTTGGTGTTTCTTAAGGTGTTTTGAAGGTATTAACTCACCCTTAGCACCTCTTTTACATAACTTATAGTATTTCTAGCAAAATATCACATTTTATGCATGTTTTGTGCGTTATAAAGGGATTTAGTGAGGTTGTGAGAAAAATTAACTTTTTATGGCTTGATTAGCTTGGTGATGAGTTATATAGGTGATTTTAGACTTAGGTTTGTTTCAGATTTCAGAAAAATACCCTAAAGTTTCAATTTAGTGCAAAGTGTGAATTTTTAACTTGAAATTGGGTTCTGTTGAAACTGCTACTACCCGGGGTGTTTTAGAATATAATTGTAATTACTGGGATATACACAGTATGTTTGGAGTGCACACACCAAACCCGGGAGCCCACCCCCTACCCAGGCCGCTGAAAAACTCATTCTGGTCGCAATTTGCGGCCAGATGGGAGGGTATTGGGTTGGGGTTTTGGTGGTTGGTGTCTGCTGGTTTTTGGAGTGTGTTGGTATATTTATTTTTATAAAAATCTTTCTGTATCAAAATCTGGGACCTATTACCCTATTTTCCATATTTTAAATCTTCGCGACACACGTGATACGTGTGTGGGTTTGGGTTGTGTTGCATATCGCGACGCGTCAGGTTAGCTTCAGGAGCGTGATCACACGTTTTAGCGTATCGCGTACACGCGCGCTTGGTTTGCAACGCGGGTTTCTAGTTTGGCCTTAATATTGCGTTTTTGGTAGATTTGAGCTTATGTGTGATATATTGTGTAATTCTAGGTTCACAGGCGAGTGAGACGGACGCTGCGAAGAAGGGGAAACAAGTCGTCGGCTACACTTAGCGCAAGATTTCGGTGAGTAGATTTAACATCTACGGGGATATCGCCCGCATGGCGTTCTACATCAGGGCTGATAGGACTTTATAGCTATACATTGCATTTACCTACATTGACTGTTCATGGATACTGTTGTTGCATACTGCATTCCCTGCTATATGTATGAAAACCTAGAATTGATAGAACACCGCACTATTACTAACGGTTTATGTTGCACGAGCACTAATCTGCATGTTACGCACACAACGTTAGTAATTGCCATGACACACTCACTGTAGAATTGCCATGATCATTATACTGTAGTTCATTTCACATATGATTCGATATGATTTTCATAGAAATTGGAAGTCGCATGCTGTCTTTAAAAACTGAACTATCTTAAGAAACGCGGTTTCTCCCTTGTACCTATATTATGATGACTTGTTGTACTTAGCACATCGTATTTGATTTACTCATTGGTGTTGGATTTTTATGTGATTTCTGGTTTTGAGGACCGTGGAATTATTTAAGAAAAGATGCACTACTTGAAAACCCGGTTCCTCGTGATATGATATTTTGGTGCGTCCACCACGCGTTTTCTCGGTGCTGAGACGTGTGCTTGAAACCCGATTCGTGGAGTAGATGATTCGTTTGCGGGTTCGTGGCGGACCCGGTATGGTTCCCCTCGGCAAGATGATCGATGGACTTTGCCGATTGAGCGTGGAGGTGGGCGAGTACCTACCGGTGATTGGTTGGACCTGGCGGTTATCCGGAGGATACCGACCAGAGTCGAGAGATGGATGCGGGATGATCCGTACTGCCGGGGCCTAGGGCCGATACCGCAGACGGAGCCTGTGGGCTGATCCGGACTTACGGAGGCCGATGTATGAGGATTTGCATGTCGATGCTGGACACGAGTATTTATGATATTTTGGGTGCCGATGTTGGGCACTTGTGATTCTCAGAGATGTACAGGATTCGAGGGCCGAGGGGAGTGCCGGCGCCTGAGTTTATTTGGGATTTGGGTGCAGCTTGGGCACATATTATTTTTCCACGATAAATATTTCGTGTAGATGTTGTTTATCCTATGCTCAGCTGTGATTATCATGTATCTCATCCTGTAGTTATTTTACCTGACAGAGCATTTGCATGATTATTGCACTTACTGCTTGTCGCATATAGATTTACTTGTTGGCATATGATAGCGTAGCGCAGTACGTACATGCTCGTGATTACCTTTATATATTATCTCTATTCACGAGTTAGCAACTCACCCCCGTTGTGCCACAGTAATTGCAGGTTACCCCTCAGAGTAGTCGCGGCAGGCTGCCTTTTTGCATCTTTTGGCTTCAGATACCACTACAGTTGGTGCGAGAGCTATTTTGCTATTTAGGTGGGTTGTGGTATCTGGTTACTTTTATTGTATACACTTTTGTATCTAGTACTCTCCATCTACCATATATGTACTTGACTTAGAGACAGTGTGAGGACGATGATGTATATTTTTGTATTCTGGTGTCAAGCTCGTGGGAGCCGACTTTATATTTGCAGTTATTATTTCTGTGATGTTTAATTATTGCTTATTCTTCGCTACGGCGTCTTATATTACCCTTGTGGTGATGGTTTCCGCCGTTGGGCGTGATTGCTCCCGGTTGGGATGCTTTGTTCATTATATCTCTTTTTCACTTATATCCTGTTTTACCCGATTCTCGGGGTTACTTTTACAAAGGAAATGTTGCCAAAATTATTATAAGGATAATTTAACTTTAAAAAGAACCTCATTGAACTAATTAAGGTTTTCTAAATGTTTTCATTAAATGTTTTCAACACTCACTACTTTTAAATGGTTTTGATTTCTGGGTTCGGCTTACTTAGTCGCGTTACGCCTGTAAACGTAGCGTGGTTAAGTGCCGGTCACGAGTCGAAATATTCGGGTCGTGACATTGCTTCACTTCGGGTACTTGGCGGGTAGTTTTCCGCACTCATAGGGGTCTAGGGTGGGGTCTTGGCTATTCATCGCGACCGTGTAATCCGCTCTTCGTTACAGGCTCGTACGGAATGCGGATTCCTAGTATATCCAATGTGTTCATCTGTGATCTGGAATGGCTATCATTGCATGTGACGAATGTATATATCTATATATGATATCTATTTAGGCGTTGCTTATGTTTTGCATCCGCGCTAGTCCAACCCCCGCTCTGTCGTTAGTTAAGTAACCTAACGGGTAATGACGGGCCCCGTGGCGAATGTGGATGGCATAAGCGTACGTCATATTTTCGTTGTTTTCTGCAATGGTAGGATTAAATGATGGGACACATTAAAATTAATGCAAGAAAATAAACCAAGTAAAAGTCATTGGAACAATTTCAAAAACCACTCGGTTTCTTTTCAAAAACAACTTTTAAACGCGGAGCTTAAGCCTCTCCTTTTAAAAGCTATCAAAGTTCCTTCGATTATATCAAGTTCACTACATTCACGGTTTCGCCAAAACCATTCGTTGCCCTCCGTCGTTTTATATGAATATTCAACGGTATTCAAGCTGTGTTTGTTGGCCTTAGTCAAGGCACAGTGTTTGGTAGCTGGTGGATATTCATATGTTGCATAGATAGATGCGTTGGTTTGGGACAGTCGTATTACTTTGTTGACCATAGTCAAGGGTATATACGGGTGGGTTCAAATCAACCTGGACAACGATGGGTAGAACTTGATATGTGACTTATGATTTGTTGGCCTTAGTCAAGGTCATAAGAGTATGGGGCAAAAATCCATATCGGGAGTTTCAAAAGAAACTGAAACTTGCTAGCACTGCATACCATTTGGAGTGTGATGATCCTGGTAGGATTCCTTTAGTTTTGCCACGCGATGATATTTGGATACCGATCCTACTGTGAGTATATACTACTCCTCGGGAACTTTCTCACTTAACGATCAATGCTATAAACCAAGTAGGTGTCTAGAAAGGTGTTAGCGGAGCTACGCCCTCAGGGAAAAGAGGTTATTTAATTAAGGAACTTCGTGAAAGCGTTGGAAAACCTCCCTCGAAATACCGACACTGGCCTGGCTAAACGGTTAAGCAAGTATTGTACGGTGGGATTGATCCCGACTAAATCTTCCTTTTTGGTTTGAGGAGGGATTCGAGAAACAGTGGGAGCCATCCTGTTTAGATAAATTAAAATCCAATCTAAACTTGCAAGAGCATCATGCTGAGTGTTTTATTCTCTCTCTCTTTATTGCAGCAACCCAGTGACCACACATAGGTTACATCTAGATAATAAAATGACTGAATCTGACTGTTATGATTGGCAAAGGTCTATTCAGATGTCCATTACCCATGACAAGATGGGACACCTCTTAACTAATCAAACCCCTGCCGTCTCAGGACCAGTTTCCCCTGTCACGGACATTGACATCCGTATGACATCGGAAAAAGACTGTGCGAAAGCCAAGTGACTCATGTTAGCCTCAGTTGATGGTGCAAACTAGAGGCAGCACGAGAAGATCGACTCAGTTTCTATCTTCCTCCATAACAAAGATTTATATGGAAAGCAATCTCGTATCGCAAGATATGAGACCTCGAACGAATTGCTTCAAGCGAGGTTGGCTGCCGGGTCATCTGTAGGGGGCAACGTCCTTACAGAGACCAGCTATTTTTAGCTCACGGACCTGAAGACCACGTTGGAGAACGGATCAAATACTGACTTGATTCTACAGTCCTTGCCCTCTGCTTATACCCTGAATGAAACCAGGGAAGAAGAAGGGAAGGGAAAGGCAAAAGTTTCGAGACTGGATGTAGTAAAAGAGGGACGTTCCTATTGTTACGGGAATGAACATTGGCAGAAGGATTGAAGGGCTAGCAAAGCCAGTAGCCAGAATTCGAAGCATGTTGTGGCTTCGGCTTCGAGTGTGTTTGTAGTAGAGAACTGTATGTCAGTTAACCCTACTTCCTGGGTATTGGATACCGGATCAGGAACTCACATCTGTAACTCGTTACAGGCTCTGAGAAACCGTAGGGTTATCAGGAAAGGTGATATGACTCTCAGGGTCGCTAACGGAATTAGCATGGACGCTGAATCCGTAGGGGAATACCATCTTGGACTGACAACTGGGCAGATATTGATTCTGCGTAACTGTTTGTATGTACCAGGTGCGACTTGTAATATCATATCTGTATCTTTACTTTCTAAGGAAGGATATGATTTTACTTTTGTAAGCGATGTGGTCCACATCCACCTAAATCAAGTTCTGATTGGGTCAGGTACATTAGAAAATGGGATATACGTATTAAATCAAGCTCAGATTTTCAGTGTCCAGAACACACTTAAAAGAAAGTCTCCGGAAACAAATCAGGCTTTCTTATGGCATTGTAGACTGGGTCACATTAATGAGACACAATTAACTAAGTTACATAAAGAGGGATACTTGAATCCGTTCGAGTATCAGTCTTATGCCATTTGTGAATCTGGTCTCATGGGAAAGATGCAAAGACTCCGTTCACTGGACACGGAGTAAGAGCGAGCGAGCTCTTGGGACTCATACACAGTGATGTGTGTGGTCCAATGTCTACACATGCGCGAAGTGGTTATTCATACTTCATTACTTTCATAGATGATTTCTCTCGGTATGGACATGTCTTCTTAATGAAGCACAAATCCAAGGCCTTTGAGAAATTTCGGGAATACAAGAATGAAGTTGAAAAACAAACAGTCAAAAGTATAAAGACACTGAGATCTGATCGAGGTGGTGAATACTTGAGTGCCGAGTTTCTGGACTACTTAAAAGAGAATGGAATTCTCTCTCAGCGTACTCCTCCATACACACCACAACACAATGGTGTATCTGAAAGGCGGAATCGAACCCTATTGGATATGGTTCGTTCCATGATGAGTAAGGCTGAGTTACCGCAATCTTTCTGGGGTTATGCACTAGAAACAGCTGCATATCTCTTGAACAAGGCTCCAACCAAGACTGTGCCTACCACCCCATATCAGATGTGGAGTGGGAAGAAATCCTGTCTTAAGTATCTTAAGACATGGGGATGCCCAGCTTTTGTAAAGAAGCAGCATGCAAACAAGCTCGAGGCACGCTCAGTATTGTGTAAATTTGTGGGATACCCAAAGAACTCTAGGGGGTATCTTTTCTATTCCGCAAAGGAACAAAAAGTTTTTGTTTCTCAGCATGCCCAATTCTTGGAAACTGAATTTTTGGAAAATCGGATAAGTGGGAGCGCAATAGAACTGGAAGAAATTCCAGAACCACAAGCTATTACTGAAAGCTTGGAAGAACCAGAAGTTTCAGGAGAACCGGGCATTCCTGCGCCGCTCCGCAGGAGTAGTAGGCAGTCTCATCCGCCCGAGAGATACTACGGTTTTCTCATAGACGGGGATAGAGAGGATTGCACTATTGATTATGATGAGCCTACTAGCTTCCAGCAAGCCATTCAGAGTGGTGACTCAGTAAAATGGCTGGATGCAATGCGGACCAAGATGGAGTCCATGTACACAAACAAAGTTTGGACTTTGGACTTTGCTCCAGAAGGGGTAAAACCCATAGGCTGCAAATGGATCTTCGGAAAGAAGATTGGTGTAGATGGGCAGGTCGAAACCTATAAAGCTAGGCTTGTTGCAAAGGGTTTTCGTCAAAAACCTGGTTTGGATTATGACGAGACCTTTTCTCCAGTAGCTATGTTAAAATCCATTCGGATCCTCCTTGCCATTGCTGCCTTCCACGATTATGAGATCTGGCAGATGGACGTAAAGACGGCTTTCCTAAATGGAAATTTGGAAGAGTGCGTCTATATGGATCAGCCAGAGGGATTCATTCAGAGTGGGAGCAGCGGTAAAGTGTGCAAGTTGCTCAAGTCCATCTATGGACTGAAGCAGGCATCGCGGAGTTGGAACATCTTCTTTGATGATACTGTCAAAGAATTTGACTTTGTCAAAAACCCAGATGAACCATGCATTTACAGTAAGATTGTAGGGAGAAATGTGGTATTCCTCGTCTTGTACGTCGATGACATTCTCCTAATAGGAAATGATATTCCTATGCTACAGTCAGTCAAAAGATTCTTGTCACAGAGGTTCTCCATGAAGGACCTGGGCGATGCTAACTACATTCTGGGGATCCATATCTATCGTGATAGATCTAAAAGGATGTTGGGACTTTCACAGTCCAGGTACATTGACACCATACTGAAACGATTCAGTATGGAAGATTCCAAGCGCGGTGATCTACCGGCTTGTCACGGAATCACCCTCTCCAATGAGATGTCTCCCAAGACTGATTTGGAAAGGGCTCGCATGTCATCAATACCCTACGCATCTGCGGTAGGCTCTATTATGTATGCGATGTTGTGTACCAGACCAGATGTAGCATACGCATTGAGCGTTGTAAGTCGGTATCAGTCGGACCCAGGGGAGAAGCACTGGATAGCGGTAAAGAACATTCTCAAGTACCTGAGAAGAACTTAGGAGATGTTCTTGGTGTATGGCGGAAAAGACCTCCAGATCGAGGCCTTTGCTGACTCCAGCATCCAGAGTGACAAGGATGACTCCAAGTCCATGTCGGGTTATGTCTTTACCCTCAATGGAGGGGCGGTTTGCTGGAAGAGCTCCAAGCAGGAAACCGTTGCTAACCCAACTATGGAAGCGGAGTACATAGCAGCTTGCGATGCCGCAAAGGAAGCTGTTTGGATGAAGAAGTTCCTCATGGAGCTTCAGGTGGTTCCTACCAGTGTTGATCCAATACCGCTGTATTATGACAACAACGGCACTATAGATTTAGCGAAGGAACCCAGGTCCCATCAGAAGTCCAGAAACATTTTGAGGCGGTACCACCTGATCAGGGAGATCGTAGATCGCCGGGAGATCGAGGTGAAGAGAGTAAATACGGAAGATAACACTGCTGATCCACTCACGAAGGCCTTACCCCAGACTCAGTTCGAGCGGCTGATCGAGATGACAGGTCTTCGATACGCCAGTACATGGCCTTAGTGCAAGTGGGAGATTGTTAGTGTATATGCCCTAGAGGCCATTACTGTATCATACTAGTTTGTATATTACTTAATGGAAGCTTGGGATATTCACAGTTGTATAGACAATCTTGCTCAAAATAGTAGTATGCTACTTGGTTTGTTTCTACTTTAATGTGTACATGTGTTTCTTTTAGTATATTACCTATACACATTAGTGGAGCCATTAGGATCTTTGCTTGATTACCAGCGTTGTGATGGCAGTCACACTCGTGGGGGCTGGGTAATCCACAAGCGCATCCTTATACAGGTCCCTAGTCGTAGGACTATCGAGACAGGGCATCGATACTCCGGAGTAGACTAGCGTATGCGCTTCTCATCCCAGCATGGGAGATGGTCTGTCCCACAGCCGTCAGTACGTCGTACTTGAGATAGTATGCGGATGCTCGTTAGGTTACGAGTACACTGGACAGGACTCGTCGGGAACTGTTGGTTGGTACTATACCTATCGTCAGTTATCAGTTCCCAGGTGACATGAGTACAGCTTAGTCCGCTGACTTGACACTATCACTTCGCCTCGAGTGTGTTCCCACTGTACTTTGATTACTACCCTACCACGGCTCAAAGGAGTCGTGCAAACAGGTAGTAGTTGGGTGCAGTCCCGAAGAACTTGGAGGCAGTGACGGTTAGACATGATTCGTCTCTCCCAGTATTGGGGGTTGATATCACGTTGTGTCTAGGAGAGCCATTACACAAAGTCCCTCGCCAAGTCAAGCGAGATATACTGGTAGGTTTCCAGTGTTATCTCATGGTGTTCTGGGCTACACTCCGACACGACTTGTACCGCTATTAGGGGACTGACGTTTACCGCCCCCTAGGCCCGCCATGCGATATTCTAAGACGAACAGACCGGACTGTACGGAGATTGTCACATTCAGGTTCAGTAGGAGTTCAGATGGGTTTCACCTTGTCCGTCTTCTTATCGGCATCTACCTGGGGGCCGTTACGCACAGCTAGTGCCGTTTGCGGTCTGTGGTTAAACCCACTACCAGCGTAGTGTCGAGTCTTTAGAGTCCCACACAGAGAGCTATTCGCCTTTAGGCTAAAGAGTAGAGGTCGCATGGTTTTGCGACAGGGTTCGGTCACATCCGTGCACTTGTGCACGTTTAGTGTCCAGGCAGTTATCACTAGCGGGGTTTCGTTTAAGCCATATCCTAGTGTACGTTTTGGGATTGGTTTTATCTCGTTTGTATTCGTATTCCTCGGAACGCGGATGCGGGTGTGTATGCACGGTTGACAGAGAGACAGAGGCAGAGGATTCTCATTAGGGTTGTTGACTGTTGACTTTTGCTAAACCCTAATGAGAATAAGAAATATGATTAATGATAATATTAATTAAGTATTATTGTTCCATAGTTGGGTTGAAAGGTTGACTTTGTTGACTTGTTGACTTAGTTGATCGGTTGACTAGGTTAGACTTGTTGACCATCATCATTACAATGGCTATCATTTTATGGCAAAGACTTTTGCTTGCTTGTTATACTTTACAAAATGAGTGCATGAAATGATATTGCCATTTGATATGATATGAAATATCACATAATACTCAATTATTATTATTTTTTATGATTATTTTGGATTTTCAGAGCAAGGGTGAGAAAAGTCTTGCTCGTTCTATCATTCTCATTCTCTCTCATCCTCAAGCTCTCCCTCTTCCTCTTGCTCTCTCTCTCTAGTTCATGGTTCTATTGTCTCATGTGTTGAGAAGCAAGAACCAAAGAGATAAAACCGTAAAACACTTCTCTACTCATTCTAAGGTCCAAGGTCTAGCAAGCCAAGGATTTTAGTTTCCTCTAGATTGAGGTTGGAGCCAAAGGTAGAAGCTTTCGGGTGGATCCATCTTCGGTACAAGGAGACGACGAGGTGAGGCCGATCCGACCACCACAAGGAGTTGAAGAGAAGGAGTTCAAGTTTAGGTATAACCCCTAACCTAGTAGCTAAACTCTTAGATAGGTTGTTAGATAGTTTGTTTAGCAAAGATCCATTTTTTGAGTCCATGTTACCTCCACCGAAAAAATCGTTTTTCACCATTTCCGCAACCCCAAAGAATCGGGGATGGGTAACGTATACTTACAGACCTCTGTCGAGGCACAGTGTTTGGTAGCTGGGTAATGCTTGTTTGTTGCATAGATATGCGATTATTTAGCACAGTCGCACGGTCATTCTGACCTCTGTCAAGGGCACGTGCGGGTGGGTCAAAGTTAATCAAGGACAATGACGGGTTGAACTTGACTTGCGACTTATGATATGTTGACCTCTGTCAAGGTCATAAGCCGCTTGGGGTAAAAACACACATCGGGAGTTCTTAAAGAAACTAAAACTTTCCAGGCATGCGCATACCTTCTGGAGTGTGGTGATTTGAGTGGATTCTATCAAGTTATCATGCGATGATAGTTTGATCCCGATACCCACTGATGAGTTGGTTTACTCCTCGGGTGATCCTGACAAATTCTTCTTTCAGGTTTGGAGGAGAATTTGAGGATACAGTGGGAGACATCCTAACTAGATAAAGTGATTAACCATTCTGATCTAGGTTAGAGTGCACACTCAGTGTTTCTTTCTCTCTCTCTTTGGCAACGACCATGGTCCGACCCTGGACTATAATTCAGTAACCAAGTTAACCGAACTTTCTTAAAACACTGGCTTTTGGATTGTCTGAGTTGCATACTTCATTGCCACTCCTACTTTTACCCTTTACTTTTTCTCCGGAACATTCCGTATCATTACGTAGATCCACAGTTATTGGATATGACCATCGTATAGTTATATACGAACTCGAAGAAACTTGTTTCAGATTCGGGGATGGTTTCTAGTTCTGGAGAAAATGAATAGGACTATTCAGTTGTCTTTTCCTTTTACCTTCTCTCAGGTTGTGAGGGCTCCTAGGATTAGGAGAGGGTACACCTATTGCGCTTATTAGATAGTCTTCTTCTAAATCATAGGCAGGTGCCCAAAGGTGGGGAATAAAGAAAACTAATTAGCCCAAGTGTGGTGTACAGAAGGTAATAAGTAAAGTTAAATAAAGGGATTAGAAAGATGGCAAAATAAATTGCGTCTGCTATCATTCACGACCAAACCACGTATTTCATCGCCACTCCTACTTCACCGTTGGATTTCTCCAGAACACCCCGTATCGCTACGAAGATCCACAGTTATTGGATAATCCATCGTATGGTTATATACGAACTCGAGGGAACTTGTTCCAGTTCGAAAATGGATTCTGGTTCAGGAGAAATAGAATAAGGTTTATTCAGTTGTCTTTTTTCCTTACTTTCTCTCAGGTTGCAAGTACTCCTAGGATTAGTAGGGTACACCTGTTACGCTTATTGGATAGTCTTCTTCCAAACCATAGGCTGGTGCCGAACAGTAGGAAAGGAAGAAAACCATTTAGCCTAAGAATGGTGTATAGAAAGTAATGAATAAAGACAAATAAAGGGATTTGGAGAGATGGCAAGGAAATATACGGTTACAGTCATGAATCTGGGTAGTGGAAGATACATTACTAGGAATACCTGGATATCCCTTCGAAACATCTTCATGTTTCAGTTTCACTGTGCGTTGTTAATTGTAAACTAATTTCCCAATTAGACCCTTACTCCAGCGTATGTATTTACCAGGTATGATTCTCACATACATATGGTTTTACAGATGATGAGTGGGAGTAAATTATTGGAAATTAGGTGATTATCCTCATTATATCGGAATTCGTTGTAATTGGTGATATTTGAGAAAATCGCCTAGGTTTTTACCGGACGACAAATATTTGGTTTTGAATATCCGTTGTTATGCACCAATTTCAATCTGATATATCTGTACGTTTATTTTATAAAGTGAGATATAACTTTTTGAAATTATGTCCATAACATTTACCTATATCAGTTGATGGTTAGGTAAGGAGTATTAAACAGCGGTGTAATTCTTCATAACCATAGTACAGTTTTCAACCTACGACGCACAGGGTTTGATTTATTCAACTCAGGAGACTTATACAAAGTATTGTATGTTGTCCAGTGTCCATTAGGACAAAGGGGTTAGTTCTCGTACTATATTCTATTTACTTGTGACTTCTCAAGTTTTAGACAAGTGTTCCGTAGAAATACAAGGTCTAAGTTTTGAGAAGTTATAGGTAGGAGAATAAAGTAGAGAACCATGTGTTACAAGTATCAAGATTCTTCAAGGTGATCGAAAATGTAGATACTTGTGTTTGGTATTCAGTTGATAGTAATGGTTTTGAGAACTTTCTTCTCTTTCAGGTTATTCATATCTGGATGCACTCCTAAGTTGAGTAATGTTGATCGGCCTCTCTCCATTTGGATGACATGCATTGGAGACAGCTGCATGATTTGAATCTGGTTTCAATTAAATCAGTGCCTCTGTTTCTATATTGTATATAGAATGGTTCATATCTTAACGATGTTAAGCTATTTGGAGTTGTCCGGCTTATGCTTAAAACCAAACTCTGGATAACTCAAGGCATGTTTCTGTAATGGTAGTTTGTGGATTAACCCAGGCTATGACGAGGGTTAACTTTCTACCATCTGGAAGATCAATAGTGATACTGTTCTTGACTCGCCATAATTTTAGTAAAATAGACTTTTTCAGAAAACAGTAGTGGGAGTATGGTAGAACTGGAAGAGATTCCAGAACCACAAACGATTACTAAAAATTTAATAGAACCTAAGGATTCAATCGGGTTTGACATTCCATTAGCCACTCCGCAGATATGGTGGGTAACCTCAGTCACCCGAGAGGTACTTCGGTATCCTCAAGGACGGTGACAGGGAGGTTCTTGTTTACCCAAACTTGACACTACTGTTGTTCCAGACTATGAGACCCAGCAGGAGGATAAGTATAGCGTCGTTCTAAACTAGCTTTAAAAGTGCATGTGTATATGACTCTGTCAGAGGGTTGTCGTAGTCAGTGGGAGCAGCGGAAGCATAGTGGACAAGTAGCTTGTGTCTATTTATAGACTAAAGTAGATATAGAGGAAATAGATCGTCTATTTTGATATGACAATCATAGGCTTTGACTTCATCAGAATAGGAGATGGATCTGTTATAAAGGTAGTAGGGTGGTATGTCCTAGTATTTAGATGACATACACTTGTAGGAAGTGATATTCCTACACTACGATCGATTATACTGTGGTTTTCACACAGTGGTTTCTCCACATAGGATATGGATATTACATCTGGCATTCTGGTTACTAGATCTATGCTTTTAGATCTAGATTTGGGTAGTTTCCCAATCTGGGTACTTAGACAGTATTCTAAAGGTGTTTTAGAATACACGACTCCTGGCATGGTAGTGTACCTGCAGGTGTTGGAGTCACCCTCTCCAAAGGTGTGTTACAGACTAAAGAGAAGAGGGATGTGCATGATTGGCATATCACTTTCTTAGGCAATTAAGTCAATCATGAGATGTTAAGTACCACACCAGATGTTGTTTTTGCACTAGATACAATAAGTTAATATATTAATCCAATCCTGGAGAAACGTTCGGAAGCAGTTTATGAACATAAGTAGATATTCTAGGGATTGGATAACGGCAGCCTCCTTCGGGAGACTGTTATCATTCCAGACTTCCAAGGTGACCTGGATGACAGAGTGACTATCAGAGTTATAGTTTTCCCTCTTAGGTGGGGCAGTAATTTGGACAGGTGGTCCAAGCGGATACTGAGGAAGGCATGACGCATGGTACTGATTAAATTCAGTTGACGATACAGTCTAAGATGTATACTGGATTTGGAATTCATTTGTGAACTGGTTCCCATCAGATATCCAGACATATTCTAAGATAGGTATTGCTTATTTCGGAAGATAGTTTTCTCCGCGAACTTGAGATAAAGAGAGACATAGAAAGAAACATTAGAGCGGATCCACTCACTGAGGCTATTTCTCGAACGCAATAATTTCACAAACGGGCTTTGTGAAACTGATAAGTAGAGGAGTTGCGTGTTCGGTATCACACAGGCTGTGAGTATGCAACATCGTAATTATTAGCCTTAAGTGCAAGTGGGAGATTGTTGGATATAGTGCCCTCAAGTCAATTATTGGATCACAGGCACGTGATTGCAATGATTGAGGGAGGACCTATACCAGTAGAACAGTCTTACTCGAGATGATAGTATGCTGTCTGGTTTGTCTTTATCATCGTGTACATGCTTCAGGTGACATTACAGATCACTATTATATGTTGATAGAGCCCATAGGATTCTTTTTTGACTACCAACAGTATGATGGCGATCATATGAATGAGAGTTGGGTAGTCTATAAGCACATCCTTAAAGTGTCCCTAGTCGTGGGAGTTTCGAGACTGGGCATCGATACTCCATGAGTAGACTAGTGTATACGGATCGAGACCCCGACAAGGGGCGGTGGCCGGTCTCACAAGCCATTGGTATCAGTTGGTTCACCTAAGATGGTATACAGGTGCTCATTGGGTTATGAGTACCGGACGGACTCGCTGGGAACATGCTAGTTGGTATATACCTATTGTCAAATAGCAGTTCCCAGGTGACATGTGTACAGGTTAATCCATCGACCTGAGATCATCATTTTTCTCGTGTGAGTTCCCACTATGCTTTGATTATTACCCGACCATGGCTCTGAGGAGTCGTGCAAACAGGTTTTACTTGGGTACAGTCCCGAGCCGCATGGAGGCAGTTAGCGGATCGTCAGGGGATTCGTCTCTCCACGTATTGGGGGTTGAGGTCGCGGAGTGCAAGGATGGCCATCATCAGAAATCCTCGGCCGGGGTTGACGAGAATTACCGATGTAGGATCGATAGTTTCTTAGTTGGTGATAGGTTTCATGCAGATACTAAATGTCGTGTTATTAGGGGTCTGACTTTATCCACCCCCTAGGCTCGACATGCGATACACATAGACGAACTGACCGGACTATACGAATATTGTCACTGTCAGGCTCGGTAGGGTTTCTGGATGATTTCGCTTGTCGGCTTCCCTTTCGCTCAATACCTGGACAGCCGTTACGTATAGCTAGTGCCACTGACGTGCTTGTGGCTAAACCCACTGCTAGCGTATTGACGAGTGTTTAGAGTCCCACACAGAGGGTTTTCCTGGTTCGGGCGAAAAGTTGTAGAGGCCGTATGGTTTTATGGCAGGGTTCGATCATATATGTGCACTTGTGCACGGATCATGATCGGACGGATCATACTAGTGGGCTTTGGTTTAAGCCGGATCCTAGTATTAAATTGATGGATTATTTTAGTCTGGTTGTATTCATAATCGGTCGGAATATGGATGCAGGTATGTATATACAGATGATGGGTATTCTTGTAATCCGTTACAAGATTACTTTTGAAGATGCCATTTCTTTTTATAGTATTAAACATTTAGGGTTTTGTTAAATGTTTAATATTTTGTGAGGTGTAAAGTGTGAGGCTAAGATTTGGCATGGTGCATTTATTATGCCATGCTTTATTGTTTAATGCTTATAAGATATTTGTGAGGGTTTTGTGGGAGATATTTTGTGATGTTATTTTCTTTGTTTTTCTACACAAAACCTCACAATATTATCACAACAAGAGAGAGAGGCCGGCCACTAAATTCTTTCTTCATCTGTTGCTTTCTTTTCTTTTGTGTGCAAAACTTAAGCTCACACTTCACACATCAATGGCTTCTTCTTCACCTCCACTCTATCCCTCTCATGTGTTGAGAATCCTAGAGTGTTTTGAGACAAAATAATCGCACTCTATCTCTACATCATCTTGAGCACCTAGGTTAGCAAACTAGTTGTTCGAGTTGCTTCGGTATGAAGCGGGAGCCTGTATTAAGAATCCTCGACGTGGATCGTCTTCGACGAGGGAGACTGGAGAGCGAACTTGTTCGGGGCAGCCATGAGGAGCTTGGGAAGAGGTTGAAGACCGAAGAACACGGATCGATCGGTATAATCTCTTAAACTCCTTTTACATATTGCTAGTATAGGGTTAATGGCACGATCCGGGAATCGGGTTGCGTTAGCGCCAAGTTTCAAAAGTTTTTGTTCCGCATTTGGCCACGGATTGATGGCCGGGGCGCTGCCGTAACCCTACAGGTTAGTCCAAATCCGTATTATCTTAGATTTGGTTTTGGTTGATTTAAGGATCGTTAACCTCGTTTGAGATTAAGATCAACTGAAATGTTTGGTAAGGATATGTTAGTCAAAGTTATAGACTAAGATCCACTTAACAAGGTTTTAGGATCATTTAGATCCAACGAAAGAGCATTTGGGCTCTATCGTTTTAGTATAGGGACGTTACGGTCCATTGGGTTTACGGACATCATAGTCCGTGGAGTTTAAAGACAGCATAGTCCATAGAGTTTAGTTTAGGGACGTTACGGTCCATGATTTAAGGACATCATAGTCCATGGAGTTTAAGGACATCATAGTCCATAGAGTTTAGTTTAGGGACGTTGTGGTCCATTGGGTTTAAGGATATCATAGTCCGTGGAGTTTAAGGACATCATAGTCCATAGAGTTTAGTTTAGGGACGTTGCGGTCCATGGTTTAAGGACATCATAGTCCTTGGAGTTTAAGGACATCATAGTCCATAGTGTTTAGTTTAGGAACGTTGCGGTCCATGGTTTAAGGACATCATAGTCCGTGGAGTTTAAGGACATCATAGTCCGTAGAGTTTAGTTTAAGGACGTTGCGGTCCATGGTTTAAGGACATCATAGTCCATGGAGTTTAAGAACATCATAGTCCATAGAGTTTAGTTTATAGATGTTGCGGTCCATTGGGTTTAAGGACATCATAGTCCGTAGTTTAAAGACAACATAGTCTATAGGGTTTTTAGTTTAAGGATATCATAGTCCATGGTTTAAGGACATCATAGTCCGTAGTTTAAAGACATCATAGTCTATAGAGTTTAGTTTAGGGACGTTGCGGTCCATGGAGTTTAGTTTTAAGGACATTGTGGTCCAATGGGTTTATAGTTTGTTGTTTTGGGGGTATACCAAGAGTTGTTGGTTATTGGGACCCTCCGCCTCTCTGAAGACGTTTAAGAATTACAACGACATGTATCAGAGGTGTGGAGAGATGTACCCTTGAGCCAATGGATATTCGACAAAAGATCGGTGGTTTTGTTTGGGACTAAGACCAGTTTGGAAAAATAAAGAGCACATGGGTTCGGTTGATTAGGAGTTTGGCCAACATAGGCTTAGCCCACGTAGTCTTTGTCGTTTCTTTTTGAATAAAGTGTTAGATACTTGCTAGGACACAGTCCTTTCTCTGTGCACACAATGCTAAGCATTTATGTGGGTTCTGACGCTCACACTTTACTTCTTTTTCTTTTGTTTTTTTATGAGTGTTGAACACTCTTTACGGCGCTGGGCTCTGTGTGATGAGTGTAGATCACTCTATGTCAAGTAGCTCCCACGTGAGGGTCACGTGTAGCGCTTGGTGCTAGGCGCCAACCATTGAGTGCTAAGCACTTTTTGTTGAACAACGCCCACATGAGGGGCACGTGAGGCGCTTGGCGTCGTGCGCCAACTATTGAGTGCTAAGCACTTTTTATTGAGCAGCGCCCACGTGAGTGGCACGTGGGGCTCCTGGAGCTGGATGCCAACCATTGAGTGCTAAGCACTCTTTTATTGAGCAGTGTCCACGTGAGGCATTTGGCCCTGAGCGCCAACCATTGAGTGCTAAGCACTCTTTTATTGAGTAGCGCCCACATGAAGAGCACGCGAGGCGCTTGGCGATGAGCGCCAACCATTGAGTGCTAAGCACTCTTTTATTGAGTAACGCTTAGCGCTAGGTTTTTCTTGTGTATTATTTTCTGAAGAGTTCAATTCCCTGTTCTTCCTTGGATCTTTAAGCCCTAAGAACAAATTCATCCTCGTAAGAATTAAATTCTCATTTGGGGGAGACTTGTCTCATGGATCTCAGATCCGAGGAAAGAACTATGTTCTTTTTATGAGGGTTAAACCCTTGAGATGCGCCGATCTCTATTTTATTTACCTTGAAGAAAATTCTTCTTCTTAAAGCTTTCTCTTTTTTTCTTTCTCTTCTCTTTGAGATCGAAGTTTATGGGGGGTTCTTCTGTGCAAGACTTGAAGTCTTGGGTCCTTTATATAGGGGAGGCTGATTTGTTGATTTAGTTGAGGAAATATCTCATTGAGAGGTTTCTTAATTGATTTGGGGATTTTATCCACCGTTGGATCTTTGATCCAAGGACTTCTGTTTTACAGAAGACATTTTTCTTGTTTTTAACAAGATTGGGAAAATATTTTCCCATACATAACTTATTCTGTATCTTGGTGATTTTTAATCACCATTGAATCTTTGATCCAACGGTACTCTGATTTACAGAGCGCAATCTCTCTTATTTAGAAATATTTGAGGAGTATTTCCTCAATCAGAATTTAATTCTGTATCTTGGTGATTTTTAATCACCATTGGATCTTTTATCCAACAGTGCTTTGATTTACAGAGCACAATCTTTCTTGTCTTGAAAGATTCGAGGAGTATTTCCTCAATCAGAATTTAATTCTGTATCTTAGTGATTTTTAATCACCATTGGATCTTTGATCCAACGGTGCTCTGATTTACAAAGCACAATCTTTCTCGTTTGGAAAGATTTGAGGAGTATTTCCTCAATAGAATTTAATTCTGATTAATCATCTTCGTTGGATCTTTGATCCAAGGGTGGAGAACATTTAGTTCTGGCGCTGGCGCTCTTTTGCTTTGCACGTGAGGCGCTGCCTCAGAGTTTTTAACTCTGAGCGCTGGCGCTCTCGTGCTTTGCACGTGAGGCGCCGCCTCAGAGTTTTTAACTCTTGGTGCTGCTTCAGAGTTTTTAACTCTGGGCGCTGGCGCTCTCGTGCTTTGCACGTGAGGCGCTGCCTCAGAGTTTTTAACTCCTGGCGCTGCCTCAGAGTTTTTAACTCTGGGCCCCGGCTCAGAGTTTTTTAACTCTCGGCGCTGCCTCAGAGTTTTTAACTCATGGTGCTGGCGCTCTCGTGCTTTGCACGTGAGGCGCTTCCTCTTTACTGAAGGTGTCTTTTCTCCTTCTTTCTCTGCTTTTCCTGAGTCAAAATTATCTTTCCCAATGCCTTCTCTTAACAGAGCTTGGAAACAGTTCCATCATGCACAAAATTTTCTGTGCCTAAACTTAAATCTCTCCCTTTATAATTTGAAGCAATGCTTCTTTTCTCTCTCACTTTCAGAGAATCATCTTAACAGAGAAGAGCTATGGCTTGTAATCGTCCACATGCTTGCTGGCAGCCATGAGAAGTGCCTATCGAGGAAATTGTTTCTCGCTTTGCCGCACGCTTGGTGAACCCTACTCTTACGGATGACCAATGCGACACGGTGCTGCACGAGCTCTTGACTCGTAGAGGATCTCCTCTCCCCATCAGCACTATTTGGCTCCGGACGGTCTTCTTGTCCATGATCGATGATATTCCCCGTCAACCAACGGAGATGACTCCGGCAATGCTCGACGCCGCGGAGGACAAGATCGAGTGCTTTCACGAGGCACTTTTGATTACCGCGGCTCTAAGGGATCGCTCTGTCCGGTTGTTAAGCCAGATACGGGCTCAGCGGGTCGTCGTGTTTTCCTTCGCTGATGGGTGCGGTGCTGACTGATGGGTAGCTACTACTCGTGAAGATCTCTGCTTTGCCATGATGGAGAAGGCAGAGAGGGAGTTAGAGAATTTTATCCATAGTTTTGTGAATCCCTGTACTTTTGATCCCATGTATGGTGATTTATTTCCTGTAGAATAAAATGTTCAATTAAATGCTTTCCTTTTTTCGTTGAACACCTGTTCTTCCTCTGATGTGTGCGTATATGAATGAGCCCGATTTCACACATATCTGTAAACAAAACTTAAACCGATGTAAACAAAAACAAATATCTCTTGGCCGAAGATTTTGACGAGAACAATGACAAAGTTTTTATATTTTTGGAAAATTTTCAGTTTTTATGGGTTTACAAATAAGTGTGCAAATGCAAAATATACACATGAATGCAAAGATAGAAAACTTACCGAGCACACCTCCAAACTTAAACTTGACGGTTTCCTCATTGTCATGCTCCACCAAGATGGTCAAAAATTTTGGTTCTCTCTTTTTTGTTTTGTTTTGTTTTTTTTATAAAAGAAAAAGCAAACAAAATATATACCCACAAAAATATCTGCCAAACTTAAGTGAAACAGTGTTTCTACTATTTAAGCGTTGAAGTTCAGAGATAAGGGAAGGGAACATCAGTAATCTTTACAAGGCCTTATGATTGATCGATTTTCCTGTTGTGTAGTATGAATCAATTCAAAAGGTCCCCTAAAACGGTACCATTTGATTGAAACTGTTTCTTGTGTCGGTATTCAGAAAATTTATAAAGAACTTCACAACCAAAAAATATTTTGACCGCAATCAAACTACGGTGTCGGATGTAGTTTGTAAGTGAGTTCGGATCGTCCACAGGGATTGCACGATTCGTTTTTATGATATGCTTGAATTGAAAACTTAATTGACAAGAAAAGAAAACATGATTCAAGAATTTATCAATTGATTCAGGTGTCACGATGTTTAATCAAGAATCAAGAACTGATAAACAATCAAGAATTGGGTTTCGATAATATTTCCAATCAACAGTCAAGAATCTAAAAGAGGCTCGTTGGAATCGATCGGATCGATAGACGTGATGTAATCTAAAGATTTCGTATTCTTGTCCTTCGAAAGATTGATACTAGATTGATGATAATCGACGAGAGTTGGGGCTTTCTCATGAAACTAGGGTTTCATCCTATAACCCTTGTTCTTTCGTCGATATCATTCCTTTTCTAGCCTCTACCAAATTCAAGAAACGATCGTAACTCCCCAATTTCGAACGATGTCAATCAAGAAAGCATCGAAACAAAATGGGTCGTCGTTTCTTGAACTTGCTAGAGTTTACAAAACTCGTAGGACTCAAGAATCGATTAAAGCTCTGTTACATCATCATTCTATTGACCGTCTCGACTCCTCGACGAGCGGAGTTTTATTCACACATCACCACACAGAAAATATTCACGAATTGTAAAGATATCATGATGCAGAAATGAAAGAAAACAAGATAAAAGAATATCACCTTTATTTATCTCAACAATTTTGATTACATTCGCTTCAAGAACTACAAGAGGAAGAATCTAGATTGTTGATCGGGCGTCGCTCGGCTTCATGAGTCGTGGATCGGCTCGGATCGCTTGCTCCGTTGAAGATCGGCTCTGCTCCTAAAGGTTGTAGGGCTTCTTGCTTAATGGGTACTCGGGAATCTTGATTTCAATTGGAATTAGGGTTAGGGTTTCCCACAAGCCCTCTCACTAGACTTGTGGAGGAAGGGGATGAAAAAAGAGATTGGCTAAAAATGAACTAAAAATGAATCACACCCTCTCTTGGATGTATGATATATGATGATCTAAGATTATTCCCCACCCTAGGTCTAGGCTTCTATTTATAGACTTCTCAAACCCTAGGCTTAGGTTTGAAATGGTAGTTCCTTCCAAAAGTTTGTTGAGTCTTCTAGAAGGTAGTTTGTTAGGAGCTAGCTTAGGGTTTAAGCTAGGTTTAATTAGGCTTGGAAACCCTTGTTTGCTGATCTGGCAGAAACCCCTGGAGTCTTCTGGAAACTGAGATACATTTCTGAGTAGTGGGCCCTGTAAGAAGCATTTTGGTCTAAATTTTAGGATCTAATTCCTTTAACCCACCGCGGATCCGCGGCATTAGCAAGCCCATGCCGCGGATCCGCGGCTCTTTAATGGGGTTGGCCTTTGGGTCTTCTGGTGTGGACTTGTGCTGGAGTTTGTAGCTTTCTTTGATATGTTGATTTGTGATTGCTCCTTTGGGTTGATACCAGATTTGAAGTTAGTGAGTTGGCGTATATTTGAGCGGTGTAATGTTTGAGCGAGCTTCTCCTTTTCCTGCACAGACTTCGAAACACGGGTTGCGACATATAGAAATATTGCGATGCCATGCAATGCAGTTAATTTCCCTAGAAATGCCGGTTTTAAGGCCTAATACATGTAATCTGATAATCTGTGATAGATTTGCTAATATGTGAAATACGGATACCGAACACTTCTATATGAATGCAAATGATGAGGAAATTGCCGGTAAAAATATGCAATATTTTCGACTGATCACCTTACATTGACCAAAAGTTAACACTAACTATTCAAAAAATTTATCGTGATGATGCAATGGTTGGAGAAAGAACGTGTAGAGAAAAGAAATGAATAATACACGAGACCATGTGTGGGCGGAAGTGGGGTACGGTCTCGGTAGATGAGAAGATGAACGAAGGGGAGAAAGAAATGGAGCACGAACTTGAGGTTGAAATTTGATTGAATAAATTAGTACAGTTTTTAATGATGTGAAACTGGAATTTTCTAACTGTACTAATTTATTAATCCGTTGAAAAATGGGGTCAAACCTCTCAAGACTCTTAAGAAAACATGGGCCGACCAAACTCGGTGAACCAGACGTAAGAGATGAAGTTGATACGTCGTCTTGCAAAGTGAAAATGATGGAAATGATAGAAGGAAGTGCTCGAGGAATGGTATCGGTGAAACGTTCAGGAGAATGGTCACAGTCAATAGAAGTGACATGATGAATTGGAATATTCGAATCATCCAATAAAACTGGTCCATCCTCAATGATACCCTCAAAATTCAGGTTATCCATGCATTCATCATCACTAATATCATCCAGATGAACATGGGGATTAGGAAAAATAGTTAACGGTTCAGGATGATACCCACACGGATTTGAATGGACATGATGAATGTCATGATCCGAATGTGGCACGCGACTGGCACTTAAATCATATGACATCTAAAGACGTCGACGCGGTCCAAGTAAGCCGAAACCCGGAATCTACACCCTTTTTGAAAATATTGGAAGTGAGATTTAAAATAGTCATCAGATGGGATCAGTTTAAAATAAACATTTAAGTCTAACTAAGTATGTTTGAAAAGCATCTATGACGTTTTGAAATTTCGACAGCACCTCCTTTGTAAATTTTGAATAAAACTCGATACAAATATAACAATAAAAATAGCATCTCAACTGGAGCTAGATTCCACGCCCAAATGGTGGAGCAACCAAGCAAACAATATACGACGCACAATGACGAAGAAAAGAAAAGCGAAACAAAATCAACAATATAAAAAGGTCGACTCCAATGAGTACAATGCCTACAACACGCAATTTTAATTCTCGCTTCTAAGTCCACAATATACCAGTTCTAAGTCGATAGAGTTTTACTAGATACAAGAATATATAAATATACAAGTGTGAGTACGATACAACAGTAACCCACCTACCAGAGCAATCACCGAGAAGGAATGTGTGCCCCAAGCCGTCGATAATCCGAGTGGTAAACCTGTAAGAAACAGTGGCACAACGGGGGTGAGTTGTCAACTCAGTGAATAAAAGTACATCACAAGGTAGAAATCGAAATGCAAAACGATACCTAGGTCATAAGTATAGTACTATCATATCATGTACTAATATAATATATGATATGCATGTGTATCATAAATGTAACTCTATCCATCATATGAACCCAAAATAGAATATATCATATGCAAATGACCTGTATCTAGGTATGCCCATAAGTAGCCGAACATATATATGTAAAACCTCTTCCTTAAAATAACCGCGGAATACATATGTCATGGTATAAAAGAAGATGTGATGGTATGAATTATAATAGGTATCTTTTTTAAGATATACGTCCTGCTGTTTTAGTGAAGAGTATTAAGAGGTTTACGGTTTAAAAGATCCCAGTGTCATACTAGACACGTCAAAAATATGAGGTTGTAGCTCGATTTTGAAATCCTTTTTATATGCAATAACCCGTAAAAAGATGTGCGGGTACTGTCCTCTGGATCAGTCCTGGTCGGCTACAATAACTCATAACATAACTGTATACCTCATAAGGTAGCAACATATCAACATCAGGATATCCAGCATCGATACCCGAAATCAGAAATCCCCCGTGTCCATCACCGACACGCAAATCCTCAAATCTCTCGTGTCCATCACTGACACGCAAATGCAGATATCGTCGACACCATCTCAACATATGATCGCTACCCGATATCCCTGGCCCCGGTCAGTATCCCCTGGATATCCACCGCGCTTAAATATAGCCCCGGTCAGTATCCCCTGGATATCTGCCGTGCTCATCTCTATCTCCAGTATCGAGTGTCCTCGCTAGGCTTCTCGCCTCTAATGCGGCTTTCCTGCCCCTCGATCTCGACCAGATCCACTATGTATCCGGCTGTATACTCCCCCACTCAGTTTGGATAAGTAGCAAGTCCATAACCGTTTATCTCCCCCACTCAGTTCGGAATAAAACAATCAGAAAACATGAAGCTCATGGTGGGCGTCAACTCATCATATCCAGAAATATCAAGTAAAGAATAAGAATACTTGCATAGATCATTCTGATGACATATATTATATATAAATATATAACAACGTCTCATACCACTGATATATATCATTAAAAGTAAAACATCCTGAAAACTCATAAGAATCAAATATGAATACCCATGGTACTGGTATTCGCAATGCTTAACAGGTAATAAAGGTAAAGTACGTAAATAGAGTCATACAAGCAATAAACGTAACAGTCCTACTGTGTCATGGCAATATTAATGATGTGTAGTGTAGCATACGCGTCTGTGCTCGTGCAACATGGTAATCATTAGTATTTGTGCGAGTGTTCTATAAGTGTATAAAGCCTACTCGTATCGACATCTATATACGCATCACGTAGTATAGCAATTCTACAGTGACATGGCAGTACCAATGAGGTGTAGTGTAACATATGCGTATCTGCTTGTGCAACATAATATTCATCGGTAGTTGTGCAATGTTCTATCAGAGTGTTCGTATCACAGAAACGTATAATATCGATAAATATATCGCGAACATGTAAAGTAAATCTATACGTAATATTAATTGTAACTACCTGCTATGAGCTATACCATTATCTTTGAAAATGGAACGAAACGTTGGTTTTGAAATAAGGAAGCTGCCTTAGGTTAAAAATAGATATTCATTTTGGAAATTGGCATCACATGCTTGTCCTTTATCATTAAAAAGAGAAACGAATCGTTAGTTTTTAAAAGAGTCA
This sequence comes from Agapanthus africanus, assembly GCA_030015575.1. Classification (NCBI taxonomy): domain Eukaryota; kingdom Viridiplantae; phylum Streptophyta; class Magnoliopsida; order Asparagales; family Amaryllidaceae; genus Agapanthus; species Agapanthus africanus. The sequence goes on along the minus strand of JASDDO010000016.1, from coordinate 35,803,216 downwards.
CACAAGTATTACGTTCTAAAACGAAATAAAACATGACTCTACGAGTCTAAAAGAACTTGGCCGTCATTCGGTATGCTAATCTCGTCATCACAAGTACGGTATGATTCCTCGTATAATATCCACATTACCATGAATAAAACTATATGCACATGAACAATGTACTAGATGCAACATAACTCCAATATCATAAACTTGAATAAACACTAAGAACTAACTAGAATCATAACTATCCTATTTACAAGGTTGCGGGGTGCTATACGCCATCCACCCGACTTCCCCCGTAGAAGTAAATTTACTCACCAACTTGTCGTGCTCGTTGAATCCACGATTTCTATGTCTGTCAACTTCGTCTCGGAAACCTTCGCGATCGTACCTATAATCGTAATTAAATCACATCGATGTAAATATCATATCAAAAACCAAATCAACGAGCTAAGTACCCGTAGGTTAGAACCTACAGCTCACTTACCCTAAAAACGACGAAATATCCCTGTTGTTAACGTATGGACGTCAACAATCCAGTGATGGCACAGAAATACGAAAACCCAAATCGAAATATCGAAAACTTTAACAAAACCCTTACTAAACATTCCCAGATTTCTCTGTATACATATTGGAACTAATCAAACAATACTGTATATCATAAAATAACCAAATACACCTACAGAGAAAAACCCAACACAAAACTTTCCAAGGACCCGACGGCGCCGGCTAAAACGAGGATGTCGCCGGATTAACTATGGAGTTTAGGGCTCTGGATTTAGGTATAGTCTCCTAGTGGTCTCATGATACTATGGTCTTGTTAGTTTTTCTATTAGTTTATCATAATAGTTCCAGATTCAATATTTGTACCACTAAAATCACAAGTATTCAAATTTCTGATATTTATATACAAAAATAGATACTAAACAGAATTGATATCATATGGAAAGAAGGAGATATTCCTATAGAGAGGTAGTACAAAGAAATCCAGCTCAAGGATTGTATGATGGAAGCTCTTAGGGATAAGGGTGGCTCAAGCTTGAAGGTGTGAACAACTTTCATTAAGGAAATCATGGCTTTCTCTTATGGTGATGGATACTTAGAAATATTTTTGTTTGGAGCTTGAAGAAACCTATGGTTCAGTTTGAGGAAGCTAAAGCATTTCTAAGTGTGTGAGTAGAGAAAGCATGAGGTGGAGGGTTGTAAAGTGGAGGTGTCAATTGAGAAGGAGGAGGTGTAAAGTGAGAAGAAGGAGGTGGAGGGATGTGAGTATGAGTGAGGGTGTGCTTAAGGTGAGGGTTAAACCTAGCTAACATAAACCCATCCTCATTTTAAATAAAAAGAAACAAAAGAAAACCCTTTTTCTTTAATTAAAACCCTCCATGTAAAAATCTAAATCCATGTTTAAAAAGAATGAAATACTTATTCTAACACTTATAATCATTATTTTAATGTAAAATACAATGTCATGTTAAACTAATTAAAAATATCATTGTTATGATATCACACACTTTTCTTCATATTTACTAAAATAATTACATTTTTACGGACATAATTCCGATACCCAATTTCATAAGCGATATCATTTTTTGTAAACTTATTATATTCATATTTAAAATATTTATAATTTTCCAAAATGTTACAATGAATTGGTGAGAAAAACTCATCCAAAATTATGGATTCATTATCAAAGTTGTCACCAGCGTCGATATTCTCAATCAAGTGAAAGTTATATTTCTCAAACACCTCATCAAAAGCATGGTTTTCTGGAGTGGAGGTGTAGGGATCAAAGGGAGGAGCATCGGTTTCACTAGAAAATGACTCTTCACAATCGGGTAAATCAAACACTACACAGTCGCAACACTCATCAAACATTCGATCATCAATTGGTAAATTATCTGGATTTCCTGATAGAATTTCAGAACTGGAGGTGTGGAGTTCAATTGGAAACTAGTAGGTTTGATTTTGAAGGGTGTAAGGCTCACTTTCACTACTCAGTTCATCAAATTGTTCTATTTCCACATCATACATAGGAAAATTCTAAGCTAGCTGGGAACTAACTGTTGGTTCATAAGGTTGTATGAGTGTTGCCATGGAAGCATTCAATTCTTCCATCTGTCGGCATGAAGCCAATCGAAATTCTTCCAATGTTCGTTCAAGACTAGACATGGGTTGTTAAGGGGGTTCGCTAAAATATTCGAATTCGTTTGGATACGTGAAACTCCCAAATGGATGTTCGAAAGAAATGTCTAGAGAAAGTGTAAAAGTCGGGTAGGATTGATAGGAATTGAAAGGATGCATAGAATGGGTATGACTAGGATCGACACTTTGATAAGAAGATGATTGGAATTGCTGTCCTAAAGAATTTTAGGCGGGGAAAGGAGTGAAATATCGGTTACAGGATTGTTCAATGTGCTCAACAATGGACATAGATTTCAGAGTCACAACATGAATCTCGGAAGGGGTATCAACGTAGAAAGGTGTGAGAGTTTGAAATGGTTGATATGGAGTGGATTGCGGTATCTAATTGTTTTGTCGAGAAACGTCTATGCGATCTTTCAAAGAAATTTTTGGTATGGATAGATCGTTTGAAATTCTACCAAAGCAAGAACCGTATGACAAAATATCTGGTTGTGGGTACCAAACTTTGGCAAGAGTGGGTCGGTTAGGGGTTTCCATGATATGAAAATAGTGAGAGGGTAGAAAGGTGGGCAGATTTTTATAAATTTTTGAATTTTTTTGAGTTTTTGGACTTTTGAAATTTTTTGTTTTCTTTTTGAAAAATACAGAATTATAGGACTAAACTTTAAACAAGTATAATCACAATCACAATATACACAAACAACACTTAGAGCTACAGTCTTCAAAGTCCAACTATACCGCTCCTAGACTTCCAAGCGACAAGTTGCAGGGTAGCCGCCAAATCGCTTCTTCACTGCCAATTGTGGCCAAGTAAGCACAAGTGAGGTAAGAAGGGTTCCGCTCATGAATCACCGTGAAACAGGCCTTTTAAAATTACATCCTCACTTATCTAGTCTAAGCACCATAAAGTCAAGTTTAGATAAACGACCGATTCATCTCAACCTTCACTTGTTCTAAATGAGCGCGACAATTCCTTATAGGTTTGTTCTAGATATTTTTTAATTAACTCAAGATAATGCGTATGCTTTTTGTGATTTTTGGGGTTTTAGGAAAGGTGATGAAATCCCCACCCAATCTGAATTGGTGTTATAGCCCCTTAATGTCCATATTTATGTATGCAAAGCGATAAACAATCAAAATCTAAAACAAAAAAAATAATTTTGCGGTGGCGCAAAAAATCCTGCACAAAACAGTTATTGGAAAGGGGGAGAGAGTTTGCGCAAAGAATACTGCAGAAAAGGCAATTTATTGGAGCTCAGAGGGGGTTTCTTGATAAGAGAAGGACTTATAAAAAATGGGGCACTGAAGCCATATTTTGGCCACGGAACCGCGGTCAACTGTTGAGTTGGGGCTCCAACTTTCTTAAGTGCACTCCTCTTATTCTGTTCTTCTATATTACAGCCTCTGGTTCTTGATTGGATCACTGTAATTACTACAGATTTTAGTACGATTTCACCTTGATCTGTCGCGGTGTAGCCGCGAGATGCAGGTCAAACTTCCCACGACTTTATCGCTGAACTTGCTCTTTTCCTTATCCTACACACTCACATAAAAAGAATCAAAGAATAAAAAGATGATTTTTTCATTTTTTTATATACAAAAATTAACCCGAATAACAAGAAAGAAATATGTTATCGTCTCCCCGGCAACGGCGCTATTTGATTGGTAGAAAACTTAGCGATATGATATGCGTTCTAGTTGTTTTACTTACGGCAATCAAGTCGGTTTCGCTTGTAGCTAGCCGGTTGAGTACGGGTCGATCCACGGAGAGATGGTGTATTTTTTGTTCTTATTTTAGACGAGTCAATTAAAGAATGTATAAGTTTGTTCAATTCTATCCTAAGTGTTTGTATTTTATGTTCAAGAAAGCTTGTTAGAGTTAGAGTTGGTTAGTAGAGTTAGAAATTAGTCTTGTGCTTGTCTTGTGCCATCCTTGAAATGAAATCGGGATAATTAGAAGTAGCGGGGATTAAGAGGACATAGGAATGAGATTTGCGAGTTTAAGTAAGTTTTCCAACGCTAAATCCATTCCTGGAACCCCTTATCCATCCGTTCCATGCTCTTATTTCCAACCCTAAGCCACACACAACCAAGTCTTCAATTAGTTCATAACTACATGTCACGTTGTAGTGCGCCTAAAGAAATTCTTGACTTAGGTCGCGGTTATATGTGACATATAGCTCATCTAAGAGAGGGGGTTGTATTTGTTTGGTCTAACTTCAATTCAAGTTATTTGGCGAAGAAAAGCACAAGAGATTTTTCCATCCCTTATACCAACCTTCTTTAGCCCTAACAAGTAATTAAATTACTCACACATGATAAAGAAAATAAAACAAGAAGAGGAGAAGAACGAATGGAAGAATACGGTTATACAAAAGATAACAAGCTAACTACTTAGGCTTTCACCTAACCAAGAGACTCCATTGAGTATCATGACTTGAAAAATAGGGTTTAGAAAAGAAGAACAATAAAACCAATAACTACTTTAACAACAAGTAATAAAAGTTAAGCGAAGAATTAAAAGACAATGCAAGAAAATAAAGATACAAGGTAACAAAAACTCTCATCTTCATTAATCTCCACTCAAAAGCTCTCACTATATTTTTATGAAGAATAGATGAAGAAGAAGAAGAAGAAGAAGAAAACTACACTAATCCATAGGAAAGAAAAAGCATCCTTGGTTTAGCCCTGATCTGGAGTATATATAAGAAGAGAAGTGAAACCCTAGGGGTATAATCTGAACCCTTATACAATTACAAAAACACCCCTGACATTTCGTCCTGAGACGTTGTTCATATCATAATATTGCATTATTATATTCCCCAGTCCTAGTCATTTTATAAATAAACAGGTGCTTTTGACCCATGTCTGCTACATAGTTGCAGGTTACAGGTTCTTGGAATAAAAACAGTGAAAAAGACAAAAGACGATACAAAAGTGAGACTTCGACCAACAAACAGAAAATCTTTATCTTGCCTACAGTTTGAAGATTAAACGAAGATCAATGGACGATTTAACAAGGAACAAAGGCAGTGCAAGGTTCAAGACTTCGTCACGAAGCAACGGTAAAAATCCACTATAATTAATCACTGTGGAAATCTGGAAGAGAACCCGAAGGTATTCTGAAGAAAAAAGTAAAGCAAAAAGTAGCCAAAATACAGCAGACCAAGCCCAAAGAAATTCAGCCCATGGCCTCCCTCTGGGCCGCGGAACCGCGGCCAAACAGGCCCTATGGCCACGGTTCCGCGGCCGTGCGGAGCCCGTAGTGGCAGAAAAATTTCCAAAAGATTGGCGGTGCGCGGAGCGTTGACTAGGTCTTTTTCTTAGGGGGTATTTTTGTAAAGCAGATATGCGAGTCAATTGTAACCCTAGGGTTTCTATTCTCTATAAATAGGAACCCTAGATCTTGTATTAGGTTATGCCTCCTTTCATTAATAAAATTCAGATTTCTTTTAGAGAGCATCGATGTCTCTTTTCATATCATCTATTCAGATCTGACAACCCTGTGTAAATGTTTGGAGAGAGCCATCTGTAAAGTAAGTAGTTTTATTTAATTGCCCTAGTTTAGATCTTTAATTCCTTGACCTAGATAGATAGATAGCATGTTCTACAATTCCCTAATGAGCGAGTAGTCTCCTCGCTTGTTAGGGTTAGCTTTGGGGAAGGCTTTTGAGAGATGAGATCTCTCATCCCTTTCTTGCCCATCACATATAATCAATAGAACTCCATGCATACATGCACACACCGCTCGCTACAGCACCCTATCCCTCGAGGTAGCGGTGATACCATAGTATAAAGGCCCGGTTGCGCGTGTTTTCCATGGAGGTTAGGGTAAGGATCGATAAAGGAAAGACAAGAACCTAGAGGAAGAAACATCTTCCCGAATGGATCTAATCCCCTTTATTGATAATTACCATAACTCCTCATAGATCTTAATTTGGGTATAGAAAGCGGTGAGATTTATTTATATTTCCAAACCTACCCTAGACCTAACCCTAGCAAGATTTAGATCTAGATAGATTTAGTTTTTAGATTTAATCAATCAATCCGACACCCATCGGAATTATCTCGTAAGAACAATTAGGAAATTCACAACATCCCTGTAGACCGACCCATACTCACCGGCTAGCTACCAAGCGACGCCGTTCTTGATTGCGGTTTAGAAATATTTTTGACATACGAATCAAATGGCGCCGTTGCCGGGGATGGCGTGTTATTTCCTTTTTGCAATTTCGGGTTAATCTAAAATTGAAAAATCATAAAAAAAACTAATATATATATATATATATATATATATATATATATATATATATATATATATAAATTTATCATCTTTGTATTTTGTGAAGGGTATTTTTGTTTGAATTTTGCAGGAACAACGAAGAACTTCGGATCTGGAAAAATCCAGAAATCAAAATAGAAAAATAAAGATCTGAAAAACAGGTAAAAATATTAACAGAAGAGATACAGAATTCTCGGGACTTGAACCGCTGCCGCCGCCGCCCTTCCGCCGTGCGACCCCCTCTCCGACCGCGGATCCGCCGCAAGGTGCTGGCGTCAGCACGCGAAAATCCAACTGTTTGTTCCCTTTATCTCTCCTCTGCAACCTAAAATACATCTTCTGAAAATTCTCCTGCAGGATTCTTTGCGCTTAAAAATCTCTCCCCCTTCTCAATAACAAATCTTTTGCAGGATTCTTTGCGCCGCGCTTAAAATAAAAATTGATTGCAAGTCATTTACTGTTTTGCATATCTTTAATCAGACTTTAAGGGGCTTGAGACCAATCCAGATTGGGTGGGGATTTCATCACCCTTCCCAGGACCCCAAAAATCACATAAAGCATTTGCATTGACCAATCTTTAATTAAAAAATACTAGACTCAGCCCTAAGGACGGCGCGCTCAATAGGAAAAAGGACTAACTATAGGCATCGGCCGTTAATCCTAACCTGACTTTGCGGTGTCTATGCAAGTGTGTCCAAGACGAGTGGTTACTTAATTAGGACCACTACTTGTAGCGGGGAGCCTCCCACTCACCTGGCACTTACCTGGCCGCAATTGGCGGTGAAGAGGAGATTTGATGTCCTATTTCTAGCCCTTTGGAACAGTTAGGAGCTGTCTAGCTAACCTAGGTGACCCTAGATTTAGACCTGATTGTGCATTTCTGGTTGATTGCATTTGTGTTAAAGTCCTTTATCGAAAATCTTTTGTGCAAAAAGCTCCAAATAAAGAAAAAAAAAAGGAAATTTTTTTATAAAAACTTGCAAAATCTTGTCGCTAAGAAATCCTTGCACCACCTACCTTCTTTCTCTTTTCCTTCTTACATCATGGGTATCCCACCTCATAAATCTCTTGCCGAGCTTTGGTACCCTGAACCTAACTTTGCCTCTTACGCGAATTGTTTCAGTCGATTTAAGGATGACCCCTCCATGCCTAAAATTTCATTGAAAGATCAAATAGAAGCGTCTAGGAGAAACAGTTCGACTTTACAATCCATTTTGTATCAACCATCTCATCCTTCACCACCTTCGTACGTTGATACCACTTTTTCGAGTCCTGTTATAACTCCTAAACCCATGTCTATCGCTGAGCACATCGAACAATCTCGTAGCCGATTTTTCACTCCTCTCCACACATCCAGTTCTAGGGATCAACAAGCTCATTCACCTTTTTATCCAAATGTTGACCCTACTCCTGTCCAACCATCCAATTCCTACCAGTCCTACCCGACATTCCTACCTTCACTAGACATTGCTTCTACACAGCCATTTGGGAGTTTCACGTATCCAAACAATATCGAATCTTTTACCGAAACCCCTTCACAACCCATGTCTAGTTTGGAACAGTCGTTGGAAGCTTATATTTTAGCAACAAACAAAATGGTAAGGAATGTGGATGCGTCCATAGCCGCCCTTATACGACCTAATGAACCGGTAGCTAGTTTCCAACTAGCTCCAAAAATTCCAATGTATAAGGAGGCGGTTGGACAGAGTGAGAATTTGAGAGGAGAGTTCTACACCTTTCCAAATCAAACCTACCCACACCAAATTGAATCCCACAACTCCGGTTTTCCATCGATTGTCCCAAATGATTCATCAGTTGAAAATAAAACATTTAATGAGTTGTGTGACTTTGTAGTGATTGATTTGCCAGATTGTGAAAAGTCCCTTTCGAGTGAAACCGCACCTAATCCTTTTGAACTTTACACCTCCAATCTAGAACCTGAATTGATAAATATCCATGCTTTTGATGAGGTGTCTACGAAAATTGATTTTCACTTGATTGAGGATATAGACTCCGGGAATATTTTGGATGATGAACCCGTTGATTTGACTGAACTTTTATCCCCAATTCATCATCCCGGGTCATTAATTGTTTCTCCCGAACTTCATGTACGTCTTGATTTTGATGATAATGGCATGGATAAGCTAAATATTGAGGAGAAATATGAGGATAATATTGAGGAGAGTATTGAGGATAATATTGAGGATGGACCATTTTTGTTTGATGTGTTGGATTTTCCTATTCATCCTCCGACCATGCATAAGATCACGCTTGAAGACTGTGAGCTTGAAAAATTTCTCTTTGAATCTGACACAGTTCTCACAGACGATATCGATTACGAATCTTTCACCTTTTCGGACGATGTTGAAAACTCACCTCCCGAGTTTGAGTCCTTTACATTTTCAGATGAGTTAGTTGAACCATCAGACTCGGTTGCTTTACTTAGGTGAGATTAAGACTATCCCTCAATCACTCCCTTTCGTCCTTCCTATCGTTTCGACCACGCAAAACTCCATCGCGTTGCCATTTTTAATGGTGGGTTTACCAAGTTCGGCGTACCCATGTTTTCTTGCGAATCTTGAGGGATTTGACCCCATTTCTCGACGGGTTGATAGATTGGCATAATCGCTTTTAACACATCGGTCATCACAAATTGCGCTAATTTATTCACTCGATTTACACCCTCAAGTTCGTACCACACTTCTTTCTCTCTTCCGCCATTCATCTCCTCCACCGAGACCGTACACCGTTTCTATCTCCACACGGTCTCGTGTGCATCTCATTTCTTTTCTTTACACTCCATTCTTTCACCAACCCCACCATTATCACGATAGAATTTTTGAATGGTTGGAGCTAACCTTTGGTCTGTGTAAGGCCTTATTTAGTTTGGGGGAACCTTTTTGTATATATATATATATATTTTCTTTTAAATTAAAAATTAAAAAAAATTATAAATAAATAAACAGGGGAGTGCTGACATTCTCAACCCTCTTGGTGTAGCATGACAGTGAGGACACTGTCAAGTTTAAGTTTGGGGTTATGCTCAGTAAGCCTTCTTCCTTCGCATTCATGTGTATATTCTTGCATTTGCATACTTATTTTAAAACCCATAAAAAAATTGAAAAATTTAAAAATTATAAAAATTAAAGTATTCAATTTTGGCCTTATTTGACTTGAATTTGACAAAAAGGTTAACTAGCTAGGAACAACTAGATCTTATACTTAGTAAATTAAAAACCCTAAAAATAATCTTTCTTAAAATTTAACGGTAGAAAGTATATGTCTTTGTAGTTTATTTAGAAATAGGTAAATTTTGAGTTCACTTCTTGGGCTAAGTTAAAACAAGGGAGGAGTATTGATATTTTTATTAAAGTATAAGTTTGAAAAATAATTCCTAAGCTTAAGTCTAGATTCTGAAAATATATACCCTACAACTTGCACAAACACGCACCTTGAAACTTGGAATAGTAGAGGAGACCTTGAAATGCTCTTGTCTAAAGTCCTTAGTACGAAGAAAAATAAAATAAAAAATTCAAGTGTGAATAAAGAGATGATAAAAAATGAACACTGGTTTTTGTGATTACTTAAGGCTTCAAAAATAGAAAAATATTTAGCGAGGGCGCTTCATCACCTAGTGCCTTAGACCAACTAGTTTGGGAGTCACTGCGAAAGCCTTAGGTTTTACAAGACTAGGAATTATGCTTTAATGTGCAAACACATTTTGTAATCGGTTGTTGGTATCTCAAGAAGTATTAACGGTCGCATGAAGGATGTGTGAGCAATTATCTAAAAATTCACCAATTAAGAAGTGCTTTGGACAACGGACAAGAGTATGATAGCTTGATTTGAATTTCCAAGTGTAGGGGTGATATATACACACACGTAGGGGTATGTGATTGGGGTTTAGATAAGAGCTAAGAATGAAAAATAGGACTTATATCTTTAATAGAGATGATAAAAATTCCTAAGTTGAGATGGAACCCTAGAAGGAAAACTTAAGAGATGCCAACCGCTAAGTAAATTCACAAGAACATATATAATCTTAAGTTGAATGATAAGGAAACGTGAAGAATACGGGTGGATGATTTATGAGTCGAAGATAATAGAATTTCTTGTTAGAAAACCTAATTTGAGAATAAAAGTTGATAAGCCAAATTGATAGGATTTTGTGGGTAGTATCCGCTGAAAACCCTCAGGAGACAACACTCCTTCTACTAAGGACACCTAGAGGTTTAACGGCTTGTTGTACGAGCTCAGTGCAATCGCGTTTCCCTGCGAAAGTGAGGTTAGGATTTTGTCGAGAATAAAACTAAGTTTGCTCGAGGACGAGCAAAAGATAAGTTTGGGGGTATTTGTTCATATCATAATATTGCATTATTATATTCCCCAGTCCTAGTCATTTTACAAATAAACAGGTGCTTTTGACCCATGTCTGCTACATAGTTACAGGTTCTTGGAATAAAAACAGTGAAAAAGATAAAAGACGATACAAAAATGAGACTTCGACCAACAAACAGAGAATCTTTATCTTACCTACAGTTTGAAGATTAAACGAAGATCAATGGACGATTTAACAAGGAATAAACGCAGTGCAAGGTTCAAGACTTCGTCACGAAGCAACGGTAAAAGTCCACTACAATTAATCACTGTGGAAATCTGGAAGAGAACCCGAAGGTATTCTGAAGAAAAAAGTAAAGCAAAAAGTAGCCAAAATGCAGCAGACCAAGCCCAAAGAAATTCAGCCCATGAGCCTCCCTCTTGGCCGCGGAACCGCGGCCAAACAGGCCCTATGGCTGCGGTTTCGCAGCCGTGCGGAGCCCGTAGTGGCAGAAAAATTTCCAAAAGATTGGCGGTGCGCGAAGCGTTGACTAGGTCTTTTTCTTAGGGGGTATTTTTGTAAAAGCAGATATGCGAGTCAATTGTAACCCTAGGGTTTCTATTCTCTATAAATAGGAACCCTAGATCTTGTATTAGGTTATGTCTCCTTTCATTAATAAAATTCAGATTTCTTTTGGAGAGCATCGATGTCTCTTTTCATATCATCTATTCAGATCTGACAACCCTGTGTAAATGTTTGGAGAGAGCCATCTGTAAAGTAAGTAGTTTTATTTAATTGCCCTAGTTTAGATCTTTAATTCCTTGACCTAGATAGATAGATAGCATGTTCTTCAATTCCCTAATGAGCGAGTAGTCTCCTCGCTTGTTAGGATTAGCTTTGGGGAAGGCTTTTGAGAGATGAGATCTCTCATCCCTTTCTTGCCCATCACATATAATCAATAGAACTCCATGCATACATGCACACACCGCTCCCTATGGCACCCTATCCCTCGAGGTAGCGGTGATACCGTAATATAAAGGCCCGGTTGCGCGTGTTTTCCATGGAGGTTAGGGTAAGGATCGATAAAGGAAGGACAAGAACCTAGAGGAAGAAACATCTTCCCGAATGGATCTAATCCCCTTTATTGATAATTACCATAACACCTCATAGATATTAATTTGGGTATAGAAAGCGGTGGGATTTATTTACATTTCCAAACCTACCCTAGACCTAACCCTAGCAAGATTTAGATCTAGATATATTTAGTTTTTAGATTTAATCAATCAATCCGACACCCATCGGAATTAGCTCGTAAGAACAATTAGGAAATTCACAACATCCCTGTTGACCGACCCGTACTCACCGGCTAGCTACCAAGCGACGCCCTTCTTGATTGCGGTTTAGAAATATTTTTGACATACGAATCAGACGCTCTGGTCAATCCGCGAATCCGCCGCCCAAACCCCTAAAACGTCGCACTTCCGTGGTCTTATAGTGGAATTGCCGCGCCATTTTTCTTGTGCTTTCTCGTGTTGCTTTCGTCTTCTGTTTGATAGGTTCATATCGGCATAATGGTTCCAAAATATTCTCAGATTTTTAATAGTCCAAAATGGCAACTATATTGAATTTATTGTCATGATCTCTCTCGAGCTCTGCGTTGTCACCTTGTTTCTTGTGCTGCCTCTCTCGTGCTTTATGCTAGTTCGAGACATGAATGGTCGCTGTATTCGTCTTGTCTCTTGAACTGGTAGACAGCACCAGACGGATGTGGATGAGCAGAACCCGGATTTTATCTGTTTTTAGCAGTTGTTCTGGATTTTGTCATAACTGTAAAGATTGTGCGTGATTTTCATTATTCTGAACTGAGAACCTGTAACATGTAATCATGTAGTAAATACGGATCAAAAGCACCTACCTATATACAAATGAGCATAAGAATGAACGGTATTAAATGAAATATTCTGGTGTGAACATTCCCCCGGCGCACATCCATGCTATTTTGGTAAATGACGGCGTCATTGGGAGTGTTGGGCATCCCTTGCCTCTAGACTTTGTCATCATAAGTCTGTGGTACAGTAGCTCTCAACTTCCAGTCGTTTTGCCAGAGAGTATTCTTTTCCACTTCTCTATTGTTGATATTGTCAGGGTTATTCATTGATTTTTGCTCCCGGCATGCGACTGTTTTAACATGATGAAAGATGGCGTCAAAAGGGGTATTTGATGCCATTTTCCCTTAACACACATCTCTGTTGATTTGTCCCCGATGCGAAGGCTGGACCGATCGGACCGTTGAGTTAGAGATGGACAGCCTAGTGAAGACTGACCGCCTAGCAACTTTAGCAATCTCTTTTTGTGGCCCCTAAACATATTGGGTGCTTCGGTTGCTGTCAGCCTAAGAGTTGCTAAGGAAGATCACATTTGGCCTGCAACCCTTGCTAGTAAGCTTGGCTAGGCTGGCCTAAGTAACAGTAGATGCATCGTCCTTCATCTTATCAGAACCCACGAGCTCAGCTGGAGCCTCAGGGATCACATCAATTTTGGCGAAGTGGACGGGCGTGTAAGTGCCGAATTGGATGGTGGAGCCCAATCCTCCGACTTTGACATGGCCATAGGAAAGTTGAATCACAGATCCCGACAATATTATCATGAAGTAGCCAGAGGCAGTGTCTGCTCCAGTTGCAGCATGTGTGTTGTTGTTGGGTGCCATTGCTCTGCTTGGAGAAACATATGTTAAAATGCTTTTTGTATGACAGAAATAAACCATAAGGAAAGAGAAATCTGTCCCACCAGGCATGCCAGAATTTTTTCTCCGCCGAAAGGGTCCCCCGAAGATCTTTGTCCACCGTAGGGATCTTAAGGGGTCTGATCGATGCAGATCCGTCTGACTCCTCAGCGCGACGCATTGTCATGACATGGATAGATGCAAGTATATGGCTGAGGTACCAATCAGATACGACCGATATAACGTGACTTCTCATATTCACCCTTCGGAAAAAGTTTTTTCATTGTGGGAACTAGATTTCTTATATGCGCAAGCCCCTTTAGTTAATTACCCTTTCGTGTTAAACGGAGAGATCTTTCTACGAGTGGTTTATTTCTATAAAATATTAAATGGAAATAAAAACACAGATATATATAGGAGTGATAATCATATATATATTTAGCCGCATTGTACATTTCATGTTATGTACATTACAAAAATGTAAGTGCACGGCGGCGCCCCGGCCGTCAATCCGACGCCGGAATGCGGAAGCGATGCTAAACTTTGATTTTTCAAACCGGCACCACCGCGCACTATAAACCCGGATCGTGCCATTAAACTAGTCCTAGCTATCTACAAGATAGGGAAGAGAGATATACTGAGCGATCTGTGTCCTCCGGTCTTCTCGCCGTCGTCCCGATCTCCCGCGGAATGTCCGGTCTCCACCTCCTCGCCGGAAGGGCACCACATTGCCTGCTTCTTTTACGGGCTCCCACCTCTATACCGAGGCAACTCGGGCACGAAGTTGGCGAGCCGACGTGCCCAAGGTTTGCTGTAGAATGTGTGTAGAACTCATGTCTCATTTGGGGTAGTGGATGTTGCCATTTGGTGGAGGGATGAACTATGGAGTTGAACTTGGGAATTTTGGTGAAGCAAAAATGATATGAGATGAACCAAAAGACCCACACCAAATTGGACAGCCCCTTCCTCTTTAGTGGCCGGCTATATGCTTGAATGAATGAGAATTAGGAGTGAGAGAAAAGTCAAGGGGGAGGAAGCTATCATCCAAGAGAGAGAAAGTGTTATGATGATAAAACCATGATCACAAAACAAGAACCTCACTCCAAAAATTTAATCATATCCAACAAAGGTCGAAAACTATCATGAAGCAAAAAGTCAAGTGATCATGACAGAACTAAATGCAAAGACCACCCTCCACAAATGCTTATTTGCACAAATACAAATAAGCCATCCTCCACCAATCTTCGGCCAATGAAGGATACAAAGAAATATGGCCGAAACGGAAACCAAACTGGCAACTCCAGAAAACTGGTCCCGTAATAAATTATAGGAAAACCCCGATACTGTGCATACACTCCCGCATCTGTATTCCGACCGGATACAAATGCAATGAGACAGTATCTACACTGTACTATACTAGGATCCGGCTTAAACCAAAGCCGGCTAGTAATATCCGTCCGATCCTGATCCGTGCAATACCGCACGTATCTGATCGAACCCTGCCATATATCCATACGGCCTCTAGTACTAACCGTCCGATCCTGATCCGTGCAATACCGCACGTATCTGATCGAACCGTGCCATATCTCCATACGGCCTCTACAGCGTTTCGCCCGAAACTTGAGTAACTGAATGTGGGGGACTCTAAAGACTCGTCAATACTATGGCTGTGGATTTAACCACTAGTACGTCAGAGGTATTAGCTATACGTGACGGGCCACCAGCTATTGACCAAAAGGGACATCGATGAGCGAACTCATCCTGACACCCTACTGAGCCTGTCAGTGACAATATCCGTACAGTCCGGTCCGTTCGTCTATGAGCATCGCATGTCGGGCCTAGGGGGTTGGTAAAAGTCATACCCCCAAAAGCGGTACAAGTCGTGTTGGAGTGTAGCCCAGAACACCCTGAGATACTACTGGAATACCTACCAGTAAATCTCCTGCCTTGGCCAAGGACTTCATGTAATGGCTCTCCTAGACACAGCGCGACCTCACCCCCAATACCGGGAGAGACGAACCCCCGAAGATCCGCTCACTGCCTCCATGTGGCTCGGGACTGTACCCAACTAAAACCTGTTTGCACGTCTCCTTTGAGCGTGGTAGGGTAGTAATCAAAGTACAGTGGGAACTCACACGAGACAAATGACGATCCCCAGGTTGATGAACTAACATGTACACATGTCACCAGGGAACTGCTATCTGACGTCAGGTATAAGACCAACTAGCATGTTCCCGGCGAGTCATGTCCGGTGTACTCATAACCCAATGAGCACCTGTATACATCTTAGGTGAACCAACTGACACCAGTGGCTTTTGAGACCGGCCACCGCCCTTCGTCGGGGTCTCGACTGTATACACTAATCTACTCTAGAGTATCAATGCCCTGTCTCGAAACTCCCACGACTAGGGACCTTTTAAGGATGTGCTTATAGACTACCAGCTCCCACGTATATGATCGCCCTCATACTGCTGGCAGTCAAGCAAGAATCCTAGGGGCTCTATCAACGTGCAATAGTGACCTGTAAGGTCATCTAAAGCAGTACACGATGATAAAGGTAAACCAGATAGCATACTATCATCTCGAGTAAGACTGTCCTACCAGGATAGGTCCTCCCTCAATCATTGCAATCACGTGCCTGTGATCCAATAATTGACTCTGAGGGCACCATCTCCAACAATCTCCCACTTGCACTCAAGGCTAATTATTGCGATGTCGCATACTCACAGCCCGTGTGATACCGAACACCCAACTCCTCTACTAGTCAGTCTCACAAAGCTCGTTTGCGAAACTATTGCGTTCGAGGGATAGCCTCAGCGAGTGGATCCGCTTTGATGTTTCTTTCTATGTCTCTCTATATCTCAAGTTCGCGGAGGAACCTATCTCCCGAAATGAGCAATACCTGTCTTAGAATGTGTCTGCATGTTTGATGGGACCTAGCTCATAAATGAACTCCAAATCCAAACTTCTTAGACTGTATCGTCAACTGAACTTAATCAGTATCCTGTGCCATGCCTCCCTCAGTATTGCCTTGGACCACCTGTCCAAAATACTGCCCCTCGTCAGAAGGAAAAACTATAACTCTGACAACCTCCTTGTTGTCCATGTCACCTTGGAAACCTGGAATGATAACTGTCTCCCGAATGAGGCTGTCGTTATCATATCCCTAGAACATCCACTTATGTTCTAAAACTGCTTCCGACTGTTTCTCCAGGATTGGATCAATGTCAACTTATTGCATCTAGTGCAAGAACAACATCTGGTGTGGTACTTGACATCTCATGATTGACTCAATTGCCTGAGCAAGTGATCTGCCAATCGTGCACATCCCCCTCCCCTTTAGTCTGTAAGACACCTTTAGAGAGGGTGACTCCATCACCTGCAGGTACACTACCGTGACAGGAGTCGTCTATTCTAAATACTCTTAGAATGCTGTCTAAGTATCCTTAATTGGGAAACCACCCAAATCTAGATCTAAAACCATAGATCTAGTAACCAGTATGTCTGATATAATATCCAAGTCCGGTGTGGAGAAACCACTGTGTGACGACCAAAGTGTAACCGATCGTAGTATAGGAATATCACTTCCTACTCTGTGTATGTCATCCAAATACCATGACATCACACCCTACTACCTTCTCAACAGATCCATCCCTTATTCTGATGAAGTCAAACCTATGACTGTTACATCAGAAATTGATGATCTATCTCCGCTACATCTGCTTTAGTCTATAAATAGACATAAGCTACCTGTCCACCAATGCTTCCGCTGCTCCCACTGACTACGACAACCCTCTGGCAGAGTCATATAGATGTACACTTCTAAATCTAGCTTAGAACGACGCTATACCCATCCTCCTGCCGGGTCTCGCAGCTTGGAACAACAGCAATGGCAAGTGTAGGTAAACAAGAACCTCCCTGTCACCGTCCTTGAGGCTACCGGAGTACCTCTCGGGTGCCTGAGGTTACTCACCTTATCTGCGGAGTGGCCAATGGAATGTCAAACTAGATTGAATCTTTAGGTTCCTATGAAATCTTCAGTAATCGTTTGTGGTTCTGGAATCACTTCCAGTTCTACCATACTCCCACTACTGTTTTCTGAAAAAATCCATTTTATTAAAACTGTGGCGAGTCTAGAACAATATTTCTATTGATCTTCTAGATGGTAGAAAGATAACCCTCGTCATAGCCTAGGTCAACCCACAAACATCCATTACAGAAACGTGCCTTGAGTTATCCAGAGTCTGGTTTTAAGCATAAGCCAGACAACTCCCCGTACCTTAATATCGTTAAGATATGAACTGTTTTATATCCAATATAGAACCAGAGACACTGATTTAATTGAACCAGATTCAAATCATGCAGCTGTCTCCAGTGCATGTCAACTAAATGGAAGAAGGCCGATCAGCGTTTACTCAACTTAGGAATGCTTCCAATTATGAGTAACCTGAAAGAGAAGCAAGTTCTCTTAATCATTACTATCAACTGAATACCATACACGAGTATCTACATCTTCGATCACTTTGAAGAATCCCGATACTTGCAATACCTGGTTCTCTACTCTATTCATGTACCTATAACTTCTCAAAATTCGGACCCTGTGTTTCCACGAAACACCTGTCTGAAAACTAGAGAAGTCATAAGTAAACCGAATATAGTACGAGGACCAACCCCTCTGTCCTAATGGACGCTGGACAACATGCAATACTCTGTACAAGTCCCTTGAGTCTGATAACTCAATCCCTGTGTGTCGTAGGTTGAAAACTGTACTTATGGTTAAGAAGAATTATACCGCTGTTTAATGCTCCTTACCTAACCATCCACTGATATAGGTAAATGTCGTAGACATAATTTCAAAAAGTATATCTCGCTCTATGAAAATAGACGTACAGATATATCGATTTGAAATTGGTGCATAACAGCGGATATTCAAAACCAAATATTTGCCGACCGGCAAACAGCCCAGGTGATTTCCTCAAATATCACTAATTACAACGAATTCCGATATCTTGAGGACAATCACCTAATTCCCAATAACTTACTCCCACTCACCATCTGTAAAACCATACAGATGTGAGAATCATACCTGGTAAATACATACCCTGGAGTAAGTATCTAATTGGGAAATCAGTTTTCCTTTAACAGTACACAGTGAAACTGAAACATTGAAATGTTTCGATGGGGTATCCTGGTATTCCTAGTTATGCCTCTTCCATTATCCAGATTCACAACTGTAACCGTGTAATTCTTTGCCATCTTTCCAAATCCCTTTCTATGTCTTTAGTCATTACCTTCTGTACACCCCTTTAGGCCAAATGGTTTTCTTCCTTCCCTACCGTTCGGCACCAGCCTATGGTTTGGAAGAAGACTATCCAATAAGCATAATGGGTATACTGTCCTAATCCTAAGAGCACTCGCAATGCGAGAGAAGGTGAAAATAAAAGACAACCGAATAAACCTTATTCCTATTTCTCCTGAACCAGAATCCATCCCCGAACTGGAACAAGTTCCTTTCGAGTTCGTATATAACCATACGATGGAGTATCCAATAAACTGTGGATCTTCGTAGTGATACGGAGTGTTCTGGAGAAATACAAAGGTGATTTTAGGATTGGCGAAGAAATACTTGGTTTGGTCGTGAATAGCAGTCGCGGTTTACTTTGCCCTCTTACTAATCCCTTTCTTTGTCTTAACTTAATACCTTCTGCACACCATCGTTATGCTAATTGGTTTTCTTCATTCCCCACCGTTCGGTACCAGCCTAAGGTTTGGAAGAAGACTATCCAATTTGGGTAATAGGTGTACTATCTCCTAAACCAAGGAGTACTCGCAACCTGAGAGAAGGTAAAAGGAAAAGACAACTGAATAGTCCTATCCGTTTTCTCCCGAACCGGAAACCATCCTCGAATTCCTTCGAGTTCGTATCTAACCATACGATGGTTTTGTCCAATGGAAGTGGACGTTCGTAGTAATACGGGGTGTCCTGGAGAAAAGGGTAAAAGTAGGAGTGGCAATGAGGTTTGCAACTCTGACAATCCAAAAGCCAGTGTTTAAGAAGGTTCGGTCAACTTTGGTCACTGAGTCATAGTCTTAGGGTCGGGTCAATGGTCGCTGCCGAAGAGAGAGAGAAAAGAAACACTCAGCGTGCACTCTAACCTAGATCAGAATGGTTACCAATTTATCTAATCTGGAAACTTCCCACTGTTACCTCAAATTCTCCTCCAAACCTGAAAGAAGAATTAGTCGGAGTCACCCAAGGAGTAAACTAACTCATCAGTGGGAATCGGGATCCAACTATCATCGCATGATAACGTGACGGAATTCGCTCACACTATCACACTCCAGAAGGTATGCGCATATCTGGCAAGTCTCGGTTTCTTTAGAAACTCCTGATGTGGATTTTTGCCCCATGCTCTTATGACCTTGACTTTGGCCAACATATCATAAGTCACATGTCAAGTTCCACCCGTCATTCTCCAGGTTAATTTGAGCCCACCCGTGTAGGTTTCCTAGGCACACCAAGGAGGTCTCACAAGGCATCAACCATGCCAATTTCAAAAATTCTAGGTGCCGAGAAACCAGACTACGGATCGTTGGCTAGAAATCTAGGCGAAAAGGAAATCTAGTTAACACTTAACTATAAGTTAAACGGAAATACAACCTTTGTAGATCCGGTGCTCCACCTCCATAGCTCCGCAACGAAGTCCCCTCGCTGTCCTAGTGAATTCCCGGTCTCTAGCGTCGGCTTCATCGGAGAATGGACGGGCTAGGTCGTCGACGACGTGCCGAAGATGATCTACGTCGAAGGATCACTAGATCGAGCTCCACCTTCACCAAGCCATGAATACTTGTGAAGGAAACACACTCTACTACTTGGAAAGAGGTAGAGGATGAAGAAATAGGAAGTGGGTAGACTTTAGAATTGGATTTCTCACTCATTTCATCAATCCACCATTGATGAAGTCAAGGTTTTCTTCTTGAGTTTAAGGAAGAAGAAGAAGAAATGTTATGATAAGTTTATTCCAAAATGAAAAGAATAATCAATTCTTATCATAATAGAACCATGGTTAGGTGTAGAGAATTAATTAGGGTTAAGTGGAATGGTTAGGGTTAAGGATGAGACAAAGTGGTCACAAAGTCAAAGTATTCATGAAGCTTCATGAAAGAACAAAGAATGCCACCATTTTATCATTTCCTTTTCTTTTTCCAAAAGAATAAATAAATGAATAAAATGAATAAGGAAAAAGTAAACCCTAACCATTTCATTAACCAAGGTTTAATTCTTTACACTTAACCAAAAAGGCATGTATCATCAAACATGATACAAGCAAGTGCACAAAATCATATCGCATTTGCAATGCGCACATCCGAGTGAGAAAATCCATTTAAAGTGAACCGATACTAGTTAATGCAAAGTAATATATCAAATATATAATTATGCATTAAATCATTAAATCAACACTTGATTTAACGATCCGGTCATATCGCATATAACCGACTAATATCCAATGTATCGATTTATCGAATCAATCATCGATTCGATAACTAGGTTATATCGCATACAACCATTCGACACATTCATCGCGAGAATAGAATACGGTATCACATACACGCATTATTCTCGGTCCTGCACATATCTCATATGCGCTCCTATTTCGTTTCGCTTGAACCAGGAAACTTCTGTGTAGGACTCTAAAGACTCGTCAATACGCCGGCAGCAGGTGATGATCATATCAAACACCCACAAGCCGCAAGCGGTCTGCTAAACGTAATGGCCACCCGGGTATTGAGCGATCAGAAGATCGACGAGCAAGCCCGCTCACACTCCAGTGAATCCAACCAGTAACACTACCGTACAGTCCGGTCTGATCGTCTGATATGTCGCATATCTTGCCTAGGGGTGGTAAACGTCAGACCCCAATAGCTCGATAAGTCGTGTCGATATGAGGTCTATAACAATTCGAGAAACTACTGGTAACACTTACCAGTAAATCTCAGCAACCCTGGCCAGGGATTTCCTGTTATAGCCAATCGAACACAGCGCAACATTAACTCCCTATACCGGGAGAGACGAATCCCCTCCTATCGCTCATTGCCTCCATGTGACTCGGGACTGTACCCAAAAACCACCGTTTTGCACGCCCTCTTGGACGTGGTAAGATGGAAATCAAAGCACAGTGGGAACCACACAAGACTCTATGACGATCTCGGGTCAACAGACTACTCTGTACCAGTGTCACCAGAGAACTGCCATCTGACGTGAGGTATAGTACCATCTGGGAGTTCTCGGCGAGTCCGTCCTGTGTACCCAGTCTCTACTGAGCACCCGTATATCTCCTCTGATGTCAAACACCAATGGATATGGGATCATCCATCGCCCATCTGTATGGGTCGAGAAGGTACACGCTAGTCTACTCTGGTATATCGATGCCCCATCTCGATACACCCACGACTAGGGACTTTGAAGGATGTACTTATGGACTACCATGTCCCCACTAGTATGATCCGCATCACAGTCCACGTAGTCAAGTACACATCATAAGGGCTTTACCAACATGTAACAGAGAGACAATCAGTGTACACGTTAAGGTAAAGATCAACCAGATAGCATACTATCATGTCGAGCAAGAAAGTCCTCCCTATATATGTCCCAGCATCCACTACAATATATATCCTATGTACAGTAATGGCCTCTAGGGCATACATATAACTAACAATCTCCCACTTGCACTAGGGCCATCTATAGCAGTGGTTGCAGTATCTCATACTCAACCATCCCATAAAAGTCTCTCTCTGGGAATAGGCCTTCGTGAGTGGATCCGCTGCGTCATCCTCTAAGTCTGCTCTCCTTGCCTCGATCACCCTGGAGATCAACCATCTCCATGATCAGGTGATACTGCCTTAGAATATGTCTGGATCACTGATGGGACCGTGGTTCCCGGGCCAGAGCCACACTTCCATTGTCACATAATGGTAGGAACCTAGTTCATCTCATGAACCAATATACACCCAAACAGCCTCTTTGGTAGCATCTTAAGTAGCGATGTATCCTGCCTTGATCGTCTAGTATGTCACGGTATCTAGCTTGGAACTCTTCCAACATACCGTCCCTTTACTGAGGGTAAAGACAATGCTTAAGACTGACATTCAGTCGTCTTTATCACCCTGGAACCCTTCCAGTGATTCTCCCCAGGATCGATTGATACCATCTCACTACAACTAGTGAGTATACTAACACCCAAATAACATCTATCTCATAGATGAAGACTCAGGATGGAGGAGGTATCACATTGATCCTATCTGGAGAATCGTTGTGATAAGCGGAGATTGACCGAGCGTAGCATAGGAAACTCCTTCCTTATCATGAGTATGTCATCCACATACTCTACGAGGATCACCACCATACTCCCTACTACCTTTTTGTATATACAAGGTTCATCTACCATTTTGATGATGTCAAACTCTTTGACTACTTCATCAAAACAGATGTTCCAACTCCGCGATGCCTGCTTTATCACATAAAACATCTTGCTCGCGTTTCCGCTGCTCCCACTGTTTACGAAGCCCTCTGGCTGTGTTCTTATAGACATTCTCTTCTAAATCATTATTTAGAAAAGCAGTCATGGCACCCAACCACCAGATATCGTAGTCATGGTATGTAGCCGTGGCAAGTAGGATCTGGATGGACTTAAGCATAGGTACTGGAAAATATTTCATCATTATCCACGCCGGGTCAATGACGAAAACCTTTAACAAGTCTAGCTTTGAAAGTCTCAACTTTTCCATTTACACCAAGTAATCTTCTCAAGATATACTTGCTCCTGATGGGGATTTAACCCTTCAGATATAGCAACCAAAGTCCATACTTTGTTGGTGTATAAGGATTCAATCTCATATCGCTAAGCATCCAGCCATTCTTACAGAGTCTTACTCCTGATGACCAGCTCGAAGCTAGTTGGGTCATCATCTCATGATGCAATCCTCGCTCCCACTGTCATAGAGAAACAGAAGTATCTCTCAGGTGGGTGAGGAAGCCTACTAGATCGGCGGAGAGGCTGAGGTTCGTTGGCATCTACTGAATCCTTTGGTTCTATCAAATCATCAGCTGTAGTTTGTATGGCTGTAACTTTTCCAGTTCTACATTACAGACCTTGCCTCGGGCTTGTCCGGATTTTACTTTTAGACATATGCCGGACAACCCCAAATCTTAACTATCTTAAGAGATGGGCTCTTCCCTTTCCATATCACATATGAAGTGGTAGGCAACTGATTTGATTGGAACCTTATTCAATAGGTATGCAGCTTCTCAAGTGCATAACACCCTTAAGGAAATAGGTGACTCAGTAGTACTCATCATAGAGCACACCATATCAAATAGGGTGTATCTGCTCCGCCCCAATATACCATCGTGCTATGGTGTATTCGGAGGAGTAATGCTGAGAGAGAATCTCATTCTCCTTTAGAATAGTCCAGGAATTCCATGCACAAGTATTCTCCTCCTCGATCACATCAAAGGACATAATACTTATACCCGTATTTTGGTTCTCTACTTCTAACTTATATTCTGTGAATATCTCAAAAGGTTCGGACTTGTGTTTCAACAGGAACATATGTCTGAATCTAAAGAGATCATCAGAGAACGTAATGAAGTATAATGAACCGGTCTTGGTATGTGTAGACAGGGGACTTACATACATCAACATGTATCATCCCAAGAGTTCATTAACTCTTTCTCTGTTTCCAATAAACAAAGCTGGTGTCATTATATCTTTGTGACATGACTGGCAAGTTTCACAAGATGTAAATTCAAACTGATTTAAATATGAATCTAAATGTAACTTCGGCCAGTCGGGTCGCATTGATATGACCTAGTCTACAATGCCTCAAGAAGAATTCGTTCATGTCTGAACTCTTCCTCTTGTGTGTGTTCCATATACTAAGAACTGTAGTTTGATTTAGAACATTTATGCTTTTAGATAACGTGCCTGAACCGATCAACTTTTGATATAGGAAATGTTCAAAACATTATCCAACAATACAAAATTTTATCGTTTCTTTACTAATAAAGAGACAGATATGATTTTGTATATCAGGTTCGGTATCTAATAACATTCGTTCAGAATCAATGTATTGGTAATACAGGGTGACAGTGACCAACAGACTTGGCTGCAACTCTTGCCCCGTTTTCTGTCTCATGAAACTTATCACCCGTTCTCAGTTTTTCCACCCTTTTGCAGCCCTATGTAACATATTACATATCTGGGATCCTGATCCGGTATCATATACTTAGGATGCGGAGGATACTGAGAAACAGTTCTGTATAATGAACACACCCGAAGATGATGCATCAGCATGCACTCTCTCCGTTTGGGCGGCACGGGAAATCTGGTATTCCCCAATTTCCTGCTCTGTCTTATAACAATTATAAGTTGGAGCGGGACCAACGTTCCCCAGCTCAGTATAACAAGCGGGTTCGGTCAATAATCCGTATTATTATCTTGATTAAGGCGTGATATGGTCGCTACCAGGAGAGAGAGAGAAGAAATCACTCAGCGTGCGCTCTTGCAAGAATAGATTGGTTATTATTTTATCTAATCAGGATGGCTCCCACTGCTTTTTATCAAATCTTCCTTCAAACCCTAAAAGGAAAGACTAGCCGGGATTAATTACACACTACAAGTTCACCAATCTTTCAGCCAGGCCAGTGTCGGTACTTTGAGGGAGGTCCCCCGTGCTTTCGCACGAACCTAATTAATGTAAACCTCGTTTTCCCAGAGGCGTAACCCCGTTGACACCTTTCTAGACACCTACTTGATCGGCTAATTGTAATGTATAAAACTCTCCCAGGAGTAACTCTTACTCGCAGCGGGTATCGGGATCCAACTATCTCATAGAAGGTATGCAATCTTATTGCAAATTTCAACACTTGAAATTCCCGATAATATTTTGCCCCTAACGTGCTATGACCTTGACGAAAGC
Source organism: Agapanthus africanus (assembly GCA_030015575.1). Lineage (NCBI taxonomy): Eukaryota > Viridiplantae > Streptophyta > Magnoliopsida > Asparagales > Amaryllidaceae > Agapanthus > Agapanthus africanus. Next base: position 35,777,791 of record JASDDO010000016.1, on the reverse strand, counting down.
CAACAAACCATAGCCCGCTAGTCAAGTTCAACCCGTCATTTCCTGATTGAATTAAACCCACCCGCACGACCCTTGACGAAAGCCAACAAAGCCGCATGACTACCCTAATCCAATCGCATCGTATGCTAGCAGATAAGCAGCATATAGCTACCGCACACTGCACCTTGACGAAAGCCAACAAATGCAGCACGAATACTATATACAACTTATCTGAAATGACGGAGGGCTACGACAGGTTTTTCTGAAAACCTATTGCGTAATGAACTTCATATCGTTGTAGGATCGAATGAATTTTAAAGTGGAGTGTTTTTTAGGCTTTTCCAGTTTTGCTAAAGGAGTCACTCCCGGTGAAGGGATCGTCGGTCCTTTCCTCGTCGAATGAGGTGCGGGATATATCATATATATCACTGTACAAAGCAAAAACTCTTAAAAGCAATTAAAAGACAAACCGAGTGTGTAGCATCTGCCAGTTATTGCTAAAGGAGTCACTCCCGGTGAAGGGATCTCGGTCCTTTCCTCATCGAATAAGGTGCAGGATATATCGTATATACCGCTGTTCAAAGCAAGAACTGTAGCTACCTGTTTTATTTTGAAATTCGATTCTACAACATCTTTAGGTTTCTTTTATTTCATTAATCACATTAATGAAGTCCCATCATTTAAATACCTAAACATCACAGATAAATACGACGTACACTTATGCCATCCGCATTCGCCTCGATGTCCCCTCGTGCACCGTTAGGTTAGGTAACTAACGACAGAGCGGGGCAGGGCTAGCGCGGGTGTAAAACATAAGTAACGCCTATATAATATATCATATATACTATATACTGTATCTATCATAGAACATCACATGATCTGTAACATTTTCAAAAATATAAAATATTAATTTTGGGAATTTTTATAATTTAATATTATTTTATTGATTATTTTAATATTTAATGCAAATAAATAGGAAAAATGTTAGGAAAATTATGAAAAATTATGGAAAATTCTAAAATGGGTTAATTATTGAAATTATGACATTTTTAGGTTGTTGTGATCATTTTGACACTAATTTAGTGCTAATCGCGATTAAAATCGCTAATCGGGTTTTTTGGTAATTTTGCGCAAAACTTGCACATATCACTTTTTCTACACTTGTGCATTTTTCTAGCCATGGATTTCTTTTGGGGTTACTATTGATGTGAGAAGGTTTGGTTTTTAAAAGAAAAGGAAAAGAAAAGAAAATGTAATGATGAGGGTAGGTGAGAGAGAGACATGGGGAACCATTGACCTTGAGACTTAGCCATTCTCCCATCATTTTCTCTCCCTCTTCCTCTCCCTTGCTGCTGCTGCCCTAGCCCTCTCTCCCCTCCACTAAATCCTCTCACTTCATCTCAAAAACATACACAAAACCCCAAACTCCTTTCAATAAAATTGTGCAAAATCCCTAGATCTACACATGGAGCTAAAGAAGCATGGATTTGGCCACTAGAGGGCAACTCAAGAATTTTCTTGAGTTGCTAATGAAGGTAATTTCTGAACCATTTGCTTAATTATAGCTTTTCCTATAACCCCATGTTAAGATTTAATCGATATTGTGTGATATTATGGATTTGATGAAAACCTAGTTAGGGTTTGAGAGGAACTTGGGTTGTATTGTGAAATTGAGTTCAATTGAGGATACACCAACACCCTAGTGTATGAATTGAGACCCTAACCTGAAGTTTAAACCCATAATACGGATTTTAGAAACCGATATCGGGGAAATTGTGTATTCTGTCACTGTTATTTGGAATCTGCTATCATACGAGGTATCCTAAAATAAAATTGAGTGGACAGTAGCATGTGCAGGCACCCAGGAAACTAACCCCAAAACCCTAGCCCCTAGCTCCTCCGTACGGCCGCCAAAACCTCCATTCTGGCCGCAAATTGCGGCCAGACCAGTGAGGAAATTCCTCGTTTTCTGTGCATAGCCCCAATACCTCAATTCTTGGCCCTGGGTACTTCTAGTTTTGACAGATTCTTTCTAGGGTGAAATCTGGGACATATATCCTAAGTTGCTATTTTGGATTCGTGTTTCCGTATTCCGTATTTTTGATTCTGAAATGGTGGAACGTGTTTTGCCTCGACTATTTGTCGTTTATACGACGATATAGAGGAGTTATTGATGGTTTTGAAGGCGTGCCATAGGTTTTCACCTATAGGCCCCTTATCGTATCGTTTTGGATTTTATGCGCCGTTTTAGATTGGATTTGGTTTTAATGCGCATATACGATATTTTGATGTGTAGGTACCCATGAAGACTTCGGGACGACAAGCATACATGGTGACGTCCGCAATTGGTGATGCAGGTGAGTAGATTATATCTACAGGGGGAAGTCGGGTGGATGGCGTATAGCACCCCCGCAGTCCGTAGATAGATTATTATGTAGTTATTGTGATATAGGTGTATTGTGGATAATGTAGGGTTAGAAGTGACTAGTGTAGTTCATAGTCGCGAACCCTAGGGTAGAATTACACCTACACACACACCCTTGCTTATCACTTGTACTTGCACTGTGATTGATGATATGTGATGACTTTGGAGATGAGTCGATGATGTGGGCTTGGTGCCCTGGGATCGGTGATTCTATACGATTCATATGTGGGATATGACTTGTGATTCTTGCGGGCTTGGGATATGTGTTTACCCCCGCATGCATACTTCTCTGATGGTATCGACTTGTTCTAGACATAGAGTAGTACCCCCAGACTATATGATCTGATGATACTGATACCTGTTATGTGACGAGATAGTGAGTTGTTGACCCCTACCCAGCTATGGGGATGCCGTACGATGATTTACCGTACGAGCCGATATTGATGATAGATCCGCACTCATAGCTCGAGGATGTCTTACGATATGACATTGAGGCGGGATCACCGACTACATATCTTTATATATATACATTGACTCAGATTTAGGTGGTTTCTACACCTACCCCTCCTGATTGACCGGATACTTAGATGTAGTTGCATAGTAGATACTTCTCTGTGGTGTTGACTACTAGATATCTGCATTTTCCTGCTATTCGCATTGCGGGCATATGTTCATTATTATGCTATTATCATGCTGTTAGGACACCAGCACCATTATCGATGATGCGTATGTTTCACGTACACTATTTGCCGGCTCACACACTTCATCATCGATAATTGCCATGCCACTACACTGTAGTACTGTTGCATTCATGATATGATTACTGCTTGGCATATTGTACACATGTACCTGTACACAAACATAGATGATTCATACTTGATTGAGATTGAGGACTGCAAGATATTCCATGTTACATGATTTCCGATATGATTACCTCTCTTTACTTGTCGCATACATCATGGATTGATTATATAGCACGTTGCATTGGATTTACTTCTCGATGTGGATTTTCATGTGATTTCTGGTTTTGAGGACCGTGGGATTATTTAATAAAAGAGACACTTTTATGAAAACCCGGTACCTCGTGATATGATATTTCGGTGCGTCCACCACGCGTTTTCTCGGTGCTGAGACGTGTGCTTGAAACCCGATTCGAGGAGGTGATGTACCGTTTGCGGGTTCGTGGTGGGCCCGGTATGGTTCCCCTCGGCGAGATGATCGATGGGTTATGCCGATTGAGCCTGGAGGCGGGCGAGTACCTACCGGTGATTGTATTTGAGCTCGGCGGATATCCGGGGAATACCGCCTGGAGCTGAGAGAGGGGCGTACTGCCGGGGGCCGACGGGCCGATACCGCAGACGGAGCCCAGAGATGGACATGGGTTGACTCGTACTGCCGGGGGCCGAGGGCCGATACCGCAGACGGAGCCCCATATGGATGAGGATTTACGTGTCGATGCTTGGCACGGGTTTCATGATGAGTTTTCCATGATTTTGGTTATATCCTCACATTGCATACATGATGCTTGCTGTCAGTGGGTGACAGGTGGACGGGTTCCACAGATATACAGATATGGATCATATACAGACTGGATTTACACTTATCTTACACCAATATTAGTGGTATGGGACGCTAATATATGTGTATTGATATCTTTGATATTTCATCATATCTACCTTATGCAGACATACCTTATACTGATGACATGTTATTACCTGAGTACCTGGCACTACATACGTGATTAGATGTTACCTTGCCACCTTGTTACACTCAGATGTACTCTTGTGGATTATATTACTGATCGTTGACTTAGGTTTATGTCTTGCATTCGGTTTCTACTTGTAGATGTTTCTATTCACGAGTTGGCAACTCACCCCCGTTGTGCCACAGTTCTTGCAGGTTTTGCCGTACAGGTCCTATTGCGGCATTTCTGGCACACTACCTTCTTGCGGGTGATTTGCTTTGGTAGGTGGATTCTTTCGTATCAAGAATCACCATTGTATTTATTTATTTCATTGTATCTAGAAATTGTCCATCAACCAAAACTTGTATATTCTTTCAGACTTAGAGACAGTGTTGTATTATTCGACCTTAGAGTCGCGCTTAGTAGTATTGCGGTTTTCTTGCTACTTTTGAGCTTTCTTTTGGTTTTGATCCTCGCCACTTGGCGTTGTATATTATCATATCATTGCGTGGTTGTGACCGTCGATTGACGAAGAGCTAGCTCCCGCTTGGGGATGCCTTTATCATTTTATATATTGTTATTCATGTTGTACCCCATTCGGGGCCAGTTTTACAAGAGAAACTCTGCCGAAATTTTTAGAAAAGACTTTATTGTTTTCAAAACGTACCTTCGGCTTAGTTATTTAAAAACCTTGATTTCAAACCTGTATTCTTCACTTCTTTAAACCAGTTTTCTTTACTTATTCTTAAAATGGTTTTAGATTTCTGGGCTTTTGGCTTACTTGGATCAGATGGAGTCCTATAGGCTTCATATGGTTCAAGGGCCAGTCACGTGCTCTTTCGGGTCGTGACAAAGTTGGTATCAGAGCGCTAGGTTGACCTTTGTTCGAGTCTAAGTTTGACTATGTGGAGCCTAGGGAGTTATTTATATACGGAACTTAGGCTTGACCTTACGGAACTTAGACTTAGTCGAGGGGGTATTCGACCCGAACTTTCGTCGTACTAGGATGACCCTTGGTTGATGGATTAGGTGACTAAAGTAGAGTGACGTACCGTTGGTATGTTCCGCGGCATACTTACGACACGCCACTCCGCTTAAGGAACCTTAGGATGTACATACTTTCGAGATCAGTGATTCTTTTCATATCCTGGATCATACATCCATTGAGATCCCCGATTCTATTAGTTTCATGATCATACCTTCATTGATACTGTTCCTTCCTATGATCATGCATTCACTTTGGATCCGTTGTTTCCCTTCTTGCCACTGATGTGCTCTCTTTGATACTCGATTGAGATTCCTGTCACCGTGTTTGAGCGCAGTTTGGGCTGCTGCTAGGGTTACGGCCGGTGTGAGCTCGTTTGGTACGAGGGCCGACCATTGTGTTTTCTGGTGACATGGGAATGTCTCGAGTTAGTATTGGTGATTGTGACCTCTAGCGGAGGCGAGTGCTTGGATTTGCACCGGATGATCGGGCCATTGTTAGAGCTGCCTGTTGTGAGAGGACTGTTGATGTACAGCATACCTCAGAGATTGTGATGTCGCCTACCGTGCAGACAGATGGACCAGCTGTTGCTAAGATTGACAGCATGTCGCTTTCGGAGCTTACGAGCTGAGATTGCCGGAGCTTTCAGGCAGATATGAGACAGATGATAGCTAGTCTACCCGATTTGAGAGACGAAGGTGATTCGTCCGATTTTGCGCCAGAGCGGGCCCAGTTGAGTTGAAGATTTCCAGTGTGGAGAGTCTTACTCAGATCTAGAGCAGACCGACTCAGAGATGACCGCTTATGTATCGCCTTTCCTGGAGGATTGAGGCGTTGTTCGGCGTACAGGCGTATGAGCCAGTTGCTGCTGCAAATGACGAGATATCGCCCAGATGGTTGGAGCTACTGCAGCATGAGCATGTTCTTAGAGAGATGATAGCGAGTCACTAGTCACCGAGGATGAATGACTAGGACGTGTGGTGAGTTCGCTACCCCGACGCGAGGTCATCAGGCGGATTGAATTCCAGCTAGAGACGACTTCACGCAGGTTCGTGAGAGTCGATAGAGACGATCGAATGTCAGGAGCCTACTTTCCAAGTTTAAAGTATACGGAAAGACATGCAGGTGATTCTATGGACCCTCTAGAAGAATGAAACCCTAACTCGACTTAATGACCGTGTGACAGCCTTTGAACCTTAGGGTTTACGGCGGTTCCGCGGCGCCATTAGTGAGGCTTGGGTTTGCCCTTCTACGGCTGGACCACCGACGCTGTGGCATGTACTCGATACTATTAAACTGTACCCGAGATATGAGCTCTTGGGGGATTATGAGGATCTGACGAGTCGATCGGATGGTTCGACATCTTTCGGATATCGTGATGGGACACTGCTTGGGAGACTCCAGATGCGAGCATAGCCGTTGGAGCACCGTACATGCAGCCATGATGAGACGAGTCCGAATCAGTCGACATTGACGCAGAGTGAAGAAAAGAGTTCGCGAGATATTTCGACGAGATGATGTCCCACTCCGCTGACATTAGAGATGTGATATGCACCCCGAAGCGTGGTATATGGATATATCTTCCAGAAAGAAGCGCGATAAGTATGCAGCCGTTCCGGAATAAGCTTTAGCTTCAGCATTGGATGACGACTTCCGAGCAATTCGGCAGGATTGAGATTTGAGAAAGGAACCTCGACAGGACCTTTCTGGAGTACGTTACGAAAAGACCTGGACCCAGGAGTGGTCATTTTGCGCACACCCAGCAGGCCAGAGTTCGGCATTGTCGACAAGGTAGTTGACCAAGTTCGGATAAAGGAACTTAACCAGATGCGTTGCGAATTGATCAAGGACGGACGAGTGATGAGTATTCCTCCGATGGTTGGGACGTATTCCCGAGGACCAGTTCGGCCTGACATCTGCTTCAGAATGATGAAGCTACAAAATACGCGACTTCGAGTCCGTGTGAGAGACTTCAGATTGACCGTGGCCGAGAACAGTGCAGTGCATAGTAGCTTGGCATGACGTCATAGTGGACGATGATAGAGACAGTTAAAACCAGAGGTTCGTGTGAGACACTGACGAGCTGTCATTGCTTCCCGTCGAGACTAGAGACCTGATTTTCTTACAGAGACGTTGGGATGTGACCAGTTTCTGAGAAATATTGTGCTGAGGACACAGGTGTCTTTTGGGCGAGAAGAGGTTGTGCAGGAGAGCCAGCCTCCGTACAGATCGGCATAGGCATGATTGGAAGAGACCTTGAGCAGGATTCCTTCCAGGACATTGCTGCGACGATGTTTGCACCCAGGATCAGATGTGTGACGTGCATTCAGAGAGCCAGAGGCCGACGCCAGTGATTTGCTGCCTTACGAATGGTCGTGAGGATTGACCGAGAGGTGACCAGAGAAGTGCCAGAACGGAATCGTCCCCGTTAGCACATCTGACAGGGCCGATGAGCCGATTGACCGCGTGATAGGTGATCCGCAGAGAAGATAAGGACCCAGAGAGTCAGAGGACGCCAGACCGTGAGCAAGAGGCAGGTAGATATCCTGCGCTGCTAGCAGTGGATTGCACCGACTCCTTCTCGACCTTGAAGGAGGAACTACCGACGACGGTATTTATGATTTGTGATTTTGTGATTCGATTATCACGTATCCGTCATTTTGGATTTCGGTATTTGGGCGTTCTGTTGGCATGATTTAGTTTGGTGACTGAGTTTCATGATATTGATTTCATGCACCCACTGGGTATTTATATATTTTGCGTAGAGTTATTACACTTGAGATATTGATTGAGATTTCATGCCTACAGTATACAGTGATTTGATTTGCACTTCTAGCGTGGTTTTTATGCACCTTTAGTGTTTGATATACGATCTTAGTGCACGCCAGATGCACTAAATCGGGATTTTTCGTGCATGTCACATGCACCTGATTTTTCTGTCAGGCACACACGTTGCCTACGACAGATGTTTCGTGCACACCCGTTGCACCTAGATGTTGTTTTGTATACCTGTTTGACACATTTATGGATCTCGATTTCCGTGCGCACCAGACGCACAGGATTGTGTTATGTGCATTTTTGGGATTTATTCCTTTTGGAGCAGTACCTTTTATGATGTTGGATTTTTGCTTTCATGCTGAGCAGGACTAGTCAGTGGACGGTACCTGGATATACTTTTGCATCAGCTACTTACATGTATGGATTAGATGTCTACATGTGCAGTATTGATCCATATCATATCGGTTTTGTATTGGATTTGACATTGTGTTTTTACCTCGACTCCGATGATTGCGAGATGCGTGACGGAGTTTTGCTTTTGAGTTATCAGCTCATTTTTCATGCGCATGCATTGCGCTGTGATGTTTTATGTGTTGATATTTTCGGAGCCCCGACAAATGGATTATTACTGAAATTGTTTTTAGTATTGGGGATTTAAATTTAAATTCGGGGACCGAATTTCTTTAAGGGGGGTAGATTGTAACATTTTCAAAAATATAAAATATTAATTTTGGGAATTTTTATAATTTAATATTATTTTATTGATTATTTTAATATTTAATGCAAATAAATAGGAAAAATGTTAGAAAAATTATGAAAAATTATGGAAAATTCTAAAATGGGTTAATTATTGAAATTATGACATTTTTAGGTTGTTGTGATCATTTTGACACTAATTTAGTGCTAATCGCGATTAAAATCGCTAATCGGGTTTTTTGGTAATTTTGCGCAAAACTTGCACATATCACTTTTTCTACACTTGTGCATTTTTCTAGCCATGGATTTCTTTTGGGGTTACTATTGATGTGAGAAGGTTTGGTTTTTAAAAGAAAAGGAAAAGAAAAGAAAATGTAATGATGAGGGTAGGTGAGAGAGAGACATGGGGAACCATTGACCTTGAGACTTAGCCATTCTCCCATCATTTTCTCTCCCTCTTCCTCTCCCTTGCTGCTGCTGCCCTAGCCCTCTCTCCCCTCCACTAAATCCTCTCACTTCATCTCAAAAACATACCCAAAACCCCAAACTCCTTTCATTAAAATTGTGCAAAATCCCTAGATCTACACATGGAGCTAAAGAAGCATGGATTTGGCCACTAGAGGGAAACTCAAGAATTTTCTTGAGTTGCTAATGAAGGTAATTTCTGAACCATTTGCTTAATTATAGCTTTTCCTATAACCCCATGTTAAGATTTAATCGATATTGTGTGATATTATGGATTTGATGAAAACCTAGTTAGGGTTTGAGAGGAACTTGGGTTGTATTGTGAAATTGAGTTCAATTGAGGATACACCAACACCCTAGTGTATGAATTGAGACCCTAACCTGAAGTTTAAACCCATAATACGGATTTTAGAAACCGATATCGGGGAAATTGTGTATTCTGTCACTGTTATTTGGAATCTGCTATCATACGAGGTATCCTAAAATAAAATTGAGTGGACAGTAGCATGTGCAGGCACCCAGGAAACTAACCCTAAAACCCTAGCCCCTAGCTCCTCCGTACGGCCGCCAAAACCTCCATTCTGGCCGCAAATTGCGGCCAGACCAGTGAGGAAATTCCTCGTTTTCTGTGCATAGCCCCAATACCTCAATTCTTGGCCCTGGGTACTTCTAGTTTTGACAGATTCTTTCTAGGGTGAAATCTGGGACATATATCCTAAGTTGCTATTTTGGATTCGTGTTTCCGTATTCCGTATTTTTGATTCTGAAATGGTGGAACGTGTTTTGCCTCGACTATTTGTCGTTTATACGACGATATAGAGGAGTTATTGATGGTTTTGAAGGCGTGCCATAGGTTTTCACCTATAGGCCCCTTATCGTATCGTTTTGGATTTTATGCGCCGTTTTAGATTGGATTTGGTTTTAATGCGCATATACGATATTTTGATGTGTAGGTACCCATGAAGACTTCGGGACGACAAGCATACGTGGTGACGTCCGCAATTGGTGATGCAGGTGAGTAGATTATATCTACAGGGGGAAGTCGGGTGGATGGCGTATAGCACCCCCGCAGTCCGTAGATAGATTATTATGTAGTTATTGTGATATAGGTGTATTGTGGATAATGTAGGGTTAGAAGTGACCAGTGTAGTTCATAGTCGCGAACCCTAGGATAAAATTACACCTACACACACACCCTTGTTTATCACTTGTACTTGCACTGTGATTGATGATATGTGATGACTTTGGAGATGAGTCGATGATGTGGGCTTGGTGCCCTGGGATCGGTGATTCTATACGATTCATATGTGGGATATGACTTGTGATTCTTGCGGGCTTGGGATATGTGTTTACTCCCGCATGCATACTTCTCTGATGGTATCGACTTGTTCTAGACATAGAGTAGTACCCCCAGACTATATGATTTGATGATACTGATACCTGTTATGTGACGAGATAGTGAGTTGTTGACCCCTACCCAGCTATGGGGATGCCGTACGATGATTTACCGTACGAGCCGATATTGATGATAGATCCGCACTCATAGCTCGAGGATGTCTTACGATATGACATTGAGGCGGGATCACCGACTACATATCTTTATATATATACATTGACTCAGATTTAGGTGTTTCTACACCTACCCCTCCTGATTGACCGGATACTTAGATGTAGTTGCATAGTAGATACTTCTCTGTGGTGTTGACTACTAGATATCTGCATTTTCCTGCTATTCGCATTGCGGGCATATGTTCATTATTATGCTATTATCATGCTGTTAGGACACCAGCACCATTATCGATGATGCGTATGTTTCACGTACACTATTTGCCGGCTCACACACTTCATCATCGATAATTGCCATGCCACTACACTGTAGTACTGTTGCATTCATGATATGATTACTGCTTGGCATATTGTACACATGTACCTGTACACAAACATAGATGATTCATACTTGATTGAGATTGAGGACTGCAAGATATTCCATGTTACATGATTTCCGATATGATTACCTCTCTTTACTTGTCGCATACATCATGGATTGATTATATAGCACGTTGCATTGGATTTACTTCTCGATGTGGATTTTCATGTGATTTCTGGTTTTGAGGACCGTGGGATTATTTAATAAAAGAGGCACTTTTATGAAAACCCGGTACCTCGTGATATGATATTTCGGTGCGTCCACCACGCGTTTTCTCGGTGCTGAGACGTGTGCTTGAAACCCGATTCGAGGAGGTGATGTACCGTTTGCGGGTTCGTGGTGGGCCCGGTATAGTTCCCCTCGGCGAGATGATCGATGGGTTATGCCGATTGAGCCTGGAGGCGGGCGAGTACCTACCGGTGATTGTATTTGAGCTCGGCGGATATCCGGGGGATACCGCCTGGAGCTGAGAGAGGGGCGTACTGCCGGGGGCCGACGGGCCGATACCGCAGACGGAGCCCAGAGATGGACATAGGTTGACTCGTACTGCCGGGGGCCGAGGGCCGATACCGCAGACGGAGCCCCATATGGATGAGGATTTACGTGTCGATGCTTGGCACGGGTTTCATGATGAGTTTTCCATGATTTTGGTTATATCCTCACATTGCATACATGATGCTTGCTGTCAGTGGGTGACAGGTGGACGGGTTCCACAGATATACAGATATGGATCATATACAGACTGGATTTACACTTATCTTACACCAATATTAGTGGTATGGGACGCTAATATATGTGTATTGATATCTTTGATATTTCATCATATCTACCTTATGCAGACATACCTTATACTGATGACATGTTATTACCTGAGTACCTGGCACTACATACGTGATTAGATGTTACCTTGCCACCTTGTTACACTCAGATGTTCTCTTGTGGATTATATTACTGATCGTTGACTTAGGTTTATGTCTTGCATTCGGTTTCTACTTGTAGATGTTTCTATTCACGAGTTGGCAACTCACCCCCGTTGTGCCACAGTTCTTGCAGGTTTTGCCGTACAGGTCCTATTGCGGCATTTCTGGCACACTACCTTCTTGCGGGTGATTTGCTTTGGTAGGTGGATTCTTTCGTATCAAGAATCACCATTGTATTTATTTATTTCATTGTATCTAGAAATTGTCCATCAACCAAAACTTGTATATTCTTTCAGACTTAGAGACAGTGTTGTATTATTCGACCTTAGAGTCGCGCTTAGTAGTATTGCGGTTTTCTTGCTACTTTTGAGCTTTCTTTTGGTTTTGATCCTCGCCACTTGGCGTTGTATATTATCATATCATTGCGTGGTTGTGACCGTCGATTGACGAAGAGCTAGCTCCCGCTTGGGGATGCCTTTATCATTTTATATATTGTTATTTATGTTGTACCCCATTCGGGGCCAGTTTTACAAGAGAAACTCTGCCGAAATTTTTAGAAAAGACTTTATTGTTTTCAAAACGTACCTTCGGCTTAGTTATTTAAAAACCTTGATTTCAAACCTGTATTCTTCACTTCTTTAAACCAGTTTTCTTTACTTATTCTTAAAATGGTTTTAGATTTCTGGGCTTTTGGCTTACTTGGATCAGATGGAGTCCTATAGGCTTCATATGGTTCAAGGGCCAGTCACGTGCTCTTTCGGGTCGTGACATGATCACATCACAGATATCGCAGCAGAAGAATCATATGAAATATTGGATATACTAGGACGTCCTTGTTTTCAATACGAGCCAGTATAAAACACGAATTCCACGGTCGTGATGAATAGCTAAACCCACACCCCTAGACCCCTACGAGAGCGGCAAGCAACCCTACCAATTCTAGAGTTAGGAGACCCGGCCTCGACTCCTCGAGTTGGTCTTCCACTGGACTCCAGAACCCGGTTACTTGTGCCCTCCTCCTTGGGTCTATCCTAGTGCGGAAAAGTAAATAATATACAAATGGTGACATCATCCGCTACCTGGAAGTGCCCCAATAAAAGAATATTACATACAAGTTTTTACATGAATGAAAATGAAAAACACTCATCTCACATAAAAACCCCCGGCTATTCAAACACGACGATCCAATATAACATATCCAGCAACACATAACATCACATGTCATCAACGTAAGTAAATATGCGCATCCCAATTGTCGTTGACATATAGCAACGAAACCGGCGATATCACATATTACACTTACGGTCACAGAAAAGAAAGTGTAAAACTACAACAGTTGGAATCCGCAACCACCTCAGACATCGCATGCCTGACCAAATGAATTCCTTAGACATCACATGCCTAACAATTATAAACGCCGCATTTTAGTCTCATTATCGAAAACACTTTTCAATATCAAGTCGGGCAATTCAACAGGATTCCCGAAAAACTGATCGAATGTTCGTCGTGAACTTTAGTAGGCGGCCGCACCCCTGATACCGACGACGAAGTGCACCAAGGCGTAACACCGCTACCGGGAGCACCCGAACGGATGCTTTCGGCGACGGGGTTCTCCTACAGACACTTGGTCGAGGCTATGGAGTGTAGCTGTCTATTAAGTTTACCCGGCGAGTATTCGCGTACGCTACGTGATTGCAACGGACTTTTGATCACATCAAAATTCCGTGGCAACCGATCAAGTGAGACTAAACTGCTATGTTTATAACATTCATTCAGTTATCTCATAACTTCTGTGAATTCCAATTATTGTATCACATTCCAGATAAACAGAAAATGTTAAACTTTCCAATCGAATAATCGAACACCCAAGTTTTCCCGATACAGATCAACACATGAAACAAGTCTAAAAACATTCAGTTCATGCCTCAGTACCAACGGTCCAGCCGTAGAAGGGTCAAGCCAACGCCTCACATGTGGCACGCCGTACTGTCCCAAACCCGAAGGTTCAAAGGGCAGTTCAAGACGGTCACATAATCGAGTTAAGGTTTGTTGTCTTCTAGAGGGTCCATCGAGTTACTTGCACTACTTAGAACGTCGTTAAACTACGGAAAAATCCAACACTTGGAAATTTTCTGACAGGGGAAAAATTGGGTATTTATATCCGGTCGAACTTTTTAACATATTCTAAAATTTATCCGAAAAGCCACACAGACAAAATTTGATAATCCGATCGAACATTCGAATCCCCAAAACAACACAGAAAAATTCAACTCTTGAAAAACAATTAAAAATTCCCAGGAAAACCAGCACAGCATATTATGAATTACTGTGCAAATTTGGATGCCACAAAAGACAAAACGGCCGCGGATCCGTCGCACGAGCAATGCTCGTGCCGCGGAACCGCGGCGCATTGATGGCTCGTGCCGCGGAACCGCGGCGCATTGATGGAATTAGGCACACGAATTTTACAGTATCCCTTAGAATTTCCTGCTGATTTTTCTGGATATTTTTAATATGGAAAAATCCCAGATTTTGAAAAAAGGACAGAGAGCAATTTTTGAGTTGGGTTTCGGGTTCGTTCGGGTTTCAAATTCCGTCTAGACTTCGCCTAAGGCTCTAGCTAGGCTCTGATACCACTGTAGGTCAGGCAGCCACCCCATCCAATGGGGTCGCCGTGGCACCAACGGGTCCCTCAGCCGCTACTTTTTACGCATGCCCCCTCGCGAGGACTACAACCCGCCGGAACACCTTCCGGTCTCGGGACACCCTGGGGGTAAGAGCCTATGCTTCGCCACACTGTCACACAGTGAGAACCCCCCATAGGTCGACATCCAATGCCTGGTAGCTCTGATACCACTGTAGGTTTCCTAGGCACACCAAGGAGGTCTCACAAGGCATCAACCAAACCAATTTCAAAAATTCTAGGTGCCGAGAAATCCGACTACGGATCGTTGGCTAGAAATCTAGGCGAAAAGGAAATCTAGTTAACACTTAACTATAAGTTAAACGAAAATACAACCTTTGTAGATCCGGTGCTCCACCTCCATAGCTCCGCAACGAAGTCCCCTCGCTGTCCTAGTGAATTCCCGGGCTCTAGCGTCGGCTTCATCGGAGAATGGACGGGCTAGGTCGTCGACGACGTGCCGAAGATGATCTACGTCGAAGCATCACTAGATCGAGCTCCACCTTCACCAAGCCATGAATACTTGTGAAGGAAACACACTCTACTACTTGGCAAGAGGTAGAGGATGAAGAAATAGGAAGTGGGTAGACTTTAGAATTGGATTTCTCACTCATTTCATCAATCCACCATTGATGAAGTCAAGGTTTTCTTCTTGAGTTCAAGGAAGAAGAAGAAGAAATGTTATGATAAGTTTATTCCAAAATGAAAAGAATAATCAATTCTTATCATAATAGAACCATGGTTAGGTGTAGAGAATTAATTAGGGTTAAGTGGAATGGTTAGGGTTAAGGATGAGACAAAGTGGTCACAAAGTCAAAGTATTCATGAAGCTTCATGAAAGAACAAAGAATGCCACCATTTTATCATTTCCTTTTCTTTTTCCAAAAGAATAAATAAATGAATAAAATGAATAAGGAAAAAGTAAACCCTAACCATTTCATTAACCAAGGTTTAATTCTTTACACTTAACCAAAAAGGCATGTATCATCAAACATGATACAAGCAAGTGCACAAAATCATATCGCATATGCAATGCGCACATCCGAGTGAGAAAATCCATTTAAAGTGAACCGATACTAGTTAATGCAAAGTAATATATCAAATATATAATTATGCATTAAATCATTAAATCAACACTTGATTTAACGATCCGGTCATATCGCATATAACCGACTAATATCCAATGTATCGATTTATCGAATCAATCATCGATTCGATAACTAGGTTATATCGCATACAACCATTCGACACATTCATCGCGAGAATAGAATACGGTATCACATACACGCATTATTCTCGGTCCTGCACATATCTCATATGCGCTCCTATTTCGTTTCGCTTGAACCAGGAAACCTCTGTGTAGGACTCTAAAGACTCGTCAATACGCCGGCAGCAGGTGATGATCATATCAAACACCCACATGCCGCAAGCGGTCTGCTAAACGTAACGGCCACCCGGGTATTGAGCGATCAGAAGATCGACGAGCAAGCCCGCTCACACTCCAGTGAATCCAACCAGTAACACTACCGTACAGTCCGGTCTGATCGTCTGATATGTCGCATATCTTGCCTAGGGGTGGTAAACGTCAGACCCCAATAGCTCGATAAGTCGTGTCGATATGAGGTCTATAACAATTCGAGAAACTACTGGTAACACTTACCAGTAAATCTCAGGAACCCTGGCCAGGGATTTCCTGTTATAGCCAATCGAACACAGCGCAACATCAACTCCCTATACCGGGAGAGACGAATCCCCTCCTATCGCTCATTGCCTCCATGTGACTCGGGACTGTACACAAAAACCACCGTTTTGCACGCCCTCTTGGACGTGGTAAGATGGAAATCAAAGCACAGTGGGAACCACACAAGACTCTATGACGATCTCGGGTCAACAGACTACTCTGTACCAGTGTCACCAGAGAACTGCCATCTGACGTGAGGTATAGTACCATCTGGGAGTTCTCGGCGAGTCCGTCCAGTGTACCCAGTCTCTACTGAGCACCCGTATATCTCCTCTGATGTCAAACACCAATGGATATGGGATCATCCATCGCCCATCTGTAAGGGTCGAGAAGGTACACGCTAGTCTACTCTGGTATATCGATGCCCCATCTCGATACACCCACGACTAGGGACTTTGAAGGATGTACTTATGGACTACCATGTCCCCACTAGTATGATCCGCATCACAGTCCAGGTAGTCAAGTACACATCCTAAGGGCTTTACCAACATGTAACAGAGAGACAATCAGTGTACACGTTAAGGTAAAGATCAACCAGATAGCATACTATCATGTCGAGCAAGAAAGTCCTCCCTATATATGTCCCAGCATCTACTACAATATACATCCTATGTACAGTAATGGCCTCTAGGGCATACATATAACTAACAACCCGTACATACCCTTGACTTTGGCCAAAATAGTAGTACGACTGCCCCAAACCAACGCATCCATCTATGCTGCATATGAATACCCAACAGCTACCAATCACTGTGCCTTGACTTTGGCCAACATACACAGCTTGAATACTATTGACCACCCATATGAAACGACGGAGGGCTACGAATGTTTTCTGGCGAAAACCTTTAACGTAATGAACTTGATATCGTTGAAGGAACGGATAGCTTTTAAAAATATAGTGACGAAAACCTTTGCTAAAGAGGTCACTCCCGGTGAAGGGATCTCAGCTCTTTCCCCGTAGAATAAGGTGCAGGATATTCCAACTGAATACCACGATGCAAAGCAAAAGTAATCGGCTAAAGTGAAGTCAATGCCCTGACGCAAACTTTTTGTCCAAGGGGTCACTCCCGGTGAAGGGATCTCGGCCCTTGCCTCGTTGACTGAGGAGCAGGATATTCCAACTGAATACCACGATGCAAAACAAAAGAGAACTTCCTTGCAATAACAGCTTTTTGAAAAGTGTTCCAACAACATCAGATTAGGTTTGTTTTTAACTTGCATTGATCCGAATCAACGCAGTCCCATCAATTGATCACACCGCAAAGAACGAAAATATATTGATGTACGTATATGCCATCCGCATTCGCCACTGGGTCCCGTCATTACCCGTTAGGTTAGCTAACTAACGACAGAGCGGGGACTGGACTAGCGTGGATGCAAAACATATACAACATCTACTAATATATATACCAATATATAATATTTCGCTCAAGGCGTGATAAAAAATGCAACATCATAGAAATGTACAACATCACAGAACAATACAGATATCTGGGATCCCCCGGTTTCACAGAGCCACTACTGAAACCCGACGTTCCCCTGGTCGTGCGGATAGCCTGTGCAATGAAATCCTAGACCCCTACGGGCGCGGCAAGTTACCCGCCAAAACCTGAAGCGAGGCAGCCCTCTTCAGCGACGTGAATGGACCACCCGACACTTCATGGAATCCGGTAACTTGGGCACCCCTCCTGGGTCAACCTGTAACCCCTACGAGTGCGGCAAATAGCCCGCCAATCCTAGAGTGAAGCCCCCTCCGTCTCAATGCCATGAGATGCGGGCTTGTTGCCATCTAGAACCCGGCTATCCGTGCACCCCACCTTGGGGTAATCCTAGTACAGAAAGTAAAATATACATACAATTGGTACATCGACCGCAACCTGGTCGTGCCCCAAAAGAATAATACAAACAGGCAGTGACGGCAGTCCACATGTCGGACGCTCGCCCCGCAATATCAAATGTACATAATACAACAAAATTGTACTATCATTGCATCCAGACTATCCCCCACGACCAATCCACAACATCACAGCATAACACAGAACATCAACATGAATGTCACGTTCGCAAATCTGTCTAACCGGGCTATAGCAGTTAGACAGGATTTACCGATCAAGTGACATTCACGGTCGCAGATATAATGTAAATACTGTGAACCAATGTGTTTAAAATATCCGATCGATCAAATTTACCAAGTGGGCCCCAAAGCACTACTGTAGCACTTAAAGAAATTCTTGGCCCAAAAATAATATTCCAAAACCCCTATTTTCATGTCCAAGTCCCTCTGTAAAAATTTGGTCGAGTGAGGAGGCTAAGTGGCGGCGGAACCGCGGCCCAAGTATGGGTTTGGCCGCGGTTCCGCGGTGATATGGTGAGATCACGAGACCAAATTTTAACAGAGGGCTTAGAATTCCATGCACAGTATTCTGAAACAACCTGAAAAATTTTTGGACCCCAAAAAATTTCGACAGAAAGTGATGCTCTTGGAAAATGCGGTTTTGGAATTTTGTTCAATCGGAAATGTAAAACACATTAGACAAAGCTAAACTATGTTAATGGCGAGGCTCTGATACCACTGTAAGTGCACGGCAGCGTCCCGACCGTCAATCCGACGCCGGAATGCGGAAGCGATGCTAAACTTTGATTTTTCAAACCAGCACCACCGCGCACTATAAACCCGGATCGTGCCATTAAACTAATTCTAGCTATCTACAAGATGGGGAAGAGAGATATACCGAGCGATCCGTGTCCTCCGGTCTTCTCGCCGTCGTCCCGATCTCCCGCGGAATGTCCGGTCCCCACCTCCTCGCCGGAAGGGCACCACGTTGCCTGCTTCTTTTACGGGCTCCCACCTCTATACCGAGGCAACTCGGGCACGAAGTTGGCGAGCCGACATGCCCAAGGTTTGCTGTAGAATGTGTGTAGAACTCATGTCTCATTTAGGGTAGTGGATGTTGCCATTTGGTGGAGGGATGAATTATGGAGTTGAACTTGGGAATTTTGGTGAAGCAAAAATGATATGAGATGAACCAAAAGACCCACACCGAATTGGACAGCCCCTTCCTCTTTAGTGGCCGGCAATATGCTTGAATGAATGAGAATTAGGAGTGAGAGAAAAGTCAAGGGGGGAGGAAGCTATCATCCAAGAGAGAGAAAGTGTTGTGATGATAAAACCATGATCACAAAACAAGAACCTCACTCCAAAAATTTAATCATATCCAACAAAGGTCAAGCTATCATGAAAACTATCATGAAGCAAAAAGTCAAGTGATCATGACACAACTAAATGCAAAGACCACCCTCCACAAATGCTTATTTGCACAAATGCAAATAAGCCCTCCTCCACCAATCTTCGGCCAATGAAGGATACAAAGAAATATGGCCGAAACGGAAACCAAACTGGCAACTCCAGAAAACTGGTCCCGTAATAAATTACAGGAAAACTCCGATACTGTGCATACACACCCGCATCTGTATTCCGACCGGATACAAATGCAATGAGACAAAATCTATACTGTACAATACTAGGATCCGGCTTAAACCAAAGCCGGCTAGTAATATCCGTCTGATCCTGATCCGTGCAATACCGCACGTATCTGATCGAACTCTGCCATATATCCATACGGCCTCTAGTACTAACCGTCCGATCCTCATCCGTGCAATACCGTACGTATCTGATCGAACCGTGCCATATCTCCATACGGCCTCTAGTACTAACCGTCTGATCCTGATCCATGCAATACCGCACGTATCTGATCGAACCGTGTCATATCTCCATACGGCATCTACAGCGTTTCGCCCGAAACTTGAGTAACTGAATGTGGGGGACTCTAAAGACTCGTCAATACTATGGCTGTGGATTTAACCACTAGCACGTTAGAGGTATTAGCCATACGTGACGGGCCACCAGCTATTGACCAAAAGGGACGTCGATGAGCGAACTCATCCTGACACCCTACTGAGCCTGTCAGTGACAATATCCGTACAGTCCGTTCCGTTCGTCTATGAGCATGGCATGGCGGGACTAGAGAGTTGGTAAAAGTCAGACCCCCAAAAGCGGTACAAGTCGTGTCGGAGTGTAGCCCAGAACACCCTGAGATACTACTGGAATACCTACCAGTAAATCTCCTGCCTTGGCCAAGGACTTCGTGTAATGGCTCTCCTAGACACAGCGCGACCTCACCCCCAATACCGGGAGAGACGAACCCCCAAAGATCCGCTCACTGCCTCTATGTGGCTCGGGACTGTACCCAACTAAAACCCGTTTTCACGTCTCCTTTGAGCGTGGTAGGGTAGTAATCAAAGAACAGTGGGAACTCACACTAGACAAATGACGATCCCCAGGTCGATGAACTAATATGTACACATGTCGCCAGGGAACTGCTATCTGACGTCAGGTATAAGACCAACTAGCATGTTCCCGGCGAGTCCTGTCCGGTGTACTCATAACCCAATGAGCACCTGTATATATCTTAGGTGAACCAACTGACACAAGTAGCTTGTGAGACCGGCCACCGCCCCTCGTCGGGGTCTCGACTGTATACACTAGTCTACTCTGGAGTATCGATGCCCTGTCTCGAAACTCCCACGACTAGGGACCTTTTAAGGATATGCTTATAGACTACCAGCTCCCACGTATATGATCGCCCTCATACTGCCGGCAGTCAAGCAAGAATCCTAAGGGCTCTATCAACGTGCAATAGTGACCTGTAAGGTCACCTAAAGCAGTACACGATGATAAAGGTAAACCAGATTGCATACTATCATCTCGAGTAAGACTGTCCTACCAGGATAGGTCCTCCCTCAATCATTGCAATCACGTGCCTGTGATCCAATAATTGACTCTGAGGGCACCATCTCCAACAATCTCCCACTTGCACTCAAGGCTAATTATTGCGATGTCGCATACTCACAGCCCGTGTGATACCGAACACCCAACTCCTCTACTAGTCAGTCTCACAAAGCTCGTTTGTGAAACTATTGCGTTCGAGGAATAGCCTCAACGAGTGGATCCGCTTTGATGTTTCTTTCTATGTCTCTCTATATCTCAAGTTCGCGGAGAAACCTATCTCCCGAAATGAGCAATACCTGTCTTAGAATGTGTCTGGATGTCTGATGAGACCTAGCTCATAAATGAACTCCAAATCCAAACTTCTTAGACTGTATCGTCAACTGAAATTAATCAGTATCCTGTGCCATGCCTCCCTCAGTATTGCCTTGGACCACCTGTCCAAAATACTGCCCCTCGTCAGAAAGAAAAACTATAATTCTGACAACCTCCTTGTCGTCCATGTCACCTTAGAAGCCTGGAATGATAACTGTCTCCCGAATGAGGCTGTCGTTATCATATCCTTAGAACATCCACTTATGTTCTAAAACTGCTTCCGACTGTTTCTCCAGGTTTGGATCAATGTCAACTTATTGTATTTAGTGCAAGAACAATATCTGGTGTAGTACTTGACATCTCATGATTGACTCAATTGCCTGAGCAAGTGATCTGCGCCCATGTATTGTATACGGTTTTATAGAATATATCATCTAGACCATAGAGAAGTTATAGGAGAACATGTAGCATACACCTGTAAGGAGAAGCCTGCAGATGGTATACTCCAAGTGGGACGGATGGTATACTTGTCGACTTCTATGTCACGATGGTAACCTATGGATAGTGCATGGTAAGTTACTTTTCATTATGAATTCACCATAGGACGGTTTGGGTATTAGTTTGAAGTCATCTCGGACATAGGTAATAGTTTAAAGTCATCTCGGATTTGGATATTAGTTTAAAGTCATATTGGACATGAGTAGTAGTTTAAAGTCATTTCGGATATGGGTATTAGTTTAAAGTCATCTCGAACGTGGGTAGTAGGGCGGTATAATAGTTGACTTCTGTGTCATGAAGGTTGGCTTCTATACCGCGACAGATGCCCGTGGATTATATATGATAGGTTAGCCATTAATGTAACCCTACCATAGGGCAGTTTGGATTTATAGGTATTTGTTTAAAGTCATTTCAGATATGAATTTTAGTCTAAGGTCATTTCATATCAGGATTTTAGTTTAAAGTCATTTCGGACGTATGTATTAATTTAAGGTCATCTCGGACCATGGTATATGTTGTCATGGGTGGCTTAAAGTAAGTTAGGATGTTTTTTAACTTCTATATCACGACGGATGCCTATGAATAGCATATGGTAGCCAATTTTAGACTAGCTATAGAGCAATTTATATGGCTGTGTTCTGGTTGGTGTTTGACTTCAATGTCACATAGAGTTGGTTTTTGTGCCACGATGGTTGCCGTGGATTGTATACAGCATGTTGATATAATGTAACCTACTATAAGGCAGAATAGGTTTTGGTATATAGACTTATTGACTTCTGTGTCACGACAGTTTGCTTCTATGCCACGATAGTTACCCATAAGTCCCCCATAGGGCAGGATTCCTGTTTCAGGGACGCAGTGGTCCATGAATCCAGTTTAGAAACTTGGGGGTCCGCTGACAGGGTTTCACATGTATATTAGTTTAAAGTCATTTCAGACATGTGTATTAGTTTAGGGTCATCTCGAACCATTGGAGGCCCATTGGCATAAATTTCAAATGTATATTAGTTTAAACTCATTTCGAACATAAATATTAGTTTGAGGTCATCTCGGACCAAACGGTTGGTTTCTATGCCACAATGGTAGCCCGTGGATGGTATATGACAAGCTATTTTGCTTACCATAGGGCAATTGATATGGTGTAGTTTTTCATATGATAAGTGTCAAAATGAGTTTGATGGAAAGTGCGAGGACCTATGGAGGGTGCCGCCGATGAGTTTTGGTAGGGACAGGGACCTTTGGGGGTGCCGCCGTCGAATTTGGTAGGGGCGAAGACCTCTGGGGTCGTCGACAATGATTGTTAGAAGCGATGGGCCCGCCAAGGGGTCGCCGAAGTTGATTTGGTAGGTTTGGGGTCCGCTAGGGGGTCGCTGCTATCGAGTTTCGGTAGAAGCGGGAAGTTCTCGGGGTCGTCGCCATTGATTTAGTAGGTGTGGGGTCCTCTAGGGGTCGCCGCCATTGAGTTTAATTGGGGTCGTGGAGCTTTGGATGCCACCGCCAGCAGTTGATTTCATGGGGGTACCTGCCGATGGTTATGATATTAAAAAAAATATTTAAATCTGTCATGTGGTTCATGTCCGTTATATATGTGCACATTTGTTCATTTTCAATCCATGAATACGTCTATGGAGTCCATTATAATGACAATCTTATGGAGGATAACTTGAACGAGTATCCGTATACATGGGGATAACTCCGAAGAGCATCCAAAAGGAAATAACTTTTGCAAGTATCCTATAATTGAGTTTTAAAGCCGCATGAGGCTTATTACAAAATTTAAAGTTCATCGAACAGTTTGAAATGGAGCTGTTAACTTTGCATTTCACGGATAACTCTTTTTCGAGCATCCCAAGGATCCTTTGTTTTGAAGCAATTGAAGTACGCATCATTGGAGCATAAGAAATTGCAGAGAAGAGGAGATCTGCAGATCCATACTTACATTTGTTCAAACTCTTCTTCTCTTCTTATTTGAAACTTGGACTTTTAGGTGTTTCTTGATATTTTTCAGTGCTCCAGCATCGGTTCTCGGTAAATTTTGTGATTGAGAGTGATTTTGAGCACTTCACCTCTCTCCAATGCAAAAGGAGAAGTTTTTATAGTCCCATGGGTGTTTAGAACTGTGGCCACCAATGTGGGCCACGATTGAGGACGTGGGCGCGTAGCTCGCCGTCCCTTTTCACTTCATGGGTGCCTCCTGCCATCGGGGACCCCTCTAAGGAGCAGCGAGGGCTTTTGTTTGAGGATTTAGCGAAGACCCCATTAACGTCGGGACCCGTTGTTTGATGATGTGGCAGAGACCCTATGTCAGGGGCCCCATTGAGCATGGCAGAGAAGGTCTCGTGTCGGGGACCCTTTAGAGGCTTGCAGGAGCCTCTTAGCATGACGGGGGAGCCCTCTTTTGGGTTGGTAGCGGGAGCCATCTTTTGGCTTAGTAGCGAGGATCTTTATGTCGAGAATCCCTTTGGGTGCCTTCATGGGCATTTAAACCGAGTTTGATGGCTCAAGTAGCTTTATTAGGTGGGCATATTCTTTCAGAGACTGTAAGTTTGGGGAGCAGACACAAGTGTTGTCATCCAAAGCGGAACCAATCTCATCTAAAATGGGCTTACTCAATAAAATAATTAAAATAGCTCTGTCTGGTATTTTTATAGAGGTCAACGGTGTAATCAGCGAGTAATTAGCTATTGATGCCGCTAAACAACTTCTCATTTTGTTTGTTGTTCCACTAACAGCATAGTCATAATGAAAGTTAGAATAAAATATATTGACAAGATGCTTTTTTATGTTGTCTCTTTCTTTTAAATAGGATGGTATCCAATAGATTTATTATTGACCTCATCTTATGCTGTATAGCCCTGCAGCTTGGTTGTAGGATTGGTTTAATAATATTTTATTACCGAGTTAGAATGAGAATTTTGACCATTGAACATTAATATTATCATGTGTAGGTTCAGTTCTTCCAAGTGAAGCAAATATTGGTACCAATCATACTTCAGAAAGCTGCTTTTAACTGTAAAAGAGAACCTGAAAACAATTGCTCTGCAGGTAACATTCAAATAAATATTGGTTTTAACAAATAACTTTTAGTGCTGGCGAGGCTTGTTCGATCTCTAACAATCGTACATATCGTAATATAAAATTTTCATATATTGCCTATGAATTTTCAATAATGCTTGATTATATCGAAGTCATTGTGCGCGTGAGCAAATTATTGAGTTCATCACTCAATTCCCATGCAAATTATTTAAATTTTCAATAATGACATAGTTTACAAATTATTTACTATGATGATGGTTTCTGTGAGAAAAATGTGTATATTTCATTATTTCTCTTAATGTTATTCTCTTTAAATTTACTGCTTCATGTAATTTTTTATTTTTTGTTTTCACTCCCCGGTGAGAAAACAGACATTTTCCAAACATTTTTGTCTTTATAAGCTGGTTTTATCTTTGGTTGTTCATATAGGTCAAAGCATATATTCCATACTCTGTCTGCCATCATATATAACGAATGAATTTGTATTATTTATGAGAGGATTATTACTCGCACTATCCGCATAATGGCGAGTACGGAGTAAGTCCTAGTATCATATTTATTATAGTTCTTCAAAATATTACAGAACTCCTAATATGTGCACAATTTTTTTACATGAATCTGATGGAGATTTGCTGAATAAGAATTTTCTTACATTTGATCTCTCTGGTGTATTGTGTCACTGATAAAGAATGGATGTATATGTATGAGAATTATTTATTTATTTTGATTTTACATGCATCGGGTTTGCTAGCTCGACCTCCAGCTCCTCGGCCTGCTGGGTTCGATACTGACTTTCATGATGAGCATAATGGTAGGTTGTCCGGTAAATCCTAGCTAATTTGGGGATGCTAGCTACTCATTTAGAGATTGATACCGACATGTAATTTACTTATGTTTAAATGTAAAAGAGAAATTCTAAACTTTTAGTTTTTTGAGTAATTAGATATGATGCCAGGAATCAACTTCTCGTTTTGTTTGTTGTTCCACTAACAGCAATGTCATGATGAAAGCTGGACAATAATATATTTCGACAAGATGCGCCTTTTATGCTGTCTCTTTCTTTTAAATAGGATGGTATCGAATATATTTATTATTGACCTCTTTCATTAAGGCCCTGATTGGTTATGGAGTTAGATTAATTGTGGTTTATTTTTAAGTGAAGGCAGAGAGGATGCAAACTACGGTTTGCAAACTCCAAACTCCAAAAATGGATTATAAAACCTTGTTCAGATTAAACATAACTGCAGTTTCTCATGTTTTAGGCTGAGATAACTAGCTACAGTTATCTCGACTTTAAAACCGTTGCCGGACATGGCAAAGTTAGCTTTTGGAGTTAAGTTTTGCCACCCTTAGGGAACTGAAGCTTAGAAACTTAACTCGGTCCCCAAACAGCTCCTTAAAAATGAAGAAGTTATTATTGACCTCATATCATGATGTAAAGCCCCTTCAGCTTGGTTGAAGGAATGGTTTAATAATATTTTATTACCAAGTTAGAATGAGAATTTTGACCATTGGACAATAATATTATCATGTGCAAGTTGAGTTCTTACAAGTGTGGTACCAATCATGAAATCAGAAAGCTGCATTAAACTGCAAAAGAACCTGAAGAACAATGACTCTGCAAGTAACTTTCAATAAATATTAATGTTGACAAATAACTTGCATTAGAAACTTGATACCTTTTAAGAAGGATGACTCTATATCATCAACCGATCTTAAAACTGCCAAGTCTCGAGTTTACTATCAATTACGTAAACCAAAGAAAAATGTGTGAGCAGAGCTCATATGCTTACCGAAATGATCATGTACATGCATTCTTCTTTTCTTATACTTGATGCAAGCTTGTTAGAATTAGTTTTCATTTGGATAGCTATAATTAACTTCGTCCTTTTAGTAGTATCATCATGCATCAAACTATATTCATTTCCATATGTGCATTATTCTTTGTCTTTTTAATTCAACCTTGAGTGAAAGATCTTTGTCTATACAAAATTTACGAGTAGTTTACCAATCATTTACTATGATAATTAATTTCGTTGGGAAATATATCTGTCGTCACCTTGTTTATATTTCTTTTAATATTATTTTGTTCCAAATTCTTGCTTCATGTAATTTTTATTTCTTTTACTCCTGGGTAAGAAAATAGACAGTTTTTCAAACATTTTTGTCTTTATAAGCTGGTTTTATCTTTGCTTGTTCACAAGAGCTCAAAGCATATATTCCATGCTCTGTCTGCCATCATATGTATAATTATATTGTTCTCTATATTATGTTGCATTATTTATAAATTGATATCCCTTATTTTATTGCAGTTTCTTCGTCGAATAGTTGGATACTATCCTTCGAAATACTATAAAATACTATTAGATGCTGCGATGCAAGCCGGTATAGAGACAAATATTGAAATACTTCTCGGATTTCTAGAGGTGTGGCCCCTTAATCTCTCTATATTTTTCATTTCTAATACTGAAATTAAATTATTACGATGCATTTAAATATACTCTTAGTTTGATTAAACATCTTTTGGAGGGTACTTTGAATTATCCTTCTGTACTAATTGTGAAATTAAGGCAAAAATAAAGTAAAAATATGGGGAAAATTGCATGCATGCATTATTTTCCAAATACATTCTCATGATCTAGGATTCATTATCAAAAAATTTACATAAAAATAAAAATAAAAAACATCCTCAATTCATAACCAACTTTATGTTAATCGTTTGATCATTTGTTTCATCTAAATACATTTTTAACATATACTTAAAAAATCTCTAACTATTCTCATGCTCAAATAAAAATGAAGCCCAAGCACGAACATTCGCCATCAAAATATTTTGATGGGCTATTCCCAACGGATCCTAGAATTTTCTACACGAATATAGATTCCCAGCCGATCATTCATATTACCAATATATTTATATCCTATGAAATATAGAAGTATACTTGCTATATTTAGTATAATATATTCTTGAGTTTTTCCCATATAGAGACTTACTATTTTAAGCTTTTTATTTATATATATATAAAGACATAATATACTCTTTCTATCATGAATAACAACTCTCTCAAAATCTTACACTCCGAACGATTATACTCCTAATCGTTCTTCATCTTCCTCCTAGAAGAAAAAATGATAAAGACTCTAGAATAAATTATACTAAATATAGCAGGTATATCACTATATTTAATGCCCTTAAACTCACGACGGACCGAGAACTGAGAGTTCTAAGAAATAACAAATCTTGAAATGGATGAACATCTTTAATGTAGTTGAGAAAGATCGGGATTTGTTCGAGAAAGAGACGTCAAAACTTGATATTGTAGAGAGAAGACGACTGAAGAGCTTGACAAATGGACGATCGGTGGACGTCAAAATGAGACGTTAAAGAGAAGCCGTCTCTTAAAACCTAACCCTATTTTTTTGCTACCCTCGTTGCACCGTCGACCCTCTTCTTCTTCTGCCGTCCACCATTGACTGTTGGAGATAGTGCCCTCATAGTCAATTATTGGATCGCAGGTATGTGATTGTAATGATTGCGGAGGACCAATACCGGTAGGACAGTCTTACTCAAGATGATAGTATGCTATCTGGTTTGCCTTTTATCAGTCGTGTACATGTTCAGGTGACTGATTATATGTTACACTTTGATAGAGCCCTTAGGATCTTGCTTTACTACCAACAGTATGATGGCGATCATATACGTGAGAGTTGGGTAGTTTATATGCATATCCTTAATTGTGGTCCCTAGTCGTGGGAGTTTCGAGACAGGGCATCGATACTCCGGAGTAGACTAGTGTGTACAGTCGAGACCCCGACGAGGGGCGGTGGCCGGTCTCACAAGCCACTGGTGTCAGTTGGATCACCTAAGATGTATACATGTGCTCATTAGGTTATGAGTACACCGGACAGGACTCGCCGGGAATCTGCTAGTTAGTACTATATCTATCGTCAGATAGCAGTTCCCTGGTGATATGTGTACAGGTTAGTTCATCGACCTGAGGTCGTCATTTGTCTCGTGTGAGTTCCCACTGTGCTTTGATTTCTACCCTACCACGGCTCAAAGGAGTCGTGCAAACAGGTAGTTTTTGGGTACAGTCCCGAGCCATATGGAGGCACGTGAGCGGATCGGCAGGGGATTCGTCTCTCCCGGTATTGGGGGCGAGGTCGTGCTGTGTCTAGGAGAGCCATTACACAAAGTCCATGGCCATGGCAGGAGATTTACTGGTAGGTACTCCAGTAGTATCTCAGGGTGTTATTGGGCTACACTCCGACACGACTTATACTGCTATTGGGGGTCTGACGTTACTAGCCCCCTAGGCAGATATGTGATACTCATAGACGAACGGACCGGACTGTATATACATTGTCACTGTTAGGCTCAGTAGGGTTTCTGGATGAGTTCGCTCATTAGCCTCCCTTGAGGTCAGTCCATGGGCAGCCGTTACGCATTGATAGTGCCGCTGACGGTTTGTGGTTAAACCCACTGCCAGGGTACTGACGAGTCATTAGAGTTCCCCACAGATAGTTTCCCAAGTTCGGGCGAAACGTTGTAGAGGCCGTATGGTTTTATGGCAGGGTTCGGAAAATGCACGTGCGTTTACGCACGTGTTATTTTTCGGGCAGATGATACTGGTCGGTTTTGGTTTAAGCCGGATCCGAGTATTATATTGAGTAGGTATAATATCTTTGTCTCAGTTGCATTTGTATTCGGTTGTAATACAAATGCGAGTATATTTATACAGTTACGGGGTTATCCTGAAAGTCGTTTCAGGATCACTTTTGGAAGTTGCCAGTTTCCAGTTTTCTATCAGCCGTCTTTTAACATTCGGTTAAAGACGGATTTATCTTTTCTTGGATGAGGGTGTGTCATGCTTCTAGAAGGTTCTAGAAAGGGTGACTTGGCATGGTGAGTCATTAGTGTATTAATGGAGCCATTAATGCAATGGTGACTAGGTTAATGAATCACCATTTGCATTAATGAGGTTTTGTTTGCTTAAAGATATTTTTCTTGTGTTCACACATGATATTTCTTTCTTATGGTCACCCTCTTCTCTCCTACACTCACCCCCCCTATATATGGCCGGCCCCTCCTCTCTCTCACACTCACTTGATGTTTCACTTGAAAAGGTTATGATGGATTTTGGGGTGTATGGAATTCACAGCTCATTTCATTCCATCACCCGATTCTCTCGGCAACTTCATTAACCGATCGTCCACGGACTTGGACGAAGTGAGACAAAGTCATCTACTCATTCTCTACATCATTCTTGGTCGTCTCTTTTAGCAAACTTGACGACCGAGTTGCCTCAAGTCAGAGGCGGGAGCCCGTTTAAAGAATCAGTGACGTGGTGCCACCTGGACGAGCAGATCGGAGATCGACGAGATCGGAGCAGCCGCAACGGAGCGTGGGATGATGGTTAAAGAACGAAGGACTCGGATCGTTCGGTATAACCTTTCTACACTCTTTACAGTTTGTTAGTTTAGCAATAATGGCAGATCCGGGTTAGAGTATACGATAGCGCCAGTTAAAAAGTTTTTGTTCCGTATTTGGCGTCTGTAGACTGCCGGGGCGCTACCGTAGACTTACAGTGGTATCAGAGCCTCACCATTTTGCTATACTAACTTGTGCTAACGAGTTTAAAATATCGATCGAACCGAAAATCAAAAACTGCAAAATCCAATTTCTGAGTTTCTGTCGATTTTAAAAGGGTTCCAAAATTAATTTTATACATCACAGAAAATTCAGCAGGCTTTTCTAAGAACACCGACAAAATTTGGGCTCGTGATTCCACCAAACCGCCGCGGAAACACGGCCAAACTCATGGTTTGGCCGCGCATCCGCGGCCACTTGGTGAGATCATGCTCCCAAATTTGTACAGTGTGTTCTCCTCTGGAAATTGGGGTTTTTGGTATATATCTTTTGGGCCCAGGTTTTGTTACTGTTCACCAGATTTGCGTGGGGCCCACTTTGTGATATTTAGTCGATCGAAATTTAAACATGTTAGTTTACAGTGCTTACATTATATCTCTGACCGGGAATGTCATTTGATCGGTAAACCGCGTCTGATTGCTATAGTTCTTTTAGACGGGTTTGCGAACGTGACATTCGCGTTGATGTTCTGTGTTGTGCTGTGATGTTGCGGATTTGTCGTGGTGGATAGCAGTGTGCAATGGTAGTGCAGTTTGAGTTTATTTGTACATTTGATATTGCGGGGCGAGCATCCAACTTGTGGACTGCCGTCACTGCCTGTTGTATAATATTCTTTTGGGGCACGACCAGGTTGCGGTCGATGTACCTGTTGTACTATTTTTCATTACTGTACTAGGTTTTGCCCCGTGACGGAGTGTACGGATAGCCGGGTTCTGGAGGGGCAACGGGTCCGCATCTCATGGCTTTGAGAGACAGAGGGGCCCCACTCTAGAATTGGCAGACTATTCGCCGCACTCGTAGGGGGTACAGGTTGACCCAAGGAGGGGTGCCCAAGATTACCGGATTCCGTGAAGTGCTGGGTGGTCCATTCACTATGCTGTAGGGGGCTGCCACGCTTCAGGTTTTGGCGGGTAATTTGCCGCACCCATAGGGGTCTAGGTTTCATTGCACAGGCTATCCACACGACAGGGGAACATCGAGTTTCAGCAGCGGCTCTGTGAAACTCGGGGATCCCAGATTATCTGTATTGTTCTGTGATGCTTATTACTTTTCTGTAATGTTGCATATTATCACGCCTGGAGCGATTATTGCATATTGGTTTATATACTATTAGATGTTGTATATGTTTTACACCCGCGCTAGTCCAGTCCCCGCTCTGTCGTTAGTTAAGTAACCTAACGGGTGATGACGGGACCCAGTGACGAATGCGGATGGCATATACGTACATTTTATTTTCGTTCTTTTCTGGTGTGATCGATTGATGGGACTGCGTTGATTCTGATCAATGCAAAGTAAAGCAAACCTGTTTACAGTTGTTGAAACAAATTTAAAATGTGTTATTGCAAAGACGTTTCCTTTTGTTATGCATAGAGATATTCAGTGGAATATCCTGCACCTCATTCGACGGGGCAAGGGTTGATATCCCTTCACCGGGACTGACCCCTTGGGCAGAAGTTTGCGTCAGGGTAATAACTTCACTATAGTCGATTACAAGTTGCTTTGCATAGCGGTATTCAGTGGAATATCCTGCACCTCATTCCATGAGGAAAGAGCCGAGATCCCTTTACCGGGAGTGACCTCTTTAGCAAAAGGTTTTCGCCACTATATTTTAAAAAGCTATCAGGTTCCTTCAGCGATATCAAGTTCACTACGTTAAAGGTTTTTCGCCAAAAACCAGCCGTAGCCCTCCGTCACTTCTTTTGGGTATTCAGTAGTATTCAAGCTATGTATTTTGACCAACGCCAAGGCATAGTGTTTGGTAGCTGCTGGGTATTCAATTGTTGCATAGATAGATGAGTTGGTTTGGGACAGCCGTTCTGCCATTTTGACCTAACGCCAAGGGCATGTGCGGGTGGGTTCAAATTAACAAGATAGTGATGGGTAGAACTTGGCATGTGACTTATGACATTTTGACCTAACGCCAAGGTTATAAGAGCATGGGTCAAAAACTATATCGGGAGTTTCTAAAGAAACTGAAACTTGCCAAGTATGCGCATACCTTCTGGAGTATGAGTAACGTGGATGCATTCCATCACGTTATCATGCGATGAGAGTTGGATCCCGATTCCCACTGATGAGTTGGTTTACTCTTCGGGTGATCCCGATTGATTCTTCTTTCTGGTTTGGAGGAGAATTTGACAGGACAGTGGGAGGTTTCCGGATTAGATAAAGTGATAACCATTCTGATCTAGGTTAGAGTGCACGCAGAGTGTTTCTTTTCTCTCTCTCTTTGGCAGCGACCTTTGACCGACCCTAGACTATGAATCAGTGACCAAGTTGACCGAACCTTCTTAAAATACTGGCTTTTGGATTGTCTATGTTGCATAAGTCATTGCCACTCCTTCTTTTACCCTTTGTATTTCTCAGAACACCCGTATTACTACGGACATCCACTTCCATTGGATAGATCCATCGTATGGTTATATACGAACTCGAAGGGACTTCTTCGAGGATGGATCCAGGTTCAGGAGAAATATAATTGGTTTATTCAGTTGTCTTTTATTATCACCTTCTCTCAGGTTGCGAGGGCTCCTTGGTTTAGGAGAGTACACCTATTACGCTTATTGGATAGTCTTATTCCAAACCATAGACAGGTGCCGAAAGGTAGGGAATGAAGAAAACCAATTAGCCTAAGTAGGGTGTGCAGAAGGTAATATGTAAAGACAAAATGAAAGGGATTAGAAAGAGGGCAAAGTAAATTACGACTAATATCATTCACGACCAAACCTCGTACTTCATCGCCACTCCTATTTCACCTTTAAAAGAATAAGGTATTATTCAGTTGACTTTTATCATCACCTTCTCTCAAGATATGAGTACTCCTTGGTTTAGGAGGGTACACCTATTATGCTTACTGGATAGTCTTCTTCCAAACCATAGGCTGGTGCCGAACGGTAGGGAAGGAAGAAAACCATTTAGCCCAACGATGGTGTACAGAAGGTAACGACTAAAGACAAATAAATGGATTTGGAGAGATGGCAAATAGACATACGGTTGAAGTCATGAATTGGATTATGGAAGAGGCATTGCTATGAATACCAGGATACCCCAACGAAACATTTTCATGTTTCAGTGCATTGTTAAAAGAAAACTGTTTTCCCGATTGGGTACTTACTCCAAGGGTATGTATTTACTAGGTTTCATTCTCATATCTGTATGGTTTTACAGATGATGAGTGGGAGTAAGTTATTGGGAATAAGGTAATTATCCTCATTATATCGGAATTCGTTGTAATTGGTGATATTTGAGGAAATAGCCAGGGTACAGTTTTCAACCTACGACGCACATGTTTTGAGTTGTTTAAACTCAGCGGACTTATACAGAGTATTATATGTTGTCCAAGTGTCCATCAGGACAAAGGGGTAGGTCCTCGTACTATGTTCTGTTTACTTATGACTTCTCTAGTTTTTAGACAAGTGTTTCGTAGAAATACAAGGTCTAAGTTTTGAGAAGTTGTGGGTATAAGAATAAAGTAGAGAACCAGGTGTCACAAGTATCGGGATTCTTCAAAGAGATCGAAGATGTAGATTCTTGTGATTGGTATTCAGATAATAGTGATGGTTTTGAGAAACGTATTTCTCTTTCAGGTTACTCATAATTGGATGGATTCCTAAGTTGAGTAATGTTGATTAGCCTCTTTCCATTAAGTTGATATGCACTGGAGACAGCTGCATGATTTGAATATGGTTCCAATTAAATAAGTGCCAAAGTTTCTATATTGGATATAGAATAGTTCGTACCTTAAAAGATGTTAAGGTACGGGGAGTTGTCCAGCTTATGCTTAAAACCAGACTCTGGACAACTCAGGGCACGTTTCTGTAATGGCTGTTTGTGGGTTGACCCTGGCTATGACGAGGGTTGATTTTCTACCATTTGGAAGATCAATAGTGATATTGTTCTTGACTCGCCACAGTTTTAGTAAAATGGATCTTTTTCAGAAAACAGTAGTGGGAGTATGGTAGAACTGGAAGTGATTCCAGAACCGCGAACGATTACGGAAAATTTAATAGGACCTATATATTCAATCAGGTTTGACATTCCAATAGCCACTCCGCAGATATGGTGGGTAACCTCAGACACCCGAGAGGTACTTCGGTAGCCTCAAGGACGGTGACAGGGAGGTTCTTATCTACCCAGACTTGACACTACTGTTGTTCCAGGCTATGAGACCCGGTAGGAGGGTTGTCGAAATCAGTGGGAGCAGCGGAAGCATAGTGGGCAAGATACTTATATCTATTTATAGACTTGAGCAGTTATAGCGGAGATAGATCATCTAATTTTGATGTGACAGTCATGGGTTTGACTTCAATCAGGATAGGGGATGGATCTGTTAAGAAGGTAGTAGGGTGTGATGTCATGGTATCTGGATGACATACACAGAGTAGGAAGTAAAATTCCTATACTACGATCGGTTGTACTGTGGTCGTCACACAGTTGTTTTTCCAGACAGGATATGGATATAATATTTGACATTCTGGTTTCTGGATCTATGGTTTTAGATCTGGATTTGGGTAGTTTCCCAATGTGGGTACTTTGACAGTATTCTAATGGTTTTTAGAATAGATGACTCCTAGCATGGTGGTGTACCTGCAGGTGATGGAGTCACCCTCTCTAAAGATGTCTTACAGACTAAAGGGGAGAGGGATGTGCATGATTGGCAGATCACTTACTTAGGCAATTGAGTCAATCATGAGATGTCAAGTACCACATCAAATGTTGTTTTTGCACTAGATGAAATAAGTTTGTATTAATCCAATCCTGAAGAAACATAAGGAAGCAGTTATAGAACATAAGTATATGTTCTACGGATTAGATGACGGCAGCCTCCTTCGGGAGACGGTTATCATTCCAGGCTTCAAGGGTGACATGGTTGACAGAGTGATTGTCAGAGTTATAGTTTTCCCTCTGACGAAGAGGGACAATATTATGGACAGGTGGTCCAAGAGGATACTGTGGGTGGCATGGTGCCGGATACTGATTAGGTTCAGTGATCGATACAGTCTAAGAAGTTTGGATTTGGAGTTCATTTATGAACTAGTTCCCATCAGATATCCAGACATATTCTAAGACAGGTATTAATCGATTCGGGAGATGGCTTTCTCCGCGAACTTGAGATTTAGAGAGACATAGAAAGAAACATCTAGGCGGATCCACTCACTGAGGCTATTTCTCGAACACAATAGTTTTACAAACGGGCTTTATAAAATTGATTAGTAGAGGAGTTGGATGTTCGGTTTCACATGGGCTGTGAGTAGTCGACATTGCAATAATTAGCCTTGAGTACAAGTGGGAGATTGTTGGAGATAGTGCCCTCATAGTCAATTATTGGATCGCAGGTATGTGATTGCAATGATTGCGGAGGACCTATACCGGTAGGACAGTCTTACTCAAGATGATAGTATGCTATCTGGTTTGCCTTTATCAGTCGTGTACATGTTCAGGTGACTGATTACATGTTACACTTTGATAGAGCCCTTAGGATCTTGCTTTACTACCAACAGTATGATGGCGATCATATACGTGAGAGTTGGGTAGTTTATATGCATATTCTTAATTGTGGTCCCTAGTCGTGGGAGTTTCGAGACAGGGCATCGA
This sequence comes from Agapanthus africanus, assembly GCA_030015575.1. Classification (NCBI taxonomy): domain Eukaryota; kingdom Viridiplantae; phylum Streptophyta; class Magnoliopsida; order Asparagales; family Amaryllidaceae; genus Agapanthus; species Agapanthus africanus. The sequence continues at coordinate 35,741,628 of JASDDO010000016.1, read as the reverse complement.
TACTCCGGAGTAGACTAGTGTGTACAGTCGAGACCCCGACGAGGGGCGGTGGCCGGTCTCACAAGCCACTGGTGTCAGTTGGATAACCTAAGATGTATACAGGTGCTCATTGGGTTATGAGTATACCGGACAGGACTCGCCGGAAATCTGCTAGTTAGTACTATATCTATCGTCAGATAGCAGTTCCCTGGTGACATGTGTACAGGTTAGTTCATCGACCTGAGGTCGTCATTTGTCTCGTGTGAGTTCCCACTGTGCTTTGATTTCTACCCTACCACGGCTCAAAGGAGTCGTGCAAACAGGTAGTTTTTGGGTACAGCCCCGAGCCATATGGAGGCACGTGAGCGGATCGGTAGGGGATTCGTCTCTCCCGGTATTGGGGGCGAGGTCGTGCTGTGTCTAGGAGAGCCATTACACAAAGTCCATGGCCATGGCAGGAGATTTACTGGTAGGTACTCCAGTAGTATCTCATGGTGTTATTGGGCTACACTCCGACACGACTTATACTGCTAATGGGGGTCTGACGTTACTAGCCCCCTAGGCAGATATGCGATACTCATAGACGAACGGACCGGACTATATATACATTGTCACTGTTAGGCTCAGTAGGGTTTCTGGATGAGTTCGCTCATCAGCCTCCCTTGAGGTCAGTCTATGGGCAGCCGTTACGCATTGCTAGTGCCGCTGACGGTTTGTGGTTAAACCCACTGCCAGGGTACTGACGAGTCATTAAAGTTCCCCACAGATAGTTTCCCAAGTTCGGGCGAAACGTTGTAGAGGCCGTATGGTTTTATGGTAGGGTTCGGAAAATGCACGTGCGTTTACGCACGTGTTATTTTTCGGGCAGATGATACTGGTCGGCTTTGGTTTAAGCCGGATCCGAGTATTATATTGAGTAGGTATAATATCTTTGTCTCAGTTGCATTTGTATTCGGTTGTAATACAAATGCGGGTATATTTATACAGTTACGGGGTTATCCTGAAAGTCATTTCAGGATCACTTTTGGAAGTTGCCAGTTTCCAGTTTTCTATCAGCCGTCTTTTAACATTCGGTTAAAGACGGATTTATCTTTTCTTGGATGAGGGTGTGTCATGCTTCTAGAAGGTTCTATAAAGGGTGACTTGGCATGGTGAGTCATTAGTGTATTAATGGAGCCATTAATGCAATGGTGACTAGGTTAATGAATCACCATTTGCATTAATGAGGTTTTGTTTGCTTAAAGATATTTTTCTTGTGTTCACACATGATATTTCTTTCTTATGGTCACCCTCTTCTCTCCTACACTCACCCCCCCTATATATGGCCGGCCCCTCCTCTCTCTCACGCTCACTTGATGTTTCACTTGAAAAGATTATGATGGATTTTGTGGTGTATGGAATTCACAGCTCATTTCATTCCATCACCCGATTCCCTCGGCAACTTCATTAACCGATCGTCCACGGACTTGGACGAAGTGAGACAAAGTCATCTACTCATTCTCTACATCATTCTTGGTCGTCTCTTTTAGCAAACTTGACGACCGAGTTGCCTCAAGTCAGAGGCGGGAGCCCGTTTAAAGAATCAGTGACGTGGTGCCACCTGGACGAGCAGATCGGAGATCGAAGAGATCGGAGCAGCCGCAACGGAGCGTGGGATGATGGTTAAAGAACGAAGGACTCGGATCGTTCGGTATAACCTTTCTACACTCTTTACAGTTTGTTAGTTTAGCAATAATGGCAGATCCGGGTTAAAGTATACGATAGCGCCAGTTAAAAAGTTTTTGTTCCGCATTTGGCGTCTGTAGACTGCCGGGGCGCTACCGTAGACTTACATTGACATCAATCACGACCACCTCCTCTATCCAAAGAAGCTATTGCACCATCGACCAGCCTCGTCGATGATCCTTCTATCGTCGACGCTCCGTCACTGGCGCTTTGTCACCAACCCCCCGATCACCTTCGGCGCCTCCAGAGTAGCTGCCTCCTCGAATTGAGACCCGTCGTCAACCCTCCTCACGTCATTGAACCACATTCACTATACCTCTCTTTCTCCGTGACTCTCTTAAACGTCTTATTTTGACTCTCTCCGGTCGACTTCTCCGTCAGTCTCTTTGGCAGCCTCCTCCGTGAGGATCTCCAACCGTTTCCTCTAATAGACGTAGTTCTAGTGATAAACTCCACCATCAACCTTCTCCATCTATTTCGGTGACAAGACTCGACTCCCCCTTAAACAACCTTCGGCTTTTTCTACGATGTCAAGCTTTGACGTCTCTTTCGTAGAATGAGTTCCGTGTCATTTTCAATGGAATTAAAAATGTTCGGTTGTATCAAGTTTTTTATTTCTTTCCAAACTTGCAATTCTAGATCTAACGCGGAGAGTATTAAATATAGCAGTATACCTGCTATATTTAGTATAACATACTCTAAAGTCTTTTTTCTTTCCTATATAGAGACTTGGGAGACATCATGGTGTCTCTTAGCGACCCCGCTCTGGATGGTGTTGTCACGATTAGTGTAGTGACTAGTAGTTTGTTGAATGAAAAGTTGAGTAGAAAAGATCTCAGAGTTTTTCATTTAGAAGCAATTATCGCGGAAAATAAAATGAGGTCAAAGTCTATTGGTAAAGTCATCATTCCAAATTAAGAAATAAATCAAGGTCAATAAAAGATATAACATACATTTATTGTAAGAAAAGAAGGGTGTATTATGAAATTTCAAATTGAAAGGTAAGCAAAAGGAGGGGACAAGTATAAACAAGTTCCATGTTGTCTCTACTAGTGGTGAATTGAGCATTTGTGTTACGTGTCATGACACGGATTAGGTAGTTGATACCGGAGCCTCCTATCATACTACTACTCTAGAAAGGCATCTTACAACCCTATCATGCCATAGAGCCTTTGCTCAAGTAGCAATGACATTTCCCTAATTGATGGAAGGTTTTGGGTTCGAAACCCCCAACTTGCAGTGGTAAAGAGGATTTTCAACTAATTATGTAGTGAAAGTTCCTATGAACCTAGAGGCCTAACCCTTCCCCTAAAGCCTACGAGTTGTTGTAAAAAAATAAAATAAAAAATACAAGCCGTGTGATTATGGCGTTGTGAGGATGGGTAATAAAGACGCTTCACAAATTGTTGGTGTTTTGACATTCATGTTGAGACCAATCTTAATTATAAGTTGGTGCTTAAAGATATGCGATATGTGACAAAACTTCGTCTCAATCTGTAATCTACCAGAAAGCACGATGAAGAGGGTTACACCAATATGTTTGGGGTGGTGCTTGGAAGCTCATCAATGGCTCTCTTATAGTGGCAAGAGACGAGTTGTTGCACCTCTATTAGGTGTGAGCAAAGCTATGCACATTTGAAGCGAAGACAATGTTGGATAACTCCATGGAGTTGTGGTATTGACGGTTAGGTCATGTGAGTGAGAAAGGCCGACAAGCTCTTGCAAAGGACAGTCTCATTTCTTATATAAAAAGGTGAGCATTTTGATACTAGTATTCATTGTATGGTTGGCAAACAACATAAAGTTTTCTTTGCAAAGAAAGTCAAACATTTTAGATTTGGTTTATTCCAATATGTGTGGTCCTATGAAAAACAAAACCAGACGGTGCTTTATATTTTATTATTTGTGTTGATGATCATAGCCGGAAAGTTTAGGCATATGCTTTGAAAACCAAAGATCAAGTTTTGAAAGTTTTTAAGAAATTTCATGCTATGGTTGAAAAGCAAACCGAAAAGCCTTTAAAGTGCATTCGTTTAGATAATGGTGATGAATTCATTAGTCTATTTAATGTATGTTGCAAGTTGCATGTATTTGGCATGGAAAAACGGTTCTGAAAACTCCCAAGCAAAATAGGGTCGTGTAAAGGATGAATTGAACTATTGTGGAGAGAATTAATGCTTTCACACGCCAAGTTGTCTGAACCCTTTTGGGGAAGGAATTGGGAACGGCGGTAGGTCTGATGGTTTCTTTAGATGGTGATATTCCAAAAAGAGTATGGAACGAAAATGATGTTTTTCTTACGAATACTTGAGAGTGTTTGAATGTCGCGCCATGTTCCCAAAGATAAGAGGTCCAAACTTGATAACAAAACAAAGCAATTTATTTTCATGAGATATTCTTCAAATGGGTTTGGTTATAGGCTATGCGATCACGCAAGTAAAAATATTCTTTGGAGTCAATCCATGCTCTTTCTTGAAAACCAAACCATTGAAGATATCAATAACGGTGATATCTCTAAATGGTGTTATTGATTTGGATTTGATTTCTTCTCCGCGGGTAAAAATTTCACATCAAGATATTAGATCACTTTTTCCAGAGGAGCCGTGTCGTAGCAATCAAAGTTGCAAAAGAGTGTTGCATAGTCCACTACTGAGGTTGAGTACATAATCTTGAAGCTTGCAAGAAGAGGTTGTGGATGAAGTAATTCTTTAAAGGATTGGGTTTGTAGTAAAGATTATGTTTATTTTAATAGTTAAAGTGCCATCCACTTAAGTAGAACTCTGAGTTTCCACTCGACGTCCAAAAACATTGATGTGAAGTATCATTGGATACGAAACGTGCTTGAGAACAAGTTATTGAAACTTGTAAAAAAACACACTGATAAGAATAAAGCCGATATGTTTGACAAAAAGCTTCCCGAAGGAGAAGTAGGCGTTTTGACGGAAAGTGTCCAGCATGGGTTCCATTTTGTGTAGCCATGGTGATATTCTCTAAAGGGTTTGGAGAGGAAGATTGTTGGACTTGTTTACATCCATTAGTGGATTCGATCACTTTGGGTCTCTTAGTTGATTTGATGCAAGAGACCAATTTAAGTTATATTGGATTGGACCCATTTTGTAGTGGGTTGAGACTTTAAGTGAATAAGGAAAAGAGTGTCACTAATCTTATCTCATTCCATATTCATTCTCATATTAAGAGTGATGTCTTGAGAGAAAACGAGAAAGAGAGAAAAGAAAAGGGAGAAGCAAAAGAATTTTTCACAATAGCTAATGGGTTTATTTCTTCAATATTCCACATCATATAGAAGAAGTTTAGGCATTTTAATTTTTTAGGAAAGAGTACCTTAAAAATGAAATTGTCGATTAGGAGCTAGTGAGATACCCACTGTATTTTTCTTATTTTATGAATGATTTCAAAAGTTATTAAGTTTTCGAATCTTCACCAAAACCAAATCCTAAAAGGACTCGGACTCCATCGACCCTATAATGTGAAGGTGTTATGTAAATCACAAGATTGCACACCATCAAATTTCAGGTTCAGACGTCTGTCAACTCTCGGGAAAATGCATAGATGTATGAACTGAAGAGTGTCAGTCGTTTGGATGTGCTCTGCTATTTTTCGCTGAGAGGGTCAGACGTCTGACCCATGAATTTCAGAAGTCTGGCGACACTCTGGATTGAGAAACAGATCGAGTGTAGACGTCTGACTCTTTGAGCTCAGATATTTATCGTTGAGATTTGCATAAAATGTATTTCTGAAGGCAGTTTCGTAATTCTTGGATTCCTATTATATTTCAGATTTGTAATTTAGTATAAAAAAGATACAAGGGTTAAGTTTTTAGGGGGCTTGATCATCAGGTTTTATGTATGCAAAAAAGACGGCTCCATACACTACTCAAATAGGAGGTTGCCTCTACGGATAATGAAATCCATAGGGGCAGATTTATTTTGGCCCTACGGATTAGTCCGTAGGGCCAGACGGTTGCCCCTACGGTCCCAGACGTTTAATTTAAAAATATTAAATCGTAATTTGTTGTTTGCCCCTACAGAGCCGCAAACCAAGGACCTACGGACTAATCCGTAGGGGCATCTAAATATGGATTTAATAAAAAAAAAAGGCACATAATTTCCTACGCTGATTATCTCCTCTCTCTCGCTCAAGCGCGCGAAACTCCCAAATCCCTAAATCTCGTCGCTGATCTCGCCGATCTCGTCGGCGTTCTCTCTCTTTCGTCGCCGATCTCGTTCCCGATCTCGTCGCCGTTCTTCCTCGTCGCCGATTGTCGATTGTCTCCTCCACCGAACAGGTAAGTAATTAAATCTTCAATTAAAGAAATTTTTGATTATTTTAGGGCTAGGGTTCAGGGTTTGGATACCGATGAGGGTTAGGGTTAGGCATCGGTTAGGGTTAGGGGTTAGGGTTGCGGTTGGGGTTCGGCTAGGGTTGCGGTTGGGGTTGGGGTTCGGCTGGAGCTGGGGCTAGGGCTGAGGCTGGGGCTAGTTTATGATTTTTAGGAAAATTATATTTAATGTCTGAAAAATGGGAATTAAAATTAAAAATAGGAAAATTGAAAAAACATAAATGGCTTTGAAAACCAACCAAAATCTTTCCTACATGCATCAACATTTAACATGGTTTATGCCTCTCATCCTGAATTATTACAATTGGCCGTAAAAAAAAAAGGAAATTCAGAATGTTCGTAGGAATCGAACCTAGGTTGCTCCAATGGCATTTTAATGTCCTTGTCACGACACTAAAACTCCAAAGTTTGAGTTTTCATATCTCAACACGCACTGACATAATGTACACTTCACCAAATTTCCTTTATTGATATCCTATTCTTCTAATTATTTTCCCTTGCCTTAATAACAGCTTACATGCACTACTATTGAGGGGTTTCTATCAAGTCTTTGACTGCCTTCAGTAAAACATTTCATGTATACAAAAAGGCTTCTGAAAATACCCAAAACGCTAAAGTTACTCTTGGGAGAATTAATTAGGAAAAAAAACCACATCCAAAATCATCTCTGCATTAACATTACTGTTACATTAGGCATATAAAGTTTATGACTTCGAACCTGAATTTTCAAATTTTTCCCAAATATAAGCCATCTACATTATATAAGAAAAGAAAAGAAAAACATGAATGTGGCTTTATATTGAGTGAGAGAGAGGCCTGAAAGAGGCTGATGTTGTTGTGGGCAACTGGTAATGCATGAAGAGATAGCAAGAGATTGCATTGCCGCCATCATATATTAATTTCCATAGATGAGAGGGTGAGAGTTTGTGTTGTGTTTTGTGAGAGAGAAAAGAGAAGGAGACAGAAGTTGAAGAGGAAGAGGAAGAGAAACAAACTGATTGGGTGATGTTCGTTAGTTTATTTGATCTTCGTTAGTTTATTTGATATATATTCTTTCACCTTGAATTTATATTATATTCATCTTGTTTATTGATTTCTTTTCTATATTGAAGGTATGTATCTCAATCTCAAGTCTAATGCATCTTAGTTCTTTAATGCTCAATTCTTCATATATCTTATTCTCATGTTGCAACTTGCAAGTAACTAAGAAAGTATTATTTCATAAGTTTAAAATCATGTTATATCAGTTACTTTATATTTTATTTAAATACTTCGTATATTCTATGTGACGAGAAGATTCAATCGTATGATAACCGATAGAAGTCTTACCCCCGACAGCCGAAACACACACATACAACAAGAATACACAACAAACGCATCATTAGAGAGTGATTCAAGATGTTCAAATTAAAACCAATATATGATACTCGATGATAATATGAAACTTTCATATTCTCATCGATACTCATATATGAAACTAAAAGCGCCACTTAGTCCCCGTCTATCGGTTAACATACGTTCGATATTCGTCGTGACATAAAACTATACGAAGATTGTTAAATATCGGACGGTATAGCTCGATACTAACAACCGTCGTATAGTCTATGTGACGAGAAGATTCAATCGTATGATAACCGATAGATTTGTCCCGTGTGGACAAGTTAGTAATGTATAAAGCAAACACCTTCATTCACTTGTGTTTTCATCCGTTTCAAGATATTTTGTCGGTACCTTTCCGCTGGTTCTCCGTGTACAAAGATAGATTAGATGTTCATTTCAATGTTGTTTCACATCTTTGAAATGATTATCTATTCTATTAAAGTGTACTCGGAGAACAGCGGGGAGGTGCTGCCGAAATTTACTCGAAACGGTTGAAAGCACAAGCGAATGGGTGTTCGCTCTATACATTCTTAATGGGATAGAAGCCTTACCCCTGACAGCCGAAACACACACATACAACAAGAATATACAACAAACGTATCATTAGAGAGTGATTCAAGATGTTCAAGTTAAAACCAATATATGATACTCGATGATAATATGAAACTTTCATATTCTCATCGATACTCATATATGAAACTAAAATCACCACTTAGTCCCCGTCTATCGGTTAACATACGTTCGATGTTCGTCATGACATAGAACTATACGAAGGTCGTTAAATATCGGATGGTATAGCTCGATACTAACAACCGTCGTATAGTCTATGTGACGAGAAAATTCAATCGTATGATAACCGATAGATTTTTCCCGTGTGGACAACTTAGGAATGTATAAAGCAAACACCTTCATTCACTCGTGTTTTCATCCGTTTCGAGATATTTCGTCGGTACCTTTCCGCCGGTTCTCCGTGTACAAAGATAGATTAGATGTTCATTTCAACGTTGTTTCATAGCTTTGAAATGGTTATCTATTCTATTACAGTGTACTCGGAGAACAGCGGGGAGGTGCTGTCGAAATTTACTCGAAACGGTTGAAAGCACAAGCGAATGGGTGTTCGCTCTATACATTCTTAATGGGATAGAAGCCTTACCCCCGACAGCCGAAACACACACATACAACAAGAATACACAACAAACGCATCATTAGAGAGTGATTCAAGATGTTCAAGTTAAAACCAATATATGATACTCGATGATAATATGAAACTTTCATATTCTAATCGATACTCATATATGAAACTAAAAGCGCCACTTAGTCTCCGTCTATCGGTTAACATACGTTCGATATTCGTCGTGACATAGTACTATACGAAGGTTGTTAAATATCGGACGGTATAGCTCGATACTAACAACCATCGTATAGTCTATGTGACAAGAAGATTCAATCGTATGATAACCGATAGATTTGTCCCGTGTGGACAAGTTAGGAATGTATAAAGAAAACACCTTCATTCACTCGTGTTTTCATCCGTTTCGAGATATTTCGTCGGTACCTTTCCGCTGGTTCTCCGTGTACAAAGATAGATTAGATGTTCATTTCAACGTTGTTTCACAGCTTTGAAATGATTATCTATTCTATTACAGTGTACTCGGAGAACAGCGGGGAGGTCCTGCCGAAATTTACTCGAAACGGTTGAAAGCACAAGCGAATGGGTGTTCGCTCTATACATTCTTAATGGGATAGAAGCCTTACCCCTGATAGCCGAAATACACACATACAAAAGAATACACAATAAACACATCATTAGAGAGTGATTTAAGATGTTCAAGTTAAAACCAATATATGATACTCGATGATAATATGAAACTTTCATATTCTCATCGATACTCATATATGAAACTAAAAGCGCCACTTAGTCCCCGTCTATCGGTTAACATACGTTCGATAATTTATTCTTTTCAACGACAAACGCACACACAAAGCATATACACGGATTTTCTCCTTTGTCAGTAACTATCCCGTTCTTAGATTTCTCAATATAGTAACCATAACCTGTAAGTCCATGCTACCTCTCCCGGTACTTTCGGGAATGCGGAATTTGGTAAAAAACAATTTTTACGGAGGTGGTAACATGGACCTATAACCCGGATCTTGGTTAAATATCTATCTAACAACCTAACTATGAGTTTCTAGCTACTCGGTTAGGGGGTTATACCTTGCTTGCCTTGAACTCCTTCGTCTTCAAGCTCCGATGGTGGTCCGATTGGCTTCTTCTCGTCGTCTCCGTACGCCGAAGATAGATCCACCTGAAAGCTCCAACCTTTAGCTCCTTCTTCGTTCTTTGAAGAAACTAGTTCACTTGGTTTGCTAAACCTAGTGAACTAGAATGAGTAGAGAAGAATTAGAATAGGATTTTATCTATGGTTCTTGATTCTCAACTCATGAGAGATATGAACCATAGAGTCAAGAGAGGGAGCAAGAGGATGAGGGTGAGAGCAAAGCAAGAGAGCTCAAGAACAAGAGAGAGAATGAGCAAAAAGAATGAGCAAGTATTTTGTCTCTCACCCTCTCATAATCCAAAGTCATGATAACTCATCATACCAAAAAAAAGTCTTATGTGATGGTTGAAGCAACCATAACCATATCATATCATGCACTCATTTTACACAAATGAGAAAGCAAGTAAAAGTCTTTGCCATGAAATGATGGCTATGGTTATCATGATGGTCAACTAGTCAATCCTAGTCAACCGGTCAACAAAGTCAACAAGTCAACAAAGTCAACAAAAGTCAACAACCATGTCACCATAATACTTAATCAATATAATAGTTAATCACATATCATATTCTCATTAGGGTTGATCAAAAGGTCAATAGTCAACGGTCAACTGTCAACAACCCTAATGAGAATCCGCTGCCTCTGCCTCCCTGTCAACTGTGCATACACACCCGCATCCGCGTTCCGAGGAACACGAATGCAAACTGGATAAATCCAATCCCATAAGGTACACTAGGATCCGGCTTAAACCAAAGCCCGCTAGTGTAAACTGTCCGGACACTGTACGTGCACAAGTGCACGGATGTGACCAAACCCTGTCGCAAAACCATGCGACCTGTCGCAATACCATGCGACCTGTCGCAATACCATGCGACCTCTACTCTTTTGCCTAAAGGCGAAAAGCTTTCTGTGTGGGACTCTAAAGACTCGACACTACGCTGGCAGTGGGTTTAACCACAGACCGTCAGCGGCACTAGCTGTGCGTAACGGTCCACAGGTAATGCCGATAAGAAGACCGACGAGGCAAAACCCATCTGAACTCCTACTGAGCCTGAGTGTGACATTCTCCATACAGTCCGGTCTGTTCGTCTGATACATCGCATGGCGGGCCTAGGGGGCGGTAAACGTCAGTCCCTCAATAGCGGTACAAGTCGTGCCGGAGCGAAGCCCAAAACACCCTGAGATAACACTGGAAGCCTACCAGTATATCTCGTTTGCCCTGGCCAGGGACTACTCGTGTAATGGCTCTCCTAGACACAGCGCGATGTCAACCCCCAATACCGGGAGAGACGAATCCTGTCTAACCGTCACTGCCTCCAAGTGCTTCGGGACTGCACCCAACCACTACCTGTTTGCACGACTCCTTTGAGCCGTGGTAGGGTAGTGATCAAAGTACAGTGGGAACACACTCGAGGCGAAGTGACAGTGTCAAGTCAGCGGACTAAGATGTACTCATGTCACCTGGGAACTGATAACTGACGATAGGCATAATACCAACTAGTCAGTTCCCGACGAGTCCTGTCCAGTGTACCCGTAACCTAACGAGCACCCACATACTATCTCAAGTACGACGTACTGACGGCTGTGGGACAGACCGTCTCCCACACTGGGATGAGAATCGCATGCGCTGGTCTACTCCGGAGTATCGATGCCCTGTCTCGATAGTCCTGCGACCAGGGACCTGCATAAGGATGTGCTTATAGATTACCCAGCCCCACTAGTGTGACGGCCATCACATCGCTGGTAATCAAGCAAATATCCTAAGGGCTCCACTAATGTGTATAGGCGATATACAAAAATAAACACATGTACACATTGAAGTAGAAACAAACCAAGTAGCATACTACTATTTTGAGCAAGATTGTATACACAAGGTGAATATCCCAAGCTTCCATTAAGTAATATACAAACTAGTATGATACAGTAATGGCCTCTAGGGCATATACACTAACAATCTCCCACTTGCACTAAGGCCATGTACTGGCGTATCGAAGACCTATCATCTCGATCAGCCGCTCGAACTGAGTCTGGGGCAGGTCCTTGGTGAATGGATCTGCAGTGTTATCTTCTTAAGCGACTCTCTGAACCTCGATCTCCTGGCGATCCACGATCTCCCTGATCAGGTGATATCGCCTCAAGATGTGCCTGGATCTCTGATGGGACCTGGGTTCCTTCGCCAAAGCTATAGCCCCGTTGTTGTCGCAATACAGAGGTATTGGTTCAACAATGGACGGAACCACCTGAAGTTCTTTCAAGAACTTCCTCATCCAGACAGCTTCTTTTGCGGCATCAGATGCAGCGATGTATTCCGCTTCCATCGTCGAGTCTGCAACGGTTTCTTGTTTGGAACTCTTCCAACACACCGCCCCTCCATTGAGGGTAAAGAAAAAACCCGACATGGACTTGGAATCATCCTTGTCACTCTGGAAGCTGGAGTCAGCAAAGGCCTCGATCTGGAGGTCTTTTCTGCCATACACCAAGAACATCTCCTTAGTCCTTCTCAGATACTTGAGAATGTTCTTTACCGCTATCCAGTGTTTCTCCCCAGGGTTAGACTGATACCGGCTTACCACACTCAGTGCATAAGCTACATCCGGTCTGGTACACAACATCGCATACATTATAGAGCCTACCGCAGAAGCGTAGGGTATAATAGACATGCGATCCCTCTCTAAATCAGTCTTGGGAGACATCTCTTTAGAGAGGGTGATCCCGTGACAAGCCGGTAGGTTACCGCGCTTGGAATCTTCCATACTGAATCTCTTCAGTATGGTGTCGATGTACCTGGACTGTGAAAGTCCTAATATCCTCTTGGATCTGTCACGGTAGATCCGGGTACCCAGAATGTACGAGGCATAACCCAGGTCTTTCATGGAGAACCTGTGTGACAAGAACCCCTTGACAGATTGTAGCATAGGAATGTCATTTCCTATTAAGAGAATGTCATCCACGTATAAAACGAGGAATACTACAGTTCTCGCTACAAATCTACTATAGATGCATGGTTCATCTGGATTTTTGATAAAGCCAAATTCTTTGACCGTCTCATCAAAGCAGATGTTCCAACTCCGCGATGCCTGCTTTAGTCCATAGATGGACTTAAGCAACTTGCACACCTTTCCGCTGCACCCACTCTGAATGAAACCCTCTGGCTGGTCCATATAGACACACTCCTCTAAATTTCCATTTAGAAAAGCTGTCTTTACGTCCATTTGCCAAATCTCATAATCGTGGAAGGCAGCAATGGCAAGAAGGATCCGAATGGATTTCAACATGGCTACTGGAGCGAAGGTTTCGTCATAGTCCAAGCCAGGTCTTTGACGAAAACCCTTTGCTACCAGCCTAGCTTTATAGGTCTCAACCTGTCCATCTACACCAATCTTCCTTTTGAAGATCCACTTGCATCCTACGGGTTTTACCCCGTCTGGAGCAATGTCCAACGTCCATACCTTGTTGGTGTACATGGACTCCATTTCGGTCCGCACTGCATCCAGCCATTTCACTGAGTCAACGCTCTGAACGGCCTGCTGGAAGCTAGTAGGCTCATCATAATCTATGATGCAATCCTCTCTATCCCCGTCTATGAGAAAACCGTAGTATCTCTCGGGCGGATGAGTCGGCCTACTACTCCTGCGGAGCGGCGTAGGAATGTCCTGTTCTGTTGAACCTTCTGGTTCCACTGAGCTTTCAGTAATAGTCCGTGGTTCTGGAATTTCTTCCAGTTCTACTGTGCTCCCACTTATCTGGGTTTCCAAAAACTCAGTTTCCAAGAAGTAGGCATGACGAGAAACAAGAACTTTTTGTTCCTCTTCACAGTAGAAGAAATATCCTTTGGAGTTCTTCGGATACCCCACAAACTTGCACTGTACCGAGCGTGCCTCGAGCTTGTCCGCATGCTGCTTTTTGACAAAAGCTGGACATCCCCATGTCTTAATGTGCTTAAGATATGGTCTTTTCCCACACCACATCTCATATGGTGTAGTAGGCACAGTCTTAGTAGGAACTCGGTTCAAAAGGTATGCTGCTGATTCTAGCGCATATCCCCAGAATGATCGCGGCAACTCAGCGTTACTCATCATGGACCGCACCATATCCAATAGGGTGCGGTTCCGTCTCTCCGATACACCGTTATGTTGCGGGGTGTATGGAGGAGTAAGCTGAGAGAGAATTCCGTTCTCTTTTAAATAGTCCAGGAACTCGGCACTTAAGTATTCTCCACCTCGATCCGATCTTAGAATCTTAATACTTTTGCCGGTCTGTTTCTCTACTTCATTCTTATACTCCTGGAATTTTCCAAAAGCCTCGGACTTATGTTTCATTAAGAAGACATAACCGTACCTTGAGAAGTCATCCGTAAAAGTAATGAAGTAAGAATATCCGCTTCGCGCATGTGTACATGTGTAGACATTGGACCGCACACGTCACTGTGTACGAGTCCCAAGAGCTCGCTCACTCTTACTCCATGTCCAGTAAACGGAGTCTTTGTCATCTTTCCTTTGAGACAGGATTGACAAGTGGCATACGATTGATATTCGAACGCATTCAAATATCCTTCTGTATGTAACTTAGTCAACCTTCTCTCATTGATGTGACCCAGTCTACAATGCCACAAGAAAGTCTGATTTATTTCTGGAGACTTTCTTTTGTGTGTATTCTGGACATTAAAAATCTGTGGTTGGTTTAACACGTATATACCATTACTCAATGTACCTGACCCAATCAAAACTTGATTAAGGTGAATGTTTACAACATTACTTACAAACGCAAATTCATAACCTTCTTTAGAAACTAAAGATACAGAAATGATATTACAAGTTGCGTTGGGTACAAAAAAAGAAATTACGTAAAACCAAAACATGTCCATCTGACATTCCCAGGTGATAGTCCCCCACGGCTTTAGCATCCATGCTAGCTCCGTTCGCAACTCTGAGGGTCATGTCACCTGCCTTCAAAACCCTACGGTTTCTCAACGCCTGCAAAGAATTACAGATATGAGATCCTGATCCGGTATCCAATACCCAGGAAGTAGAGTTTATTGAAAGACAGTTTTCAATAACATACACACCTGAAGCTGAAGCTGCAACCTGCTTCAATTCCTGTGTCCTGGCTTTCCAAGCCCTGCAATCATTATTCCAGTGTCCTTTCTTATGACAATAGAAGCATTCTTCCTTATCCACAAGCTTCCCCGCTATCTTTGTTGCTTTTGCTTTTCCCTTCGTATCCACTTTACTAACACCGCCCCTTGGTTTGGCGGGGGCTTTCTTCTTCTTTCCCTTGGCTTTCGCCTTGGACCTAGAAGAAGATGATCCTCCTACAAACAAAGTGGATGTTTCCCTACCTTTCTGTATGGTGCCCTCTGCGCTCCTCAGCATGTTGAGGAGCTCTGAAAGTTCAACCTCCTTTTCTTGTAAGTTGAAGTTCAGTATGAACTGGGCGTAAGTGGAAGGAAGGGACTGGAGAACTATATCCGTATAGAGTTCAGCCTCCAATGTGGTCCCTAGGTCCGCGAGCTCCTCAATGTAGCCGATCATCTTTAGCACGTGCTCGGCTACCGATGATCCGACGGCCATCTTTGCCGAAAACAACTTTTTCGACGCTTCGTATCTTGCGATACGAGATTGCTCTCCATACAGTTCTTTTGTATGGAGAAATATGGATTCAAGGTCCATATTCTCGTGCCTCCTCTGATGTTCGTTGTCCATCGAGGCAAGTACGAGGCACTTGGCCTTCGCGCTATCAATCTCCCAAGTCTTGCGGATTTCCTTATCCGCGACGCTGGAAGTAGGACCAGGGACAGGGGGAGCTTTGGTGGTAAGAAGATACCCCAGCTTGTCGTAAGTGATTGCTATCTTGACATTCCTGAGCCAATCTTTGTAGTTTGGCCCTGTCAGTTTGTTTTTACCTAGGAGTAACTTAAGTCCAGTCATGTTGATTGGTCGCTGCAATTAAGAGAGAGAAGAAGAAACACTCAGCATGATGCTCTTGCAAGTTTAGAGTGGTTTTTAGTTTGTCTAAACAGGATGGCTCCCACTGTTTCTCGAATCCCTCCTCAAACCATAAAGGAAGAATTAGTCGGGATCAATCCCACCGCACAATACTTGCTTAACCGTTCAGCCAGGCCGGTGTCGGTACTTCGAGGGAGGTTTTCCAACGCTTTCGC
Source organism: Agapanthus africanus (assembly GCA_030015575.1). Lineage (NCBI taxonomy): Eukaryota > Viridiplantae > Streptophyta > Magnoliopsida > Asparagales > Amaryllidaceae > Agapanthus > Agapanthus africanus. Next base: position 35,725,744 of record JASDDO010000016.1, on the reverse strand, counting down.
GAAGTTCCTTAATTATAGAACCTCTTTTCCCTGGGGGCGTAGCCCCGCTAACACCTTTCTAGGCACCTACTAGGTTTATAGCATTGATCGTTAAGTGAAAATTTCCCGAGGAGTAGCATATACTCACAGTAGGATCGGGATCCAAATATCATTGCGTGATGAAACTGAAGGAATCCTACCAGTATCATCACACTCCAAATGGTATGCAAATCTAGCAAGTTTCAGTACTTATGAAACTCCCGATGTGGAATTTTGCCCCATGCTCTTATGACCTTGACTTTGGCCAACAAATCATAAGTCACATGTCAAGTTCTGCCCGTCGTTCTCCAGGTTAATTTGAATCCACCCGCACCTACCCTTGACTTTGGCCAACAAGGCAGTACGACTGTTCCAAACCAACGCATCTATCTATGCTGCACATGAATACCCAATAGCTACCAATCACTGTGCCTTGACTTTGGCCAACAAACACAGCTTGAATACTATTGACTATTCATGTGAAACGACGGAGGGCTACGGATGGTTTTGGCAAAACCGTGAACGTAGTGAACTTGATTTGGTCGATGGAACGAGATAGCTTTTAAAAAGAGTGGCTCAAGCTCCGCATTTAAAAGTTGGTTTTGAAAAGAACCGAGTGGTTTTTCGAAAGTGTCCCAACGACTTTAACTTGGTTTATTATCTTGCATTAGTTCTTTTAATGCGTGATATTCTTGCATTAGTTCTTTTAATGCGTCCCATCATTTAATCCTACCATTGCAGAAAACAACCAAAATATGACGTACGCTTATGCCATTCGCATTCGCCACTGGGCCCCGTCATTACCCGTTAGGTTACTTAACTAACGACAGAGCGGGGGCTGGGTTAGCGCGTCTGTAAAACATAAGCAACGCCTAAATAATATCATATATAGATATACTGCAATGATAAACATTTCAGATCACAGATGAATACATTGGATATACTAGGAATCTGTAATTCGTACGAGCCTGTAACGAAAGACAGATTACACGGTCGCGGTGAATAGCCAATACCTCACCCAAGACCCCTACGGGTGCGGCAAACTACCCGCCAAGTACCCGAAGCGTAGCAACCTCCCTCATCTCCATGAGTAGGCCACTCGACACTTCGGCATACCCGGTAGTTTGTGCACCCCCTCCATGGGTCTATCCTAAGAGCAAAAACAGTAAAAAGAAATTATACAATGACGGCTACAACCCCGACCCGGTTGTGCGGCCATAAAAATAATTATTACATCAATTTACAAATTTACATGAATTGAAAGAAAAGAAAACTCTCGTCTCACAACCCCCGGCTATTCACCCGCGACAATCCAACATATTCATATACACATTCCAGCAACATTACAGATCACAGATTTGTATAACCCTCACTAATCGACATATAGCGATTAGTAGACGTTCAATACAAATATCACATTACAGAAAAACCCGTTAGCTTAAGTCTTTTAGAAGTTCGATCAAAAATACGGATTTTCGGGACCCCAAAATAAAATTTTCGTTCTGGAAAATCTGGGTTGAAAATACATGTACCAAAATTCCCAAAATACCCCCAGATGCACACTGTAGCAAAGAAACACCAGAGAGGCGCTAAGGAGGCCGTGGAACCGCGGCAATAGCAAGCTATTGCCGCGTTTCCGCGGTCGTTTAAGGGGTTCACTTGGTGATTTTTCTACAGTGGCTCCAAAAAACCCTGAGCCGATTTTAGGTGTTAAAATAATCAACTTTTGAACAGTAAAAAATCGACAGAAACTCGAATTTTTGGGGTTCGTTTTCGGGACATTTTTCTTTATCGATCTTCTAGTTACTTGCTAACATGTTAGATAGAGTTTAACTAGGCTCTGATACCACTGTAAGTCCATGCTACCTCTCCCGGTACTTTCGGGAATGCGGAATTTGGTAAAAAACAATTTTTACGGAGGTGGTAACATGGACCTATAACCCGGATCTTGGTTAAACATCTATCTAACAACCTAACTATGAGTTTCTAGCTACTCGGTTAGGGGGTTATACCTTGCTTGCCTTGAACTCCTTCGTCTTCAAGCTCCGATGGTGGTCCGATTGGCTTCTTCTCGTCGTCTCCGTACGCCGAAGATAGATCCACCTGAAAGCTCCAACCTTTAGCTCCTTCTTCGTTCTTTGAAGAAACTAGTTCACTTGGTTTGCTAAACCTAGTGAACTAGAATGAGTAGAGAAGAATTAGAATGGGATTTTATCTATGGTTCTTGATTCTCAACTCATGAGAGATATGAACCATAGAGTCAAGAGAGGGAGCAAGAGGATGAGGGTGAGAGCAAAGCAAGAGAGCTCAAGAACAAGAGAGAGAATGAGCAAAAAGAATGAGCAAGTATTTTGTCTCTCACCCTCTCATAATCCAAAGTCATGATAACTCATCATACCAAAAAAAAGTCTTATGTGATGGTTGAAGCAACCATAACCATATCATATCATGCACTCATTTTACACAAATGAGCAAGCAAGTAAAAGTCTTTGACATGAAATGATGGCTATGGTTATCATGATGGTCAACTAGTCAAGCCTAGTCAACCGGTCAACAAAGTCAACAAGTCAACAAAAGTCAACAAGTCAACAAAGTCAACAAAAGTCAACAACCATGTCACCATAATACTTAATCAATATAATAGTTAATCACATATCATATTCTCATTAGGGTTGATCAAAAGGTCAATAGTCAACGGTCAACTGTCAACAACCCTAATGAGAATCCGCTGCCTCTGCCTCCCTGTCAACTGTGCATACACACCCGCATCCGCTTTCCGAGGAACACGAATGCAAACTGGATAAATCCAATCCCATAAGGTACACTAGGATCTGGCTTAAACCAAAGCCCGCTAGTGTAAACTGTCCGGACACTGTACGTGCACAAGTGCACGGATGTGACCGAACCCTGTCGCAAAACCATGCGACCTGTCGCAATACCATGCGACCTCTACTCTTTTGCCTAAAGGCGAAAAGCTTTCTGTGTGGGACTCTAAAGACTCGACACTACGCTGGCAGTGGGTTTAACCACAGACCGCAAGCGGCACTAGCTGTGCGTAACGGTCCCCAGGTAATGCCGATAAGAAGACCGACGAGGTGAAACCCATCTGAACTCCTACTGAGCCTGAGTGTGACATTCTCCATACAGTCCGGTCTGTTCGTCTGATACATCGCATGGCGGGCCTAGGGGGCGGTAAACGTCAGTCCCCCAATAGCGGTACAAGTCATGCCGGAGCGAAGCCCAAAACACCCTGAGATAACACTGGAAGCCTACCAGTATATCTCGTTTGCCCTGGCCAGGGACTACTTGTGTAATGGCTCTCCTAGACACAGCGCGATGTCAACCCCCAATACCGGGAGAGACGAATCCTGTCTAACCGTCACTGCCTCCAAGTGCTTCGGGACTGCACCCAACCACTACCTGTTTGCACGACTCCTTTGAGCCGTGGTAGGGTAGTGATCAAAGTACAGTGGGAACACACTCGAGGCGAAGTGACAGTGTCAAGTCAGCGGACTAAGCTGTACTCATGTCACCTGGGAACTGATAACTGACGATAGGCATAATACCAACTAGTCAGTTCCCGACGAGTCCTGTCCAGTGTACCCGTAACCTAACGAGCACCCGCATACTATCTCAAGTACGACGTACTGACGGCTGTGGGACAGACCGTCTCCCACACTGGGATGAGAAGCGCATGCGCTGGTCTACTCCGGAGTATCGATGCCCTGTCTCGATAGTCCTGCGACCAGGGACCTGCATAAGGATGTACTTATAGATTACCCTGCCCCACTAGTGTGACGACCATCACATCGCTGGTAATCAAGCAAAGATCCTAAGGGCTCCACTAATGTGTATAGGCGATATACAAAAATAAACACATGTACACATTGAAGTAGAAACAAACCAAGTAGCATACTACTATTTTGAGCAAGATTGTATACACAAGGTGAATATCCCAAGCTTCCATTAAGTAATATACAAACTAGTATGATACAGTAATGGCCTCTAGGGCATATACACTAACATAACCTACAATTTATATGTTATACAGTCTAACATGGCCCATGAGTACGTCAGAGTTAAGGACTGGATGCATGTAGATTGGAAACAACGTATGCAACCTAAGTTTGTCGCAGGAGTTGCTGCTTTTATTGAATTTGCACGCGCACATAATAAGATCGTGATAGAGAAGATTCTCTGTCCTTACGATAGATGTGGCAATAAGTACTGGCAGAAGGTAGAATTGGCAGAGCTTCATATAGTAAAATATGGTTTTACAAGACTTTATACAACTTGGAAATACCATGGGGAAGGAGAACAACGCAGTAATGCGGCAGAAGAAGATGGAGAACACGATAATGCGGCAGGAGAAGAAGGAGAAGACGGTAATGCAGCAGAAGAAGAAGACGGTAATTTATTTCCATCAGAAGAAATGGAGGATATGGTAGAGGCTGCCCTAGGTGAATCTATTCGTACCGAAGATGACATTCCTTTCGGTCAAGGACCGCGTGCGGATAAGTATGAAAATTTCATGAATGATGCTAGAAAACCAATTTATGAGAATGCAAAGTATTCCACCCTCTCATGGTTCGTCCAACTTTTCCAGATTAAGTGCCTAAATGGATGGAGCAACAAGTCATTCACAATGCTTCTTTCGTTCTTGAAAGATTCTATGCCCCCGGGAAATAACGTGCCTGACGGCTGGTACGGAGCCCAGAAGATCATGTCTGATTTGGGTCTAAAGTGCGAGAAGATTCAAGCATGTCCTAAAAATTGCGTGTTGTACTGGAAAGAGAATTCAGATTTGAAAGAGTGTCCAACATGCGGAGAGGCCAGGTATAAGTCAAAAGATTCTGATAAGAAGCCTGATATACCTATCAAGATAGCACGATACTTTCCCATAACACAGAGGCTATAGAGGCTATTCAGGTGCAAGAAAACAGTCGAGGCAATGATTTGGTATCACCGTGCTCCTCCAAGTGAAGATGGAAAAATGAGACATCCAAGAGATTCACCGGCATGGAAGGATTTCGATAGGAGGCACACAATATTCAATAGCGATCCTCGCAATGTCCGGCTCGGACTGGCTAGTGATGGCTTCTGCCCATTCAACTATATGGCTGGAAGTCACAGCACATGGCCCGTTGTAATGATAATTTATAATCTATCGCCTTGGTTGGCTATGGACCAATCATACTTTATGATGCCTCTTCTTATCGACGGACCAAACTCACCAGGAAACAATATCGACGTCTATCTCCGACCTCTGATCGAGGAGTTAAAATCTTTGTTCATTGATGGTGTAGAGACTTACGATGCAAACACAAATACAACCTTCATACTGCGTGCGACTTTAATATGGACAATTAATGACTTTCCTGCGTATGGGATGCTATCAGGTTGGTCCGTACATGGTCACAAAGTATGTCCTCATTCCCATCAACACACAACATCGAAATTCTTGAATTTTAGCACGAAGGTTTGTTATTGCGGCCATCGACGTTTCCTGCCTCTAGACCACCCCTACAGGTTAGACATTGTTCGCTTTGATGGTCATCAGGAGCTTCTTGGACCTCCAGCCCCATTGTCCAGAGAGGACGTGACTGCTCAGTGGGATGGTTACAATAATGTGACCTTCGGGATGGATCCGACAAAACAGGTCAAACCACCATTTTGGAACAAGTTAAGCATTTTCTTCGAGCTTCCATACTGGTCAACAAATTTAGTGCGGCATTGTCTGGACGTCATGCATATAGAGAAGGGAGTATCAGAGCACATACTCTACTTGCTTCTTTGTAAAGACGGGAAATCGAAAGATAACCTGAATGCTCGGATGGATCTCCAGGAGTGGGGAATAAGAAGTGAATTGCACCCTAGACCGGTAGCGGGTAAACCAGGCAAGTTTGTACTTCCCAATGCCGCTTATCATATGTCTATGATGTCCCAGAATTTGAGGACAGTGATGAGGATGAAGAAGAGAGAAGGCCTAGAGTGCTCCGACCGTCTGTTTCGAAAGAAGGGTTGTCTTCGGCCGATCATGAAGTTACGTGGGTTAGAAATGATATCGATGATGAAATCCAAGTAGATATGTTTAATGCGCCCACGAAACGAAAAAGGTTATCAGTAATGTTATATTATTACTTCATATTTTACGATCTATACATATATAGTCAATACTTGTAATGATTGTCTAATGCGTCTACGAACCGTTTATCTAGATTTGATGACGATGACGGGAGCAGCGAGGGGCGGCAGGAGCTCCAGCCGCGGCACCGGCAGAGGCAGAGGCAGAGCGGTTCTACCGCCCGGAGAGCTGCGTAGGGAGCTTCAGAGGGCCGGTCTTGCACCCAGATCGGCGACCCCTTCGGATGCCTCCTTCCGTGTGGACTTTGCCACACCTCCAGGGATATTGCACGCCTATCCATTTTGAATGTAATATTATAGATATTCATGCATGTTCATGTCAAAATTACTTATATTGTCAATATTTGATTGTCTAGTTGTTGGTGATGCGTCCACATCAGGGACAGAGGCCACTCCCGCACCTCCAGGTATGTTTATATATCATATAGTGCATGTATATTGATTTAGAATGCTATATCATAAATATACACACATTCCTTTTGCTCTTACTTAGATAATCATTTTTTTTATTGTCTAGCTGTAGGTGATGACACCACCGCACCTGCGGGTATGTTTATATATCCTATAGTGCATGCATATTGATTTAGAATGTTATATTATTGATCTACACATTCTTTTTTCAATTACTTATATAATCTATTTTTAATTGTCTAATTATAGGTGGTGCGTCCACATCTGACGCAGGGGCCACTCCTGCCACTTCCGTACCCTCCGCTCAGTCTGTAGGTTAGTATGAATAAATATAAAATATTTATTCATTTTACATATCCTCTAAAGAATAAATATGAACTTCATGGAAATTTAGCGTCAATGTTTATTTTCTAGTTGGAGTGGATGCGTCCGCATCCGGGACACCGGCTGTTCCTCACCGGGGGAACTATCGTCCCGCTCGTGCTGCTGCCCGGGCCCACGCTCGTGCTTTAGTCACCGGAGGTATATATCACACTTCAATTTTCATTTAACCTTGATTTCTTAATACAACTTTGTCTTAATATTGATTGTCTTGATATTTCTTGCAGACGCAGGGCCTCCCCATCCCCAGAGAGGGACTCGAGGCCCGAATCGGTCCCACAGGCCAAGGCCTGACAGAGCTAGGGGGCAGCATTGTTAGTCTACGCTAGCGCCCCGGCAGTCTACAGACGCCAAATGCGGAACAAAAACTTTTTAACTGGCGCTATCGTATACTTTAACCCGGATCTGCCATTATTGCTAAACTAACAAACTGTAAAGAGTGTAGAATGGTTATACCGAACGATCCGAGTCCTTCGTTCTTCAACCATCATCCCACGCTCCGTTGCGGCTGCTCCGATCTCGTCGATCTCCGATGTCCTCGTCGAAGTGGCACCACATGATCGGTTCTTTAAACGGGCTCCCGCCTCTGACTCGAGGCAACTCGATCGTCAAGTTTGCTAAAAGAGACGACCAAGATTGATGTAGAGAATGAGTAGATGACTTTGTCTCACTTCGTCCAAATCCGTGGACGATCGGTTAATGAAGTTGCCGTGGAAATCGGGTGATGGAATGAACTGTAAAATTCCATGCACCCCAAATACTATCATATCTTTTCTAATCGAAATGAAAACTCAAGTGAGAGTCAATGAGAGAGAGAGGAGGCTTATCATATATATGAAGGAGGGAGGTGACCGTAGGAGAGGGGGGGTGACCATATGATAAATATCATATGTGAACACATACAAATATCTTGCTTAAAGATCTTAAGCAAAACAAGAAAGTAATGAAATCAAAGCATGAGTCACAAAGCTTAGTCACAAATTCTAGAACCTTCTAGAACCTTCTAGAAGCTCGACTCACTCTCATCCAAGAAAAGATAAATCCGCCTTTAACCAAATGTTAAAAGACGGCTGATAGAAAACTGGAAACCGGCAACTTCCAAAAGTGATCCTGAAACGAATTTCAGGACAACCCCGAAACTGTATAAAAATACCCGCATTTGTATTACGACCGAATACAAATGCAACTGAGACAAAGATATTATACCTACTCAATATAATACTCGGATCCGGCTTAAACCAAAGCCGACCAGTATCATCTGTCCGAAAATCGACACGTGCGTAAACGCACGTGCATTTTCCGAACCCTGCCATAAAACCATACGGCCTCTACAACGTTTCGCCCGAACTTGGGAAACTGTCTGTGGGGGACTCTAATGACTCGTCAGCACCCTGGCAGTGGGTTTAACCACAAACCGTCAGCGGCACTAGCTATGCGTAACGGCTGCCCATGGACTGACCTCAAGGGTGGCCGAGGAGCGAACTCAAGGGAGACCGATGAGCGAACTCCTCCGAAAACCCTACTGAGCCTAACAGTGACAATATATATACAGTCCGGTCCGTTCGTCAATGAGTATCGCATATCCGCCTAGGGGGCTAGTAACGTCAGACCCCCATTAGCAGTATAAGTCGTGTCGGAGTGTAGCCCAGAACGCCCTGAGATACTACTGGAATACCTACCAGTAAATCTCCTGCCTCGGCCGAGGGCTTTGCGTAATGGCTCTCCTAGACACAGCACGATCTCGCCCCCAATACCGGGAGAGACGAAACCCCTGCCGATCCGCTCACGTGCCTCCATATGGCTCGGGACTGTACCCAAAAGCTACCTGTTTGCACGACTCCTTTGAGCCGTGGTAGGGTAGAAATCAAAGCACAGTGGGAACTCACACGAGACAAATGACGACCTCAGGTCGATGAACTAACCTGTACACATGTCACCAGGGAACTGCTATCTGACGATAGATATAATACTAACTAGCAGATTCCCGGCGAGTCCTGTCCGGTGTACTCATAACCCAATGAGCACCTGTATATATCTTAGGTGATCCAACTGACACCAGTGGCTTGTGAGACCGGCCACCGCCCCTCGTCGGGGTCTCGACTGTATACACTAGTCTACTCCGGAGTATCGATGCCCTGTCTCGAAACTCCCACGACTAGGGACCACAATTAAGGATATGCATATAAACTACCCAACTCTCACGTATATGATCGCCATCATACTGTTGGTAGTAAAGCAAGATCCTAAGGGCTCTATCAAAGTGTAACATGCAATCAGTCACCTGAACATGTACACGACTGATAAAGGCAAACCAGATAGCATACTATCATCTCGAGTAAGACTGTGATACCGGGATAGGTCCTCCGCAATCATTGCAATCACGTACCTGCGATCCAATAATTGACTATGAGGGCACTATCACCAACAATCTCCCACTTGCACTCAAGGCTAATATTGCGATGTCGACTACTCACAGCCCGTGTGAAACCGAACATCCAACTCCTCTACTAATCAGTTTCACAAAGCCCGTTTGTAAAACTATTGTGTTCGAGAAATAGCCTCGGTGAGTGGATCCGCCTAGATGTTTCTTTCTGTATCTCTCTTAATCTCAAGTTCGCGGAGAAAGCCATCTCCCGAATTGAGTAGTACCTGTCTTAGAATATGTATGGATATCTGATGGGACCTTTGTTCATAAATGAACTCCATATCCAAACTTCTTAGACTGTATGGATCACTGAACCTAATCAGTATCCGGCACCATGCCACCCACAGTATCCTCTTGAAACACCTGTCCACAATACTGTCCCTTGTCAGAGGGAAAACTAAAACTCTGACAATCACTCTGTCATCCATGTCACCTTTGAAGCCTGGAATGATAACCGTCTCCCGAAAGAGGCTGCCGTTATCAAATCCATAGAACATGTACTAATGTTCTAAAACTGCTTCCTTATGTTTCTCCAGGATTGGATTAATACAAACTTATTGCATCTAGTGCAAAACCAACATTTGGTGTGGTACTTGACATCTCATGATTGACTCAATTGCCTAAGCAAGTGATCTGCCAATCATGCGCATCCCTCTCCCCTTTAGTCTGTAAGACACCTTTAGAGAGGGTGACTCAATCACCTGCAGGTACACCACCATGCTAGGAGTCAACAATTCCAAAAACCATTAGAATATCTTTCAAAGTACCCGCATTGGGAAACTACCCAAATCCAGATCTAAAACCATAGATCTAGAAACCAGAATGTCAAATATTATATCCATATCCTGTCTGGAGAAACAACTGTGTGACGACCACAGTACAACCGATCGTAGTATAGGAATTTTACTTCCCACTCTGTGTATGTCATCCAGATACCATAACATCACACCCTACTACCTTCTTAACTGATCCATCCCCTATTCTGATTGAAGTCAAACCCATGACTGTCACATCAAAATTAGATGATCTATCTCCGCTATAACTGCTCTAGTCTATAAATAGACATAAGCTACTTGCCCACCATGCTTCCGTTGCTCCCACTGACTATGACAACCTCCTACCGGGTCTCATATCCTGGAACAACAGTAGTGTCAAGTCTGGGTAGATAAGAACCTCCCTTTCACCGTCCTTGAGGCTACCGAAGTACCTCTCGGGTGTCTGAGGTTACTTACCATACCTGCGGAGTGGCTATTGGAATGTCAAACCTGATTGAATGTATAGGTCCTATTAAATTTTTCCGTAATCGTTCGCGGTTCTGGAATCACTTCCAGTTCTACCATACTCCCACTACTGTTTTCTGAAAAAGATCCATTTTTACTAAAACTGTGGCGAGTCAAGAACAATATCACTATTGATCTTCTAAATGGTAGAATATCAACCCTCGTCATAGCCAGGGTCAACCCACAAACAGCCATTACAGAAACGTGCCCTGAGTTATCCAGTGTCTGGTTTTAATCATAAGCTGGACAACTCCCCGTACCTTAATTTCTTTTAAGGTACGAACTATTCTATATCCAATATAGAAACTTTGGCACTAATTTAATTTGGAACCATATTCAAATCCATGCATCTGTCTCCAGTGCATATCAACTTAATGGAAAGAGGTTAATCAGCATTACTCAACTTAGGAATCCATCCAATTATGAGTAACCTGAAAGAGAAATACGTTTCTCAAAATCATCACTATCATCTGAATACCAATCACAAGAATCTACATCTTCGATCTCTTTGAAGAATCCCGATACTTGTGATACCTGGTTCTCTACTTTATTCTTATACCCATAACTTCTCAAAACTTAGACCATGTATTTCTACGAAACACTTGTCTAAATACTAGAGAAGTTATAAGTAAACAGAACATAGTACGAGGACCTACCCCTTTGTCCTGATGGACACTGGACAACATACAATACTCTGTATAAGTCCGCTGAGTTTAACAACTCATAACCTGTGCGTTGTAGGTGGAAAACTGTACCCTAGCGATTTCCTCAAATATCACCAATTACAACGAATTCCGATATAATGAGGATGATCACCTAATTCCCAATATCTTACTCCCACTCATCATCTGTAAAACCATACAGATATGATAATGAAACCTGGTAAATACATACCCTTGGAGTAAGTGTCTAATCGGGAAAACAGTTTTTCCTTAACAATGCACTGAAACATGAAAATGTTTCGTAGGGGTATCCTGGTATTCATAGCAATGCCTCTTCCATAATCCAATTCATGACTTCAACCGTATATTTTATTGCCATCTCTCCAAATCCTGTTATTTGTCTTTAGTCGTTACCTTCTGTATACCATCGTTAGGCTAACTGGTTTTCTTCCTTCCCTACCGTTCGGCACCAGCCTATGGTTTGGAAGAAGACTATCCAGTAAGCATAATAGGTGTACCCTCCTAAACCAAGGAGTACTCGCAACTGAGAGAAGGTGATGATAAAAGACAACTGAATAATACCTTATTCTTTCAAAGGTGAAATAGGAGTGGCGATGAAGTACGCGGTTTTGGTCGTGAATGATATCAGTCACAATTTACTTTGCCCTCTTTCTAATCCCTTTATTTTGTCTTTACATATTACCTTCTGCACACCCTACTTAGGCTAATTGGTTTTCTTCATTCCCTACCTTTCGGCACCAGCCTATGGTTTGGAATAAGACTATCCAATAAGCGTAATAGGTGTACTCTCCTAAACCAAGGAGCTCTCGCAACCTGAGAGAAGGTGATAATAAAAGACAACTGAATAAACCAATTCTTTTTCTCCTGAACCTGGATCCATCCCCGAAGAAGTCCCTTCGAGTTCGTATATAACCATACGATGGATCTATCCAATGGAAGTGGATATCCGTAGTAATACGGGTGTTCTGAGAAATGCAAAGGGTAAAAGAAGGAGTGGCAATGACTTATGCAACTCAGACAATCCAAAAACCAGTATTTTAAGAAGGTTCGGTCAACCTGGTCACTGAGTTATAGTCTAGGGTCGGTCAAAGGTCGCTGCCAAAGAGAGAGAGAGAAAAGAAACACTCTGCGTGCACTCTATCCTAGATCAGAATGGTCATCTCTTTATCTAATCCGGAAACCTCCCACTGTCCTGTCAAATTCTCCTCCAAACCTAAAGAAGAATCAATCGGGATCACCCGAAGAGTAAACCAACTCATCAGTGGGAATCAGGATCCAACTCTCATCGTATGATAACGTGATGGAATGCATCCACGTTACTCATACTCCAGAAGGTATGCGCATACTCGGCAAGTTTCAGTTTCTTTAGAAACTCCTGATATAGTTTTTGCCCCATGCTCTTATAACCTTGGCTTTGGTCAAAATGTCATAAGTCACATGCCAAGTTCTACCCATCACTATCTTGTCAATTTGAACCCACCCGCACATGCCCCTGACTTTGGCCAATCGGCAGAACGACTGTCCCAAACTAACTCATCTATCTATGCAACAATTGAATACCCAGCAGCTACCAAACACTATGCCTTAACTTTGGCTAAAATGCATAGCTTGAATACTACTAAATACCCAAAAGAAGTGACGGAGGGCTACGGATGGTTTTTGGCGAAAAACCTTTAGCGTAGTGAACTTGATATCGCTGAAGGAACCTGATAGCTTTTTTAAAATATAGTGGCGAAAACCTTTTGCTAAAGAGGTCACTCCCGGTAAAGGGATCTCGGCTCTTTCCTCATGGAATGAGGTGCAGGATATTCCACTGAATACCGCTATGCAAAGCAACTTGTAATCGACTATAGTGAAGTTATTACTCTGACGCAAATTTCTGTCCAAGGGGTCTTTCCCGGTAAAGGGATATCAGCCCTTGCCTCGTCGAATGAGGTGCTGGATATTCACACCGAATACCGCTATGCATAACAAAAGGAAACGTCTTTGTAACAACACTTTTTAAAATTGTTCCAACAACTCAAACAGGTTTGTTTAACTTTGCGTTGATCAGAATCAACACAGTCCCATCAATCAATCACACCAAAAAGAACGAAAATAAAATGTACGTATATGCCATCTGCATTCGTCACTGGGTCCCGTCATCACCCGTTAGGTTACTTAACTAACGACAGAGCGGGGACTGGACTAGCGCGGGTGTAAAACATATACAACATCTAATAGTATATAAACCAATATACATAATCGCTCCAGGCGTGATAATATGCAACATTACAGAAAAGTAATAAGCATCACAGAATAATACAGATATCTGGGATCCCCGAGTTTCACAGAGCCGCTGCTGAAACTCGACGTTCCCCTATCGTGTGGATAGCCTGTGCAATGAAACCTAGACCCCTACGGGTGCGGCAAGTTACCCGCCAAAACCTGAAGCGAGGCAGTCCCCACAGCATAGTGAATGGAACACCCGGCACTTCACGGAATCCGGTAATCTTGGGCACCCCTCCTTGCGTTAACCTGTACCCCTTACGAGTGCGGCGAATAGTCTGCCAATTCTGAAGTGGGGCCCCTCTGCCTCTCAAAGCCATGAGATGCGGACCCGTTGCTTTCCCGAACCCGGCTATCCGTGCACTCCGTCGCGGGGTAAAACCTAGTACAGTAATGAAAAAAGTACAATAGGTACATCGACCGCAACCTGGTCGTGCCCCAAAAGAATATTATACAACAGGCAGTGACGGCAGTCCACAAGTTGGACGCTCGCCCCGCAATATCAAATGTACAAATAAACTCAAACTGTACTACCATTGCACACTGCTATCCACCACGACAAATCCGCAACAATACAGCACAACACAGAACATCAACGCGAATGTCACGTTCGCAAACCCGTCTAAAAGAACTATAGCAGTTAAACGCGGTTTACCGATCAAATGACATTCCCGGTCGGAGATATAATGTAAGCACTGTAAACTAACGTGTTTAAATTTCGATCGACCAAAGACCAAAAATTAAAAAGTGGGCCCCACAGCTTACTGGTGAACAGTAACAAAATCTGGGCCAAAACTTTATATACCAAAAACCCCAAAATCCCAAACAGAACCTACTGACAAAATTTGGGAGCACGTGCTCCCCACGTGGCCGCGGTTGCGCGGCCAAACCATGGGTTTGGCCGCCCTTCCGCGGCGACTTGGAGGGATCACGACCCCAAATTTTGTCGTGGGTCTTAGAATTCCCTGCACGGATTTTTAAGACATCCAGAAATAATTTTTGAGACCGTTTAAAAACAACAGAAACTGTCAATATAGGATTTTGTCGTTTTTGAGTTTCGGTTCGATCGATGTTTTGAACACGTTAGCACAAGTTAGTATAGCAAAATGGTGAGGCTCTGATACCACTGTTAGTCTACGCTAGCGCCCCGGCAGTCTACAGACGCCAAATGCGGAACAAAAACTTTTTAACTGGCGCTATCGTATACTTTAACCCGGATCTGCCATTATTGCTAAACTAACAAACTGTAAAGAGTGTAGAATGGTTATACCGAACGATCCGAGTCCTTCGTTCTTCAACCATCATCCCACGCTCCGTTGCGGCTGCTCCGATCTCGTCGATCTCCGATGTCCTCGTCGAAGTGGCACCACATGATCGGTTCTTTAAACGGGCTCCCGCCTCTGACTCGAGGCAACTCGATCGTCAAGTTTGCTAAAAGAGACGACCAAGATTGATGTAGAGAATGAGTAGATGACTTTGTCTCACTTCGTCCAAATCCGTGGACGATCGGTTAATGAAGTTGCCGTGGAAATCGGGTGATGGAATGAACTGTAAAATTCCATGCACCCCAAATACTATCATATCTTTTCTAATCGAAATGAAAACTCAAGTGAGAGTCAATGAGAGAGAGAGGAGGCTTATCATATATATGAAGGAGGGAGGTGACCGTAGGAGAGGGGGGGTGACCATATGATAAATATCATATGTGAACACATACAAATATCTTGCTTAAAGATCTTAAGCAAAACAAGAAAGTAATGAAATCAAAGCATGAGTCACAAAGCTTAGTCACAAATTCTAGAACCTTCTAGAACCTTCTAGAAGCTCGACTCACTCTCATCCAAGAAAAGATAAATCCGCCTTTAACCAAATGTTAAAAGACGGCTGATAGAAAACTGGAAACCGGCAACTTCCAAAAGTGATCCTGAAACGAATTTCAGGACAACCCCGAAACTGTATAAAAATACCCGCATTTGTTTTACGACCGAATACAAATGCAACTGAGACAAAGATATTATACCTACTCAATATAATACTCGGATCCGGCTTAAACCAAAGCCGACCAGTATCATCTGTCCGAAAATCGACACGTGCGTAAACGCACGTGCATTTTCCGAACCCTGCCATAAAACCATACGGCCTCTACAACGTTTCGCCCGAACTTGGGAAACTGTCTGTGGGGGACTCTAATGACTCGTCAGCACCCTGGCAGTGGGTTTAACCACAAACCGTCAGCGGCACTAGCTATGCGTAACGGCTGCCCATGGACTGACCTCAAGGGTGGCCGAGGAGCGAACTCAAGGGAGACCGATGAGCGAACTCCTCCGAAAACCCTACTGAGCCTAACAGTGACAATATATATACAGTCCGGTCCGTTCGTCAATGAGTATCGCATATCCGCCTAGGGGGCTAGTAACGTCAGACCCCCATTAGCAGTATAAGTCGTGTCGGAGTGTAGCCCAGAACGCCCTGAGATACTACTGGAATACCTACCAGTAAATCTCCTGCCTCGGCCGAGGGCTTTGCGTAATGGCTCTCCTAGACACAGCACGATCTCGCCCCCAATACCGGGAGAGACGAAACCCCTGCCGATCCGCTCACGTGCCTCCATATGGCTCGGGACTGTACCCAAAAGCTACCTGTTTGCACGACTCCTTTGAGCCGTGGTAGGGTAGAAATCAAAGCACAGTGGGAACTCACACGAGACAAATGACGACCTCAGGTCGATGAACTAACCTGTACACATGTCACCAGGGAACTGCTATCTGACGATAGATATAATACTAACTAGCAGATTCCCGGCGAGTCCTGTCCGGTGTACTCATAACCAAATGAGCACCTGTATATATCTTAGGTGATCCAACTGACACCAGTGGCTTGTGAGACCGGCCACCGCCCCTCGTCGGGGTCTCGACTGTATACACTAGTCTACTCCGGAGTATCGATGCCCTGTCTCGAAACTCCCACGACTAGGGACCACAATTAAGGATATGCATATAAACTACCCAACTCTCACGTATATGATCGCCATCATACTGTTGGTAGTAAAGCAAGATCCTAAGGGCTCTATCAAAGTGTAACATGCAATCAGTCACCTGAACATGTACACGACTGATAAAGGCAAACCAGATAGCATACTATCATCTCGAGTAAGACTGTGATACCGGGATAGGTCCTCCGCAATCATTGCAATCACGTACCTGCGATCCAATAATTGACTATGAGGGCACTATCACCAACAAGCATTACCCCTCTTTTTTACCCCTGATTATCGCTATGCCGGCGATCATGCCGAGAGGTTCGGCCGGTATATGGGGGATGAGAGCCGGCTCGTGAAGAACTATCCACTTCACGTTGAGTGGGGCGACCAGCACCGGCGCTCATTCGCCCTCTTTTTTGATCAGGCTCGGGTATTAATATATATTTTCGTTTGATTTATCCAATATATTTATTATTAACACTTGCAATCTAATAACAATGTTTTTTTTGTATTTTCAGTTGGATTACGATTTTCAGCCTGTACCCGACCCTGATCACCCTGGGAGGGTGCTCGATCTTCATGCTCTGTACAATGGCCTGATGAAGAACATGCAGACCAAGGTCCGATACAACAGGAATGAGCTAAAGGCCGACTGCTACTCCCTATGGATGGCGACCCCCGAGACAGAGAGAGCGGCCCTCCTATCTACTCCGGCCTTTGCGAGAGTCGACGTAGAGACATGGTCTCTATTGTGCGAATATTTCGACTCTCAACGCAAACAGATATGTATTTTAAATGTAATTCATTGTTTAGTATATAATTTATTTTTTTGTGTTCCTTAATTAGAAAACTAAAAGTGAATGTGTTGTGCAGAAACTGGCCGCTCAAAATATAGAGAATAGGAAGTCGGCGAAGAGGGGTCGCCCCACTTATACAGGTGGCTCGAGGAATATTACTCGTGCCATGGAGTTATCGGTAAATTACAATAAACCGGCCTTTGTGATATAATGCAATATTAAGAGTTATTTTCTAATATATCTAATATTAAGAGTTATTTTCTAATATTGCAGAGAGCTCAGACCCTGGCGCAAGGTGGTACACCGAGCGTGCTGTCCGCATATCTTGCCGTCCACGGCAACTCGACAGATCCCGCCACGGGTGAGCTTCGATACCCCGACATCGCTACCCAGGAGTATTGCGTAAGTGTTAATATTTATTCAACCCCTATTTAAAATTTTAGTTTTGAAAGGTTCAAATTTAAATGATATACTTATATTTTACTGGTTAATGTGGGTATAGGTGCGGGTGGTTGAGCAGGCCGAGGCATCGAGGATCGATTTTACCGGACAGAACGATCCGATGCTGCTGACCCCAGTCTTGGACGCCGCACACGGAGGGCACCATGGAGGTTGGGGGTGAGGCCGGGGACTGGGCCCTAGCAGGGCCCATATGAGGTTGGACTCCACCCCGGTGGTTACTTTCTCCGTCTCCGCTGAGCGACGTTTCCAGCAGGAACTGGAGAGCTTGAAGGCCACCGTTCAGGAGTTGAAGGAGATGCTGGTATGTATACTACTTAATAGTAAAATATTATGTCATATTATAGATAGCAACATATCCAATATTAGTATGTAGCCTGAGCTTATTTGGTTGTAGACTTACCTTTGATTAATCATACATACATATCTAATTAAAATAAACTACGGTTTTCCAAACTAGATATCCAAACGAGGCCTAAGTCCCTAAGTATACATAGATTGGGGTTTCGAAATAACTTGATAATGATACGAATTCGAATAATACACACGTAGGTCCAGACGCGACAGGGTACATCGGCCGAGCCTCCACATGCATCTCCTTCGGCTACGGCTCCGCAAGCCACTACATCGGCTGCGGTTCCGCAGACAGCTCCACTGCCCGCTCAGACTCCCGCAGCCGCGGCTCCGCAAGCCACTACCTCGACGGCGGATGCGCAGACCACTCCTACAGCTCCACAGCCCGCTCAGACTCCCGCACGCTCCGCATTGCATGATTTATTGACTCGGGATATATCCGAGGAGCAGGCGCGCCAGATTCTGGCGTTTATCAGAGGTGGAGCTGGACCGAGCTAGGGTAGCTTTTTTATTCTTATATTTTAAACATGTATTTATTTATATGACACATATTGTACTACATTTTGGACGATATTGATATTGGTGGTGTTTGCGTGTTTATATTGATATCATATTCTGCTTGTTGATTTCTTTAATTTGTATATTATGCGTGAGATGTGATTATGAATACTGCGATATATGTTCTGCGTGATGATTAATTTTATATATGATGTATATATTATTGTGCACAGGGCAAGAAAAAAATAGGCAGCCCTTTTTTTTAAAAAAAACCTGATAATATGTACCTACGGATTTAACCGTAGGGCCCACCATTGCCCCTACGGATTAATCCGTAGGGCCCAACAATGTACCTACAGATTTATCCGTAGGGGCAAAATATCAGGATACCTGATATTTTGCCCCTATGATGTCAGTATTAGGGGTTACGCTTGCCCCTACGGATATATCCGTAGGGGCAAACAAATGCCCCTACACAGGCATCCGTAGGGACAAAATATCATGATACCTGATATTTTGTCCCTACGGATTTATACCTACGCACTTATCCGTAGGGGCAACTATTTGGCCCTACGGATTAGTCCACAGGGACACCTAATTTATTTTATAAAATCATAAATTAAATAAAAATTTTGTTCCTACGGCCTAATCCGTAGGGACAACTGGACCTACACATTACTCCTTAGGGGCAAGTTTTTGACCGTAGGGGCATGTTCAAGGCTGTGACTTGCACCTACGGCGTTTGTACCTACAGGGTATTTTCTTGCCCCTACGGATATATCCGTAGGGGCAGTGGTTTGATCCTACGGATATATCCGTAGGAGCAACCCTTATTTGTAGTAGTGATAGATCAAGCCGTTAAGGAGAATTTTGATAGAGAAGAAGATAGATTTCGTTGGAGATCTGGAAGGAAAGGGTTTGAAATCTTCTATAACGTTTTCTCTAAAATTCTAATAAAGTTTTCTCCTCTTTTCCTATGGTTTTTCCCGTTTGGGTTTTCCACGTTAAATCTCTTATGTTATAATTTGACTTTTCTTTATTTCTAGTTGTTATTCGTTAAAGGGATCTTAGGATCGATCAGGTTTCCACACCAACAATTGGTATCAGAGCTATGATCTAAGTCTACGGTGAATGACGATGCTTGTGTCCGCTCCCCATCTTCTTAGATTGTGATTCTAAAGACATTGGTTCATAAGGATCCGAGAGAAAGTTTTCTGCTTCAAAATTAAAGATGGCGAATAACAAGATCAATAGCACCAAGTTTGAGCTGGAGAAATTTAATGGCAAAGGAAACTTCTCGATGTGGCAGAGAAGGGTTAAGATACTTCTTATAAAAGAAGGGTTGTTTAAAGTTCTTGGCGGTAACAAACCTACCGACATAGCATATGATACATGGGAAGACATTGATCAGAAGACACAATGCACGATAGAGTTTTGTTTGGTGGACAACATGTTGTACGTCATGTCAGAAACTTCTGCGGTGAGTTTATGGTTGAAACTGGAGAGCTTATATATGATAAAATCTTTATCTAACAAGCTGCATTTAAAGAAGCAACTCTACATTCTACGCATGAAGGAAGGTACTCCAATTCATGACCACTTGAATAGCTTCAATAAGATGGCCATTGATCTTCTATGCCTTGAGATAAAGTTAGAGGAGGAAGACCAAGCGCTCTTGCTTCTTTCTTCGCTTTCAATATCTTATGAATATTTGGTGACAACAATTCTCTTTAGGAAGGATACTCTCGAGATGGAGGAGCTTGCATCTATGTTTCTCAACATTGAGATCATAAAGAAATCAAATCCATCAGAGGAGTTATCAGGGTTGTTTGCCAATGAAAGGGGAAGGTCGAAGACAAGATACGAAGGCAAGAGCAATAGGGGAAATCCAAATTATCAGGGCAAGATGGAGAACCATGCTTCTTTTGCAAACTGCCAGGGCAAAAGAAGAAGCAATGTTAAAAATACAAACAGTGGTTGGAGAAGATGGCTAAAGGAGCCAGTACAAGTAGTTCAGATCAAGCCAGTGTTGCGATAGAAGAAGAAGCACCACTGTGTGATGTACTCATAGTACATATTGAGACGGAAGAAAATTCTGATGCTTGGATACTTGAATCTAGATGTTCATATCACATGTGTCCCAAAAAGGAGTTGTGCAACACTTGTAATGAGTACAATGGTATCAGTGTTCTTATAGGGGAAAATGTGGAGTGCAAGGCCATTGGTATAAGAAACATCAATCTTCGCATGTTTGATGGTGTGGTACAAAAACTTGTGAACGTAAGACACGTTCCAGAACTAAAGAAGAATCTAATTTCTCTAGAAGCATTGGATGTAGCAGGATGCAAGTTCGTGGATCAAGATAGAGTGCTAAAGGTTGTCAGGGGTGCCATTGTGGTCATAAAGGGACAACGAATTAAGAACTTGTATCATTTAGACGGCAGCACAGTGACTGGTGGTACAGCCGTGGCTACAGAGAAACAGGTGGAGGATACCGCAAACATGTGGCATATACGTCTACGGCGTGAGTTTCCTTCATTAACCGTAGTAACAGGCATCACAATTTTGGATCTCAGCCTTAGGCGGGGCGGCATTTCGGCTGGACGGGTCGCAAGTTCAGCTTAACGTCTCTTCCTCTTTATCATGTGGTGAGAGACAACAGGAGTTCATTCCTCCTTCACGGAGGTCTTCTCGACAAGTGGGACATGGTCGGGGCCAGTGGCTGCCAGTCGACGAGCGATGGTGCACGCGGCATGGGCCCGACGCAAAGCGGCACTGGACTTCGGCACAGAAATGGTGATAGCTGTACCATCAGCCATGGTAACGGTGGCGTGCTCGGCCAAGGAACGGTCTATAGTTGGTTCAGCTTCAATTCCATCGACTTTTGAGCTGACGGGCATCCAAACTTGGCGTGGGGCACCGGATCTCTCTTTGCCTTTGAACTTCGGTGAGGGTATCGATCTTCTATCTCCTCTACGAAGGAGAGGCAATGGGCCTTTGACAAGAAGGCCATTGAATCATCAACGGAGGGGGCGGCCGTGGCAACATGGAGGTTGGCCTTAGGCGAGCGCTTGAGGCTACTCGCAAATCCCCTTTCCCTTAAGTTCCGCTCGAAGGCTTTTCGGTCGATTTTCACCACTTTCGTCGTAACGCGTCGCCTTCTTGATGGGTGTCGTACTGCGACATTAGTTCTTCCTCAGAAAAGCTTCTCCCCATTGGAGTCGTCATCTTGTTTACGGTGGAAATCAGGGTTTTCTCGTTCATTTCCATTAAACGGTTACAAGAAATTTTCTCGTTTTATAAGTATGTAAATGTATGCAAAAAGAATTAAAAAAATAAAAAAAAATATAGAGATCTATGGATTCGATGTGGCGGTAGGATCCTTCGTAAACACGAGGTTCTCTTTGACCGTACGACACGAAAGAAACGTCGGACAGAACCTTTAGCGAAATGCGCTACACGATTTCGACTGATCGACCGGATCTTGGCTTCAGGGCTTCAAGTCTTCGATGTCTTGAACTTTTGAATATTCAATTTTTGGTCTTTAAAGTCTTGATCTTGAAGAGATTCGAGAAGAGTCTTCAATGGAGGAGTCTAAACGAGGGAGCAATGGCTTCCACCTTCGCGAAGTCTTAAAACTCCAAGAAGAGACAATGGCCGAGAGGGAGAGAAAGATGGCAGAGGCAGAGCTTCCGTGTCAAAAATTCCTACCACCTCCGAAAATGAGCCAATAGGAGCTCTATTTATAGGGAAATTGGGCTAAATGGCGGATAGCCCACAGACGGTGGCTCCACGGACGACGGGGACGTGGACGACTAGCATACCGAACGACGGCCGACGGTGGCCGCGGATGTAGGACGACGAGGCCGCGGAAAACAAGGTCATGGACGACTGGCATACCTGATGACGGACGAAGAGGCCGGGGATGAGATGCCGCGGATAACGGGTCATGGACGATAGGGCGTGCTGGCTGTGAAATGTCGGGCCGCGGGTACAGATGCGAGGTCCGAGGCACGAACACGGACGCGTTCTTAACTTATTTTTCTTAATGTGGGACCCACACTGTCACGCCCCGCTTCCCAGAGTGCGCTAAGATTGGCACGTGACAGAGCCAACCATGCTACCTGTGGTTAGGAAACATCCCTCCACAGTCACATTACGGCTGTCTAGAAGATATCAAGAACAGTAGAAATAAAATAAACTATCTAATACATGTCCATAAGCCAGAATAAACGAGTCAAGAAAAAATATGCGGAAGCAATAAATCCAAGAAACAGTAACATCTGGAAAGTACGGAAATAACTAAACTAACTGGATACTAACAGGATCCTCACTGCTCGGCCTGACGGCGGAAATACTCCTGATCAGCCTGCGACAAAGGTAGAGGATCTGGGCCATGAAAAACCCAGACGTCAGTGCATTATAATATCAACAATAATATAATCAGGGGGTAGCAAGACATGCAGGCACGAGTATGAACAGTAATAAAAGTAGAACAGTAACACGAATAAGGAAAAGTGAAGGGTAAAAGCATATGCGATGTGCAGTGAGTAATCTGAACTAAGCTACTGGGTTAATTACTCTCAAGTCTTTGAAATCAATTTAATGAATCGTCGATGTAACTCAATAGTATCCCGTGCATTCCCGGGACCATGGTCCAGATTCTCGGGCTGAAACCGAGACATGCCGCTAGGCACTAACTAGGAAACATGTATAGATGAATGATGTCAGCAGCAGCATCCAAGGGCTGGCCTAGCCCCTAAAACTGATCGGTATAAGCGTCGAACTGTTGAGTTACAAGTCAGGTTTCATCATTGATTTCCCCCTACCCCCAAGTTACGTATTCAAGTCAGGTATTGATAAATCTGAAGCTAATGCCAACACAGGATCAAGCAGGAACAGGTTTGTCTATACAGACAACAGGATATATCCATCGGGACAACATGTCAGGATTGTCGGCATTAGAAACAGGATCGGGTAACACGTCAAGTAGTGATATATCAGGTCATGTCAAGTAGTGTACATGTATCAAGTCGTGTCAAGTAGTGGTGTATCAGGTCATGTCAAGCAGTGCACAGGTATCAACGGGTACTCATAATCAAACTATAGCAAGTATTGAATCAGGGTGAAAGTACGGATGTACAATAAAAGCATGAATGTACAAATATCGATCAGGGGTTACATCATGACTATGTAGGATGCACATTATCAAGTATGGTGCACTAATACAACAGTAACATGAAATAATATGGTCTCGGCGTGCAACTAGATATGTAATAAACCGTACGGATACTATAAAACTGTAAATCGGTAAAATTTGCTGAATATTAAAACACAAGCACTATTATTTATTAAATAAATATTGATATAATAATATTAATATGGATAACATATTCAAACCGATTAATAAATATAAAAGTGGTATTGATTAACCATCCACAAGAAAGTTCCGTTCAGAAATTCAGCGTTACCCTGATTTGTAAAATAGCTTAAAAATAACAAATGTTCTCCAAAAGGAACATGTCTTATACCAAAACAAAAATAATTCAATAAGGTTTTCATTTTTATAAGTTGAAGTATCTCAGGTTGTTCCTACAAAAAGCTATGAACATTCGAAATTGAAAGTTTGCTGCTGGAATTTCCCTGGACAACAGTATAGAGATATTTTCATTTGCATTTTACGTTATTTAAACAATTTATTTTGCAAGTAAATATTTCATAGAGTTATATTATTCTGAGTTAGCTTCGTAACGAACTAAAGAACGTATACTAATAATTTTTCTATGATTTATACTGAATTTTATAAGGTAAGGTGTACAGTAAATTTCAGATTTTTCGTATCCGCTTTGCAACGACGTTTCATGTGTAAACTATAATATTTTCAAACTATATTTTGTATAACATTATAAAATGCAGATTATAAACTAATTAAAGATAATAATAAGAAATATTACGACGATATATATTTTAAATGATATGGATGCAATCGGGTATCCGAAAACAGTAAAACTTCAGTATGGATGCATAATACTATACCTAGCTTGTGGCAAGATGATTTAGCATGCGACTAGACATGTAAATAATGATATTGATGTGTACGGACGTCGTATAACAGTAAAATGATAAACTGGTAAATGCGGGATGTACAACTAAACAATATGAAATGTAAATATTCAATTGGGTGCAGCATATTGTAGTCTAGCATGTATCAAGATAAATTTGCATGCACTAGATATGAAGTAACTTGCACGGATGCACACGGATATCCGAAAAAGGTGAAATATGCAAAATGATAATGTGGGATGCATAACTAATCATTATGTGTTGTTATTATTCAAATGAATATAGAATATAGTAGTATAGCATGTAGCAAGATTAACTTGTCTCGACGGATCATGAAACGGATATGTACGGCACGTCCGACGTCGGTAAAACGTCGCAACGCACGCACGACACATGGGACAGGTCTAAACAATGCAAGAGGGTGATCACGTAGGCAAGGTACGTTCACTGGATCACTCGGATCTTCAGCGACGAGCACGGCTCCGGCGGTGATCACCGAAATCAAGAAACAAGATCAAGAAAAAGAAAGAAGAAAGAAGAAGAAGTAAGAAGAAGAGGCTGTGTATTAAATAACGAAAGAAATAAATAAATAAATAAAATATATATAAATATATATATATGCAGAGGGGAGAGAGAGAGAGAAAGTGGTTGTTAGTTTGTTAGGAAATTAGTTTAGATTTGAATTTAAAAAATCTTTTATTAGTTAACTAAATTTTAATTTGTATCAGTTTATAAAATTAATATTATATAAATAAAATTTGATATTCTGGTAAATACAAACATAGTCCAAAACATGCCCGGGTCGGGTCTAAAATTCAGTTTTAAAATACGAAAAATATACATGTCGACCAAAATTAAAGTTGGATATCCGGGTAAAAAAAATGTATACCCCCAAGAACGGATGCACGCACGTGCACGTAATCATCCAAACAAGTAGGTTTCACTGAACGGGACGAGAACAAGATGCGCGGATGCTACCACAAGGTTAGGGGTATCATGCAGGCCATACAATATATTTTTAAAATATTTTATGTGACTTAAAATGTTATATTAAAATGGAGATGCTAGATAAAATGAGAGTATGCAATGTACAAATAAATAAAAGTGCACGAGTCCATGTAATAGGTTAGGATAAATCATAAACATTAATCAAGACTGGTTTCAAGCATGCGAGTCGGGTCGGATGCAAATACAAATGTCAAATACACTATTTGCACCCAAAACACAATAAATCAAGAAAATACCATAAATAAAGAAATACATGAACTAGAACTGGTATAAATGAACTAGGGTGTTACACACACTTCTACTCTTGAGTTTTACGGGTTCAATTTTTATTTTACCCGCCTACAAATTTATGTCTGATTGCCAAAGTTGAAGGAGGACTTAGATGATCTAAAAAGACTTAAAGGGGAAGTGCAAACGAATGTGGCCTACAATGCCGAACCAAAGTATGATTTGCTTATGACTAGTGACGGAAAAAAAAAAAAAGAAGATATGTGGTATATGGATTCGGGAGCATCCTATCAATTATCTTCAAATAAGGAGTGATTCGATGAGATGAAGGAGAAAAAGGAGACGGTGATGTTAGCGGGCAATTATGAAGTAGAAGTAGAAGGCATGGGTACCGTAAAGATGAAGATATTCGATGGGAAGCATAGAGTTCTTGGAGATATTAGGTATGTCCCAAAACTGAAGAGAAATCTAATTTCGCTTAGGAGATTGGATATGAAAGGTTATACAATTATTGCTCAAGGTGGAGTGATTAAGGTGTGCCAGAAGAATTGTTTCGTGATGAAAGGAGGTAAAACCTTAAGCGACATATATCAAGTTGTGGAGAAGCCTGTGTATGTGTCACGATCCGGAATTGGCACGTGACCGGCACGAGAATTACGTGAAGTCTACAGGACCCCACCATAATTCAAGTAAGCCGAAGCCCATAAATCTAAAACTTTTTGCGGAAAATAGTGGAAGTGCGGTTTTGAAATATCGGCATAAGAAATTCAAGCCTTTCTTTTAAAATTATAATTCATATCATATGAAAATGCAATGATTGTATACTAACTTGAAAACAGTTTCGTCCTTGAAATTTGGGCTGCACCTCCCTTGTATATTTTGATCCAAAACTACATACATGCAATAATATAGACATCCTCAAGTAGGAGCTAGCTCTTCGCTAATTGACGAAATCACAACCATGCAATAAAGCATAAATATATAACGCCCTACGGTGAAAATCAAACACAGAATGAAAGTAAAGCAGACCAAGACATCATCAGCTCAAATAAAAGATAAACACCCATCTCGCTCTAAGTCTTGCGAATATACAAGTTTGTGTTTAGGTCTACCAAATATACAAAGTTTGGCTTATAATTGATAGAGCTTTAACTAGATACAATAGAAATAATAGGTACAAGAGTGGTCACGATCCAAATGTGTATCCCACCTATCAAACCAAAACACCCTGAAGAAAGCTGTGTGCCAGCGATACCGCTACTAATCCAAGCGGTCGAACCTGCAAAAAAACTGAGGCACAACGGGGATGAGTTGTCAATTCGTGAGTAGAAAATATCAGCAGGTAGAAATCGAATGAACAACGATCCCTAGGTCATACTGTATCATGAAAGTAATACTATGGTATCTAGGGTGATCATGTATGCATATGTGTACAATAGAGTCGTGCCAATATAAGTATGTAATGATAGTCATCTGAATGTATATGCATGTTTGCATGTGTACCAACCAACGTGTGTCCATCAACGACACATCGATCAACATGAAACCTGAGTGTCCAGCATCGACACTTGAAATATCATAAATACCCGTATACAACATCGATACGTACATTCTCATATCTCAGACGCCGCATCCTCGGATCGGCTCTCATATCCATCTGATCTCTCGACTCAGGTCGTTATCCTCTGGATAACCACCGAGCCCAAACTATCACCTGTCAGTAGTGCTCCCCTGCCAGGCTCATCGTTTACTCTACGATCTTCTTGCCACGAGGTACCGTACCGGGCCTCACCATGTACCGGCAGACGGTTCCTCCTCACTCCTCGAATCGGGTATGCTCATAACTCAGAACCGAGAAAACCCACGGTGGATGCCTCAAATCACATCACGAAAAACCGCGTTTTAAAAATAATTCATAATTTTCTTTGAAATATAACCGTGGTTTTCAAATCCAGATATCTCATGAAAACAGCATCTCAATGCATGTAACCATAAAGTACAGTATATGCAAACATAGAACAGTACTGTAAGCATCTCAAGTATTATCATGTAAGCATGTCATGTGATAATTACTGAACAATGATTTTACTTTATAGTTAAGAGTAATACCGTGATATAGCAGTTCTACTGTGTAAGTAGCATGGCAATTACCGATGATGAATGTATGAGCTGGTAAATCTGTGTATGTGTAACATGCGTATCATCGGTAATAGTGCAGGTGTACTAGCAGACGATGCCATATAAAGGTAATGCTGGGAACATAGCACGTATGTCATGGGAAGTAATACAGCATAACATGAACGGTAATAAGATAGGTAACTACCCCTGGATACATCAAATATAACCCATTATCCACTAAGGTGTTTAGAAATAATGATTCTCTGAATCAAGATGTTCATACCAGAATTTTGCATTTTAATACCGCTCATTTGTAATTCCATGTCACGCACCCCACGAGCTTGCGGCGAGGCGGATTATATGAAAAACAATTATCAAAACTTCGTAACACGGACTTGAGCACACGGATCGTGTCTAAACCATTACTAGCAAACTACGAAAATTTTAACTACTCTGATTTGAAGTTATACCTTACGTTACTTGTCCTTCGGGTCTTCATCGCTATCCTCCATGCCTCGTAGGCTCTATGGAACGTCGGCACCTCAACGGCCTCCTCGAGTCAAAGACGATCCACCCGAGAGTCTATAGTCCGAGCTCCTATCTCGAATCTGAGATAACTACGGCTTCTAGATCGCTAATCTAGTAGTCCTAGAGGGTGTAAAGTAATTAGATGGATTACTTAGTCACTTAAACCCTAGGATTCTCAACTCATGAGAGCTATTAGGGTTTGAGGAAGAAGATGAAGAAGTGAGGAGAGAGAATGATTTTGTGTTAATCAAATGAATAATGTCTCATCTTAGAATAATATGAAGCATCAAAATATCATAACAAATATATATCATAATATCTAGCATGCTTCATTTAATTCATTTGAGATGAATCATCTCATGAGTCATTATCCATTTAATGAAAACCTACACCTCATCTCTCCACATCATTTGTTTAAATTCTAAAAAGAAATAAAAACAAATGAGTCATCTTCTTCTAGAAGCTTTCCGACAAATACGAGACTGCCCCTCCCATCCGTATTTCCAAAAAACACGGATGATCTTTGACCGAATAAATCCATCTGTATAATACTAGAATCTGGCTTAAACTAAAGCCCGCTAGTATTATCTGCCCGATCATAATACGTGCACAAGTGTACGTAAGTGACCGCGGCCCTGCCGTAAAACCATACGGCCTCTACACCTTTTGCCCGGTGCAAGGAAACTCTCTGTGTGGGACTCTAAAGACTCGACACTACGCTGGCAGTGGGTTTAACCACAGGCCGCAAGCAGTACTCGCTGTACGTAACTATCCCTAGGTAGATGTCGATAAGAAGGACGATGAGTAAACCCATCCGAACTCCAACTGAGCCTGATATGACAATCTCCGTACAGTCCGGTCTGTTCGTCTAGGACTATCGCATATCGGGCCTAGGGGACGGTAAACGTCAGACCCCTAATAGCGGTATAAGTCATGTCGGAGTGAAGCCCATTACACCTTGAGAAACTACTGGAAGCTACCAGTAAATCTCGCTTGCCCTGGCCAGGGACTTTGCGTAATGGCTCTCCATACACAGCGCGATATCAACCCCCAATACCGGGAGAGACGAATCCTGTCTAACCGCCACTGCCTCCAAGTGCATCGGGACTGCACCCAACTACTACATGTTTGCACGACTCCTTTGAGCCGTGGTAGGGTAGTAATCTAAGAACAGTGGGAACACACTCAAGGCGAAGTAGCAGTGTCAATTCGACGGACTAAGCTGTACTCATGTCACCTGGGAACTGCTATCTGACGATGGGTATAAATCCAACCTGCAGTTCCCGGCGAGTCATGTCCGCTGTAACCGTAACCTAACGAGCACCTGCATACTATCTCCAGTACGACGTACTGATGGCTGTGGGACAGACAACCTCCCCAACAGGGATGAGAAGCGTATACACCAGTCTACTCCGGAGTATCGATGCCCTGTCTCGATAATCCTACGACCAGGGACCTGTATAGGATGTTGCTTATAGGCTACCCAGCCCCCACTGGTGTGACTGCAATCACAACGCTGGTAATCAAACAAAGATCCTAAGGGCTCTACTAATATGTATAAGCGATACGTTAAAAGAAACATATGCATATATTAAAGTAGACTTAAACCAAGTAGCATACTACCATTTTTAGCAAGACTGTCAATACAACTGTGAATATCCCAAGCTTCCATTAAGTAATATACAAACTAGTATGATACAGTAATGGCCTTCTAGGGCATAAACACTAACAATCTCCCACTTGCACTAGGGCCATGTACTGGCATATCGCAGACCTATCATCTCGAATAGCCTCTCGAACTGCGTCTGAGGAATGGCCTTTGTAAATGGATTAACAGTTTTATTCTCTGTATCTACTCTCTTTACCTCGATCTCCCGGCGATCTACGATCTCCCTGATCAGGTGATACCGCCTTAAGATGTGTCTGGACTTCTGATGGGACCTGGGTTCCTTCGCTAAAGCTATAACGTCGTTGTTTTCGCAATACAAAGGTATTGGATTTACACTGGTAGGAACCACCTGAAGTTCAGTGAGGAACTTCTTCATCCAGACAGCTTCTTTTGCGGCATCGCAAGCAGCTATGTACTCCGCTTCTATCGTTAAGTCAGCAACGGTGTCCTGCTTGGAACTCTTCCAAGAAACCGCCCCTCCATTGAGGGTAAAGACATAACCCGACATGGACTTGGAGTCATCCTTGTCACTCTGGAAGCTGGAGTCGGCAAAGGCCTCGATCTGGAGGTCTTTTCCGCCGTACACCAAGAACATCTCCTTAGTCCTCCTCAGGTACTTGAGAATGTTCTTTACTGCTATCCAGTGCTTCTCCCCTGGGTTTGCCTGATACCGGCTTACAATGCTCAATGCGTATGCTACATCTGGTCTGGTACATAACATCGCATACATTATAGAGCCTACCGCAGAAGCGTAGGGTATAATCGACATGCGATCCCTTTCCAAATCAGTCTTGGGAGACATCTCTTTGGAGAAGTTGATTCCGTGACAAGCCGGTAGGTTACCGCGCTTAGAATCTTCCATACTGAATCTTTTCAATATGGTGTCTATGTACCTGGACTGAGAAAGTCCCAACATCCTCGTTGATCTATCATGATAGATCTGGATCCCCAAAATGTAGGTGGTATCACCCAGGTCCTTCATGGAGAACTTCTGTGACAAGAATCTTTTGACTGACTGTAGCATAGGAATATCATTTCCTATTAGGAGAATGTCATCCACGTACAAGACGATGAATACTACAACTCTCCCTACAATCTTACTGTATATGCATGGTTCATCTGGATTTTTGATAAAGTCGAATTCTTTGATAGTATCATCAAAACAGATGTTCCAACTCCGCGATGCCTGCTTTAGTCCATAAATGGACTTAAGCAACTTGCACACTTTACCGCTGCTCCCGCTCTAAATGAATCCCTCTAGCTGATCCATATAGACGCATTCTTCCAAATTACCATTTAGAAAAGTCGTCTTTACGTCCATCTGCCAGATCTCATAATCGTGGAAGGTAGCAATGGCAAGAAGGACCCGAATGGATTTGAGCATAGCTACTGGAGAAAAGGTTTCGTCATAGTCCAAACCAGGTCTTTGACGAAAACCCTTTGCAACAAGTCTAGCCTTATAGGTTTCAACTTGTCCATCTACACCAATCTTCTTTCTGAAGATCCACTTGCATCCTACGGGTTTTACCCCATCTGGAGCAATGTCCAAAGTCCATACTTTGTTAGTGTACATGGACTCCATTTCGGTCCGCATTGCATCCTGCCATTTTACCGAGTCGCCGCTCTGAATGGCTTGCTGGAAGCTTGTAGGGTCATCATTATCAATGATGCAATCCTCTCGATCCTCGTCTATGAGAAAACCGTAGTATCTCTCGGGCGGATGAGACTGCCTACTACTTCCGCGGATAGGCGCTCTGAACCTTCTTGTTCTACCAAACTTTCAGTAATAGCTTGTGGTTCTGGAATTTCTTCCAGTTCTATTGCGCTCCCACTCTTCTGATTTTCTAAAAATTCAGCTTCCAAGAAGTGGGCATGACGAGAAACAAAAACCTTTTGTTCATCTGCATGATAGAAATAATACCCCTTGGAGTTCTTTGGATATCCCACAAACTTACACTGTACTGAGCGTGCCTCGAGCTTGTCCGGATGCTGCTTTTTTACAAAAGCTGGACATCCCCATGTCCTAAAGTGTTTAAGACAGGGTTTCTTCCAACTCCACATCTGATATGGTGTGGTAGGCACAGTCTTGGTTGGAACCTGGTTCAAAAGATATGCAGCTGATTCTAGTGCATAATCCCAGAAAGATCGCGGTAACTCAGCCTTACTCATCATGGAACGAACTATATCCAATAGGGTTCGATTCCTCCTTTCCGATACACCGTTGTGTTGTGGTGTGTATGGAGGAGTAAGCTGAGAGAGAATTCCATTCTCTTTTAAGTAACCCAGGAACTCGGCACTTAAGTATTCACCACCTCGATCAGATCTCAGTGTCTTGATACTTTTGCATGTCTGTTTTTCCACTTCATTCTTGTATTCTCGGAATTTCTCAAAGGCCTCGGATTTATGCTTCATTAAGAAGATATATCCATACCTAGAGAAATCATCCGTAAAAGTAACGAAGTAGGAATAACCACCTCGTGCATGTGTAGACATTGGACCACACACGTCACTGTGTACGAGTCCTAAGAGCTCGCTCGCTCTTACTCCGTGTCCAGTAAACGGAGTCTTTGTCATCTTTCCCATGAGACAAGATTCACAAGTAGCATAAGATTGATATTCGAACGGATTCAAATATCCTTTTCTATGTAACTTCGTCAACCGTGTTTCATTGATGTGACCTAGTCTACAATGCCATAAGAAAGCCTGATTTATTTCTGGAGACTTTCTTTTAAGTGTGTTCTGTACATTGAAAACCTGAGCTTGATTCAATACATATATACCGTCATCTAATGTACCGGACCCAATCAGAACTTGATTTAGGTGGATGTGAACTGCATCGCTTACGAATGTAAAGTCATATCCTTCTCTCGAAAGTGAGGATACTGATATGATATTAGAAGTCAAACTAGGTGCATACAAACAGTTACGTAGAATCAATATCTGCCCACTTGTCAAACCTAGGCGATATTCTCCCACGGATTCAGCATCCACGCTCATTCCGTTTGCAACTCTGAGAGACAAATCACCTACCCTGATAACTCTACGGTTTCTCAAAGCATGTAATGAATTACAGATATGAGATCCTGCTCCGGTATCTAGTACCCAGGAAGTAGAGTTAATTGACAAACAGTTCTCAATTACATACACACTCGAGGCCAAAGCCACAACATGCTTCGTATCCTGGCTACTGGCTTCCAAAGCCCTGCAATCTTTCTGCCAATGCCCAATCCCATAATAATAGGAACATCCTCCTTACCTACACCAAGTCCCGAAACTTTTGCTCTTCCCTTTCCTTCTACTTCACTGATACCGTATATCGGCTTTTTGGATGTCTTCTTCTTTTCACCCTTTGCTTTCGCCCTGGATGCAAAAGAAGAAGGTCCCCCATTAAGCAGAGCGGGTGTCTCCCTGGTTTCCTTCAGGGTGTAAGTAGAGGGTAGGGACTGTGGAAATAAGTCAGCGTATGACCTGTTTCCCAACGTGGTCTCCAGGTCCTTGAGCTCATCAATATAGCTAGTCATCGTAAGGACGTCGTCCCCTACAGATGACCCGACAGCCAACCTCGCTTGAAATAATTCGTTTGAGGTCTCATATCTTGCGATACGAGATTACTCTCCATATAAATCTTTGTAATGGAGAAAGATGGAAACTAAGTCCATCTTCTCGTGCTACTTCTAGTATACACCATCAACTGAAGCCAACACGAGGCACTTGGCTTTCGCATTATCCTTTTCCCTTGTCTGACGGATATCCATATCCGCGACGGTAGAAACTGGACCTGGGACGGTGGGGGCTTTAGTAGTAATAGGGTGGTCCAGCTTGTCATAGGCAATGGACATCTAGACAGACCTTTGTCAATCATATAAGTCAGATTCAGTCATTTTGTTATCTAGATGTAACCTAGTCATGATCACAAGGTCACTGCAAAGAGAGAGAGAGGGAACACTTTAGCATGATGCTCTTGCAAGTTTAGATTGGTTTTTAGTTTATCTAAACTGGATGGCTCCCACTGTTTCTCGAATCCTTCCTCAAACCATAAAAGAAGAATTAGCCAGGACTGATCTCACCGTACAATACTTGCTTAACCGTTCAGCCAGGCCGGTGTCGGTACTTCGAGGGAGGTTTTCCAACGCTTTCGCGAAGTTCCTTAATTAAATAACCTCTTTTCTCTGGGGGCGTAGCCCCGCTAACACCTTTCTCGACACCTACTTGGTTTATAGCATTAATCGTTAAGTGACGAATCTCCTGATGAGTAGCGGATACTCACAGTAGGATCGGGATCCTAATATCATCGTGTGATAATGCTGAAGGAATCCTACCAACATTCATCAAACTCTAAATGGTATGCAACACTAGCAAGTTTCAGTTTCTTTAGAAACTCCCGATGTGGATTTTTTCCCCATGCTCTTATGACCTTAACTAAGGGCCAACAAATCATAAGTCGCATGTCAAGTTCTACCCATCATTATCTTGTTAATTTGAACCCACCCGTATATACTCTTAACTAAGGGCCAAACAAAGTAATACGACTGTCCCAAAACAACGCATCTATCTATGCTACATGTGAACACCCCAGCAGCTACCAATCACTATGTCTTGACTAAGGGCCAAACAAACATAGCTTGAATACTACTGACCATTCATATGAAATGACGGAGGGCGACGACTGGTTTTGGAGAAACCGTGAACGTAGTGAACTTGATATAATCGAAGGAACCTAATAGCTTTTTAAAAGGAGTGGTTAAAGCTCCGCAATTTAAAAATTCTGCTTTTTTAAAATAACCGAGTGGTTTCTTTTAAATTTGTTCCAATGATTCAACTTTGGTTTATTTTCTTTGCATAATATAATGCGTCCCATCATTTAACCTATCATTGCATAAAACAACGAAAATACAGCGTCCTCTTATGCCATCTGCATTCTCCACTGGGTCCCGTCATTCACCCGTTAGGTTACATAACTAACGACAGAGCGGGGGCTGGGCTAGCGCGGGTGTAAAACATAAGTAACGTCTAATAGCTATCATATATAGATATTGTACAATCGTCAGACACAATAATAGGCATTCCAGATCACAGATGAACATTATTGGATATACAAGCAATCCGCGTTTCCTTTGAGCCTGCAACGAAAGAAGGATTACACAGTTGTGATGAATAGCCATTACCCCACCCTAGACCCCTACGGGTACGGCAAACTACCCGCCAAGTACCCGAAGTGAAGCGGTCTCCCTTAACAACGTGAGTAGGCCACTAAACACTTCAAAGTACCTGGTAGTTTATGCACCCCATCTTAGGTCTATCCTAGGAGCAAAAACAGTAAATGAAATAATACAACGGTGGCTACAACCTCAGCCCGGATGTGCCCCGCAAAAGAATATTACATCATATTACAATTTACATCGAATGAATGAATATAAAATCTCATCTCAAACCCCGGCTGATCATCACAACGATCCAATCAAGTTCATATACACAAGCCAGTAAAAACCATTACAGAAATGTGCAACCCCCTGCTAACCGACATACTAGCAATTAGGGGAGGTTTACGAACACATTAAACATTACAGATAAAACCCGATTAGCAAATAACTTAGAATATCGATCAACAACCTTTTTCCGTCTCTACCCCAAATGCAAGCCAGCACTGAAGTAACCTGGGCAGAAACAAAATATACTGGAAAACAAAACACCCAAATTCAATAGTTACTGCGCAAATCCGAGTCAACTCGGAGTTGACTCGGCGGCGGATCCACGGCCGATAGCGCTAATCTGCCGCGGATCCGCGGCCTTATCACCGAGTTAGAAACTTTTATTTTCCCAGATTTCTTAGAATTCCCTGCTGTGAATTTTCATACCTATCAAATAATTTTTTCGACACGTTTAAAATTGACAGAAACTTGAGGGGTCCGGGGTTATGTTTTCGCGTTTTTCCGACGATCGAAATTCTAATTAGTTGCTAACAAGCTAGTAAAGGTTTAGTAGGCTCTGATACCACTGTAAGTCCATGTCACGCACCCCACGAGCTTGCGGGGAGGCAGATTATATGAAAAACAATTATCAAAGCTTCGTAATACGGACTTGAGCACACGGATCGTGTCTAAACCATTACTAGCAAACTACGAAAGGTTTAACTACTCTGATTTGAAGTTATACCTCACGTTGCTTGTCGTTCGGGTCTTCATCGCTATCCTCCACGCCTCGTAGGCTCTATGGAACGTCAGCACCTTAACGGCCTCCTCAAATCAAAGACGATCCACCCGAGAGTCTATAGACTGAGCTCCTATCTCGAATCTGAGATAACTACGGCTTCTAGATCGCTAATCTAGTAGTCCTAGAGGGTGTAGAGTAATTAGATGGATTACTTAGTCACTTAAACCCTAGGATTCTCAACTCATGAGAGCTATTAGGGTTTGAGGAAGAAGATGAAGAAGTGAGGAGAGAGAAAGCTTTTGTGTTAATCAAATGAATAATGTCTCATCTTAGAATAATATGAAGCATCAAAATATCATAACAAATATCTATCATAATATCTAGCATGCTTCATTTAATTCATTTGAGATGAATCATCTCATGAGTCATTATCCATTTAATGAAAACCTACACCTCATCTCTCCACCTCATTTGTTTAAATTCTAAAAAGAAATAAAAACAAATGAGTCATCTTCTTCTAGAAGCTTCCCGACAATTTATGAGACTGCCCCTCCCATCCGTATTTCCGAAAAACACGGATGATCTTTGACTGAATAAATCCATCTGTATAATACTAGAATCAGGCTTAAACCAAAGCCCGCTAGTGTTATCTGCCCGATCATAATACGTGCACAAGTGTACGTAAGTGACCGCGGCCCTGCCGTAAAACCATACGGCCTCTACACCTTTTGCCCGGTGCAGGGAAACTCTCTGTGTGGGACTCTAAAGACTCGACACTACGCTGGCAGTGGGTTTAACCACAGGCCGCAAGCGGTACTAGCTGTATGTAACGGTCCCCAGGTAGATGTCGATAAGAAGGACGATGAGTAAACCCATTCGAACTCCAACTGAGCCTGATGTGACAATCTCCGTACAGTCCGGTCTGTTCGTCTAGGACTATCGCATATCGAACCAATGGGGGGCGGTAAACGTCAGACCCCTAATAGCGGTATAAGTCGTGTCGGAGTGAAGCCCATTACACCTTGAGAAACTACTGGAAGCTACCAGTAAATCTCGCTTGCCTTGGCCAGGGACTTTGCGTAATGGCTCTCCATACACAGCGCGATATCAACCCCCAATACCGGGAGAGACGAATCCTGTCTAACCGCCACTGCCTCCAAGTGCTTCGGGGCTGCACCCAACTACTACCTGTTTGCACGACTCCTTTGAGCCGTGGTAGGGTAGTAATCTAAGAACAGTGGGAACACACTCGAGGCGAAGTAGGAGTGTCAAGTCGACGGACTAAGCTGTACTCATGTCACATGGGAACTTCTATCTGACGATTGGTATAAATCCAACCTGCAATTCCCGGCGAGTCATGTCCGGTGTACCCGTAACCTAACGAGCACCTGCATACTATCTCCAGTACGACGTACTGATGGCTGTGGGAAAGACCACCTCCCTAACTGGGATGAGAAGCGTATACACCAGTCTACTCCGGAGTATCGATGCCCTGTCTCGATAATCCTACGACCAGGGACTTGTATAGGATGTTGCTTATAAACTACCCAGCTCCCACTAGTTTGACTGCCATCACAACGCTGGTAATCAAGCAAAGATCCTAAGGGCTCTACTAATATGTATAAGCGATACGTTAAAAGAAACATATGCACATATTAAAGTAGACTTAAACCAAGTAGCATACTACCATTTTTAGAAAGACTGTCAATACAACTGTGAATATCCCAAGCTTCCATTAAGTAATATACAAACTAGTATGATACAGTAATGGCCTTCTAGGGCATAAACACTAACATCATTCACTATCCATTTTTTATATATATCGGTACTATTAACCAATGTTTCCGCGGTAATACAGAATACAGGTATCCGTGACAAAATACTGGAAATACATTCAAAATCACGGATATATCATTTGCGTGCCAACACTGCAACCAGAACCGCAAACCGACCGATATTTCAAGGGTTTCTTTTTGCAACATGCTTGTGTACACACTTTTTATCTAAATGGACAAACATAATACAAGTTGTACACAAGTGTGCATTAGGACCAAGGGGGGATGCCCAAGACACAAGTGGGCATGAGTGTGACATGCATTAAATGCTACGAGATATGTGCAGACTTTAAAGATTCAAATTTCCCTCCAAAACCCAAACTGCAAACAAGATCAAACCAGAGAAAATAAACCGCACCAAAGTGATGCTGGAAACAACACTAACCATCACACGAAGTTCGAGGAACTTCCCCCAAAAACTGGCCAGCCCCACTCCTCCCCTAGCCGAGCTCGCCGACCCCACCTCCTTTGATTGGCTCCATCTTTCTGTGGGCCCACCTTATGCCACATCAGCTCATTTTTATTGTTTATTTATTCAATTTTTGAGCCTATAAATACAGACCAGAGGCATGAGGAATGGGATACCTTTTGCTTAGTTTTGTATCAAAACTCTTGTAATTTGTAAGCTTGCTTTCCTTTGTAATTCTTGAGCTCTTTCCCTTTTGCCTTGACCTTACAACTTCTTCATTGAACTTGCAAGCTTAAGGTTTAGGTTCTTGATTTCAAGATTAGTGTAACTTGTTTGTGATTTAATAAAAAGTTCTCATTTTTTTATTACCATGTCTTGATCTATGTTTACATATTTGAACTTGTGAAATTCTCGCTTTACTTTGATCTTGCAACCTCTTAAGTGAGCTTGCAATCTTAAAGTTTTGTGTTTGGATTTCACACTTCACCGGGCTTACGAACACTTGGAAATGCACTTGGATTCATTGGTTCTCTCTTTTTCTTTTTCTTTTCTCGTATTTTTCATTATGTTCCTTACTCTTTTCCCTTTTTCTTATTTTTACTTTGTAAATATGTGTGAGTAGTCGCTGTACTTGTTAAGGGTGGAATATGGTTAGACTGTATTTGAAGATGTTATTTGCTAAAAACCTTAAAAACCTTAAACTTTGCAATTGAAACTCCGTGCAAATCACTCGCAATTCCACTCTGTTAGGCATCCTATCCTGCCCCAATAGCGATGATTCCTAATCGTGACCGGATTGCTAGTGGTTTGCTGGAGGCTAGAATCAAGAGATAACAACGGAAGGACAAGGGACAAGGAAGACGGATTTAGCGAAATGCTGCAAATACCGTATTTCAAGTTTCCTAATTCGCGTTGTTACCTATTGCTTTAGTGTCAATACCAAAGTTGGGTCTATAAAGATTCGGCAAACTTCACCTTCAGACAAGCTAACCTATTACTACCCTTAACAAGTCCTTTTATTATACATTTCCTTGTTGCGACATTTGGTTTAATCAACAAATCAAAATACGTTGTTAACTCGTTAATATAAGCCTAAAAACTTACCATCTCCCTGCGGATGACCCGTACTCATCGCGGCTCGCTACACGCGACACCGTTGATTGCGGTAATTTCTAAACTCTTTCTAAAATACGACACGGAAAAATAGCAATCAAATGGCGCCGTTGCCGGGGAGACGGTAATGCTTTTATACTTGTAATCTTGGGTTAATTTGTGCATATTTTGTATAAAAATTAACTATCTAACACATTCAAACGGATAAAACCATTCTTTTTTAAAACCATCACAAATACAAAAATATTCTTTTTTCTTCTCTGGATTTGTAATCTGCTAACACTCTGAGGTTTAAAGAAAAAATCAAGTTATAAAAATAGAATGACATTACTTTACTGAGGAAACACACAAAATTTTAGCCCATTCCCACACAAAAAAACCGGCGACACACCCTGGTAGGGACATTTCTACTTTTGGTTTTTTGTGTTACTTTCAGTGTTCTAATTGCATCCCATTTTTATTGTTTGATTTTCTTAATTATTTGTGTTCAGAATTTTGGCTATCCATATCGCTTTTTGGCTCAAATATCCGTATTTTTCCGACATTTGCAGATTTGACGGATTGTGAGCAGCGATCGTGTGGAACAAGGGGCATTTTCAAGAACAAGAGGAGTGAATACTTAGTGCCAAAGATCCGGGTAGTTGGACCCGCGCAAGCAAACTATTCGACCTCTCGGAGGCAATATCGACACGAGTTTTCTTAAACTCGACGCTTTTGGTACGTATTTCTCTAAACACTTCCTCTTCTCAAACCCGACGCTCCAATACCCTTGTCTTTGCAGGATTCTTAGCAACATCGCCACAAAAAGCCAAAGAAAAGACTAACCGTATTTGTTGCAGCGCCACATTTAAAGTAAAAAATGAATTGATTGTTTGAAAACAAAACTTTGTTGATTTGCGCATTACATCATTTAATACGTACTTAAAGGGCTTTAACACCAATCCAGATTGGGTGGGGATTTCATCACCCTTCCTATGACCCCGGAAATCACTAATTTCATAAGTGTCACCTCAAGCTTAATAAAAAATATCTAGACTCAGCAAACAAAGGACTTGTCGCTCTCAATAGGACAAAGGAAGATTGTGGGTATTTGGTCGTTTATCTAAACATGACTTTTGTGGTGCCTAGGCTAGACAAGTGAGGAGGTAATTTTAAAAGGTCCTTCTCACGGTGATTCATGAGCGGAACCCTCCTTACCTCACTTGTGCTTACCTGGCCACAACTGGCTGTGAAGAGGCGATTTGAGGGTTATCTCACAGTTTGTCGCTTTGGAACAGTTAGGAGCAGGTCTAGTAGACTTAGAGGACCCTAGTTTAGGTGTTGATTATGCATTTGTGACTGTTCATTTATGATTGTGTTTGTTGAACTATCTTGTTATTTTCCCATTCTTTTGAAACAAACACAAATCTGCCATTTTTACCACCATCACCCAATTTTTCTCCACTTTCGTTTTCTTACCCTCACATTCTACGCTTTGACCACACTAAACTCGTTTAGTGTATTCCGCTTGGACTAGGGACCCTGGTACCCATTTAGTCCGCATTTCGTTAGTCCCTACGGACTACGCGATCGACACCGCAGTCGAAACTCCTTCCACGCCTCTTTCACCCCTACCTTTGCCGGCCAACTCCGACGTTGACTGGGATTCTGTTCATACATCTTCACCTTCACCATCACCAAATTCTTCTTCTGAGATGTCAGGATTTCCTCCTAACATCCCTTTACCTCCCCCGGGACTGATTCCACCTAATCCGGGTGCGAATAACCCGCCGCCACCTCCTGTTGTAGCGCCACAACGAATCGCGCTCCAGAATCGTTTCTATCCCACCCGCTCTGCACTTCCTACCTATTTTTCACTTCCGCCGGCCAATAGGGATAATTTCGAAATTAAGCCCCTTCATCAACATGTTGCCCAAATTTCACGGGCTGGAATCCGAAAATGCCTATATCTTCATCAACAAATTCCAGAATGTCTGTGCAATGATGAAGACAACCCAACTGTCCGATGACGCTATACGGCTACGAGTCATTCCTTTCACTCTGTGTGACCTTACTGAGAAGTGGTTGTATAGCACCGCGTCGCATTCCATAACCAGTTGGGATAAGTTTGTTAAAGCGTTTCTTAAAAAGTTCTACCCGAACCACAAGACTGCGAGAATCCGAAATGAAATTAACCAATTTTCCCAGCTTCCTACCGAACCCTTTTGGAAGTTCTTTGACCGATACAAAGACCTTCTTGTTCAGTGCCCTCATCATGGTATTGAGAGATGGCAACTTTGCCAGACCTTATACGAGGGCCTGAATCCAGCAACTAAGCAGTTGTTGGAAACCATTTGTCAGGGCCATTTCCTATCCAAATCCGACGAGGAAGCTTGGCAATTCTTCGATGATCTTGCGGAGCAAACGCTTCAATGGGAGAGCACCAGACCGAGCACTACTTCTTCTTCTACTACTTCTTCTTCTACTACTACTTCTTCCGGTCAGTCTAGGGCAGGCATTCATCAACTCGATATCTCAATTGCAATGAAGGAGGAAATGGCTGCAATCACACGTAAACTGGAAGCAATTGAGAGCAAATTCTCATCTCCTGCTCCTGCCCCGCTCTTCCCCCTCGTACCATCTGCGCTTGTTGTTCTGATCCATCCCATTTGACCGAAGAGTGTCCTTACAACCCACCTGCTCAAGGACAGGATCAGGTCAATGCTACCTTTCAGCAAAGACCAAAAAATGATCCATACTCTTCCACCTACAATTCCGGTTGGAGGAACCACCCTAATTTCGCCTGGAATCAGAATCAACATCAATTCCAAGGCAACAACAACTTCCAGAGGCCTCCTCCTCCTCAACAAGCCCAACAACAAACTCAACATCAATATCAGCAGCCCTTCCAACCCCAACCTTTTCAAAATCCGACGAACAACTTTGCACCCAACAATTCTTTTCCTCAAAACAACTTTGTTCCGTCAAACAACGATAAGGTTTCCTCGCTAGAACGGAGTCTGGAGGCATTTGTAAAGGAATCGACTCAATCCACCGCCAACATCCAGTCTTCCATTCAGTCTTTGGTGCGACACACTGCCGCCCACGGGCAAAGCATCAAAACCATCGAAGCTCAGATAGCACAGCTGAATATGGCCTTAAGCGAGCAAGAGAAGGGAACCTTCCATCTGAACCACTCCCAAATCCTGGTCACCTACATAATGTACATGTTGCTCTTGAACAATATAACCATAATGTGAGTGTCGTGACTACATTGAGATCTGGAAGGATGCTCCATAACAACATTGTGACACGGATAGTTGATGACACCCCGGCCGCTTCTTCTTCCTATTCTTCTTCGTCTTCTGAGTCTATTCTACCTTCTTCAAAAGGCTCTTCTTCTGCTGCTGCTATGAATGAACCCACTTCTCACTCCACAAAAACTCTAGCTCTGGGATCCTTTCCAACTCCACAATCTCCTTCACAAGTATTGGACTCAACCAATTTTAAAAACGTTTCATTTCCAAACCAGTTGAGGTCCAATAAACAAAATCCACAAATGGAGAAGATTCTAGAGTTGTTTAAGCAGGTTAACATCAACATTCCCCTTTTAGATGTTGTCCAACAAGTCCCTTCCTATGCAAAAATCTTGAAGGACTTGTGCACGAAAAAGAGGAAATC
This sequence comes from Agapanthus africanus, assembly GCA_030015575.1. NCBI lineage: Eukaryota > Viridiplantae > Streptophyta > Magnoliopsida > Asparagales > Amaryllidaceae > Agapanthus > Agapanthus africanus. The sequence goes on along the minus strand of JASDDO010000016.1, from coordinate 35,682,265 downwards.
TCAGGTACCTAAGAAAGTTTTCTTAGCTAGTGCTGTGAGTGATGCTCTTACCCAAGCTTTACCTCAAAAATGGAAGGACCACGGCTGTCCTACGATTTCAATTACCTTTGGGGATAAGAACATCAACCGCGCACTTTTGGATCTTGGTGCCAGTGTTAACCTGCTTCCGTACTCAGTATATGAACAACTAGGTGTAAAAGAGCTGAAACCCACACATTGTACTCTCCAAATGGCCGATCGATCTATCACCCATCCTAGGGGTAAGCTAGAGGATGTGTTAATCAAGGTTGGGGACTTCATATTCCCCGTTGACTTCATTGTTTTAGATACATAGCCTGTAGCTAACCCCCGGAATCAAATTCCAGTGATACTCGGACGTCCATTCCTTGCAACCTCTACTGCTGTGATCAATTGTCGAAATGGTTCGATGAACCTATCTTTTGGAAACATGACAATTGAACTCAACATTTTTAGGTTGGGGAATCAGCCCTACGAACCTAATGCTCATATACTAGACGTTTGTTCGATCCAGGAGATCACCCCAGAGGACTGTGAATTCGAGGAGTTTTTGTTCGATCACAGCAATCTTGACACCACTAGTGCGTTCCTCTTCGAACCTGCTGCTGCTTCTGCGCCCGACAATAACTATGAGTGTTTCACTTTCTCGAACGATCTTGGCCAGTCACCGCCCGAGTTTGAATCCTTTGAATTTCCGGATGAGTTAGCTGAACCATCCAACTCGGTCGCTTACACTCATTTTGAACCTCTGCTGGAATCCTTTGAGTTCGAGACATTTTCACCAATCTTGCCTTCAATCGTTTCACCGCCAATGCTCGAACTCAAGCAATTGCCGTCTCACCTTAAGTACGCTTACTTTGGTGAGAACGAGACCCTCCCTGTTATCATCTCGGCTTCTCTAGCTCCAGAGCAAGAGAAAGCCCTTCTTACGGTCTTGCACAACAATCGGCAAGCTTTTGGCTGGTCTATGGCGGACATCAAGGGGATTAGTCCCCTAATCGTTGAACATCACATTCATTTGATGGATGATGCCAAACCAGCCAGAGATCCACAAAGGCGACTCAACCCAGTCATGAAGGAGGCTGTAAAAAAAGAGATCGTAAAGTGTCTGGATGGTGGTATCATTTACCCTATCTCTGATAGCCAGTGGGTTAGCCCTATTCACGTTGTCCCTAAGAAGTCGGGCATAACAGTCATAACCAATGAGGCGAATGAGTTAATCCCTACTCGCACCCAGACTGGGTGGGGAGTATGCATCGATTATAGAAAACTCAATGCCGCAACGCGGAAAGACCACTTTCCGCTACCTTTCATTGACCAAATGCTTGAACGATTGGCTGGACACGAGTTCTACTGCTTTCTGGATGGCTACTCTGGCTATAATCAGATTCCCATCGCCGAAAAAGACCAGGACAAGACCACATTCACCTGTCCTTTCGGTACATTCGCATATCGTCGCATGCCTTTTGGGTTATGCAATGCACCCGCTACCTTCCAGCGGTGTATGATGGGAATCTTCTCAGATATGGTGGAAAAATTCTTGGAGATCTTCATGGATGATTTCTCCATTTTCGGCGATTCCTTTGATGAGTGTTTGCTGCATCTTGACGCTGTCCTTACCCAGTGTAAGGATAAGAACCTCACTTTAAACTAGGAGAAGTACCACTTCATGGTATGCGAAGGTATTGTCCTAGGACATATCATTTCGCAAAATGGCATTGAGATAGATAAAGCAAAGATTGAAGTCATTTCCAATATCCATCCTCCTAAAAGCGTCAGAGACATCCGAGCCTTCCTTGGCCATGCCGGTTTCTATAGACGGTTCATCAAGGACTTTAGCAAGATTGCTAGGCCCTTGACTCTTTTTCTGGCCAAGGATACGACATTTGACTTCAACTCGAGCTTTGTGACTGCGTTCGAGTCATTAAAAAGATCACTCACTTCTGCTCCCGTTCTTTCCTCTCCTGACTGGACGTATCCATTTGAGATTATGTGCGATGCATCTGACTTTGCCATCGGTGCGGTTCTTGGACAGCACATCGATAAGATGCCGCACGTAATCTATTATGCTAGTCGAACTCTGAACGATGCCCAACAGAACTACACAACAACCGAGAATGAATTCTTGGCTGTTGTGTTTGCTTTAGAAAAGTTCAGGCCTTACTTGATCGGCTCTCCAGTCATCGTCTACATGAACCATTCAGCTCTTCGCCATCTTTTTGCAAAGAAGGACGCAAAATCTCGGCTGATACGTTGGATCCTCTTACTTCAAGAATTTGACCTTGTTATCAAAGACAAAAGAGGATGTGAAAACGTAGTCGCCGACCATCTTTCACGACTCCCTTCTTCGTCAACGCTTCAACTTCCAATCAACGACGTTTTTCCGGATGAACAGCTCTTGACAGTATCTTGCGAACCCTGGTTCACAGATATTGTGAACTATTTGGCCACAGGATTACTACCGACTGAATGGTCAAGTCAGGATAGACTTCGATTCTTATCCCAAGTAAAACACTTTTACTGGGACGAACCCTATCTGTTCAAGTACTGTCCCGACCAGATTATTCGTCGGTGTGTCGCTGACAATGAATTCAAGAGTGTGCTGTCGTTTTGCCACGATCAAGCATATGGCGGGCACTTTGGCCCCAGAAAGACAGCCGAGAAGTTCTTGCAGTGTGGTTTCTACTGGACACAACTCTTCAAAGACGCTCATGACTACTGCAAACTTGCTCCCGGTGCCAACATTTGGGCCGGATATCCAGGAGAAACGAAATGCCGCTTCAACCAATCTTGGTTGTGGAGATTTTCGATGTTTGGGGGATTGATTTTATGGGGCCATTTCCCAGCTCTTTTGGGAACTTGTACATTCTTCTCGCTGTTGATTATGTCTCTAAGTGGGTCGAGGCTATGCCCAGCCGGACTAATGACAACAAGATTTTCATTAGATTTCTAAAGGAAAACATCTTTTCCCTGTTTGGGCACCCCCGCGCGATCATTGGGGACGATGGAACTCATTTCTGTAATAGAACTTTCGAGGCCTTGATGCGGAAATATTCCATTAATCATAAACTATCAACACCCTACCACCCCTAAACATGTGAGCAAGCCGAAGTTTCAAATCGGAAAATCAAGCAGATATTGGAAAAGACGGTTTCCAAGAACCGTAAGGATTGGTCTTTAAAACTCGTTGATGCCCTTTGGGCATTTCGAACTGCTTATAAGACCGACTCCCTATCGGCTTGTTTACGGAATGGCTTGCCACCTTCCAGTAGAAATAGAGCATCGCGCATTTTGGACGATAAAGGAGCTGAATCTATCTCTCGAAGATGCGGGCAGTCATCGGAAGCTGCAGTTAAACGAATTGAGCGAGCTTCGGGATAAGGCTTACGAAAACGCGGTTGTCGTTAAGAACCGAACGAAGGTGTTTCACGATAAACACCTTTTTTTGCAAAACTTTCGCACCTGGTCAACAGGTACTGCTTTACGACACCCGGCTACATTTCCATCCAGGTAAGCTCAGATCTCGCTGGAAAGGGCCATTTTTTGTGCGGAATGTGTACCCGCAAGGCGCTGTGGATTTGGAAAATCCAAAGAACGGTTCGTTTTTTAAAGTAAACGGGCACAGACCAAAACCGTACCTTAGCGCTGAAACAACAGAGGAGCTCCTGCTCTTACAGGAGCCGGTTTACCCTGCATAATCTTCCTCTGCCTACCACCAAACTTCGGTTATCCAGTCAAACAGTGGACACTGTTTCAAATACGCTTGGGGGTATGTATATACTATTTTGTATATATATGTGGATATTCTTGTCCGGTGCAAATCCATTTTTGACGAGCAATCTTGTCTGGTGATGCTCATTTTTACCCAAAAAAAATTGGTATATCTAACTGACAATTTTGACCCTTCAATAATTTTTAATGCAATGACAGTGAGGGCATTGTCCAGTTTAAGTTTGGGGGTACGCTCGGTACGCATTTCTAACCTTCGCATTCATATGTATATTTTGCATCTGCATATTTATTAAAACCCATAAAAATCAGAAAATTTTCTAAAAACATAAAAACTTTGTTGTCAAGTTAGCTAGTGGGAGAACTTAGATTCAATATTTCGACGGTTTTGTTTAATAAGATAGGAACAACTAAATCCTATTTTTAGATTTTGAAAACCTGAAAAATAACTCTCTTTTGATGTTAACTATAGCAAATATACGTCTTTACATCACACTACACGTGTCGTGAGTTTTGAAAATTAGATGACAGGTCTTTTATGTCTAAAAACTTTTAAATTGATAAACTATTTTCTGAGTATCAAATAGGTTTGTTCTGAAATAGGTAATATCAAGACGAGTTTATAAAGAAAGGTTGATATGAAGGGATATTATTGATGACTTAATAAGAACTAATTCTGATGAATAACCCATCTGAAACTTGATTGAAGTGATTACACACCTAAACCACTAAACACGTCTTTTATCCAAAAATATTTGAACAACCAGTTATATCTCCGTTCACATTAAATCGTTATGATTTTCACGCCAAAATTGGTCTTTTGTTTTAGGGCCTAGGTAACTTGAGCAATTAAGTCCGCCAGGGTGTCTTTACACCTAATGCCCTAAAACCAACTGGTTTGGGTGCATTGGCCCAAAGCTCGCTAAGAAGCCTAGAAAGTACAGATTAAAACAAAGTCATGCAAGTGTTCTCCCCGAGTTAAAATTCCTAACGGTTCTTTATGTGAGAATAATCTTGACAAAAGACAAGTTTTTTATAAAAAAAAAATTCTAGCGGAGGTATGAAGGTTTTATTCTATGATAAAGACTATTGCACGTTCACAGATATGTGTATGAAACGAAAACAAGAAAAAGATGGAGTGAAAAATAAGACCTAGTTTCTTGTTAAGGAAGATAGAAATTCTGAATTTGAAACCTAACTGGAAAACAAAACTTGAGATGTACTTAACTATTTATAAAACTTGTGTGATCCTTTTTAAATCTTTATATGGGCTTTATTTTGTGACAAGTCGACTTTAATCGATCCTTTTGAAACTTAACGACACTATCTGCACTGCACGTAAAGACATATAGAATCTTAAGTTAAATAAGAAGCGAGATGTGAAAACTAAAAGTTCGATAGTTCTAAATTCAGGATAATAGAATTGCTAGCTTTAAAACAAAACCTTGGGATTAAAATCATAGTTATTCCGCAAAACTAGCTTGACGGGATTTTGTGGGTGTAATCTGCAGAAAACCCTCAAGAGACAACACTCCTCCTACTAGGGACACCTAGAGATTTAACGGCTTGTTGCACGAGCTCAGTGCAATCGCGTTCCCTGCGAAAATGAGGTCCGGATTCATTTATTTTTTATGTTTTGCTCGGGACAAGCAAAAGATAAGTTTGGGGGTATTTGTTCATACCAGAATTTTTCATTTTAATACCGCTCATTCATTATCCATTTTTTGTATATATCGGTACTATTAACCAATGTTTGTGCAGTAATACAGAATACAGGTATCCGTGACAAAATACTGGAAATACATTCAAAATCACGGATATATCATTTGCGAGCCAACACTGCAACTAGAACCGCAAACCGACCGATATTTCAAGAGTTTCATTTTGTAACATGCTTGTGTGCACACTTTTTATCTAAATGGACCAACACAATACAAGTTGTACACAAGTGTGCACTAGGACCTAGGGGGGATGCCCAAGACACAAGTGGGCATGAGTGTGACATTCATTAAATGCTATAAGATATGTGTTGACTTTAAAGATTCAAGTTTCCCTCCAAAACCCAAACTGCAAACAAGATCAAACTAGAGAAAATAAACTGCACCAAAGTGATGCTGGAAACAACACTAACCATCACACGAAGTTCGAGGAACTTCCCCCAAAAACTGGCCGGCCCCACTCCTCCCCTAGCCGAGCTCGCCGGCCCCACCTCCTCTGATTGGCTCCATCTTTCTGTAGGCCCCCCTTAATGCCACATCAGCTCATTTTTATTGTTTATTTATTCAGTTTTTGAGCCTATAAATACAGACCAGAGGCATGAGGAATGGGATACCTTTTGTTTAGTTTTATATCAAAACTCTTGTAATTTATAAGGTTGCTTTCTTTTGTAATTCTTGAGCTATTGCCCCTTTGTCTTGACCTTGCAATTTCTTCATTGAACTTGCAAGCTTAAGGTTTAGGTTCTTGACTTCAAGATTAGTGTAACTTGTTTGTGATTCAATAAAAAGTTCTCATTTTTTTATTACCATGTCTTGTTCTATATTTACATATTTGAACTTGTGAAATCCTCGCTTTAGTTTGATCTTGCAACCTCTTAAGCGAGTTTGCAAGCTTAAAGTTTTATGTTCGGATTTCACACTTCACCGGGCTTACGAACACTTGGAGATATTCGCACTTGGATTCATTGGTTCTCTCTTTTTCTTTCTTTTCTCGTATTTTTCATTATGTTCCTTACTCTTTTCTCTTTTTCTTATTTTTACTTTATAAATATGTGAGTAGTCGCTGTACTTGTTAAGGGTGGAATATGGTTAGATTGTATTTGAAGATGTTATTTGCTAAAAACCTTAAAAACCTTAAACTTTGCAATTGAAACTCCGTGCAAATCACTCGCAATTCCGCTCCGCTAGGCATCCTATCCTACCCCAATAGCGATGATTCCTAATCATGACCGGATTGCTAGTGATTTACCGGAGGCTAGAATCAAGAGATAACAACGGAAGGATAAGGGACAAGGAAGACGGATTTAGCGAAATGCCGCAAATACCATATTTCAAGTTCCCTAATCCGCGTTGTTACCCATTGCTTTAGTGTCAATACCAAAGTTGGGTCTATAAGGATTCGGCAAACTTCACCTTCATACAAGCTAACCTATTACTACCCTTAACAAGTCCTTTTATTATACATTTCCTTGTTGCGACATTTAGTTTAATCAACAAATCAAAATACGTTGTTAACTCGTTAATATAAGCCTAAAAACTTACCATCTCCCTACGGACGACCCGTACTCATCGAGGCTCGCTACACGCGACACCGTTTTGATTGCGGTAATTTCTAAACTCTTTCTAAAATACGACACGGCAAAATCGTAACAATCACAAGACAAAACCATAAGTCAGTGATCTAGCCCCATAGTATCAGATGTGATATAATCCTCGTACATCATCCTCGAATTGAGAGTGCGGATCAATCATCCGGTGTCCTATCACGTACGGTATAATCCATCGTACGGTGTCATCAAATCAGAATAAGGATCTATCGTCCTAATATATAACATTATCTTATATTCTCATATATACATACATATATATCAATCTCATATCATATTTATATCGATCTCATATCATACCTCATCAATCTCATAATATATCTTGGCATATGTATTTATGTATTCATATCGCCTCACATTCTCATATCAAGCATATCCGCTCATGTTATCTTATTTCATCATATTCTCATTTCATCATATCAATATACCAATCCAAGTCATCTTGTATTTATCATATCATCTCATACTAAATCCTTTGATCATATCCGTAAGTTTATAGCATAGGTCTCTCCAAAATATATTATATATATCGATTCTCCATTACTATGGTTGCGGGGGTTCTATACGTCATTCACCCGACTTCTCTCATAGATATAGATCTACTCATCTGCAATATCCTTACTTATCCGAAGTCGATGAACATCTTGATCTCTTTCGTTGTCTCGGAAGTCCACGCGAAGATACCTACACATCAATACACATCGTAACGATATCAAAACCTAATCCGAAAACTGATACGGCACGCGAAGTGCTCATAGGTTAGAACATATAGCCCACACATATAAGAACAACCAAATAACCCTCGTCGTTGACGTGCAAAAGTCCAATGACCATGCTAAATCTCAAATACCAAAACCAAGTCTTCAGAAATCGGAAACCCGAAATCAGCAACATGGAAAATCACTCCTAGATTCTACCTTAGGTCAAATTAGGACATTTAGCATATAGAGTAGGTCTACACAACAGATAACAGGGCCATGCACCAAAACCCAAACCAAAGCATCAAGACCAGGCCGCAATTTGCGGCCTGGGGGAATAAAATTGCGGCATGCAATAGGAGTTGGGGTCTCGGGTCTCTGGGGGAAATTCTATGTGGTCTGCACACTTCTCTGTGATGGGAACTTATTTTATAGAGCTCTCGGCTCATAGCAGATTCTACAGAAATAACACAAATCGCCAAAAACCGACATCTGGAAACTTCTAAGTTCGTGTTTTGTGGTTCTAGTCTCAAGTTGTCCAGGATTATCATCACTAAAGGTTTTTAGGTTCACTAACTAAATCTCAATTACATCTAAATCTCAATTACATCTCTACTAGTAAAATCATCCACTAAAACATCCTAGAAATTTCCAAGGTCGCTAATCTAGCTTAATCGAACTCTAAACATAATTAGGAGGTTAAGAAACTAAATAACAAGAAGAAAAGTGAAGGTTATACCTCTTGGAGCAACTGAAGAAAATTCCAAGATGGTTGAAAGTGCTCAAAATCCAAACTTGAGCTTGCTATAGGGTGTAGAATGAGACGGTGCATTTTTTTGTGAAGGAAGCCATGAGTTTTGATGAGATTTTGTAGACGATTCCAATGGGTAGTGAGGTGGAGGAAGAAGGAGAAAATGAAGATGAAGGAGTTGAAGGAAGAATGAAATGAAGAAGGAATAGGGTAAGTGAGGCATACCCTCTCTCTCTCTCCCTCCTTTTCATTCTCACTCTCTCTCTCTCTCTCATGCTCATGCCTCAATGTCCCCTCTCATATTGTAACACCCGAACCCAATACTACTATTTTTTGTTACTATTTGAGCATTAGGTGGTACTCATTTCAATCATCTTGCTTATTTGTGGCTTACTGTAAAAAAAATTATCCAGAAAAGTCATTTCTGCACATAACAAATTTTAGCATCTAAAATAAAATTAAAAATATCCCACTTGGCCTACTCGACACCCCTAGCCTTGTGGTAGCGTCCGTGTATCGAGTTCTCGTCCCGTTCGGTGAAACGGGCGAGTTTGGACGGCTACGCGCGCATACAGGTGTCCGTCTTGGGGGTATGCTTTTAATCATGAAACACCTCATTTTAAAAATTTGGAACCCGCTTAAAATCCTATTATTTAAATTTCGATATTTTGGACCCAATCCGGACGCGATTTGGAAATGTTTTATTTAGCGCCAAAATCCCAAATTTTAATATTATTTAAAACTATAATATATTCGTAACATACGTATATATTTTACTGTTAAACTAATCTTTTAATATAATTTTAAAAACCTCTGCAATCTTTCCCAGCCAATCAGCGAGGGTATAACCCCATAGGCCCCTCTCCATTATCTCTATCTCTCTCTCTCTCTATCTTTCTCAATCTCTCTCTTTCTCTGTCTCTCTCTCTCTCTCCCGATCTCTTCTCTCTCTCTCTCTCTCTCTAACCTCATTCTCTCTCTCTCCCTTTTATATATCTTTCCTCTCTCTTATATTTTCCAGAACGCAACCTGAAACCCATCGCGAGCCCTCGACGCAACCCTAGCCACCTTCAACCATCGCCGCCACAGCCCCGACGCCGGCGCCGGCGCCACCAGCACCCTCGCCTCTTCAGCCTCGCCTCGCCCACTCATCCTTTCTTCCACCCCCACGCACCCTGCACAGCCGCGACCGCTGCAGTCTTCCCTGCAGCCGCCCGCTCGCCGACGGCCTCTCGTCGTCGCCATCCGCACCACCACCAGCACCTTCCTCACCTCACCATCATCTCCATCACCGGCCGACCCCATCTCCTTCTTTGAACCCAACTTCAACCGAGACCTCGACAAGAACCCATCTCATTGTCGCCGTCGTCGTCATCGCTTTACCCTTATCATCGTCGTGCTCACCATCCCGCTGCACCTAACTCCAGTCGCCTCCTTTCTCGTTGCAGCAGAGAGTCACCGCGGCGTTCCAGTCACCGTCACTGCTTGGACCGCCATTGATCTTGACGGCACCGATCGCCTCGCTGTCGCGTTGCCGTGAGTGCATCCATCTTTGTCCAGATCATCATCTCTATCCCGAGCCCTTGCTGATATTGTGTCGCGTGGGTTCGCGCCTCCATTTTCGTGATCGGCATTTTCGAGGCAAGTATTCGATACTTGCTCACATGCTATTGAACCTTTAAACTTACCTTAATTTTTAATCCATGATCTAATAATATTACATACACTACTTCCTGTTTAACCATGGTAGCATGCCAAATTAATTATTTTCTAGTTAAAACCCTATTTAGAAGTGATAGCAGTGGAGTTCCAATTAACCGTATCAGGCTCCGCTGCACATTTTATAATTCCGAACCTGAGACTTAATCTCGCATCGAATTATTCATACCTAGCAACCCCGTACATGATAGATTACATTCTGATTTACTGCTATGGTGCTTTTATTCCAGTTTAGCCTATCAGATATTCATGTACAACTTAAACCGGTCAAATTACAATTGCATTCTTTAAACAGATTATACATGTCGTTGCATTCTCGGAACACTCAAGGTTTTATTAACCTAATTCCAGTAGTTACATTTGCCATTCTGTATTCACGTTATATTGACACCATCTATTTAACACGATTGATAACTGTACAGCTAGATAATAAATCCGCATTGATTAGATCATGATGTTTGCTTATATATCTGATTGTGAGCACACCCACGATATTGTTGTATCTTGACCTGACATTGCTACACATATATATATATATTGATACACCTGACATGGTACCGTATACTGTTGACTTGACCTGATGTACCATGACCCGACCTGTTACCTGATCTCGTGCCTAATGCCAACAAACCTGACATGTAGTCCTCATGGACCATTCCTGTTGTCTATCCAGACAAACCTGCTTTTACCTGATCCTGTGTTGGCATTAGTTCTAGATTACTGAATACCTGACTCGACACATATAACTTGGGGGTATGGGGAAATCAAAGGTGAAATCTGACTTGTAACTTGACAGTTCACTACCTGTATTGAGTGTACACATTCCTGTTTTGTGCCTAGCGGCATGTCTCGGTTTTAGCCGAGAATATTGTGGCCGTGGTCCCGGGTATGTACGGGATACTATCGAGTGTACACATTCATGTTTTGTGCCTGGCGGCATGTCTCGGCTGCAGCCGAGAATATTGTGGCCGTGGTCCCGGGTATGTACGGGATACTATTGAGTTACATCGACGATTCATAAATTGATTTCAAAGACTTTAGAATAGAAAACCTGATAGAACAGTTTAGTTACCGACTGCACACTACCCTGCATTGTTTGTTTCACATTATTGCTTTATTCATGTTTATTTTTGCATGGCATGTTACATTGTTCATATTATATTACTTGTTGACATGACGCGCTGACGTCTGGGTTTTGTATGGCCCAGATTCTGTACCGCTGTCGCAGTCCGAGCAGGAGTACTTTGGCCAGCAGGCTGAGCGGTGAGTTCAGTAGTAGTTAGTTTTATTTCATTCATTCATTTCCTGATATGAGCCCGCATTATGGGACATACCTTTCAGTTATTTGTATTGGATCATTTGCTTCCGCATTTATTTATTATTGACTCTTGTTATTCTGGATTATGGACATGTTTTTAGATTGTTTAGCTTGTTCTTGATATCTCTACAGCCGTAATGTGACTGTGGATGGATACTTCCTACCCACAGGTAGCATGGTTGGCTATGTGACGTGCCCAATCTAGCGTACTCTGGGAAGCGGGGCGTGACATGGTTCTTTTGGTATCAGAGCCATAGGTTAGTTGGGTTGATTCTTTTGTAGTTGGGTATTGTATCCAATACACGAATCAGAATGCCCGTGTTTAGGAAACATGTCCTGCCACTTTGCCGTTTACCATTCTTGAATCACATTCTTCCTGATTATACCTTTTACGACGTGCAAACTTACTTTGCATGTCGACTCGAAAAACATGATTTCTTGTTATCTCTAGGACATAGGCGACTTGGGTGGAGTTAAGTAATTGTGGCTATGATACCGCGGCATAGTTATAATGCGGTACTCTATTTAAGTATCTTGGATTTCTATCCTTGATCTATATATTGAATCTATCATCATGCTAATGTTGGGTGTTCTTGATTTCAGGAATATGGCAGATAAGAATTTGAAGACGTACCAGAGGCGTGTGGACAAAGCCGCCATGCTTGGAGTGATAAGGGGAATGCTGGAGAATCAAAAGAGACAGACCGAGCTGATCCAGCAGCAAGCAGATTCGTTTCAGGAAGGTTTGCAGATCGTTCAGCAGTCTGTAAACAACGTTGGAGCTAAACCGGTTGACCGAGTAGGGACCGTGGCAGATTTCAGACATTTGGGTCCGTCTACATTCACTGGTTTGGAGGAGCCGTTGCCAGCCGAGCAGTGGCTAGTTGACACGGAGAACCTGCTGATTGCGGCACAGATTCCAGATGACAAAAGAGTTGACGTGGTACGCATTCAGTTAGTGGACTACGCCCGAGAGTGGTGGCTTGTGGAAGAGACCCGCTTGCCCAAGCCGATCAAGTGGGCGGATTTTTCTAAGAGTTTCCTGGAGAAGTTCTTCCCGCGGACTGCACGGGAGGAAATGGAAGAGAAGTTTATTGGGCTAAAGCAGAATGGAGCACCCGTGGACGTGCATGCAGCAGAGTGGACGAGACTCAGCAGATTCGCTGGACCTTTAGTCGCCAACGATGCAGACAGGGCATGAAGGTTCATGCGCAGCTTGGATGTGGACATCCAGAGGCAGATTGTCTCCCTGGGTTTGACCACTTTCTCACAGGTTCTTACGGCAGCTCGGGAACAACAGAGTTTATCTGGGATGAAAGGGAGCTTGCAGCAGACAGCAGTTGCGGCCAGGAAGCCCGCATTTGTACCTAACCGAGCTCATGGTCGCAAGGGTATTCCAGTGGACCGTCGTGGTGTAGCACCAATGAAGAAGCCTGTGATTGTTGATCGAAGAAAGAGCATGAATTGTAACTACTGCAATTTACCTGGCCACATGCAAAAGGATTGTCGAAGGAGGCTGGGACTCTGTTTGGTTTGTGGAGCGGCAGATCACGCCGTTAATGCTTGTCCGTCGAAGCTTCGTACGAGAGATGATATTCAGAAGCCTCCGCAGAGACCGTTCCAAGGGCAGAAACAGCTGACTCAAGGACCTAATCAGGCTCGAGCTTTTACCTTGACAGCTGAGGAAGCCAAGGCATCAGGAGAAGTTGTTTCTGGTACTTTACTCGTTCATGGTTTTCCCGTATTGGCATTATTTGATTCTGGTGCATCCCACTGTTTTATGTTATCCAAATTTATAACTACACACTCAATTACCTGCACGACCCTGTGTAGTTTCTGGGACATACACACTGGGAATGGGAAAATCATATCTAGTAGGGAGTGTACAGATTGTACGGTTGTTGTGTGCGGACGGGAACTCTTTGCAGATTTCTTGGTGATAGATACGGGCAGCTATGAAGTCGTCTCGGGAATGGATTTTCTTGGCACTTTCCACGCTCACATCGACTGTAGGGCAAAAAAAAGTAATTTTCCAGATTCCCGGATATCCCGAGTTTACCTTCACTGGAGGAAGCAGTTCTGTCGGGCCAGTCGAGTTTAGGGCTAGGCCGACAAACAATATTCTTGCAGATGGAAGTTGATAGTGGTGAAGAGCCGGCGGTTGTTCGCGATTTTATGGACGTATTTGAAGATATATCGGGTTTACCGCCGAAGCGAGACGTGGAGTTCGCAATTGATCTTATTCCTGGTGCAGCGCCAGTATCTAAAGCGTATTATCCAATGGCACCAGTAGAGTTGGAAGAAGTTAAGAAACAGGTTGCTGAATTGCTTGAGAAGGGTTGGATTCGAAGCAGCAACTCGCCTTGGGGAGCTCCAGTTCTTCTAGTACAGAAGAAGGATGGCACGAGAAGGATGTGCATCGACTATCGAGAATTAAACCGGGTGACTATTAAGAACAAGTACCCGATCCCTCGCATTGGAGAACTTTTTGAGCAGCTTAGTGGCGCGAGGGTATTCTTGAAGCTGGATTTGCGATCCGGATATCATCAGGTTCGAGTGAAAGTAGAAGATATTTGCAAGACGGCGTTTCGAACTCGGTACGGACATTACGAATACTTAGTGAGGCCCTTCGGAGTGACGAATGCGCCGGCAGTGTTCATGGACTTGATGAACCGAATCTTTTCACCGTTCTTGGACCAGTTTATTGTGGTATTCATTGACGATATTCTGGTTTACTCGAAGAGTTTTGAGGAGCATGCTGAGCATTTGAAGATCACACTGCAGACATTGAGACAGGAGAAATTGTATGCGAAGATGAGTAAGTGCGAGTTTTGGCTGGAGGAAGTGAAGTTCTTGGGGCATGTTGTGTCTGGCGATGGAATTGCCGTCGATCCAGAAAAGATTGCAGCAGTTCGAGATTGGCCTATTCCAAAGAATGTTGCTGAGATAAGAAGTTTCCTTGGATTAGCCGGATACTACAGGAGATTTGTGGAGAACTTTGCTCGTCTGGCAGAGCCGTTGACCAAGCTTACGCGCAAGGAGGTACCTTTTGTATGGACGGATAAATGTGCGTTAGCTTTTGAGACGTTGAAGCAGAAGTTGATAACCGCCCCTATTCTGACCGTGCCAGACAATTCCGGAGGATTGGTGATTCACAGCGACGCATCTGGGAAAGGATTGGGATGTGTTTTGATGCAGCATGGGAAAGTTGTAGCGTACGCATCAAGACAATTGAAGACCCATGAGAAGAATTATCCGACTCATGACTTGGAGCTTGCAGCTGTGATCTTCGCTTTGAAGATTTGGAGACACTACCTTTTGGGCGAGAGAGTTGAAGTTTTTACAGATCATAAGAGTTTGAAGTATGTGTTCACTCAGAAGGAGCAGAATATGAGGCAGCGTAGATGGTTGGAGCTGATGGCTGACTACGATCTTGATCTTAAGTACCATCCGGGGAAGGTTAATGTTGTGCCGGATGCGCTTAGTCGGTTACCAGCAATTCAGGTGTTAACTACGCAAAAAGAGATCATTGCAGATTTTAGAAGATTTGACTTGGAGGTTGTGCTACCGCGTTCTACAGGACAGTTGATGCAGCTGCAAGTGCAGTCGTCTTTGATTGAGAAAATTAAAGCAGCACAATCGCAGGATCCTAGACTGCAAAGGTTTCGAGAGCAGGTTGAAGCCGGACTACGAACAGATTTACTTGTCCACGAAGATGGTTCGTTGAGGTATGGTAGCCGTTTGTGTGTACCAAAGGGAGATGTTCGTGAAGAGCTTATGAAGGAGGCACACAGTTCAGCTTACTCTGTACATCCAGGAGGCACAAAGATGTACCGAGATATTCGACAGCATTTCTGGTGGGAAGGCATGAAGCGGGAGATTGCTCGCTTTGTGGCTAAGTGCTTAGTGTGTCAGCAAGTTAAGGCCGAACACCAAAGGGTTGCTGGTTTATTGCAACCACTTCTGATTCCTCAGTGGAAGTGGGAGCATATAACCATGGATTTCGTGACGGCTTTACCGCGGAGTCCAAAGGGCAACAATGCAGTATGGGTGATTGTTGATCGCTTGACCAAGGCAGCTCACTTTATTCTTTTCCGGGTTGGTCAATCAACGGAGACTTTGGCAGAGCGGTACATGCAGGAGATTGTAAGATTGCATGGAGTACCGGTGAGCATCGTGTCCGATCGGGACACTCGGTTCTTATCACACTTCTGGAGGAGTTTATAGGAAAGTTTGGGGACTCGATTGAAGTTTAGCACAGCTTATCATCCTCAAACTGATGGACAGTCGGAGAGAACGATCCAAACTCTTGAAGACATGTTGAGAGCATGCATGTTGGACTTCAAGGGTTCGTGGGAGGATCATCTACACTTGGTGGAGTTCTCTTACAACAACAGTTTTCAGGAAACTATCCAGATGGCTCCGTTTGAAGCTTTGTATGGTCATAAATGCCGTTCACCGGTTTGTTGGGATGATGTCGGTGAACGAAGATTGTTGGGACCAGATTTGGTGGTGCAGACAGTTGAGAAGGTTAACACTATCAGAAAGCATATGAAGGCAGCTCAAGACAGACAGAAGAGTTGGGCAGACACGTCAAGAAGACCTCTAGAGTTCGCCGTGGGTGATTTGGTTTTCCTGAAGATATCACCGACTAGAGGGGTGATTCATTTTGGGAGTCGAGGAAAGCATAGTCCTCGATTTGTTGGACCCTTTGAGATATTGGAGCGTGTTGGAGAGGTAGCGTACCGTTTGGCGTTACCGCGGTCCTTGGCAGGTGTGCACGATGTGTTTCATGTATCTCAACTACGAAGGTATGTTCGAGATGAAACACACGTTTCGGATCATTCGGAGTTAGCAGTATGGGAAGACTTGACTTTTGAGGAGCGACCGGTTGAAATCGTGGATCGAAGGGAAAAGGTTCTTAAGAACAAGGTTATCCCCCTTGTGCTTGTTTTTTGGGGTAATCGATCGCATGGAGAGTCCACTTGGGAACGAGAAGATGAGATCCGGCAGAAGTTTCCTCACCTTTTTCTGTAGTTTTCTATCTTGTATTCTTGGAATTTCGAGGACGAAATTCTTTTTGTAGTTGGGTATAATGTAACACCCGAGCCCAAAACTACTATTTTCTGTTACTATTTGAGCATTAGGTGGTACTCATTTCAATCATCTTGCTTATTTGTGGCTTACTGTAAAAAAAATTATCCGGAAAAGTCATTTCTGCACATAACAAATTTTAGCATCTAAAATAAAATTAAAAATATCTCTCTTGGCCTACTCGACACCCCTAGCCTTATGGTAGCGTCCGTGTATCGAGTTCTCGTCCCGTTCGATGAAACGGGCGAGTTTGGACGGCTACGCGCGCGTACAGGTGTCCGTCTTGGGGGTATGCTTTTAATCATGAAACACCTCATTTTAAAAATTTGGAACCCGCTTAAAATCCTATTATTTAAATTTCGAATTTTTGGACCCAATCCGGGCGCGATTTGGAAATATTTTATTTAGCGCCAAAATCCCAAATTTTAATATTATTTAAAACTATAATATATTCGTAACATACGTATATATTTTACTGTTAAACTAATCTTTTAATATAATTTTAAAAACCTCTGCAATCTTTCCCAGCCAATCAGCGAGGGTATAACCCCGTGGGCCCCTCTCCATTATCTCTATCTCTCTCTCTATCTTTCTCAATCTCTCTCTTTCTCTGTCTCTCTCTCTCTCCCCCGATCTCTTCTCTCTCTCTCTCTAACCTCATTCTCTCTCTCTCTCTTTTATATATCTTTCCCCTCTTATATTTTCCAGAACGCAGCCTGAAACCCATCGCGAGCCCTCGACGCAACCCTAGCCACCTTCAACCATCGCCGCCACAGCCCCGGCGCCAGCGCCACCAGCACCCTCGCCTCTTCAGCCTCGCCTCGCCCACACCTCCTTTCTTCCACCCCCGCGCACCCTGCACAGCCGCGACCGCTGCAGTCTTCCCTGCAGCCGCCCGCTCGCCGGCGGCCTCTCGTCGTCGCCATCCGCACCACCACCAGCACCCTCCTCACCTCGCCATCATCTCCATCACCGGCCGACCCCATCTCCTTCTTCGAACCCAACTTCAACCGAGACCTCGACAAGAACCCATCTCATCGTCGCCGCCGTCGTCATCGCTGCACCCTTATCATCGTCATGCTCACCATCCCGCTGCACCTAACTCCAGTCGCCTCCTTTCTCGTTGCAGCAGAGAGTCACCGCGGCGTTCCAGTCACCGTCACTGCTTGGACCGCCATTGATCTTGACGGCACCGATCCCCTCGCTGCCGCGTTGCCGTGAGTGCATCTATCTTTGTCCAGATCATCATCTCTATCCCGAGCCCTTGCTAATATCGTGTCGCGTGGATTCGCGCCTCCGTTTTCGTGATCGGCATTTTCGAGGCAAGTATTCGATACTTGCTCACATGCTATTGAACCTTTAAACTTACCTTAATTTTTAATCCATGATCTAATAATATTACATACACTACTTCCTGTTTAACCTTGGTAGCATGCCAAATTAATTATTTTCTAGTTAAAACCCTATTTAGAAGTGATAGCAGTGGAGTTCCAATTAACCATATCAGGCTCCGCTGCACATTTTATAATTCCGAACCCGAGACTTAATCTCGCATCGAATTATTCATACCTAGCAACCCCGTACATGATAGATTACATTCTGATTTACTGCTATGGTGATTTTATTCCAGTTTAGCCTATCAGATATTCATGTACAACTTAAACCGGTCAAATTACAATTGCATTCTTTAAACAGATTATACATGTCGTTGCATTCTCGGAACACTCAAGGTTTTATTAACCTAATTCCAGTAGTTACATTTGCCATTCTGTATTCACGTTATATTGACACCATCTATTTAACACGATTGATAACTGTACAGTTAGATAATAAATCCGCATTGATTAGATCATGATGTTTTCTTATATATCTGATTGTGAGCACACCCACGATATTTTTGTATCTTGACCTGACATTGCTACACATATATATATATATTGATACACCTGACATGGTACCGTATACTGTTGACTTGACCTGATGTACCATGACCCGACCTGTTACCTGATCTCGTGCCTAATGCCAACAAACCTGACATGTAGTCCACATGGACCGTTCCTGTTGTCTATCCAGACAAACCTGCTTTTACCTGATCCTGTGTTGGTATTAGTTCTAGATTACTGAATACCTGACTCGACACATATAACTTGGGGGTATGGGGAAATCAAAGGTGAAATCTGACTTGTAACTTGACAGTTCACTACCTGTATTGAGTGTACACATTCCTGTTTTGTGCCTAGCGGCATGTCTCGGTTTTAGCCGAGAATATTGTGGACGTGGTCCCGGATATGTACGGGATACTATCGAGTGTACACATTCATGTTTTGTGCCTAGCGGCATGTCTCGGCTGCAGCCGAGAATATTATGGCCGTGGTCCCGGGTATGTACGGGATACTATTGAGTTACATCGACGATTCATAAATTGATTTCAAAGACTTTAGAATAGAAAACCTGATAGAACAGTTTAGTTACCGACTGCACACTACCCTGCATTGTTTGTTTCACATTATTGCTTTATTCATGTTTATTTTTGCATGGCATGTTACATTGTTCATATTATATTACTTGTTGACATAACGCGCTGACGTCTGGGTTTTGCATGGCCCAGATTATGTACCGCTGTCGCAGTCCGAGCAGGAGTACTTCAGCCAGCAGGCTGGGCTGTGAGTTCAGTAGTGGTTTGTTTTATTTCCTACATTCATTTCCTGATGTGAGCCCGCATTATGGGACATACCTTTCAGTTATTTGTATTGGATCATTTGCTTCCGCATTTATTTATTATTGACTCTTGTTATTCTGGATTATGGACATATTTTTAGATTGTTTAGCTTGTTCTTGATATCTCTACAGCCGTAATGTGACTGTGGATGGATACTTCCTACCCACAGGTAGCATGGTTGGCTATGTCACGTGCCCAATCTAGCGTACTCTGGGAAGCGGTGCGTGACACATATCTTTTGTTTTCTTTTTCTTTTCTCTTTTCCTTTTAGAAACCCAAATATCAATAAATACTAAGAAGCCATGCATGAATCAACACAAAGTGTCATGGTGCACTAGCCATGGCTTAACAAAAGTGGATTTGGCTAAATTGTGATTAGTAGTGCATTAATCACGTTTAATATAAACTTGCATATAATTAATTGCATAATTATATATAAAATATTCAAATCCAATAAATACCTTTATAATTAATAATTTATATTAATATCCAATTATTTTCCAAATATTGATATATATAATTATACAATTTTACGAAAACCCCAAATTCGTACTCGTATAGTTTTCGTGAAATTTGTTATTTTATTATTTAAATTCCAAAAATTATTATTTTATATTTCTGAAATTTTACAGTATGGAAGAACAAATTTGGAGCACGATGGAGAAAGCTTGAGTCAAGATGGAGTTTTTTGCTAAGCTCAGAAGACGCCGTGGGTGGAAATTGTGAAGAGAAGTTAGAAAATAGCTCGTTGAATACAAGTCAATGTGGAGATTGTTATGAAATTGACTTGTATTCAACATGATTGTGCGTCAGACGTCTGAAATGCAAGTTCGATAATCACATAGAGCGGCCAGACGTTTAAAGATATATCTCTCTGACGTCTAAAGATTGTTTTGCAGACGTCTGAGGATTGTTCTTCAGACGTCTGAAGAAGAAGTGTTCAGAAATCCAGAGCGTAGACAGACGTCTGAGCAATTGTGCTTCAAACATCTGTCGACGATTTTTGGTGTATTTTGGAAATTTTATTGGAGAATTAATTGAAGATTTGTTAGAGATTGTTTTGAAAATTTGATGAGATCTTTATTGGTATTCTAATAGAAATAGGTTTAGGAATTCTAGGCTTATAAATATTGGTTGATTAGGATATTTTGTAGAGAAAAAGAAAAAGAGAAGTTGAAGAGAAGTTTTTGTAGGAGATTTCGAAGAAAATGATTTTCTGTAATTCGTATTAAGTTGAATAAAAGTATAGAAGGTGAAGAATTTCTTGTGTTTGATTGTGCCTTTTATTTTATTATTTCTTCTCAAAGATCATGTGTTTTGTTTTCTGAATTATTTGGGATCTAAAAATTCTAAGAAATTGTTATCTGAGTTGAGAGATGAGAGAGATGAGAAAGTATAAAATGTAATGGTATTCTTGATCATTAATAAAAAGATTCTCATGTTTAACATGTGAATGTAGGCCGGGTTTGATCGAACCACGTTAAATATTGATGTTACATGTTCTTATTTTACTCGTCTTCCTTGCATGCCTATTAAAAATCCTAACAAACTGGTATAATGGAATCCCCCCTCTCTCTTTCTCTCCCTCTCTCTCTTCTTGTTCATTGATACAGTGGAATCCCCCCCCCCCCTCACACACACACACTTTGTGGACTAGGCCCAGGGATGAACCATGTTAAAATATTAGTGTTCTTTCACATTGTGTGGACTAGGTCCTAATCTTGGACGAACCATGTTAAAATATTGGTGTTCTTTTATGTGGTTTTGCTCTTAGTATCATTCTGCATGATTGTCGTCTTAATCTCACATAGATCATAGGTTGGCGCCTCTTTGTCCCGTCGGTAAACATATAATCGAAGCAGTGATTTCTTTTTCCGGAAAATCTCAGCGAGGACATGAGTCCTTATTGAATTCTATTTGAGTCCGCCGTCAGCTAGCTCATGTATATTTGGTACATCGAAGAGTTTTTTCCCCTATAGGAAGGTTATTTTTGGTATACCTGATGTAAATATTTTGAATGTCAAGCAGTGACATGTATGCAGTCAAGACCTCTTGCTCGACGACAAGACGCTTTACCGCTAATATGTTCCTTCGGTATCAATATGAACATAATAGAAATACCAAGACTAGCAGAGGCAATGTCTAATAGCACAACCATAACAAAACCCCAACATTAATTGCATAGCCATTGGTCCCCTATTGCAATGTCAAGATTTCTTGATTGGCGAGGTTGGATGTGCATGTACCAAGCCATCTTGCCATCTATTCATTTCTCTGGTAATGAACAATGTAACAAATTTTGGATCATGAACGCGGTAGATCTACTCGTGATATCTTGACCGAATTTCATCTATCAGCGATCTCCGCACCAACCGAATATGGAATATCTCCATCATCGTCGGCAATTGAATGCATAAAGCAAGGCCTAGTGCTTAATCACTTGAACCTGACAACTCATTTGTATAGTGATAGCCCATAAAGATTATGGCCACACCAAAACCGATTTTAATGATAAATATGAGTTGTTTCAGGCCCCACACACTACCAATTTATGAAGGAGAATGTGTTGGGGTACAATGTGAGGGCTGCATTTGCTAAATTTTGTCTTCCCTTCCATTAAAGATTCCTTGGCCACTTGATGTTGAGTGCACCTGAGGACAATAATTCTTTTGCATTCATAAGTTGTTTTTTTGGAGAAAAAGTTCTACACCTGCTGAGCATAGCTCATAATGTAGAGAGAATCAAAAGCACCAAAGAAGAACTTTGGAAAAAATTGATTTTTATTCGGGGCACGTTGCGTATAAACAGTAGAAATTACAATATTTTGGCAACTTCCTTGAGTTTTACAGAATGCATGATGGAAGCATCTTTTTTTTTTTGTTTGATTAGGGATGGACACATTGTACATAGGAGATTTTTTTCCTTCCAAATTTCATGGTGCGTCTTTTTTTTGACTTTTAAAAGAAGATGTGGATCCCCTTACCAGGTGTGAGGACAATCAAAATAAAAATCAAGCTTGGATTTGCTGGTTGTAATTGACCTGAATCTAACACTGGTTGAGAATAATAGGCTGCAAGATATATATGCGTGTGAATGCAAGAGAAGAATCCAAGCAAACAAATGATGCGGATCTAACTAAAGTTCCTAATTGATGCAACACACACATATAAGAGTTCCAAAATCAATAATGGTTAAAAATAAATAACATAAAAATATTAGACTTTAAATTCGCAATTGAACTGTCAATTTTAAGCGAGAGATAATCGGAAATCTTTCTAGCATAAATCACTGAACAATCGTGTATGGATCACAAGTATTATATCCTCAAATAATTTGGATTCCGATGATTCTTGATCAGCTTTCTTAATTAAGTGTCAACATGAGCAACTTGAATTTTCAAATCACTTGCGAATTGTAAATTTCCACAAATTATTCAAAGAAAAGTCAAGCCTAAAGTACACACTACTTTTCCCTTGCATAAAAATCCAATTACAGTGGTTTCTCTTTATATGATTCTCTCAGGAAGACTTCAAGATCAAAGCTATGTTTATCATTACTGGAATTTTTGCATGGGCGGTGCACACGGGTGTATCTTAAAAGTAGGATCTGTGTCAAGTTGTTTAATTTATTTTTCATAAATATGTTAATTATTGAAGGGTTTTTTTTTTAAAAAAAATTATTTGGATTACTTTGAGCAACTATTATTGCATTAGAATGGTGAAAGAGTAAAATGATAAACTCATGAGCTTGAGGGTATGAGTTGGCATGCTTTAAAGTTGGAGTTCCATGAGAGATTTTTCTTATTTTTCTGAATTATTTTATGAGAAAAATGAGTGATGGAGATCGGGATCTCCCTCAGATGTTGTCCTCCGTCGATCTTGTGGTCAGCAGGGCTGAACGGTAGAGATCTATAGTGGAAGATTGGGTGTGGATCTCAATGGATGGTTTGGTTGATATTGAAGCCGAGCTACCTGCAAAGAAGTCCCGGGGTGGGAAACCACCGCAGGACCCTCCGATCAAGTAAGTATCGGGGAATATTCAGGCAGAGTAGCGACGTATTAGAATGAATTCCAGTTATCTGAATCGTCTGGAGAAGGGGTTTATATAGGGGTCGCCTGAAGGCTAGCCGATGCGAGATTCTCGCTGCCTGTTTCGCCCATGTGTCACATCCGCATTGATGGAGAGATACGCTAGCGTAGGATGCGGGACGTGGAGCGGCGGAGATCTCGTCGTAACGAGATACACGGAGCCATTACGAAAACGCTCGTGCTTCATGCTCCCGGCCAAACAGGGAAGCTGGGGAATCTCAGTTATAGGATAGCTCGGAGACGAGCAAGGAAGCTCGGTAAAGGGATGTTGTGGAAGCTTCATCCGAGAAAGCATAGGCTTTGTGCTACCGGTCCTGATCTGGTCGGGGCGGCAAGGAGGCTGAGAAAGCTCAACTCTAGGATAGCTTGAAAACGAGCTATTGACCGATGGTTGGTCGAAGAAGGAATACACCCAGGGGAGGCCCCGAGAGGTCCGAGCCTATTCCTCAGATAGAGTCTTGGAGGCAAGGTACTGAGAAATGTTCCCTTATTCCAGTTTAGTAGCCCCCAGAAATCTAGTTGATATGCATGGGTGACACGTCATCAGCTATATTCCGTGATAGGGGAATCCCCACTTATGAGTATCATCATTAGCCCCCCACTCTCGTTCCAACCTATTTATGGGTCGGGTCGAGAGTGGTCTGCTCAGTCTTCTCTATTCAGCTTGGTGCCGAGAATTTTTTTGTGATGGATTGTCCCGGAACGACATGGCGTTTGGCTGCTATGTCTCTTCAATCTCTAAGTCTGCGTAGCGTTTTACCATGCGTCTTAATTTTCGCGCGTATCCTCGATCTCGTCAGCGGATCGCTGAAAGGGCTTTAGATCCACGGCTTAGGTGGGGCAGGAATCTACCTGCCGTGAATGGGTGCGACGAGAAGGAAGCTGTCAGCCAGCCTCGCATGAAGGCTTTGGATTCACAGCTTAGGTCGGATAGGAATCTACCTGTCGTGAATGGGTGCGAAGAGTAGGAAGCTGTCTGCCGGCCTCGCATGAGAGCTTTGGATTCACGGCTTAGGTCGGGTAGGAATCTACCCGACGTGAATGGGTGCAACAAGTAGGAAGCAGTCTGTCGGCCTCGCATGAGGGATTAGCATTCACAACTCATGTTGGGTAGGATTCTACCCGCTGTGAATGGTTGCAATGGGTAAGAACCTGTTCACCGGCCTCCAAACCGAGTAGGAGTTTACTCGTATGAGGGCTTAGATTCACGGGTTAGGCCGGGTAGGAATCTACCCGCCGTAAATGGGTGCGACGAGCAGGAAGCTGTCCGCCGGCCTCACACGAGGGCTTTAGATTCATGGCTTAAGTCGGGTAGGAATCTACCCGCCGTGAATGAGTGCGACGAGCAAGAGCTGTCCATCGGCCTCGCATGAAGGCTTTGGATTCACAGCTCAGGTTGGGTATAAATCTTCCCGCTGTGAATGAGTGCGACGAAAAGAAAGTTGTCCGCCGGCCTCGCATGAGGGCTATGGATTCACGGTTTAGGTGGGGTAGGAATCTACCCGCCGTGAATGGGTGTGACGAACAGGAAACTATCCGCCGGCCTCGCATGAGGGCTTAACATTCACAACTCATATTAGGCAGGAATCTACCTGCTGTGAATGGTTGCGACGGGAAGGATGCTATCCGCCGGCCTCCGAACCAAGCAGAAGTCTAATCGTGCGAGGGCTTAGAATTCACGGGTTAGGCCGGGCAGGAATATACCCGCCGTGAATGGGTGCGACGAGCAAGAAGCTGTTCGCCGGCCTCGCATGAGGGCTTTGGATTCACGGCTTAGGTCGGATAGGAATCTACCCGCCGTGAATGGCTGCGATGATCTGGAAGCTTTCCACCGCACTCATACTCGTATAAGGGCTTTGGATTCACGCATGAGGTCGGGTAGGAATTGATCCACCGTGAATGGGTGCGACGAGCAAAAATCTGTCCACCGGCCTCGCATGAGAGCTTTGGATTTACGGCTTAGGTGGAGCAAGAATCTACCCACCGTGAATGGATGCGACGAGCAGGAAGCTGTCCGTCGGTCTCGCATGAGGGTTCACAACTCATATTGGGCTAGAATCTACCCGCTGTGAATGGTTGCAACGGGCAAGAAGTTGTCCGCCTGCCTCCGAACCGAGCAGGAGTCTACTCATGCGAGAGCTTATGATTCACGGGTTAGGCCAAGCAGAAATCTACCCGCCGTGGATGGGTGCGACGAACAGGAAACTGTCCGCCGGCCTCGTATGAAGGCTTAGCATCAACAACTCATGTTGGGTAAGAATCTACCCACTGTGAATGGGTGCGATGGGCAGGATGATTTCCGCTGGCGTCTGAACCGAGCAGGAGTCTACTCATGCGATAAATTAGGATTCACAGGTTAGGTCAAGCAAGAATCTACCTGCTGTGAATGGGTGCGACGAGCAGGAAGCTGTCCACCGGACTCTCATGAGGGCTTTGGATTCACGGGTTAGGCCGGGCAGGAATCTACCCGCCGTGAATGGGTGCGACGGGAAGAAAGATGTCCGTCGGCCTCGTGGCGAGGGCTTAGGATTCACGGGTTAGACCGGGCTGGAATCTACCCGCTTTTGTAATACCCCAGAGCAGTGCGGTCTTAAGACATCATGGTGATCTGCTCTGTCCACACTCAGTGCGGTCTGTTGCGGACATCTTGGTGATCTGAGTGAGGGAGCCATTTCAGAACAATGGGATCGGGTCCTTAAAGCACATTCCGAAAGAGGACCGAACTGCATTATAAATATAATGATACCACCCTCAATTACAGAGGCGCCTTTTAAGTGAACTGGAACTACAGGAGCTTGAGAACTCCGTAGTTAAGCGTGCTCAGGCCAGGGAAGTCTTGGGATGGGTGACCTCCTGGGAAGTGGCCCCTGGTCGGGTCCGGTTCGCTCTAAAGGGAAAAACCGTGCGGTTTCGGCCAGAGCGGACAATACCATCTGTACTGGGGCGTGGCGCGTTACATCTTTGTATGGGTGTAACGAGCATGAAGCTATCCGCCGGCCTCATAGCGAGGGCTTATGATTCACGGGTTAGACCGGGCAGGAATTTACCAGCCGTGAATGGGTGCGACGGGCAGGAAGCTGTCCGTCGGTCTCGGAACCGATCATGAATCTACTCGCGTGAGGGCTTAGAATTCACAACTTATGTTGGGTAGGAATCTACCCGCTGTAAATGAGTGCGACAGGCAGGAAGCTTTCTGCCGGCCACCGAACCGAGCAAGAGTATACTCATGCATGGACTTAGGATTCATAGGTTTAGTCGGGCAGGAATCTACCCACCGTGAATCGGTGCGACGGACAAGAAGCTATCCGCCGGTCTCGTGGCGAGGGCTCAGGATTCACAACTTATACTGCGCAGAAATCTACCCGCTATGAATGAGTGCGATGGGCAGGAAGTTTTCCGCAGGCCTTATGGCGAGGGCTTTAGGATTCACAGGTTAGGCCGGGCAGGAATCTACCAGCAGTAAATGTGTGCGACGAGCAAGAAGCTGTCCGCCGGCCTCACGTGAGGGTTTTGGATTCACGGATTAAGTAGGGCAGGAATCTACCCGCCGTGAATGGATGCAACGAACATGAAGCTGTCCGTCGGCCTCGTATAAGGGCTTAACATTCACAACTCATGTTGGGAAGGAATCTACACGCTATGAATGGTTGCGACAGGCAGGAAGCAGTCCATCGGCCTCCGAACCGAGCAGGAGTCTACTCGTGTATGGGCTTAGGATTCACGGGTTAGGCCAGGAAGGAATCTACCTGTCGTGAATGGGTGCGACGAGCAGGAAGCTGTCTGTCGGCCTCGCATGAAGGTTTTGGATTCACGTCTTAGGTCGGGTAGGAATCTACCCGCCGTGAATGTGTACGATGAGCAGGAAGCTGTCCGCCAGCCTCGGAACCGAGCAGGAATCTACTCACGTGAGGGCTTAGGATTCACAACTTATGTTGGGCAGGAATCTCCAGCTGTGAAGGAGTGCGACGGGGAGGAAGTTGTCCGCCGGCCTCGGAACCGAGAAGGAATCTACTCGCGTGAGAGCTTAGGATTCATAACTTATGTTGGACAGGAATCTACCTGCTGTGAATGAGTGCGACGAGTAGGAAGCTGTCCGCCGGCCTCCGAACCGAGCAAGAGTCTACTTGTGCGAAGAATAAGGATTCATGGGTTTGGTCGGACAGGATTCTACCCGCTGTAAATGTCTGCGATGAGCAGGAAGCTGTTCGTCGGCCTCATAACCGAGCAGGAATCTACTCATGGTCGACTTGCTCCCTATCTGCTTGACGGTTATTTCGTAAGTATTTTGCCAAGCGACTGGTGCGGATCAGCTCCTCGATGTAATCGCGCCGCTGTTTGCAGTTCTCGGTCAGGTGTCCCTGTGACCGATGAAAAGCACAATACGGGCCGCGGAGTCGCTTGCCCAGCCTTTATATCATTGGTGGCAGCTTGAAAAATCTCTCATTCTTCACCTCCTCTAATAGCTCAGTCTATGAGACATTCAGAGGCGTGTACATGTGAAACCTCAAAGAATAAGGTTCCGAAAGATTAGCCTTCCTCTTCTATTCTCGGTCCCGTTTCTTTCGGTCTCTCCGGTCTTCATGGGGAAGGTTAGCGTTCACCTCATACTCAAGTTGGATTTCTCGTTCGGTCCAGACTTTTATCTCGACCATGGTCTTAGGTTGCGCCAATACAAAAGAGCGGAGCCACTCTTTATGTCTAAGACCGGATCTCAAGATGGTGATGACCATCTTGTCCCGGTGCTCGGGTACTTCCACGAGAGCATTGTAGAACTGGGTGATATAGCCCTTGAAAGATTCCCTATCCTTACTCTTGATGGTGAACAGGTAATCGACCGATCTCTTCTGTCGTTGGTTTCCAACGAAATAACTGAGGAACTGAATAGCCAACTCGTCGAAGGTTAAGATTGAGCGCGGAGTCAAGCCGCGGAACCAGTCTCGTCCGATCCTGATGAGAGTGGTGGGCTCGACACTGAGTCGCATCCGAGTTATCTTGAAAGCTCATGTCCACGGTGAACGTGTCCAAGTGGCCTTTCGGGTCAGACTTCCCGTCAAAAAGAGCCACCTTGGACGGTTTGTTCCGGGATGAGACCCGCTCCCTCAGCAATTGCCCAATGAAAGGCTTCGTGAGAGAGTTCGCGGAGTATTTTTCCGACGTGCCGGGCGAACAGGTAGCGAGCCGCATGTCCTCGATTTTCTTCTCAAGGACCTTGATTCGCTGCTAGTACCCCGATGATTCTCCATAATCGGAGTGCCTGTTGTCCCTGCTTCGGGCTTGGGCAATGAAGCTGTTTCGACTTCGCTGTATCACATTCCTCATATGTTCGGGGTGAACCCTTCGTTGCTCCTCCTGACGTGCGCCCTGGGCATGACCCCGATGATTATGGTGATGTCGGTCTTTCCTGGAATCAGGCGACCTGACCGACGTTGCCTCGGAGGGCGAGAGAACGTGGCGAGTGTTGAAGCGGCCATTTAGTTGTCCTGAGACCTCGACGTTAGACTGTCCGGCGTCCAACGAGTCATGGAATCATTTCTCGTATGGGGGTCGCGACTGCCGGAATTGGAACGCCAGTGTTTCGTGGCGTCGTAGTTGGCATGAGCGTGGCCAAGGACCTGAACGCGCCCTTCTGCCGCTTCATGCACACCGCCGTTCTGGGGAAGGGTGGCGGTTAGCCGGGCGTGGCTGGCAGTTTGGAGACGAGTGAGTGCGTCCACCATCGCTGCCAGTCGGTCGATCCGTACCGATAAGTCTTCGACGATGTTGGGAGGAGGAATGGAACCGCCCCCGCCTCTGTTGCGGAAGACAGGATGGCTCGTGCTAAGGTCTTCGTTGCGATGATCACTGGCCATCGTATCGAAGGCAAAAGATCAACTTTTTGGGTGTAAAATGGTGTTCCCACAGACGACGCCAACTGATGGAGGTCAGGATCTCCCTCAGATGCTGTCCTCCATCGATCTTGTGGCTAGCAGGGCCGAACGGTTAAGATTTGTAGTGAGAGATTGGATGTGGATCTCAATGGGTGGTTGGTTGATGTTGAACCCGAGCTACCTGTAAGGAAGTCCCGGGGTGGGAGACCACCGTAGGACCCTCCGACGATCAAGTAAGTACCGGGGAATATTCAGGCAGAGTAACGGCATATTGGAATGGGTTCCAGTTACCTGAATCGTCTGGAGGAGGGGTTTATATAGGGGTTGTCTGAGGGCTAGCCGATGCAAGATTCTCACCGCCCATTTCGCCCATGCATCACGTCTGCATTGATGGCGAGATACGCTCATTAATGGAGCGATACGCGAGCATGGGATACGGAACGTGGAAGGGTGGAGATCTCGTCGTAGCAAGATATATGGAGCCATTACAAGAGCGCTCGTGCTCCATGCTCCCAGTGAAACATGGACGCTGAGAAATCTCAGCTATAGGATAGCTCGGAGACGAGCAAGGAAACTCAGTAAAGAGAAGTTGAGGAAGCTCCATCCGAGAAAGCTCGGCTTTTGTGCTACCGGTCCTGATCTGGTTAGGACGGCAAGGAGGCTGAGGAAGCTCAGCTCTAGGATAGCATAGCCGTGGATTATTTTGCGACAATGACCCAAATTCACATAGTAAGTAAATTTACAGAATATGACAACCTGGAATAAAGAAATGTTCTTTTTTTCTTGTTTGTGATCCCTCCCTCCCTCCCTCCCTCCCTCTCTCTCAATTACATATTTTCCCATCTTTATGGAATCCATCTCTACTTGTTCTTATAGTCGTCTTTCTTTTAATAAGAAGGTTTGTTGGACTCATCCCAGTTTATTTTTAATTATTGACAAATACGATTGTATCATTTTTGCTCTAATCATTTTGTAGGCTTAATAAGTCGTGTACCATTTTATAGAGGTTGAAGTCATCGAACTAAATTGTCATATCTATTGAAAGTTAAACTTAAATTAAAGTGCCAAAAAAGACTTAAATTAAAGATAAAGTTTAACCCGATGAGGATCAAGACAAACATTTTCATTTTTGAGGATATTTCCTATATTTTTATTTTCTTTCTTTAGGAATTAAATGTAAAGGGATTAGAATGTTAGAGAGATGTAAAAGATATGTGTGCATGCTATCATTCTATTTTAAATATATGTTTGAATTTTTGGTTCATTTTCTAATATTGATTACAACTCAAATATATATTTTGAGAGTTTAAGATTTTATTTTATTTTATAACAAAATTGGTGTCAATAAACACCTGGTATGGTTTTTGCTAGTAAACATTATTTTTTCATAATTTTTGAACTTATTTATTATTTTTTGCAGGTTGATGCCCGTGCTCGTGCCGCAAATTTGCGGCCAATGCGGAATACAAAACGAAAAATTTCGAATCAAGAGCGTGAACTCTACGACCTAGAATCGAATCCAAACACTAAACTAGTAAATACTAAAAAGAGTTTAACTACTCAGTTAGTAATTACAATCTTTGTAGCCATATCCTTCGTCTTTTGTACCACTTCTTTAGCTTCTAGGTCCACCGGGAACAAACTTGGGAGGCGATCTTCCTTGTCAAAGATGATCCACCTGAAGGAACCCAAACCTAGGCTCTAGCTTCACACTAAATAGCAAAGTGAAACAACCAGTGATCAAAACTTACTAAGAATTGATCATTAGGATATAGTAACGGCTAATCTCTAAGTGTTCTCTCTTTTCCTTTTTCCATTCTCATTTTACAATAAATCAAGAGAGGAGGAAGAAGAAACAAAGGGTGATGTATGAAGAAAACAAGCATGGCTACTAATTCTCACACTCACTCTCTCTTTCTTCTATTCTCTTTTAGAATGTTGAGTGGATTTGTGATTCGCCATAGTGAATCACAAGTCCACTACATTCTTGAGAGAACTTGAAGAGAAGAGAAGAGAATGCCACCTCATGAGTTCGCATATACATATGTATATTTATGTGTATGTATACATATACTAATACAAGTATATACTACAAATACATACACCCGTATTCGTATCAAAATACGAATACCTGTATTTGTATCAAAATACGAATACATGTATTTATATCAAGACACAAATACACGTATTTATATAAATACTCGTAGTCGTATAAATACCGTATTCTGTCAAAATACGAATACCAAAATGAGAGATACTAAAAGAGATATATAATACTAGCTCACTTTTTATCCAAATGTGATAATGTGGTTATCTTTCAAACCGGCTAGTATTAACAAAATGTCCGATTAAAAGTACGTGTACAAAAACACGTGTTTTAATCGAATCTAAGTACGTATCAAAATACGTACACTACAACGTTTCGCCTGAGATGGGAAACCCTCTGTGTAGGACTCTAAATACTCAACGATACGCTGGCAGTGGGTTTAACCATAAGCACGTCTGCGGCACTAGCTGTACGTAACGGCTACCCAGGTATTGAACGAAAAGAAGGTCGACAAGTAAACTTGTCTGTATCCCTATTGAGCCTGAAAGTGACAGTCTCCGTACAATCCAGTCTGTTCATCTAAGAGTGTCGCACATCGGGTCTAAGGGTTGGATAAATTCAGACCCCTGATAATGCGATAAGTCGTATCGGTATGAAGCCCATCACCCACTGAGAAACTACTGATCCAAATCAGTAAATCTCGTCCAGCTTGGCCAAGGATTTCTAGTGATGGCTACCCATATACTGCGCGACATCTACCCCCAACACCGAAAGAGACGAATCCCTGACGATCCGCTCACTGCCTCCATGTGGGTCGAGACTGTATCCAACTAAAACCTGTTTGCACGACTCGGTAGCGCCGTTATAGGGTAGTAATCAAAGCACAATGGGAACTCAAACGAGACAAATGACGATCTCAGGTCAACAGACTAAGCTGTACTCTTATCACCAGAGAACTTCTATTTGACAATAGGTATAATACTATCTAGCATGTTCCTGGCAAGTCCGTCCAGTGTAACTCATAACCCAATGAACACATGTATACAATCTATGGTGACTAACTAATACCAATGGCTGTGAGATCAACCATGGACCCACGTCAGGGTCAAGAAACGTTTACACTAATCTACTCTGGAATATTGATGCCCAGTCTCGATATTCCCATGACTAGGGACGTTTAAGGATTTGCTTATAGACTACCTAGTTCTCACAAATGTGATTGCTACAATAACTCTGATAGTCAAGAAAGAATCCTATGGGCTCTATCAACATGTAATAGTGATCCATAATACCACATAATACATGTACATTAGGATAGAGATGAACCCGATAGCATGCTATCATCTCGTGTAAGACTGTTCTACACATATAGGTCCTCCCTCAATCATCATAATCGCCTGCCTGCGATTACAATAATTGCCTTGAGGGCACTATGGCCAACAATCTCCCACTTGCACTTAAGGCTGATTATTGCGGGGTCGTGTACTCACGGCCCATGTGATACCGACCACCTAACATCTCTATTAATCAGTTTCGCAAATCATGTTTACAAATCTTTCGCGTTCGAGAATAGCCTCGGTGAATGGATCAACTCCAATGCTTATATCTTTATCTCTCTATATCTCAATTTTGCGGAGAACAACTATCTCCCGAAATGAGCGATACATGTCTTAGAACTTGTCTAGATATCTGATAGGACTAAGTTCATAAATGAACTTCAAATTCAACAAACTTTTTAGACTGTATCTTCCACTAAATTTAATCAGTATTCTGCGCCATACCTACCTTAGTATCCTCTTGGACTCCTGTCCAACATACTACCCCTCAGAAAAGTGTAAACTTTAACTCTGACAGACACTCTGTCATCCAGGTCACCTTGAAAGTCTGAAATGAAAAAAACCTTCTAAAGGAGGCTGCCGTTACCATATACCAAGAATATTCTCTCATGTTCATAACTGCTTCCCAATATTTCTTCAGGATTGGATTAATATTTGCTTATTGCAACTAGTGCAAAAACATTATCTAGTGTGATACTTGACATCTCATGATTAACTCAATTGCCTAAGCAAGTGATATGTCAATCATGCAAATCTCTTTCCTCATCAGTCCAGAAGACATCTCTTCAGAGAGGGTGGCTCCATCACCTGCAGGTACACCACCACGCCAAGAGTCGTCCATTCTAAAACACTTTAGAATAGTGTCAAAGACCCGAATTGGGAAAATTCCCAAATCTAGATCTAAAACCATAAATCTTATCATCAGAATATCTGATATTTTATCCAAATTCTTTATGAAGAAATATCTTTGACAACCACAGTTTAACCGATCGTAATATAAGAACAACACTTCTTATTAGGAGTATGTCATCCAAAAATTAAGGCAGTACTCCCTACTCAATTTTCTTACCAGGTCTATCTGTAATTCTTGATGAAGTCAAATACGATGACTGTCAGATCAAGAATAGATGATCCATCTCTGCTCTCCGTACTTTGGTTTATAAATAGACATAAGCATCTTGCCCACCACACTTCCGCTACTCCCACTGCCTACAACAACACTCTGGCAGAGTCATATACACGTGCACTTCTAAATTCAATTTAGAATGACGTTATAGTCATTTACCTGCCAGATCTCATAGCCTAGGACAATAGTAGTAATAAGCTTGGGTTATCAAAACCTCCATGTCACCGTCTATGAGGAGACCGAAGTACCTCTCGGGTGGCTGAGGTTATCCACTTAATTTGCGGAGTGGCTAATGAATTGTCAAATCCAATTAAATCTTTAGGTTATACTAAATATTTATTAACCGTTTATTGTTCTGGAATCACTTCCAGTTCTACCATACTCCCACTAATATTTTCTGAAAAGAATTCATTTTACTAAAAAGGTGACAAGTTAAGAACAATATAACTATTGATCCAGCAAATGGTAGAATGTTACCCCTCTTCTATGCCCGGGATAACCCACAAACTGCCATTACTGAAAACGCGTCTTGAGTTTATCCGGATTCTGGTTTTAAGCATAAACCGGACAACTCCATATACCTTAACATCGTTAAGATATGAATCCATTCTATATCCAATATAGAAAAAAATACTAATTTAATTTGAACCAGATTCAAATATTATGCAGCTATTTCCAGTGCACAACCAAAGAGGAAAAAGCCATACAATATTACTCATCAAGGAGCGCACCCACTGATGAGTAACCTGAGAGAGAAGCAAGTTCTTAAATATATTACTTACGACAGAATACCTAGCATAAGTATCTACATCTTCGATCACCTCAAAGAATTCTGATACTTCCAACGTATGGTTCTCTACTTTATTCTTATACCTATAACTTCTCAAAATTTGGATCTTGTATTTCAACGAAATGCGTGTCTAAAACCAGAGAAGTCATAAATAAACAGAATATAGAGCGAGTATCAACCCCTTATCCTAATGGACATCGGAAAATATACAATACTTTGTATAAGTCCTCCGAGTTTAATAACTCAAATCCTGTGTGTTGTAGATTGAAAACTGTAGAATTACACCGTTATTGAATACACCTTACCTAGTCATCAATTGATAAAGGTAAATGTTATAAACATAATTTCAAAAAATTATATCTCACTTTATAAAATAAACATACAGATATATCAGTTTGAAATTGGTGCATAACAATGGATATTCAAAACCAAATATTTGTCGTTAGGTAAAACCCAAGTGATTTCCTCAAAAATCACCAATTACAAAGAATTCTGATTTTGAGGATCTAATCACCCAATTCCCAATATTTTACTCACACTCAGTATCTGTAACGCCATACAGATGTGAGAATCAAGTCTGGTAAATACATACCCTGAACTCAGAATCTAATTGGGAAAACAGTTTTCAATTAATATCGTATAGTAAAACTAAAACATGATAATGTTTCGAAAGGTTGTCGGGTATTCCTAGAAATGCATCTTCCAATATCAGACTCATGACATTAGTTCTGATTTCCATTGCCCTTACTCCAATACTTTTATATGCCTTTACTTTTTACCTTCTGTACACCATAGTTAGGCTAATTGGTTTTCTTCTTTCCCTACCTTTCGACACCTGCCTAAGATTTGGAAGAAAACTATCCAACAAGCGTAATAGGCGTACTCTCCTAACACTAGGAGCACTCGCAACCTGAGAGAAGGTAAAGAGAAAAAACAACTGAATAATCCTATTCAATTTCCCCAGTACAAAAATCCATTCTCAAACTGAAATAAATTTCTACGAGTTTGTATGTAACTATACGAGATGGTTTTATCCATTATATATGGATCTTCATAGTGATACGGAATGTTCTGGAGAAAGCAAAGGGCAAAGCAGCGGTGACATGGATATATGAGACTTTGTCGTGAAACATGACAAAACAAAGCCAGGTTTGTAAAAAGGTTCGGTCAACTTGGTTTACGAGTTTTAGTTTAAGGCAGGTTATAATCGCTGCCAAAAAGAGATAGAAAAAAGAAACACTCAGCGTGCACTCTATCAAAATTAGATTGGTTAATTAATTTATTTAATCAGGATGGATCCCACTGTTTCCTCGAATTCTTCTTCAAATCCTAAAAGGAGAACTAGTCGGGATCATTTACACCTTATAAGTTCGCTAACAGTTCAGCCAGTCCAGTGTTGGTACTCCGAAAGAGGCTCTCCGTGCTTTTGCACGAACCTAATTAAATAACCTCGTTTCTGCAGAGGCGTAATCTCGTTAACACTTTCTAAACACCTAATAGGTTAGCTAATTGTGAAGTGAAAATCTTCCGAGAAGTAATATCTACTCATCAGTGGGAATCGGAACCCAACTATCATCGCATGATAACTTGATGGAAGCCACTCAAGTCACCACACTCTAGAAGGTATGCGTATGCCTGGCAAGTTTTCTTTATGTTTGAAACTCTCGATATTGTTTTTACCCCAAGCGGCTCATAACCATAACAAAGGTCAACAAATCATAAGTCGCAAGTCAAGTTCTACCCGTCATTATCCTGGATTACTCTAAACCTACCCGTATAAGCCTTTGATAAAGGCCAACAAAGCTATACGACTGTCCCAGATAATCACATCACTATACTACAAAAAAGCATTACAGAGCTACCGAACACTATACCTCGATGAATAGCAACGACAAACATAGCACAAATACTAAACAATACTAATCTGAAAAGAAGGAGGACTACGGCTGGTTTTTGGTGAAAAACCTTTAACGTAATGAACTTGATATCGTTGAAAGAACCAAGTGGTTTTATAAAGGAGTGACATAGGCTCCGCTTTTAAAATGAGTGGTTTTTGAAGAAAACCGAATAGTTTTGAAATTTTGTTCCGACAACATCAATTAGGTTTGCTTTCCTTGCATTAAACCTATATTGCGATCCTATCAATTAACTTCCTATGCATCACAGAAACAACCAAAATAGAATATACGTATATGCCATCTGCATTCGCCACGGGGTCTGGGGACTTCACCATAAGGTTACTTAACTTACGGCAGTGCATAAGCAGGGCTAGCACGGGTGCAAAAAATATACAACATTTATATATATTATGATAGGCAGGTAATAAACATCACGGGCATGCTATAAACAAGATGGAATAGTGGATAAATTAGAAGCCCCATGTTTCGTTTGAGCCGCAAACGAAAACCAACGTTCTCCGGTCATGTAGATAGCTAGAACATCATCTGAACCAAAGACCCTTACGAGCTCGGCAAGCTACCGTCAATTCTAGAAGTGAGGCAAGCATCACTCAATGACATGAGTGGGCCATCCGCCACTTCATGGAATCCGATAACTTGAGCACTCTATCGTGGGTCTATCTTAAACCCCTACCAGTGCGGCGAATAGCCCGTCAATTATAGAGCGAGACGGTTCGAACTCGCCACTGTGAAACGACCACCTAGTCACACTCTAGAACTCGACTATTTGAGCACTTCTCCATGGGTTATCCTAATATAAAAATGAATGAATATACAATGGTAACAACAACCTCAACCTAGTCGTGTTCTAATAAAACAATATACAACAAGCGGTAACGACGGCCACAATCCGGCCGCTCATCCCGAATATCAAATATACATTCAATTCTATGGTAAGGGTCTATCCACCACGACTATCCGATAAACCGTTGCAAGATATACATCATCACAGCTGAAGCAAGTATTTCCAATCCCGTCTAATCAATCTATAACAATTTGACGACGTATACAAACACAAATACAAAACACAAAGATATAAATGATGCAAAATTTTTGATTTAAAACTTTCTGTGGTACCCGAATACAATGATAACAATAGACGAAATCTGGGCCAAAACAAACATGACCAAAAACCAAGTTTTCATGATATTAATCCCCTGGAAAAAATTGGAGACCAGA
Source organism: Agapanthus africanus (assembly GCA_030015575.1). NCBI lineage: Eukaryota > Viridiplantae > Streptophyta > Magnoliopsida > Asparagales > Amaryllidaceae > Agapanthus > Agapanthus africanus. The sequence goes on along the minus strand of JASDDO010000016.1, from coordinate 35,644,502 downwards.
GTCAACAAAAAAACCATCCAGGTCGGTAAAAACGCAATTTCTGTCGGTTTTACTGTGGAATTAGGTCCTCGAATTTCTTCCCAAGTTCTTATATGTCATGACAAGATCTCTACACTTGTTTAAAAAAAATTAGAGATGAAAAAAATATTGACAGAAACTTGATTTTTGGTTTTAGAAAAACGAAAATTTTTAGTTTTGAAACGTAAACATCGTCTAATACTAGTTTAGGTGTTTAGGTGGCTCTGATACTATGTAGATAGACGCTCGTGCTCGTGTTGTAAATTTACGGCCAAGACGGAATAAAAAATAAAAAAATTCGAATCAAGAGCATGAACTCTACGACCTAGAATCGAATCCAAACACTAGAAGAAGTTTAACTACTCGGTTAGTAATTACAACGTTGTAGTCGTGTCCTTCGTCTTATGTGCCACTTCTTTAGCTCCTAGGTCCACCGGAAACCTGCTTGGGAGACGGTCTTTCTTGTCGAAAATGATCCACTTGAAGGAAGCCAAACCTAGGCTCTAGCTTCATACTAAATATCAAGGTAAAGCAACTAGTGATCAAAACTCGCTAAGAATTGATCATTAGGATAATAGTGGCTAATCTGTAAGTGTTCTCTCTTTTTCTTTTTCCATTCTCATTTTACAATAAATCAAGAGAGGAGAAAGAAAAAGCAAAGGGTGATGTATGAAGAAAACAAGTATGGCAACTAATTCTCACACTCTCTCTTTTTCTTATATTCTCTTTTAGAATAATGAGTGGATTTGTGACTCACCATGATGGGCCACAAGTCCACTACATTCTAAAGAGAACTTGAAGAAAAGAGAAGAGAATGCCACATCATGAGTACATACACATACATACATACATACATACATATATATACACATACATACACAAATACAAGTATATGCTACAAATACATACACTCGTATTCGTATCAAGACACGAATACCGTATTCGTATCAAGAAAATAATACACGTATTTATACAAATACTTGTATTCATATAAATACCGTATTCTGTCAAAATACGAATACCGAAAAGAGAGATACTAAAAGAGATATTTAATAGCAGCTCATATTTTATCCAAATGTGATAATGTGGTTATCTTTCAAACCGACTAGTATTAACAAAATGTCCGATTAAAAGTACGTGTATAAAAACACGTGTTTTAATCGAACCTAAATATGTATCAAAATACGTACACTACACGTTTCGTCTGAGCTGGGAAACCCTCTGTGTGGGAATCTAAATACTTGACAATACAATGATAGTATGTTTAACCATAAACACGTCAGCGTCACTAACTATACGTAACAGCTACCCAGGCATTGAACGAAAAGAAGGTCGACAAGCAAACTCGTCCGTATCCCTACTGAGCCTGAAAGTGACAGTCTACGTACGGTCTGTTCATCTAAGAGTATCGCGTATCGAGTCTAGGGGGTTGGATAAAGTCAGACCCCTAATAACGTGATAAGTCGTATCGGTGTAAAACTCATCACCCGTTGAGAAACTACTGATCTAAATCAGTAAATCCCGTCCACCTTGGCTAAAGATTTCTAGTGATGGCTACCCGTGCACTGCGTGACATCTACCCCCAATACCGGGAGAGGCGAAGACGATCCTCTTACTACCTCCATATGGGTCGGAACTATACTCAACCAAAACCTGTTTGCACGACTCAGTAAAGCCGCGGTATGGTAGTAATCAAAGCACAGTGGGAACTCACACGAGACAAATGACGATCTAAGGTCAACAGACTAAGCTGTACTCTTGTCACCAGTGAACTCCTACCTGACAATAAGTATAATAACATCTAGCATATTCCCGGCGAGTCCATCCAGTGTAACTCATAACCCAATGAGAAACTGTATACAATCTATGGTGACTAACTAATACCAATGGCTGTGAGACCGGCCATCGCCCCTCGTCGGGATCAAGAAACGTATACACTAGTCTACTCTGGAATACCGATACCCAGTCTCGATATTCCCACAATTAGGGACATTTAAGGATTTGCTTATAGAATACCCAGTTCTCATAAGTGTGATCACCACAATAACCTTGGTAGTCAAGCAAGAATCTTATGGGTTCTATCAACATGTAATAGTGTTCTACAATACCACATAATACATGTACATGATGATAGAGATGAAACGGATAGCATACTATAATCTCAAGTAAAACTGTTCTACCCGTATAGGTCCTCCCTCAATCATCATAAATGTCTGCATGCGATTACAATAATTGCTTTGTGAGCACTATAGCTAACATTTTTCATGAAGTTATTAGTGTTTCATTTCTTCTTAAATATTTTAATTCTTATACTTTCATACATTTTTTGTTGGATCCGCATGTAGACCCTCTCCCCTCACTTGTAGGACCTATATGATTTACCATAGGTATGGGTTGCTTGTCGGGTGATGTATCTTTATAGGGTAAATTGTCAAAACCTCCCAAGGCATGTTTCCTGCTGTTAAAAAAACCCTCCCCTTAAGATTCTCGCTAGAAACCCCCAGTCAAAGCTCATGGTGTCTAAAAGTCCTCCACATACATTTTGATAATTGGATTTTGATAATTGAGGTTTAGTATATACCCAATTTTCCCTTTGGACCCATGTGATGTCTGTTTGTACATCTATCTTTTATACTTGTGACAGTTAACAGCCGAGCATGCGGTATCTAAAGAGATGCAGTTAACATCCGAACATGTGGTATCTAAAGAGTTGCCTAAGATATCTAAAGGGTTCCGCGTGCTCTTGCCGCTACAACAATGGCCAATGCGGAATCGAAAAACAAAAATTTTACGGGTAGCACTAGCAACTACAAACTTAGCAATCGTTCCAAACATTAAACTAGCTAAGGTTGTAAAAACTACAATTTTTATCGCATGTCCAACTTATCGTGGAATACCCCTCCAAGCTTCTAGTAGGCCGTCGGGAACGCGGTTGAGAGGCGACCGCTCTTACCGAAGATGATCCTCCTGAGAGAAACAGATCAAAACTCTAGTTTCACCTAGTGAAGCAACCGACACTCCAAGCTTATTAGAAATGGAGTGTGGGGATGTTGGATTTTTCCACTATCATTTTCTCTCATAAACCAAAGCTCAAGAGAGCTATGAAGAAGAAAGAAGAGATGAGAGGTGAAAGAATGTCATAATACCAAATGAGCTCAAAAGTGAGAGTGAATGAGAGAGAGGCTTTCATTTTCTAACCATAAGAAATTGTGACATAATATTTTCCATTAAAGAAATCCAAACCCATCTCTCTCATCCATAGCTCCACTTTACATCTCACCCTCCACTTTATTTCATGAATTTTAATTAAAGAAAATTCATAAATGGCTTGTCCTCCTTCTAGATGTATTCCGTATAAATACAGAATACAACCCAGTATACGTATCGAAATACATTTACGTCTATTCGTATAAAAAATACAAATAACCAAGAGAGAGAAAATAAATAGGGAACATAATACTGGAGTGTGTGTGTGTATAAATCAATACTTGATTTAATAATCCGGCTTAATCCTAAGTCAGCTAGTATTATCAACAGTCCTATTAAAGTCCGTATAGAAAGTACACGTATTTAATTGGACCCTTTCATGTACCAATATACGGCATCTACATCATATCGCCTGAACCGGGAAAACCTTTTGTGTGGGACTCTAAAGACTCGACAATACGCTGGAAGTGATTACTAGATAAATCCATAATCATAAGTATGTCAGCGGCACTAGCTGTACGTAAGGGCTATCCAGGTATATGCCGGAATGGAGGTCGACAATCAAGTCCGTCTGTACCCTACTGAGCCTGAATGTGACAATCTTCGTACAGTCCGGTCTCTTCGTCTAAGAATATCGCATACCGGGTATAGGGGTGGATAACGTCAGACCCCTAATAACTCGATAAGTCATGCCGTAGTCAAGCTCGTCACCCACCGAGAAACTACTGAACTCCTATCGGTAAATCTCATCCATCCTGGCCAGGGATTTATAGTAATGGCCAACCGAACACAACGCGACATCGACTTCTAATACCAGGAAAGACAAATCCCTGACAATCACTCACTGTCACCATGTGGCTCAGAACTGTACCCAAATAAAACCTGTTTGCGTGAATCCTTTTAGCCGTGGTAGGGTAGTGATCTGAGTACAGTGGAAACTCACACGAGACAAATAACGATCTCAAGTCAAAAGACTAATTTGTACTCATGTCACGAGAGAACTGCTATCTGATGATAGATATAATATTATATAGAAGTTCTCTGCGAGTCCGTCCAGTGTACCCACCACCAGTGAGCACCTGTATACTATCTTATGTGACACAACACCAATGGCTTGTGAGAACGGCCACCGGCCCTCATCGGGGTCTCAAAACATATACACTAGTCTACTCCGGAATATCGATACTCAGTCTCGATACTCTCTCGAGTAGGGATATTTAAGGATATGCTTATTGTAACATTTCAGAAAATATAAAATATTATTTTTGGAATTTTATATTAAAATAATATATTTCGCGAAAACTACCGATTTGCGAATTTGGGGTTTTCGTAAAATGGTATAAATATATACCAATATTTGTGAAATAATTGGATTTTAAAATGATTTATTCATTTAAAAATATATTTATTGGATTTGGAAATTTTATAATTAATTATATGCAGTTTGAATAAAAATTGATTAGTGCAATACTAATCGCGATTAAGCCAAATCTGTGTTTCTACATTTTTCTATGATTAGTGCACCATGACATGTTACATTTTTGTTGTATGTTGTTTCATTGTATTTTGTTGATATTTGGTTTCAAAAAGAAAAGATATGAGAGTATATTATTGAGGAGAGAGAGAGGGGACCAAATGATGACATGAGGTATGGCATGAGAGAGAGTGAGGGTGAGAATAAGAGAGAGAGGGAGGGGGGGCTGCCCATTTCCTCGCCCCCATTATTCTTCCTTCATCTTTCTCAACTCATATTCCCTCCACCTCCACCTCCAAACATCATCTCAATTTCCTTTTCAAAACCCTATACTCCCTTCATTAAAGTTGATCCCCACCTCTCTACAAACTTATTGGACCTTTCAAAGTTGGATTTTGAAGACTTTGAGCAACTCAAGAAAATTCTTGAGTTGCCAAATGAGGTGTTTCCTACACCATTAGCTTAGTAATTTAGTTTCTTTAGTTTCTAGTTCAGTTTAGAATTGGTTTAGTGAGGACTAGTGATCTTGGAAATTTCCAAGATGAGATTTTAGGGGATTTATGGTTTGTTAAGGTGTAATTAGTGACCACAAGCTTGTTAGTGTATTTTTGGACCAACACTTTACATAGAAAACCCAAGACTTGGATTTTAGAACTTTCCATGTCGGTTTTGTGATAATGTTGGCCTACAGGGAATCTGGAGCAACCTGGGACGTTCACGAGAAAAACTAGCAATATCACTGACCTAGATACACTACTAGAAGACCACTACAAAAACACGAGATATCAATTCCCCTATACGGCCTGCGAGCTCGGATCTGGAGGTGTTGTCGCCGGATTTTTAGTGGTGTCTGGGGTTGGGATTTTGGCTGTAGCTACTAACCCCTATAAACAACTCCCTGTACTTGCTAGTTTTGTCCCAATTAACCTGAGCTAAAATCTGGGAGCTGTTGCGAGTGTTTTGGGCAAAGTTTTCCGAGGTTTGTATGCTTGGTTTTGAATTTTGGATTTGCATTTGGTTGTTGGGCATTTATACGTCAACAACAAGAGTTGTTTGGTTGTTTTTGCATGCGTAAGTTATAAGTTCTAACCTATGAGCGCACCATGTGCCATATTGGTTTTCCGGACTTGATTTTAATAGCATTGCGATTGTATATTGATTGTAGGTACCTTCGTGTGGATTCCGAGACGACGAAGCACATTGACTACGGCTGAGCGAGGAGTTCCGCAGGTGAGTAGATTTATATCTACGGGGGAAGTTGGGTGGATGGTGTATAGCATCCCCGCAAACATTGATATGTGATTTATAGTTTGGAGACAAGATATGCCACGACTTAAGGTTGTAGTTAATGGTTTTAGTGTGAAATGATATGATATATAAGGATGTTTCGAATTGATATATATAAGGATGTGAATCACGATATGCACATATGTAGTTACAAGAGAATAAGTATTAGATTATAGTGGCATGTGATGAGGTCGATAAATACGACATGAGATTCATAAGATGACTTGATGTGAGATATTGACGTGAGATATTAATGTGATGAAAAGATTATACGATGTGATATGATGACTTAGTTTGATATGCCGTTATATGGATGCGAGTCGATATGAGATAATTGATACCTTTTTCGGTCCCACGATATGAGATTGATACGGATGTGACCTGAGAGATAGGTATATATATGTGGATAATGATATGAATAATGAGTGATATGTCGTACGAGATGTTAGATCCGTACCCTCATTGTCATATAGGTTGATAGAATCCCTAATTGTTTAATGCCGCCATACGATAAATTACCGTACGTGATGAGTTTTATCTGATGATTGATCCATACCCTTGACTAGAGGATGCCGTACGATGTATTGTACCGTACGTGATGTTGTGAGGCCGGATGCCGATTGATAGATTCACTGACTCGGTTATGTTATAGATACGTACTCCTTATAGCATTTCGCTTACAATGTACTTATTGCTACGTTCATGATATTCTCATTGCATTACATATACCTGTGCTAGTACACCTGCACAATTATCGATGATGCGTATGTTACACTTACAAATATTGCCGGCTCACACACCTTCATCATCGATAATTGCTATGTCACTTACACAGTAGAATTGCTACATCATGCTATGATATATTGCTATCTTCACATCATTATACTATGTCGCATGATATACGGATATGCTCATATTTCTGTTATATTGTTTGCATACATCATGCTTTACGATTATATGCATTGAGATATTGTTTTCATGAGATTCTGGATTTGAGAACCGTGGTTATATTTCAAAAGAAAGTATGTATTGTTTTAAAAACCCGGTTTCTCTTGATATGATATTTCGATACGTCCACCATGTGTTTTCTCAGTTATGAGTTATGTGATACCCAATTCGAGGAGCTGGATGAGGCCGTTTGCGGGTACATGGTGTACCCGGTATGGTACCCCGGGACAAGAAAGGTATGTTGTGCAGTAGAAGATGAGCCTGGCAGAGGGACTACTACCTACCGGTGATAGTATTTGGACTCGACGGTTATCCGGAGGATACCGACCGGAGTCGTGAGATGATACAGGCCGATCCGGACTGACGGAGCCCGTGGGCCGATCCGGACTGACGGAGCCCGAGATATGAGGATTTACGTGTCGATGTTGGACACGGGTTTCATGATGTTTCGAGTGTCGATGTTGGACAATCAGGTTTCATGATTTTGATGTGTCGTTGATGGACACACGTTGATTGATATCCTCATATTTACATGCATATGCTTTCATGATATTTACATGCATGATGTTGTTGTGTCATTGATGAACATGTAGATGTTATCTACATGCAGATAGGCATTGATCATATTGTTGGCACATATGCAGATACGGTCACCCTAGATATCATAGTATTACCTTTATGATATAGTTGACCTAGGAATCGTTGTTTTATTCGATTTTTACCTGATGATGTTTTCTAGTCACGAGTTGGCAACTCACCCCCGTTGTGCCACAGTTCATGCAGGTTGACCGCATGGATCAGTAGCGGCATCGCTGGCACACAGCTTGCATTCGGGTGATTTGCTTTGGTAGGTGGTACATATTGAATCGTTCCACTCTTGTATTATTATTCCTGTTGTATCTAGTTAACTCCATCAATCAGAAACTAGTATTTTTATAAGTAGTAAGACTTAGAAAGACTTGTGGTTGCGAGACTTAGAGCGATGGGTTATATGTTCGCTTGGTGGGTTGATGTCTTGCTTTATTCATTATCTTTTGTGTTGATCTTCGTCGTTGGGCATCGTATACATATATTTCTGTCTTGTGTGGTTGTGATTCCGCCGATTGGCGAAGAGCTAGCTCCCGCTTGGAAATGCCTTTTATATTATCATGTATAAGTGGTTTTGGATCAAAATATACAAGGGAGGTGCTGCCCAAATTTTTAAAAGACGAAACATGTTTTTCAACTAATAAAATCCATTTGCATTTCTCATGTTCCATTATCTATGCATTTAAGAAAACCTTTGATTTCATCATACCTTTATTTCAAAACTTCACCTCTTTTATTTTCTTAAAAAGGTTTAGATTTCTGGGCTTCGGCTTACTTGATTTACGTTACGTCTTTAGACGTGGCGTGATTTAAGTGCCGGTCACGAACTAAATTTTGGGTCATGACACTTATGGACTACTCGGCTTTCACTTATATGATCGCTATCATAATGCTGGTAGTCAAGCAAGAATCTTACGGGCTTTATCACTATGTATTAGCGACACTTAATAGCAAGTAAAACATATACACATAATGATAAAGACAGACCAAATAGCATACTATCATCTCGAGTAAGATTGTTCTATTTATATAGGTCCTCCTTCAATTATCATAATCGCCGAACTACAATTACAATAATTGCCTTGAGGGCACTATAGCCAACAATCTCTCACTTACACTTAAGGCTAATTATTGCGATATCGCATACCCACAGCTCGTGTGCTAACGAATATCCAACTTCTCTACTCATCAGTTTCACAAATCGTATTTGAGAAACTTCCGTGTTCGAGAAATAGTCTCAGTGAATGGATTCGCTCCAATATTTCTAACTGTGTCTCTCTATATCTCAATTTCGCGGAGATCAACAATCTCCCGAACTGAGCGATATCCTGCCCCAAGAATTTGCCTGGATACATGATGGGACCAAGTTCATAAATGAACAAGTTTATCTAACAAACTTCTTGAGTTGTATCCTCCGTTGAGTCATAATCAGCATCCGGCACAATTCTGCATTCAATACATCTTACCCTATCCTCAACTGATAAAGATAAATGTTTAAAACACAATTTTCAAAATTTATATCTCAATTTATAAAATAAAGATACAGATACATCATTTTAAAAATTGGTGTATAACAACGGTTATTAAAAACCAAATATTTATCGTTAGGCAAAACCAAGCGATTTAATCCAATATCACCAATTGCTGTGAATTCCGATATTGAACATCAAATCACCAATTTCCCAATATTCTACTCCTTCTCAGTATCTGTAACGCCCTATGGATGTGAAACTCTAATCTGGTATAAACATACTGTCATGACCCGGAAAAGACATATGATAGGATGTGAACCATGTGAAGTCTATAGGACCCCACCTAATTCAATTAAGCCAAAAGCCCAGAAATCTAAAACTTTTTAGGGGAAATAGTGAAGGTGCAGTTTTGAAATAAGATCTAATAAAATCTGGTTCCTTCTTTAATTACATAGGTAATATAATATGAAAACAATATTTTGTAGCTATTTGAAAACTTTTTCATCATTTGAAATTTAGACGGCACCTCCTTTGTAATTTTTAGCCCGAAAATGAATACAAGCAATAATAAATATAGGCATCCCTAAGAGGGAGCTAGCTCTTCGCCAATTGGCGGAAACAACCATGCAAATATATAAATATACAACGCCGAAAGATGAGGATCAAAACACAGAAAGAAAGCAAGAAAAAAAAACTAAACATCATCAAGAAAGCCAAAAACAATAATAGATACATGAGCGTGACTCTAAGGCCGAAAGAATATACAATAAAAGTTTCTAAGTATACGAATATACATAGTCTGGTTGATGGAGCTTTACACTAGATACAACTGGAATAAAATATACAAGTATAAAATGGCGATCAAGAGGCAATGTTTCCCACCTACCAAAGCAATCACCCGGAAGAAAATGGTATGCCAGCGAAGCCGCTACGGGACCTGTACGGCTAAACCTGCAAGAACTACAGCACAACGGGGGTGAGTTGCCAACTCGTGAGTAGAAGACATCACCGAGTAGAAACCGAATGTATGACGATCTCCTAGGTTATACAGTACAATATTATAATAATAGTGTCATGGTAACATCGACTAACAGTAGAGGTACTAATATAGACATATGTGCAAAGTCAAGTACTCGAGTCCTTGTCATAAAATAACTACATGTCATAAGTATCATGTATGAATGCATAACTAAATGGATGTGTCCAGCAATGACACAGAAAATCAGGATTGTTGGGGTCGAAAATTTCACCCCGATTGACCAAGTCAAAGTCAAGGTCAACCCCAAGCCAAGTGAGCCCAAGCCCGGATCAAGTGAGACCATGCCCAAGTCGAGTCCGAACATAAAGCGGCCGGCCCTCCTCCATGCCCAAAATGAAATCATGTAATAAATAATTTTTATGTAATTTTATGCATGAATGGGCATAGAGCCAAATTTTTGTAAAGCCCATGGCTTATGTGCAAAAAGAAATGGCACATGAGCCGTGAGATGGCCAAAATGCCATTTTTGTAAAGCCCAAGGGGCTATATGTAAAGTGTATAGCCTATAAAGGCAAAGATAATGAAATATCTCAACAACTTTTTCTCTCTCCCAAAAAGCATCAAGATCTGTGATCTTCTCCTTCCTCAATGTTCTAAAACCTTCTTCTTTCTTTTGAATTAAATCAAGAGTTTTACTCTTCCTTTTATAAAACTAAAAAGTTTTTTACCACAAAACCCACAAAGGGGAACTCAGATCTTCCATTAGATCTCAAAAGGGGGAGATCTTTAAATCTCACCCCCTTCTCTAAGATCCGGCCAAACGACAGGAAGAAGAAGGAGACCCATATCGAGAAACCCCACTTTGGGAAAGATCCAGGGCTCAAGGGGAGAAGCCCCTTCATCAGCTTCAAAATATCATAGGAGTTTATCTCCCCATATATATATATATATATATATATATATATATATATATATATATATATATAAGTGTTCCTTTCTGGGAGCACAACTCCCGTTGCAGGGACCAAGTCCCTTTTGCCTCCCGAGCGCCCCGAGCGCCAGCGCCCGAGCGCTCGCGCCCGAAGCACTAGCACCCGAGCGCCCACGTGTCTGGCACGTGGGGCGCTTGCGCTCAAAGCGCTAGCGCTCTTGCGCTCAAAACGCTAGCGTCCGAGCGCCCACGTGCCTGGCACGTGAGGCGCTAGCGCTCAAAGCGCTAGCGCCTAAAGCGCTAGCGCCCGAGCGCCCACGTGCCTGGCACGTGAGGCGCTAGCGCTCAAAGCGCTCTTGCGCTCAAAGCCCTAGCGCCCATGTGCCTGGCATGTGAGGCGCTAGCGCCCAAAGCGCTAGTGCCCGAGCGCCCATGTGCCTGGCATGTATGGCGCTAGCGCCCGAGAGCTTTCTCCCACGCATCCTTTGGATGCCCTTTTCCCTTATGTATGTATATATATATATATATATATATATATATATATATATATATATACATATACATACACACACACATACTCCACGACATTGTCCCTGTTAGAAAATAATTTCTAACGGGACGCTGCCTCGCACCCCGCAAGGGGGCTGCTAGCCCCCTTGACCCCCAGCCCGCTATCCGGGTAGCGGGACCCCCGTAAAAACTCTGCGGGGCCCCCGATATATCCAAAACCCCTTCAAAACTCAACACTGCACATTTAGTTTGCATGACCAGTTTAACCCGTCAATCGGAGGTTCTCTCGCTCCAAAGACGAGAGGTAATTAACGGCGGCTTAGTCCGCGGCTGCCGGAGATTCGGATCCCCACAATCAATAAACCCCGGCCTACCCTAGACAGGGGAAATCTGTAATGCGCCTGACAAGCGCGCGCGCATTTCCATCTCAATAGGGTGACGAAAAACACCCTACAGATCCTGGCATGCCCGGTGGGACCTATCTCTCCTCCCATATTTCGGGTTAAACGTTCATGCGAACTCAATCAATATATGTATCTATATTTATACTAAAATAATGCTCTTTCATGCAGGTTTTCAAGCAAACACTTTTCAACAATGTCTCCAAAGATAATCTCGACTCTCAGCACAGCTCCCATCTCCTACACGATGAAGATGGACGCCAGGACGGTCCTCCCGGCCAGTCTCGGGCGACAGTGGGAGGAGCCGCCGATATCATTTGGCTCTATTCTGTTCGTACCAGCTAACGCCGTCCCTGCTCTTCAATCCCCAGTGATGGATAAACCAGCCTCAAAGGGGAAAAGGCCGAATGTCATGGTCGCGAAGGCACCTCAGCCCAAGCGCAAGTCCACTTAAGAATGACTCTCCATGGCCCCAGCCGGGGGCAAGGCCATCAACACCAACAAAGCAACAAGGCATCTCGGGCAAGCTCCAGCGGTGCCCCAGACAACTGCTCGGTTGGATATTTTCTCTAAGCTCCCTATCACTCGGCCTATGGCGGCTTCCCGAAGAGCAGAAGTCTGCCAGGCGCTCAAGGCAGAGAAGCTGAGGCAGAAGTGGCTCAGATACAAAGCCAACAAAAGGGCTAGGGCTTCGTCCATGTTAAAATTTATGAATTTCCAAAGCCCGAACCGCTCTGCGAAACCAGCTGCCAGTGATGAAAGAACGGCTGAATGTGTTATCCACACAGTCTACATGGTAGGCGCGTGTCCCAGTGACAACCTTCGCAGCAAGGATGGGGCCACCACATCTCAAATCCAATCTGGTTTGAATGTGGCTGTCACTTCCCAAGACCAGCATCCTCCTGAAGGTAATGAAAATGCTCCAAGTGAAGCTGATAAGCAGAGAGATCCCTCAGTTCATGAGGAGTCGGGCTCGGAAAGTGAAGATGAGCCAACTTTCCATCCTAAGACCGCAGAGCAGCAACTTCTCCAGGAGCTCCGAAAGTAGCTCAGAAACAAAGATAAGGAGATAGCCAAGCTCTACTCAAAAATTGACAACTTGACAAACGTCGTATTACATCTCACGGCCCAACTTGCCTCTCAGCCGCCCAATCAAGCTCATGGTTCTACTCATGGACCGGGAAACGGTGTCCCGAGACAGCCAACGCCTATTCCCTCAAATCCAAAGGTAGGCGGACCGCATGAAGGCCAGTCGCATCCTATCTCGGGAAATGTCTTGGCGGCCAATGACAGCAACCCGCTAACTCAAGATCAAATCATGGATTTGGTTGCCAACAAAGTCAAAACATTGGTAGCCGAAGCCGGAGAGCAAAAAGATGACAGCAGTAGCGGGAGTCCATATCCTGCTCGGTACGATCTTGTGGAGTTTCCCACTGGCTATATCATCCCCAAATTTGAAAGGTTTGATTGGACGGGAAATGCGAACCGACATATTTCCCAATTTAAAGCATCTTGCGCGAGTACTGGGGGCAATGATGCGCTCCTTCTCCGTCAGTTTGTTAATAGCTTGACGGATGTTGCTTTCGATTGGTATGAAAGCATACCAGATGACTCGATCACGACGTTCGCTCAAATAGAATCCATGTTCAAGCAAAGGTCCATGAGTGTCAGCGATAAAATCACAATTGCCGACCTCGTAAGGACAGAGCCAAAGAACAACGAAAGCAACATGAATTTTATAGTCCGATGGCGCAATTTCTCTGTCAAATGTGAACCGCCATTGGAGTAAGACCAATCCGTCGGTTTTCTTATAGAAAATCTGAAGGACTGGATGAAACCTTTCCTGTGCACCACAGGCCTTAAAACATTCCAAGAGCTGACTAAAAAGGTCCAAACGTTGGAACGCGCAAAGCCCGAGTCCGCTCAGGATCTTCAGTTCACAAACAGGCCGAAACCTTGGAGGGACGACAACCGAAAAGGCGGAAGTTCTAACAGCACCGATTCTCTAAATAAGCAGAGAGAGCGCGGAGCAAAAACTAACAAATCTCGAGAGCCAACTTTAGAGGAAAGAAGAAATAAGGTCTACTCATTCCGAAGGGACAAAGTCCACAAAAATTTTAAAGATGCTCTGAAGAATGGCCTGCGGCTACCAGAACCAAAAAGGCTAAGTGAAGCGAACATGACTGATCACCCCAACTTTTGCCCATACCACCGAGTGCTGGGACACACTATTGAATACTGTTGCATCTTCAAGGATTGGGTCGAGAAACAATACAAGGCGGGAGAAATATCATTGTCCCCTGGCGTGTTAACAAACAATCAAGCTGCGACCGCCAATTTCATACAAACGGAGACCGAAGTCCTTCAGGGACCTGATTCTATCAGACATCTACCTTTCTCTAAAAAGAGCGGACCAAGGCAACAAGCTAAGAGCCAAGCGAGCAACATTGCCAATGAAGAAGCAATAGACGGGTACACAACCCATACGGTCTATATGATGGAGCTCAGAGGAACAAGTCCTCCTACGCCTTATAACCATGACAATGACGCGGTTGTTTCCATCCAACATCGGCCTGATCCAAATGATGAAGAGCTCTCTCAGGCCATTGAGCCGAAGGAACCCATGGTTCATGCTAAATCAAGTTCAGGCGGTAGGGATGACCCCGTTGTCATACCCGGAACTATAGAACAAGTATTATTCCAATGGATTCAAAGGCAACTTCAGGACAGGGATGAGAAGATGGCCAAGGTCCATTCTAAAGTCGACGAGCTGGCAAATGTCGTGGCGGATCTCACGACCCAAGTCGCCCGATTGCAATTACAGAAAAATCAAATTTTAGTTCGTGAGCTGGGGATTGATATCCGGAAGCAGCCGACCGATGCTCCCTCCAGCCCGAGAGCGGAACACCTTTGTGAAAAACGGACGCGATCAGCCTCCAGTCCCTCCGATACGTACACTGAACGTGGTAAGCGGACAGTAGGCGAACCAAAAACTGATCGTCCTCAGGGTCCAGCATCAGTAAGGGCACCTACTCTAATGGAGAGAAAGAAGAAAGTATACTCCTTCAGGAGGGATAAAGTCCGCGAAATATTCGTGGACGCCTTGAACAACGGTCTTCAACTGCTTATTCCAAAGAGGCCACGTGAGATGAACATGACCGGCAATCCCATATACTACCCATATCATAGAATGGTGAGTCATACCAATGAAGACTGCTATGTTTTTAAAGATTGGATGGAGAACCAATACAAACTTGGAAAAGCCTCACAGTCGTCAGATGAACTGACAAGCCACAGAGCTACGATCATCAACACAGCCCCGCCAAGATCAAAGTTCGAGGAGCTGGGATAAGAAAACCTGTTCACACAATAATATTGCATTATTATATTCCCCATTCTTAGTCTTTTTATAAATAAACAGGTACTTTTGACGCATGTCTGCTACATATTACAGGTTACAGGTTCTTGGACAGAAAACGGTGAAAACGATGAAAAGACGATGCAAAAGTGGACTTTAACCAATAAACAGAAGACTCTTGATCAAGCCTACATCGAAGGACAGTTCACAATTAACAAGGCAACTCAAGATCCAAAATTACAAAGCGAACGATTAAAAATCCATTGCAAATTGTTCACTGGAGATCTGGAACCAACGTAGAAGCCCAATTGATAAAAGAACCACAGAATATTAAAGCCCAGAAAGCCCAAAACATGACCTGAAAGATTCAGCATTCAAGCCGATCAATGGGCCGCGGAACCACGGCCCAAGCCCACCAATGCCGCGGTTCCACGGCCAGAAGAAGCCCAGAGGAAAATAATTTTTTACCAAAACGTGGGTGCATCTTTGACTGGTCAACCTAGGGCTATTTTTGTAAATGTAGACATGCGAGTTATTGTAACCCTAGGGTTTCCTATTCTCTATAAATAGGAACTCTAAAGATTGTATTTTCTTATGTCTCCCTTCATTAATAAATTTCAGCATTCTTTTGGAGAGCATCATTTTTTTAAGTTCTTTATTTTCAGCCCTAGGTTAATTTTCTATTCCTGCCCTAGATAAATTTAATTCCTTGCCCTAGTTAATCTTTTATTCTCTGCCCTAGATAAATGTATTTTAATTCCCTAATGAGTGAGTAGTCTCCTCGCTTGTTAGGGTTAGATCTGGGGAAGGTTTGAGAGACGAAAATCTCTCATCCCCTTTCTTACCCGTCATATATTTTCATAGGACTCTATGCATACATGCACATACCGCTCCCTACGGCACCCTATCACACGAGGTAGCGGTGATACCGTAGTATAAAGGCCCGGTTGTGATGTTTTCCATGGAGGTTAGGGTAAGGATTGATAAAGAAAGGACAAGAAACTAGAGGAAGAAAACATCTTCCCGATGATTCTAATCCCTTTTATTAATAATTACTATACACCAAATTAGATCTTCATATGGGTATAGAAAGCGGTGAGATTTATAGACTTTCCAAACTTAACCTAAACCTAACCCTAGCAAGACTTAGATATAGATTAATTTAGTTTTTAGATTTAATAATCAATCCGGATCCCATCGGAATTAACTCGTTAGAGCGATTAGGAAATTCACAAAATCCCTGTGGACCGACCCGTACTCACCGGCTAGCTACCAAGCGACGCCGTTCTTGATTGCGGTTAATAGATATTTTTTGAGATCAAATCAAAACCCCAGACCACCAAGTCGTTAAACTGGGAATAAACGACCACCACGTCGTTAAACTGGGAACAATCGACCTCTAAGTCGTTAAACTGGGAATGTAAAAAAATGTGTAAATAAATAAATAACAAAGAAAAGCCGAAATGATGGGGAAACTAGCAATAAAAATCAGCGAGTAAAATAAATATGAAAAATAAAGCCGAAATGATAGGGCAACCGCGAATAAAATCCGAAATGATAGGGCAATCACGACCTTCGCGATAAGAAAAGCTGAAATGATAAAGCAATCTTGGTAAAAAAAACGGCGAATGATGAGTCGCTCTTGGTACCATATTCAAGTGCAGCGATGTAGACGCCAACCAAAATCCAATTTTCCAAAATTCTACCGGCCCTACGGTTGGTCCCCAAGTTGACTACCGTATACAATCCACGGGCTCAAATAATTCTCAGCATATCCATGCCCCTCCGCAATCACCAGTTACGCGGCTGGTCTCCGCCCTCGGAATTATGCTCCATTGGGAAAACCCACTCATGTGTCCTCACGATACATGAGGAGAAAAAACCTTCGTGGGATCCTTACGACTCATAAAGGAAAAACACACTTGGGGGTTCTCACGACTCCTAAGGAGAAAATGCACCTACGGGATCCTTACGACTCGTAGGGAGAAAATTCTTTTATGGGACCCTTACGGCCCATAAAATTGAAAAACCTTAGGTGATAGGGATCTAAACCTGTCTCCTAAGCCATCGCTCCCCAATCCCCAAGTGGCGAATGATGAGTCGCTCCTGGTACCACATTCCAGTGTAGCGATACAGACGCCAACCAAATTCCAACTCCCATACCCCAACGGCGAATGATGAGTCGCTTCTGCTACCATATTCCAGTGCAGCCATGCAGACGCCAACAAAGTCCCGAGATTTTTCCGGCCCTACGGTCTGGATCATACATCCTGCAAAACCGTATACAATCCACGGGCGTAAAACGATCCCAATCTCTCCCAAGTTCTACTGGCGAGACCACATTCAAAGTCCCACCGGCCCAAAAAAAAAGGTATGTCCACAAGCAAAATGGGCACGGATGAAAACCCGAAAGGGCTCCGTGAGTAAAAACAGCATGACTGCCGGCGAGTTTGTGAAAACCCAAAAGGGCGCAAACTCGTGAAAAAGAGATGAAATGCACTCGCAAAGTCCTCTCGACTTTATGAGGAGAAAATTCCCGCGTGAGATCCTTACGACTCACAAAGGAGCAACACACTTAGGAGTCCCCACGACTCCTAAGGAGAAAAAACTCCTACGAGATCCTTTCGACTCGTAGGGAGAAAATTCTTTTATGGGACCCTTACGGCCCATAAAATTGAAAAGACTTAGGTGATAGGGATCTAAGCCTGTCTCCTAAGCCACCAATTCCCAAATCCTTCCGGGGCAAATGATGAGTTGCTCCTGGCATTATTCCAGTGCAGCAATGCAGATGCCAAACAAAAACCAATTCTCAAATCCTCCCGGGAAAAATGATGAGTTGATCCTGGCATTATTCCAGTGCAGCAATGCAGATGCCAAACAAAAACCAATTCCCAAATCCTCCCGGGGCAAATGATGAGTTGCTCCTGGCATTATTCCAGTGCAGCAATGCAGATGCCGACAAAAAACCAATTCCCAAATCCTCTCATGACAGATGATGATTCGCTCCCGGTACCATATTCCAGTGTAGCGATGCTGATGTCAACTCAAATCAAACAAATCAAACCAACCAATTCCAACATCGACCTCTGCGTCAAACAACAGACACTCCGCCTCGGGGAAACGTCGACCAGCGACACTCCGTACCGGGGAAACGTCCAACAACGACACTCCGTAATGGGAAAACGTCAAGCAGACACTCCGTCTCGGGGATACGTCAACCATCCAACACTCCGCCTCGGGAAAAAGTCAAGCAGACACTCCGTCTCGGGGATACGTCAACCAGCCGACACTCCGTAACGGGGAAACGTCAAGCAGACACTCCGTCTCGGGGATACGTCAACCAGCCGACACTCCGCCTCGGGGAAACGTCGACCAGCGACACTCCGTACCAGGGAAACGTCGCAAACAGACACTCTATCTCGGGGAAACGTCCAACACAAACACTCCGTAGCAGGGAAACGTCCAACAGAGACACTCCATCTCAGGGAAACGTCCAACACAGACACTCCGTACCAGGGAAACGTCCAACAACGACACTCCGTCTCGGGGAATCGTCCAACGCAGACACTCCGTGCCGAGGACACGTTAGCCAGAAGACACTCCGTGCCGGAGACACGTCAACAAATAGACACTCCGCCTCGGGGAAACGTCAAGCAGATACTCCGTGCCGGGGACACGTCAACCAACAGACACTCCACCTCGGGGAAACGTCGACCAGCGACACTCCGTGCCGGCGGCACGTCTACCAAATCACTCTGGGCCAGAGAAACGTCTATCAAAGACACTCCATATCGGAGAAGCGTCAAGCGTCGACCGTCCATGTCGTAAAAAGGGCAGTGCATCCCAAAAAGTGGGAACCAATGCAAGTCGCCCCGACGCGAAAGAAGATCCATCAATTTCATGCACACGACCCACATATGTGGTGTGCATTTATTGATGGGGGGCACTTTGTTGGGGTCGAAAATTGCACCCCGATTGACCAAGTCAAAGTCAAGGTCAACCCCAAGCCAAGTGGGCCCAAGCTCGGATCAAGTGGGCCCATGCCCAGGTCGAGTCCGAACATAAAGCGTCCGGCCCTCCTCCATGCCCAAAATGAAATCATGTAATAAATAATTTTTATGTAATTTTTATGCATGAATGGGCATAGAGACAAATTTTTGTAAAGCCCATGGCTTATGTGTAAATTGAAATGGCATATTAGCCGTGGGATGGCCAAAATGTCATTTTTGTAAAGCCCAAGGGGCTATATGTAAAGTGTATAGCCTATAAAGGAAAAGATAATGAAATATCTCAACAACTTTTTCTCTCTCCCAAAAAGCATCAAGATCTGTGATCTTCTCCTTCCTCAAGGTTCTAAAACCTTCTTCTTTCTTTTGAATTAAATCAAGAGTTTTACTCTTCCTTTTATAAAACTAAATAGTTTTTTTACCACAAAACCCACAAAGAGGAACTCAGATCTTCCATTAGATCTCAAAAAGGGGAGATCCTTAAATCTCACCCCCTTTCTCCATGATCCGGCCAAACGACAGGAAGAAGAAGGAGACCCATCTCCAGAAACCCCACTTTGGGGAAGATCCATGGCTCAAGGGGAGAAGCCCCTTCATCAGCTTCAGAATATCCAAGGAGTTTATCTCCTCACATATATATACACACACACACACACACACACAAAAAAAAAAAAAATAAGTGTTCCTTTCTGGGTGCACAACTCCCATTGCAGGGACCAAGTCCCTTTTGCCTCCCGAGCGCCAGCGCCCTTGCGCTCGAAACCCTAGCGCCCAAGCGCCCACGTGTCTAGCACGTAGGGCTCTTACGCTCAAAGCGCTAGCGCTCTTGCGCTCAAAGCGCTAGCGCCCGAGCGCCCACGTGCCTGGCACGTAAGGCGCTAGTGCTCTTGCGCTCAAAGCGCTAGCGCTCTTGCGCTCAAAGCGCTTGCGCTCAAAGCGCTAGCGCCCGAGCGCCCACGTGTTTGGCACGTGAGGCACTAGCTCTCAAAGCGCTCTTGCGCCCAAAGCGCCGGCACCCGAGTGCCCACGTGCCTGGCACGTGAGGCGCTAGCGCCCTAGCGCTCAAAGCGCTGGTGCCCAAAGAGCCAGCGCCCACGTGCCTGGCACGTGTGGCGCTAGCGCCCGAGAGCTTTCTCCCAAGCATCCTTTGGATGCACTTTTCCCTTATGTGTGTGTGTGTGCGCGTGTGTATGTGTGTGTGTGTATACATACATATACAAACACACACACATACTCCACAACACTATCCCTGTTAGTAAAAAAATTTCTAACGGGGCGCTGCCCCGCACCCCGCAAGGGGGCTGCTAGCCCCTTGACCCCCCAGCCCGCTATCCGGGTAGCGGGACCCCCGTAAACACTCTGCGGGGCCCCCGATATATCCAAAACCCCTTCAAAACACAACGCTGCACATTGATTTCGCATGACCAGTTTAACCCGTCAATCGGAGGTTCTCTCGCTCCAAAGGCGAGAGGTAATTAACGGCGGCTTAGTCCGCAGCTGCCGGAGATTCGGATCTCCACAATCAATAAACCCCGGCCTACCCTAGACAGGGGGAATCTGTAATGCGCCTGACAAGCGCGTGCGTATTCCCATCTCAATGGGGTGATGAAAAATACCCTACAAGGATAAACCTGAGTGCCAAGTATCGACACTCGAAAATATCATGAAAACCGTGTCCATCAGCGACACAAAAACCTCATATCTCGGGCTCCGTCAGTCCGGATTGGCCCATATCATCAGATCTCACGACTACGGTGGATATCCTCCAGATATCCGCCGCGCCAAATATCACCGGTCGGTAGTGCTCCCCTGATAGGCTCAACGTCTCTCTATACGATCTTCTTGCCCCGGGATACCACAGTGGGTCCACCATGTACCTGCAAACGGTTCATCCAAATCCTCGAATCGGGTATTTATACACACGTAGCTCAAGAACCGAGAAAACTCATGGTGGACGCCACACACATCATATCACGAGAAAACTGCAAATTTGCATTTTAAAATGATAATAAGTTTATAAAATTCTTTGCGGTTTTTCCCAAATCCAGAAATCTCATGAATACTGAAAGCTCCAGGAAGAATCATAATATATGAATGCATGCGGTATCTAAGTAAGAATGCAATATCTAAACTAGCATGTGAAATCATGTATACTAAACGATGCAATTAGCTACAAACTATCAAGTTATACATGTGAAGTAACGTTTTCTAATGTGTACGTGACATGGAAATTACCGATGATAATGTGTGTGATCCGGAAAGCAAGTGTACGTGCAACATGCACATCATCGGTAATGGTGCAAGTGTCCTATCAGTCGATGTCAAAACAACTAATGGAAACACATGAATACATCTACAATACAATGAGAATAGTATGAGTACAACAAAAGTGAATATTTAAAGAAACAGCATAATCTACTATATAACCATATACGAGCCAAACAATTATAGTATTTAAAATAACACGAATCGTTGTTTTTAGAAAAGTATAGGCTACGGTGTTTTGAGAAAAGACATGTCCTTTGAAAATCTGTAGCGTCCCTTAGATTACCTTTTGAAAATTCAGACGATCCATCAGTTTTGAAAATAGGTATGACTCTAACTATATTCTAACACCTACTTAAGTAATTAGAAGACTAAAAGCTAAACTAAGAGGTTAAACTAAGGACCTAGTCGAAGTGATAAGAAAACCTATAATATTTCCGAGTCGATATACCTAATAGTCGGCGATCCAGCCTCATATCATCAGGTACGGTATATTCCATCGTACAGTATTCTCGAGTCAAGAGTGCGGATTAATCATCATATGTACCTCATACGGTAATTTATATCGTACGGCATCCTCAAAATCGAGGGTATGTGTCAAATATCATATATATCATATAGTTCGTACGGTATCAATTCGTACAATATCATAATCAGGGGTACGGACCTAAGGTCTCGTACAGTCTATTATTTCATCGAGTCACATGTTATCGCATGTTTTGTACATATCACCCAATGATCCTTTAATATATCATATCATATATGGTGTCTCGACTCAATCACATATTATAACCTCACGGCATCATACCTGATCATATCAGCTCATCCATTCAATATCTCATATCCTCATCTTATACGTATATGTATACTATATATATATATATATATATATATATATATATATATATATATATATATCAACTCATCATATATATTTACATATATACATATACACCCATATCATAACACGTGTGTGTGTGAGTGTGTGTGCGCAACAATATAAACTACGGGTCTCAACTAAGGAACTGAAGGCTAAGAGTAATCCGTCTTACAAATACGCTTAATCTAACCTATAGCCTCCTAGAAAACCCTATTTTGCTAAGTATATGTACTTCTTATTAACATATAAGATAATATACGCATCCTAATCTACAATTGCGGGGGTGCTATACGCCATCCACACGACTTCCCCCGTAGATATACATCTACTCACCTTCGATCCTTGCTTGTCGAAGTCGACGTCACCTTGCTCTCCTTTGTCATCCCGATGCCCATGCGGAGGTATCTACAGTTTACAACACGTAGTATCGTCAACAGAATCCAACATGAAAACTAAAGGGGAGCACGAACACACATAGGTTAGAACCTATGGCCTACGCATGCAAGAATAACCAAACAACTCCCGATATCAACGTACGAACATCAATTGACCGAGATAAAACCCAAATATCAAAACTCAAGTTATAAAAACTGCAAAACGAAAACAGCAATTTGTGAAAATAGCTCCAGATTTGCTTCAGGTGAGAATTGGGACGTTTAGCATATAAGATAGTTCTAAATATAGGATTAAGAAGCCATAGACCAAGCACGACACTCAAAGCTCATACCCTGGACGCAATTTGCGGCCATATAGGGAAAATCTGCGGCCCAGGGAAAGAAATAGGAGCTCGGGTCTCAGGTGTAGCTCCTAGGTAGCCTGCATAACTCGCAGTAATTGCTAAATAATTTTCCAAGTCTCCGGGGCATAGCAGATCTCAAAAATTCATTACAATTCCCACAAATTCCGATATCGAGGATTTCCAAGTTCATGTCTTGGGGTTTTAGTCTCAGGTTTTGTCCATAATTCTAACACTACAGAGGTTGTGGTCACTAATTACACCTCAAACACACCCTCACAAGCCATACCAAACCCTAAAGCTCATCTTGGAATTTCCAAAATCACTAAATCTCACTTGATCAACTCTAAACTACTATAGGAGTCAAAGAAACACTAAAAACTTAACTAGAGTATAGGGATTATCTCATTTGGCAACTCAATAATTTTCTTGAGTTGCCCAAAGTCTTCAAAATCTTGACTTGATAACACCATAGGGTTTAGGGTGAGCTTAAGATCAATTTTTGTGAAAAGGAGATGAGGTTTTTGATTAAGTTTTTGGGGTGTTTGTGAGTACTAGAGGAGGTGGAGGGTGGTGGAAAATGAGATGAAAAATGGAGTTGAGGAAAAAGAAGATGTGAAGAAGAGGAACCATGAAGGGTGTGTGGAAGTTTCCTTTCTCTCTCTCTCTCTCTCTCTCACACACACACACACCCCTCCATGGTCCCCACCCTTTCTTTTTTATTTTTACTCTTTTTTTCTAAAACAAAACAAAACCATACAAATACAAAGGAAGTCATGGTTACAAATATGTAACAAGATTTGCAACATGATTTGTTGCATGCCAAGATGCATAAACAAGATTAGTGCATACTTAGTGAGATATTAATCGAGTTTAGTAATAAACTTGTATGCAAATAATTGTATAATAATTTTTAAAATGTCCAAATCATCTAAACACTTTCAAAATAAATAATTCATATTAATTTTCCAATTATTTTCCAAACTATACATATATAATTATACCATATCATTAAAACCAATTCTTACATTTTTAATAATATTCATGAAATTTATTATTTTAATTATTTAAATTCCCAAAAATAATATTTTATTTTCTGAAATATTACAATCTTCCCCCCTTAAATAAATTTGGTCCCCGAATTTAAATTTAAAACTCCCCCCAAATACTAAAACTTTTCAGTAAAATGATCAAATCGTCGAGGTTCCGAAATCACGAATACTTAAAACATATCATAACACAATGCATGCGCAATGAAAACGAGTGTAAAACTCAAATCAAAACTCCATCAAGCCTCACGCAATCATCGGAGTTATGGCGAAAATACAAATGTTAAAATCCAATACGAAAACCAACATGATATAATCAAAACTATAGCATGTATATAGTACGTATCGTTGTAAAATCGTCAAAACATCCAAATAGAAATGCATGCAAACCCCTTTTCAAATCGCCGTGTGATACGCGTATCACGACACAAGTAGCGGACGTTCATAATGAGGAAAATAGCCATATATATATATATACTTGTCGTTTGTTTAACATACACGTCCCGCTTTTTTGAAAATGTTTTAGAAGGGCTTCCTTCGTAAAGTTTCGTGTCATCATAGACACGTAGGAAAATATTGAGACTATAGCTCATTTTGAAGATCTCTTCGGTAAATATGGATGCATGCCAAAAATACTTAGGTACTGTCCTCAGACTAGTTCTGCTCGGTTATTAAACCATATAGTATATATCATAAAAACATGTTGTTCGAAAGAATCAGTCCCCAAGAATGTATACAAAGAATGTCACGTGCGTCTGATGCGCACGGAAATCGAAATCAAATACAGGTGCCACGAATGTGCACAGAAATAAAACTAAGTGCAACGGGTGTGCACAAAAACATCTGTCAAGTGCAACGGGTGCGCCTGACAACAATACCAAGTGCATCTGATATGCATGAAGAATCTCGATCAAGTGCATCTGGTGTGCACAAGATCGCATCAAGTGCGCCAAGTGTGCGCAAGAATCCAAATCAAGTGCATAAGGTGCACGAAAACAAATATCGAATATCACAATCGAAATTGACGGTATACAACATACACCAATCCAAATTAGGTATACCGTGGTATATAAACTCGTAAACGTGTATATCTGCGTGCACAAAATCATATCAAAGTACTGAAAGCTCGTGTAAATTACATCGAATGCATAAGTCAAAATCATGTGCAACCCCTATGCACGAAATCAAATCAAATATCCCGGAGTGCACAAAATAAAATCGAGCGCAAAGAATATGCACAAAACAAAAATCAGTACAACCGATATGTAGAAATATGAATCATGTGCCCCTGTGGTGCACATAGAAAATATCAATCATAAAACAAATCGTCATAATACTGAAATCAAACAAGGAAAACGTGATATCCAAATCACCAAGTCGCATATCATAATAAACTGTCATCGATGTGCTCCTCCTTCAATATCGAAAAGTGTCGGTGCATCTAAGGCTGGCAGAGCAAGAGTATCTACTTGCCTCTTGCCTACGGTCTGGCGTCCTCCGCTCTTAGATCCTCATTTTGCTCTGCGGATTACTAGTTACATGACTCCTCGGCTCGACAGCCCGATTCGGAGTAATGACGGAAGAAGTTCCATTCTGGCGCTTCTCTGAAGATCTCCTGACCAATTGACATGGTCACTCATAACGTATCCCGTCAATGACGGCAGCCTATGGCCCACTGAGTATGAGCGATACAACCGATCCTGGATTCGAGTCTTCTCGTGTAATGTTCCCAAAAGATCCTATCAGGGTCTCTTTCCCTAAATCTCATCTCTGTGGGACTGCTCGGAAGTTGGCATTTTTTACTTAATCTGTTTCTTATTCCGGAACAGCTGCATACTCATCATGACTTTTCTCTGGAAGTACGTCCACATCCCACACCTCTGCGCGCGTAACAAGTCTCTGGCACCAATGAAGTGGAACATGAACTCATTAAAATCTCGTACGAGTCTCTTACTTCGCTTCCCTTCGGTATAGATCAATTCGAAATCATCTCTTCGTAGCTGTATGGAGTGCGCTCTAATTGACTATAGTCATATCTGGAGTCTCTTTCGAAGCTACGAACTCGATATCTCCAATATCTTGTAGATGGTATCTGGTCAATTATGTCCTCGAAAACTCATCCAAATCATCGGAGGAATACGCTTCATTCGCCCGTTATTGATCAGCTCACAATGTATCTGGGTGAGGTTCTTCTATCCGGAGCTGGTCAACCTACTAATCTTACATCAGAGCATCCAACAAATAATGTCCTTTCTTGATCGACTCACAGCACATCAGTGTGAGGGGATCTTCTAGCTGATGTTAATCAATTGTTAACCTTGCATCGAAGCATCCAAACGAACAAAAGGTCCTAGTCTTATCCAAGGGTGACTAGCGATCTTCTTTCGCATCCCTCAGTATAACCTCGTGCTGCAATAGCTTTTGAAAATCTGGGGACGATATCTTATCAATCGCAGCTACAGCTGGCCCATCCGTCCACATGATAGACAATGCCTCAATCATCTAGAGTAGACTGTACATTAACAGTCTTCACATTCTGGTTGGTCTCTAGCAGTGGCCCGTTCATCTAGTATGGACGGTACCTTAATAGTCGTCGTAAGCTGATTGGTTCTAGCAATGGCCTAATCATCTGGTGCAGATCTAATCA
Source organism: Agapanthus africanus (assembly GCA_030015575.1). NCBI lineage: Eukaryota > Viridiplantae > Streptophyta > Magnoliopsida > Asparagales > Amaryllidaceae > Agapanthus > Agapanthus africanus. Next base: position 35,617,745 of record JASDDO010000016.1, on the reverse strand, counting down.
TTCGCGTTAATAAGAATTCTTAGTAAAAACAATACATCAAAACGCTCGTGTCAACGGAAAACATGGTAGAACAATATATCAACACGTTTGTGTCACCGGAAAACATCTTAGTCAGTCCTCGATCCTGACGAGCTCGTTCTGACCACATTCCTAGCCGCAGCTCTCTCTACTCGTGTAGCCAAGGTAACGGAAACTACGATCAAACATCGATGAGGATAGATCATAGGAACGAATAGAAATACAGTTCCTAAGAAATGTACATCCTAAAACTTCTTAAGCGGAGTAGCGTATCGTAAATATGTCGCGGAACATACACACCGTACGTCACTCGACTTAAGTCACCTACTCCATCAACCAAGGTCAATCTACGCGACGAAAGTTTGGTTCTAATCCCCCCTCGTCCAAGTCCAAGATCCGTAAGGTCAAGCCTAGGTTCCGAAATATATATACGCTCTAGACTCCGCATAGTCAAACCTAGACTCAAACCAAGGTTAATCCTAACGCTCTGATACCAAATTTGTCATGACCCGGAAAAGGCACGTGACTGGCACTTGAATCATGTGAAGTCTATAGGACCCCGCCTAATTCAAATAAGCCAAAAGCCCAAAAATCTAAACCTTTTTAGGAGAAAATAGTGGAGGTGCAGTTTTGAAATAAGGTCTAATGAAATCAGGTTCCTTCTTTAATTACATAGGTAATATAATATGAAAACAATATTTTGTAGCTATTTGAAAACTTTTTCGTCATTTGAAATTTGGGCAGCACCTCCTTTGTAATTTTTAGCCCGGAAACGAATACAAGCAATAATAAATATAGGCATCCCCAAGCGGGAGCTAGCTCTTCGCCAATTGGAGGAAGCAACCACGCAAATATATAAATATACAACGCCGAAAGGCGAGGATCCAAATACAGAAAGAAAGAAAGAAAAACAACTAAACATCATCAAGAAAACCAGAAACAATAATAGATACATGAGCGTGACTCTAAAGCCGAAAGAATATACAATAAAGATTTCTAAGTCTACGAATATACATAGTTTGGTTGATAGAGCTTTTAACTAGATAAAACGGGAAATATACAAGTATAAAATGGCGATCACGAGGCAATGTGTCCCACCTACCAAAGCAATCACCCGGAAAAAAAATGGTGTGCCAGCGAAGCCGCTACGGGGCCTGTACGGCTAAACCTGCAAGAACTGTGGTACAACGGGGGTGAGTTTACAACTCGTGAGTACAAGATATCACCGACTAGAAATTGAATGTATGACAATCTCCTAGGTCATACAGTACAATACTATAATAATAGTGTCACGATAATATCGACTAACAGTAGAGGTACTAATATAGACATATGTGCAAAGTCAAGTACTCGTGTCCATGTCATAAAATAACTACATGTCATAAGTATCATGTATGAATGCATCACTAAATGGATGTGTCTAGCAACGACACATAAAATCAGGATAAACCTGAGTGCCAAGTATCGACACTCGAAAATATCATGAAAACTGTATCCATCAGCGACACAAAAGCCTCATATCTCAGGCTCCGTGAGTCCGGATCGGTCCATATCATCAGATCTCACGATTACGGTCGGTATCCTCCGGATATCCGCCGCACCAAATATCACCGGTCGGTAGTGCTCCCCTGCTAGGCTCAACGTCTCTCTATACGATCTTCTTGCCCCGGAGTACCGCACCGGGTCCACCATGTACCCGCAGACGGCTCATCCAACTCCTCGAATCGGGTATGTGTATACACGTGGCTCAAGAACCGAGAAAACTCATAGTACACACCACACACATCATATTACGAGAAAACCGCAAATTTTCATTTTATAATGATAATAAGTTTATAAAATTCTTGCGGCTTTCCCCAAATCCAGAAATCTCATGAATACTGAAAGCTCCAAGAAGAATCACAATATATGAATGCATGCGGTATCTAAGTAAGAATGCAATATCTAAACTAGCACGTGAAATCATGTATACTAAACGATGCAATTATCTACAAACTATCAAGTTATACATATGAAGTAACGTTTTCTAATGTGTACGTGACATGGCAATTACCGATGATGATGTGTGTGAGCCGGCAAGCAAGTGTACGAACAACATGCGCATCATCGGTAATGGTGCAAGTGTCCTATCAGTCAATATCAAAATAACTAATGGAAACACATGAATACATCTACAATGCAATAGGAACAGTATGAGTACAACAAAAGTGAATATTTAAAGCAACAGCATAATCTACTATATAACCATATACGAGCCATACAGTTATAGTATTTAAAATAAAACGAATCGTTGTTTTCAGAAAAATAAGGGCTACAGTGTTTTGAGAAAAGATGTGTCCTTTGAAAATTCGTAGCGTCCTTTAGATTATCTTTTGAAAATTCATACGATCCGTTAGTTTTGAAAATAAATATGACTCTAACTATATTCTAACACCTACTTAAGTAATTAGAAGACTAAAAGCTAAACTAAGAGGTTAAACTAAGGACCTAGTCGAAGTGATAAGAAAACCTACAATATTTTCGAGTCGATATACCTAATAGTCGGCGATCTAGTCTCATATCCTCAGGTACGGTATAGTCCATCGTACAGTATCATCGAGTCAAGAGTGCAGATCAATCATCATATGTAGCTCGTACGGTAATATCTATCGTACGGCATCCTCAAAATCGAGGGTACGGGTCAAATATCATATATATCATATAGTTCGTACGGTATCAATCGTCGTACAATATCGTAATCAGGGGTACGAATCTAAGGTCTCGTACAGTTTATTATTTCATCGAGTCACATGTTATCGCATGTTTTGTATATATCGCCCAACGATATATATCATATCATATATGGTGTCTCGACTTAATCACATATCATAACCTCACGGTATCATGCCCGATCATATCGACTCATATCCATTCAACATCTCATATCCTCATCTTATACGTATATGTATACTATATATATATATATATATATATATATATATATATATATATATATATATATATATATCTCAACTCATCATATATATATATATACATATATACATATACACCCATATCATAACACGCGTGTGTGTGAGTGTGTGTGTGTGTGCAACAATATAAACTACGGGTCTCGACTAAGGAACTAAAGGCTAAGAGAAATTCGTCCTACAAGTACGCTTAATCTAACCTATAGTCTCCTAGAAAACCCTATTTTGCTAAGTATCTGTACTTCTTATTAACATATAAGATAATATATGCATCCTAAGCTACGATTGCGGGGGTGCTATACGCCATCCACCCGATTTCCCCGTTGATATACATCTACTCACCTTCGATCCTTACTTGTCGAAGTCGACGTCGTCTTGCTCTCCCTTGTCATCCCGATGCCCATGCGGAGGTACCTACAGTTTATAACACGTAGTATCGTAAACAGAATCCAACACGAAAACAAAAGTGGCGTACGAACAGACATAGGTTAGAACCTATGGCCTACGCATGCAAGAATAACCAAATAACTCCCGATATCGATGTACGAACGCCAATTGACCGAGATAAAACCCAAATATCAAAACTCAAGTTATAAAAACTGCAAAACGAAAACATCAACTTGGGAAAAATAGCTCCATATTTGCTTCAGGTGAGAATTGGGACATTTAGCATATAGGATAGGTCTAAATATATGATAAAGAAGCCATGGACTAAGCACGACACTCAAAGCTCATACCCTGGCCGTAATTTGCGACCATATGGGGAAAATCTACGGCCCAGGGAAAGAAATAGGGGCTCGGGTCTCAGGTGTAGCTCCTAGGTGGCCTGCATATCTCACAGTAATTGCTAAATAATTTTCTAAGTCTCCGGGACATAGTAGATCTCAAAAAGTCATCACAATTCCCATAAATTCTGATATCGGGGATTTCCAAGTTCATGTCTTGGGGTTTTAGTCTCAGGTTTTGTCCATAATTCTAACACTACAAAGGTTGTGGTCACTAATTACACCTCAAACACACCATCACAAGTCATACCAAACCCTAAACCTCATCTTGGAATTTCCAAGATCACTAAATCTCACTTGATCAACTCTAAACTACTATAGGAGTCAAAGAAACGCTAAAAACTTAAGTAGAGTGTAGGGATTATCTCATTTGGCAACTCAAGAATTTTCTTGAGTTGCCTAAAGTCTTCAAAATCTTGGCTTGATAACACCATAGGGTTTAGGATGAACATAAGATCAATTTTTGTGAAGGGGAGATGAGGTTTTTGATTGAGTTTTTGGGGTGTTTGTGAGTGCTAGAGGAGGTGCAGGGTTGTGGAAAATTAGATGAAGAATGCAGTTGAGGAAAAAGAAGAAGTGAAGAAGAGGAACCATGAAAGGTGTGTAGAAGTTTCCTCTCTCTCTCTCACACACACACACACACACACAAGCCTATGCCTCCATGGTCCCCACCCTCTCTCTTTTATTTTTACTTTCTTTTTTTTTAAAACAAAACAAAACCATACAAATACAAAGGAAGTCATGGTTCAAATATGTAACAAGGTTTGCAACATGATTTGTTACATACCAAGATGCATAAACAAGATTAGTGCATACTTAGTGAGATATTAATCGGGTTTAGTAATAAACCTGTATGCAAATAATTGTATAATAATTTTTAAAATGTCCAAATCATCTAAACACTTTCAAAATAAATAATTCATATTAATTTTCCAATTATTTTCGAAACTATATATATATAATTATACCATATCATTAAAACCAATTCTTACATTTTTAATAATATTCATGAAATTTATTATTTTAATTATTTAAATTTCCAAAAATAATATTTTATTTTCTGAAATGTTACACATACCCTAGAGTCAAAATTAATTGGGAAAACAGTTTTCAATTACAAGTACATAGAAAAACTGAAATATAAATGTTTGAAGGGGGTGGTCGGGTATTCCTAGTAATGTCTCTTCCACTATCCGATTTATGACAGTAATCGCAATATCCTTTTCCCTCACTCCAACCTTTTATATGTTTCTGCATCTCACCTTCTGTACACCATACTTAAGCTAGTTGGTTTTCTTCCTTTCCTACCTTTCCGCACCAGCCTAAGCTTTGAAAGAAAACTATCTAGCAAGCGTAACAGCTGTACTCTTCTAGTACAAAGAGCTTTCAACTAGAAAGAATGTTAAGTAGGAGAGAAAATAGAATTATAAAATCCAAATTCTCCAGAACTAGTGGCTATCCTCGACTGAAATAATTTCTTCGGGTTCGTATGTAATTATACGATGGCCTTTCTAAGTAATATGGATCATCGTAGTGATACGGAGTGTTCTGAAGAATGCAAAGGGAAAGTAGAAGTAGCAGGGAAATATGCAACTTTATCGTGAATCATGACAATCCAAAACCAAAGTGTGAAAGAAGGTTCGGTTAACTTGGTTAAAGAGTTTTAGTTTAAGGCAAGTCATGGTCACAAACCAGAAAGAAAGAAGAAACACTCAGCATGCACTCTATCAAGATTAAATTGGTTAATCACTTTATCTAATCATGATGGCTCCCACTGTACCCTCGAATTATCCTTCAAACCCTAAAAGGAGAACTAGTCGGGATCATATACACCTTACAAGTTGGCTAACCGTTCAGCCAGGTTGGTGTTGGTACTCCGAGGGAGGTCCCCCGTGTTTTCGCAGGGACCCAATTTAATAACCCCGTTTCCACAAAGCCATAACCTCATTAACACTTTCTAGACACCTAATAGATTAGCTAATTGTGAAGTGAAAATCTCCTTAGTAGTAATACCTACTCATCAGTAGGAATCGGGACTCAACTATCATCGTGTGATAATCTTGACGGAAGCCGACCAAAAGTACCAAACTTCGGAAGGTATGTGCAAACTTGGTAAGTTTCCCTTATATTTGATACTCTCGATATGGTTTTTGCCCTTAGGACCCAAGTGACCTTGACTAAACATCAAAATGCCAAAGAGTTTTAGTCAAGTTCTACCCGTCATTATCTTGATTGCATTAAACCCACCCGCACGACACTTGACTAAGGATCAAAACCATCATATGACTGTTCTAACCAATCATATTACCATGCAAAAGAAAAGTACTACAGAGCTATCGAACACTACTCCTCGACTAAAGTTCGACATACGTAGCACGGATGGTGAGCAATACTAATCTAAAATGACATAGGGCTATGACTGGTTTTTGGTAAAAAAAATCTTTAACGTAATGAACTTGATATCATTGAAGGAACTCGAGTGGCTTTGAAAAGGAGTGGTTTAGGCTCTGCTTTTAAAAACGAGTTGTTTTGAAGAAAACCGAGTGTTATAGTATCATACACTTTTGCTTAAGATCGAACTCCCCGTGAAGGGATCGAGACTCTTTCCTCATCGAATGGGGTGCAGAATATTCCTAACCGAATATCTCTATATAAAGTAAAAGAATATAACTATAGTTTTTAAAATTTGGTTCCGACAACATCATATAAGGTTTATTTCCTTACATTAACATATAATGCATTCCCATCATATAAGTTTCTAAGCAAAAACAAAAATAACCAAAAGAGCATACTTTATATATCATCCGCATTCGCCACGGGGTCCTGGGTCTTCACCGTAAGGTTACTTAACTTACGACCGGATGGGGACAGGGCTAGCGCCGATGCAAAACATATAGAAGAATTTAATACATATATGTATATATATCAACATCTCAAACAGATAATAATCATCACAGGCAGATAATAATCATCATAGGCATGCGACAAACAATATGGAATAGCGGATAAACTAGGATCCCCGCATTTCATTTGAGCCCAAATAAAACGCAGTGTTCCTCGGTCATATGAATAGCCCGTAAAACATCGATCCTAGACCCCTACGAGTGCGGCAAGCCACCTGCCAGTTCTAGAAACTGGGTAACATGCCCCAATATCATAAGTCTGTCACCCGTCGCTTTCTAAAATTCGGTAATTTGGGTACTCCTCGGCGGGCCGATCCTATAACCCCTACAAGTGCGGAGAACAACCCACCAATTCTAGAGCAAGACGGTCCGGTCTCAAATATCTTGAGACGGACACCTACCGCATTCTAGAATCCGGCAGCTCGAGCACTTCTTCTAGGTTAATCCTAGTACAGAAATGAAATATGTATACAGTGGTGACATCGACCGCATCCTGGTCGGGCCTCAATAAAAGAATATACATCAAGAAGAAACGATGGCCGCATGTCGACCGCTCATCCCGAATAAATGAATACAACATATAAATCAAAACTATACAAACATATCGCATGAGGGGCTATCCTACACGAAAATCCGGCTAAACCATCACAAGATATATATATATATATATATATATATATATATATATATATATATATATATATATATATATATATATAATCAATAAGCAACAAGTGTGCAACCCCGTCTAATCGAATATATAGCAATTAGATGAAGTTTAACAACACACACTCAAATATGGATCATAAACAATGTAAAAGTTTCGACCGAAAATTTTCCGACAAACCAAAACAACTCCAGATCACAGAAACTGAGACCTGGGCAAAAACAAAGTATACCAAAAATCAAGTTTCTTCAATTCCAAGCACTTGCCAAAACCCAGGGATCTAAGGATAAAATTGAAAAGGCAGTGTTGGCTAAAATGACATTTCCGGTGGCTAGAGTTTTCAGCTAGATATCGGGTTTTGTTCCATGTTTTCATTCTTAAAGTGTAGTCCACTGACATACTTTAAAAAAAAATTAGGTGCCGTTTCAAAAATGGACAGAAACATGGAATTCGAAACTTAATCCGCCAAAACTTTCAGTGTCGAAACTATAACATTGTCTACAACTAGTTCTAGTGTTTAGTTGGCTCAGATACCATGATGGGTTCCTAGTGCTCTTACCGCTACAACCGCGGCCAATGTGCTCCAATAAAAGAATATTACATACAAATGAATTTTACGTGAATGAAAATAAAAACCCTCATCTCACATAAAAACCCAGGCTATTCAGAACACGACGATCCAATATAACATATCACAGCAACACATAATATCCCATATAATCAACGTAAGCAAGTATGCGTATCCCGATTGTCGTTGATGTATAGCAACGAAGCCGGCGATACACCACATACTACGCTTACAGTCACAGAAAAGAAAGTGTAGAACTACAACAGTTGGAATCCGCAACCTCCTTAGACATCGCATGCCTAACCAAATGAATTCCTTAGACATCGCATGCCTAACAATTGTAAACCCCGCATTTTAGTCTCATTATCGAAAACTCTTTTCAATATCAAGTCGGGAAATTCAACAAGATTCCCGACATCCTGATCGAATGCTCGTCGCAAACTTTAGTAGACGGCCGTACCTCCGGATGCCGTCGACGAAGTGCACTAAGGCGGAACACCGCAGCCGCGAGCACCCAAACGGATGCTTTTGGCGACGAGGTTCTCCTACAGTCACTTGGTCGGGGCTATAGGGCGTGGCTGTCTATTAAGTTTACCCGGCGAGTATCCGCGTACGCTACGTGATTGAGACGGACTTTTGATCACATCAAAATTCCGAGGCAACCTATCATCTGAGACTGAACAGCTAGATTTATAACATTCAAATTAGTTATCTCATAACTACTTGTGGATTCCAAATATTGTATCACATTCCAGATAAATAGATAATGTTAAACTTTCCGATCGAATAATCAAACATCTAAGCTTTCCCAAATAGTTCTCAACACTTGAAATTAGTTTAAAAACATCCATCACATACTACAGTACCAATGGTCCAGCCGTAGAAGGGTCAAGCCAACGCCTCACATGTGGCACGCCGTACTGCCACAAACCCTAAGGTTCAGAGGCAGTTCAAGACGGTCACATAATCGAGTTAAGGTTTGTTGTCTTCTAGAGGGTCCACCGCGTTACTTGCATGACTTAGAACGTTCCTAAACTACGAAAAAATCCAACGCTTGGAAATTTTCCGGCAGGGGAAAAAGTGAGTTATTGATATCCGTTCGAACTTTTTAACACGTTCTAAAAATTACCCGGACAAACTAAACAAAGTTAAATTATCCGATCGAATCAACGAGTCCCCAATACAACCCTAGAAAACTCAACACTTGAGTGGAATTAAAATATTATCAGAAAAAAATGACAAGAAAGGACCTAAGAATAAATATAAGAAGTTCCAGGGACTAATTCAAAATTTTGGCCGCGGAACCTCGGCCAAACCAAGGGTTTGGCGGCGGTTCCGCGGCCGAATGAGCAAATTAGTGGTTCGTACTTCACAGTAATTCTTAGTTTTTCCTGCTTGTTTTTCTGAGCATTTTTAATTTATTAAAAATCACATTTTTGAAAATTGTCCAGAGAAGGGTTCGTATCGGGGTATCCGGGTTCGATCGGACTTTAAACTTCGCTCAGACTTCGCCTAAAGCTCTAGCTTGGCTCTGATACCACTGTAGTGATGCTAGGCACGCTCACAAGGGTCTACGAGGCATCAACCATGCCCGATTAAAATTTTAGTCGTGCCGAACAACCCAAAGCCGGATCTTTAAACTAGAGTTTATGCGAAAACAAGCATGTTAAACACTTTAACACTAAGTGAGAGGGATTACAACCTTTGTAGATCCGGTCCTTCACTTCATAAGCTCCGTGTTGTGGTCCCTTCGCTGCGATCATCGTGTTCCGGACTCTCGAGAGGCTCCACGAAGAGAAAGATGCAGTCTTGCTTCCGATCTTCGATAACATAGATGATCTACCTTGAAGTTTCATTAACACAAGCTCTCACTCACTAAATGATGTGAACACCCTCATCTAAAGGGCAAGGGTAGATGAGGATGATGAAGTAGGATTTTTGCTCTCTTTTATTTTCTTATTCTCACTCATTTTTCATCACTTAGAAAAAGCTAGAAAGCTTTTTCCATGAAAGAAAGAAGGAAGAAGAAGATGAATAATCATTAGCATCCTTTTGTGATGAATAATGTAAAGAAGATAATGATCAATAATGCAACCATGGTTGCTAAACCTTTGTATAGAATTAACCAAAGGCTAGGGTTTGGGTTGGGTTAAAGCATGAGTCATTTGAAAATATCTTGCACAAAACAAAAAGAAACCTTCTAGAATCATCAAGAAGGAACTAACCCAAAACAAACCCTAACCTTGTTTAATCTCCACTAAACATGTTGCATTAGTTATCATATCATGTTACAATATTATACATCACATATATAATATTTATCGTAACAATATAAAATAATACAATTAACATATATCGATGTATTACCCGAGTGAGAAAAAGAATCTTTTAGTGAGCTAATATTAGTTAATGTAATTTAATATATCATATATATTATTATACATTAAATTATCGAATCAACACTTGATCCGACAATCCGGCTGTATCGCATATAACCGACTAATACGATGACCCGGCTATATCACATATACCCGGCCGATATCTCATATCGCAAGAATCCAATATGGTATCACATACCGCATTATCCTCGGTCCCGCACATATCACATATGTGTTCCTACTCCGTTTTGCCTGAGTCAAGAAACCTCTGTGTAGGACTCTAAAGAATCGTCAATACGCCGGCAGTAGGTGATGATCATATCAAACACCTACAAGCTGCAAGCGGTCAGCTAAACGTAACAGCTACACAGGTATTGAGCGCTCAGAAGATCAACAAGCAAGCCTGCACATTCTCCTGTGAATCCAATCAGTAACACTCTCGTACAGTCCGGTCTCGTCGTCTGATATGTCGCATATCTCGCCTATGAGTGGTAAACGTCAGACCCCAGTAGCTTGATAAGTCGTGTCGATTTGAGGTCTATAACAGTTCGAGAAACTACTGATAACACTTACCAGTAAATCTCAGCAACCCTGGCCAGGGATTTCCAGTTATAGCCAATCGAACACAACACAACATCAACTCCCTATACCGGGAGAGACGAATACCCTCCTATCGCTCATTGCCTCCATGTGATTCGGGACTGTACCCAAAAACCACCTTTTTGCACGCCCTCTTGGACGTGGTATGATGGAAATCAAAGCACAGTGGGAATCACACAAGACTCTATGACAATCTCGGGTCAACAGACTACTCTGTACCAGTGTCACCGGAGAACTGCCATCTGACGTGAGGTATAATACCATCTGGGAGTTCTCGACGAGTCCGTCCAGTGTACCCAGTCTCCACTGAGCACCCGTACATCATCCTTGATGTCAAACACCTATGGATATGGGATCATTCATCGCCCATCATATAGGTCAAGATGCGTATACGCTAGTCTACTCTGGAGTATCGATGCCCTGTCTCGATACACCCTCGACTAGGAACTGTTATAGGATGTACTCGTCGACTACCGTGGCCCCACTAGTATGATCTCATCATAGTCCCAGTAGTCGAGTACATATTCTAAGGGCTTTATCAACATGTAACATCGAGACAATCAGAGTACACGTTAAGATAAAATACAACCAGATAGCATACTATCATGTCGAGCAAGAAAGTCCTCCCTATATATGTCCAAGCATCCATTACAATAAACATCGTATATACAGTAATGGCCTCTAGGGCATACATATAACTAACAATCTCCCACTTGCACTAGGGCCATCTGTTGTGGTATCGCATACCCAACAATTAGCTGTGGTTGAAGTATCTCATACTCAACCATCCCATAAAAGTCTCTACTGGGAAAAAGGCCTTTGTGAGTGGATCCGCGCTGTTGTCCTCTGTGTCTACTCTCCTAACCTCGATCTCCCTGGAGATCAACCATTTCCATGATCAGGTGATACTGCCTAAGAATTATATCTAGATTTCTGATGGGACGGGTGTTCCTTGGCATAAGCCACAACTCCATTGTCAAACAATGGTAGGAACGAAGTTCATCTCATGAACTTATATATCCAGACTGCCTCTTTAGTAGCATCCTTGGTAATGATGTATCTTGCCTTTAATCGTCTAGTAAGTCACGGTATCTAGCTTGGAACTCTTCCAACACACCGTCCCTCCACTGAGGGTAAAGACAATGCCTACGACTGACATTCAGTCGTTCTTATCACCCTGGAACATTTCCAGTGATTCTCCCTACGATCCATTGACACCATCTCACTACAAATAGTGAGACTCCTAACATCCAATTAGATCTATCTCATAGATCCAAAATCCAGGATTTAGGAGGTATCGTTTTGATCCTATATGGAGAATCCTTGTGATAAGCGGAGATTGACCGATCATAGTATAGGAAACTCCTTCCCTATCAAGAGTATGTCATCCACGTACTCTACGAGGATCACCACCATACTCCCTACTACCTTTTTGTATATACAGGGTTCATCTACCATTTTGATGAAGTCAAACTCTTTGACTACCACATCAAAATAGATGTTCCAACTCCGCGATGCCTGTTTTATCATATAAAATATCTTGCACACGTTTCCGCTGCTCCCACTGTCTACGAAGCCCTCTGGCTGTGTACTTATAGACGCTCTCTTCTAAAACATCATTTTAGAAAAGCAGTCATGACACCCAACCACCAGATATCGTAGTCATGGTATGTAGCCGTGGTAAGTAGGATCTGGATGGACTTAAGCATAGCTTTGAAAGTCTCAACTTTTCCATGTACACCAAGTAATTTTCTCAAGATATACTTGCTCCTGATGGGGATTTAACCCTTCAGATAAAGCAACCAAAGTCCATACTTTGTTGGTGTATAAGGATTCCATCTCAGATCGCTAAGCATCCAGCCATTCTTACAGAGTCTCACTCCTGATGGCCAGCTCGAAACTAGTTGGGTCATCATCTCATGATGCAATCCTCGCTCCCACTGTCATAGAGAAACCAAAGTATCTCTCAGGTGGGTGAGGAACCCTACTAGATCGGTGGAGAGGCTGAGGTTCGTTGGTTACTATTGAATCCTTCGGGTCTACCAAATCAACTGTAGCAGTTTGTAAAGCTGGAACTACTTCCAGTTTTACAGAGCTGACTTTGCCTCGAGCTTGTCCGGATTTTGATTTTAGACATAGGCCGGACAACCCCAAATCTTAACAAACTTAAGATATGAGCTCTTCCCTTTCCATATCACATATGAAGTGGTAGGCAATTGATTTGATTTGAACCCTATTCAATAGGTATGCAGCTTCTCAAGTGCATAACTCCCAAAAGGAAATAGGAAACTCAGAAGTACTCATCATAGAGCACACCATATCACATAGGGTGCTATTGCTCCGCCCCGATATACCATCGTACTGTAAGTCCACGTTGCCCACCCCGGTGCTTACGGGGAGGCGGAAAACATAATAAAAACGGATTTTTATTGACTTAGGCAACATGGACCAAGCTTGTGAGGATCTTTGCTAAACAAAAACTAGCTAAAGAAAACTAACAACTTGCTAAGTTGTAGAAAGGTTATACCTTGAGCTCAAAGTCCTTCTCTCCTTGCTCCTTGGAATGGTAGAAAGAGGTCACCTTGCTTGTCTTCTCCCGTCAAAGAAGGATCCACCCGAAAGCCTCGACCTTTAGCTTCAACTCCAAGCTAGGAGTAACTAGAGTGCAAGAAATGCTAAGACTTGAACCCTAGAAGAGAGTAGAGAAGATCAAGTGAAGGTTTTTCTCAAGCTTTTTGTTTCTCAACACATGAGAGGGAGAGAGCTTGAGGGAGAGGATGAGCAAGAGAGAGAAATGATATGAGAGAATGAATTATTAGTGAGCCATTCTCACTAATATGTGTGTAATATATTAATTAATTAATTAGCTAGAAAATTGTCATGGTTTAATCAAGATATGACCATTATCATTTCAATATTAATGCAAATTGCAAGGATCAAAGAGCATCTTCCAAATGAAATGATCATGGTCAAATTGTCAACTAGGTCAACAAGTCAATGAAGTCAAATAGTCAACAACAACAACCATGCACAATTATTAAGTTAATTATCAATTAACTATAATACACACAAAAGCAATAGGGTTAATAAAATGACAATAGTCAATAACCCTAAACAAGGTCCTCTCCCTCAATCTCAAGCAACTGTGCATACGCACCCGCATTCGTGATCCGAGGAACACGAACACAATGAGAAAAACCAATCTCAAACCATATACTAGGATCCGGCTTAAACCAAAGCCCGCTAGTATAAACTGTCCGGACAGCAAACGTGCACAAGTGCGCGAATGTGAACGAACCCTGTCGCAAAACCATGCGACCTCTACTCATTTTGCCTAAAGGCGAATAGCTCTCTGTGTGGGACTCTAAAGACTCAATACTACGCTGGCAGTGGGTTTAACCACAGACCGCAAGCGGCACTAGCTGTACGTAACGGTCCCCAGGTAGATGTCGATAAGAAGACTGACGAGGTGAACCCCATCTGCACTCCTACTGAGCCTGTATGTGACAGTCACCGTACAGTCCGGTCTGTTCGTCTAATACATCGCATGTCGGGCCTAGGGGGCGGTAAAATGTCAGTCCCCTAATAGCGGTACAAGTCGTGTCGGAGTGAAGCCCAAAACACCCTGAGATAACACTGGAAGCCTACCAGTATATCTCGCTTGCCCTGGCCAGGGACTACTCGTGTAATGGCTCTCCTAGACACAGCGCGATGTCAACCCCCAATACCGGGAGAGACGAATCCTGTCCAACCGTCACTGCCTCCAAGTGCTTCGGGACTGCACCCAACCACCACCTGTTTGCACGACTCCTTTGAGCCGTGGTAGGGTAGTGATCAAAGTGCAGTGGGAACGCACTTGAGGCGAAGTGCCAGTGTCAAGTCAGCGGACTAAGCTGTACTCATGTCACCTGGGAACTGATAACTGACGATAGGTATAATACCAACCTGTCAGTTCCCGATGAGTCCTGTCCAGTGTACTCGTAACCCAACGAGCACCCGTATACTATCTCCAGTACGACGTACTGATGGCTGTGGGACAGACCATCTCCCACACTGGGATGAGAAGCGCATACGCTAGTCTACTCCGGAGTATCGATGCCCTGTCTCGATAGTCCTGCGACTAGGGACCTGTATAAGGATGTGCTTATAGATTACCCAGCCCCCATTAGTGTGACTGCCATCACAACGCTGGTAATCAAGCAAAGATCCTAAGGGCTCCACTAATGCGTATAAGTGATATACTAAAATAAACACAAGTACACATTGAAGTAGAAACAAACCAAGTAGCATACTACTATATTGAGCAAGATTGTTTATACAAGGTGAATATCCCAAGCTTCCATTAAGTAATATACAAACTAGTATGATACAGTAATGGCCTCTAGGGCATATACACTAACACGTACTGTGGTGTATACGGAGGAGTAATGCTAAGAGAGAATCTCATTCTCCTTTAGAATAGTCCAGGAATTCCGTGCTCAAGTATTCTCCTCCCTGATCTCATCAAAGGACATAATACTTATACCCGTATTTTGGTTCTCTACTTCTAACTTACATTCTGTGAATATCTCAAAAGGTTCGGACTTGTGTTTCAACAGGAACATATGTCTGAATCTTGAGAGATCATCAGAGAATGTAATGAAGTACAAAGAACCGGTCTTGGCATGTGCAGACAGGAGACTTTCATACATCAGCAAGTATCAATCCCAAGAGTTCACTAACTCTTTCTCTGTTTCCAATAAACAGAGTTGTGGTCATCTTATCTTTATGACATGACCGGCAAGTTTCACAAGATGTAAATTCAAACAAATTTAAATATGCATCTTAATGCAACTTCAGCTAGTCGGGTCGCATTGATATGACCTAGTCTACATTACCTCAAGAAGGATTCGTTCATTTCTGAACTCTTCCTCTTGTGTGTGTTCTGTATACTAAGAACTGTAGTTTGATTTAGAACGTCAATACTTTTAGATAACGTGCATGAACCGATCAACTCTTGATATATGAAATGTTCAAAACATTATCCAACAATACAAAATCATATCATTTCTTTACTAATAAAGAGACTGATATGATGTTGTATATCAGGTTCGGTATCTAATAACATTCGTTCAGAATCAATGTATTTTGGTAATACAGGGTGATAGTGACCAACAGACTTGGCTGCAACACTTGCACTGTTTTCTGTCTCATGAAACTTATCACCCGTTCTCAGTTCTCTACCTTTCTGTAGCCCATGTAACAGATTACATATGCGGGATCCTGATCCGGTATCTCATACCCAGGACGTAAAGGACATTGATAAACAGTTCTCTGTAATGAACACACCCGAAGATGATGCATCAGTATACACTTTCTTCGTTTGGGCGGCACGGGAATTCTGGTAATCCCCAATTTCCTGCTCTGTCTTATAACAATTATAAGTTGGAGCGGGACCAACGTTCCCCAGCTCAGTATAATAAGCGGATTCGGTCAATTCTTCCGTATTATTATCTTGATTAAGGCGTGATATGGTCGCTACCTGGAGAGAGAGAGAAGAAAACACTCAGCGTATGCTCTTGCAAGATTAGATTGGTTATCTAATATATCTAATCAGGATGTCTCCCACTGTTTTAGTCAAATCTTCCTTCAAACCCTAAAAGGAAAGACTAGCCGGGATTAATTATACGCTACAAGTTCGCCAATCTTTCAGCCAGGCCAGTGCCGGTACTTTGAGGGAGGTCCACCGTGCTTTCGCACGAACCTAATTAAAGTAAACCTCGTTTTCCCAGGGGCGTAACCCCGTTGACACCTTTCTAGACACCTACTTGATCGGCTAATTGTAATGTGTAAAACTCTCTCAGGAGTAACTCTTACTCGCAGCGGGTATCGGGATCCAACTATCTCATAGAAGGTATGCAATCTCATTGCAAATTTCAACACTTGAAATTCCCAATAATATTTTACCCCTGGCGTTCTATGACCTTGACGGAGGCCAAACTACCCATAGTCCGCTAGTCAAGTTCAACCCGTCATTTCCTGATTGAATTAAACCCACCCGCACGACCCTTGACGGAGGCCAAACTACGCCGTACGAATACCCTAATCCAATCGCATCGTATGCTAGCAGATAAGCATTAGTTAGCTACCGTACACTACGCCTTGACGGAGGCCAAACTACCGCAGCACGAATACTAACTAGTACTTATCTGAAATGACGGAGAGCTACGACAGGTTTTTAAGAAAACCCTTTGCGTAATGAACTTGATATCGTTGTAGAATCGAGTGATTTTAAATGGAATGTTTTTGAGGCTTTTCTAGTTTTGCTAAAGGGGTCACTCCCGGTGAAGGGATCGTCGGCCTTTTCCTCATCGAATAAGATGCAGGATATTTCACAAATATCACTATGCAAAGCAAGAACTATAGAAGCAATCAAAAGACAAACCGATTTTGTAGCATCTGCTAGTTTCACTAAAGAGGTCACTCCCGGTGAAGGGATCCCGGCTCTTTCCTTATCGAATAAGGTGCTGGATGTTCTACAAGGAACACCGCTATGCAAAGCAAGAACTAGAGCTACCAGTTTTTAAACAAGTTTCTACAACATCTTAGGTTTCTTTTATTTCATTAATCTCATTAATGAAGTCCCATTTTAATATGCTTCACAAGCATCAAATTTGAAACGAAATCTGCAATACAACATATATCTCATATATATAATATAAACATTCGTCTCAGGCAGTAATATGATCTCATCACAGAACATTGCAGCAGAAGAACATATATGAAATATTGGATATACTAGGACGTCCGTGTTTTAATACGAGCCTGTATAAAACACGGATTCCACGATCGCGATGAATAGCCAAACCCACATCCCTAGACCCCTACGAGAGCGGCAAGCAACACTGTCAATTCTAGGGTTAGGAGACCCGGTCTCGACTCCTCGAGATGGTCTCCCACTGGACCCTAGAACCCGGTTACTTGTGCTCCCTGCCTTGGGTCTACCTAATGCGGAAAAGAAAATAATATACAATGGTGACATCATCCTCAGCCCGGAAATGCCCCAATAAAAGAATATTACATACAAATGAATTTTACAAGAATGAAAATAAAAACCCTCATCTCACATAAAAACCCCGGCTATTCAGAACACGACAATCCAATATAACATATCATAACAACACATAATATCTCATATCATCAACGTAAGCAAGTATGCGTATCCCGATTGTCGTTGATGTATATCAACGAAGACGGCGATACACCACATACTACGCTTACAGTCATAGAAAAGAAAGTGTAAAACTACAACAGTTGGAATCCGCAACCTCCTTAGACATCGCATGCCTAACCAAATGAATTCCTTAGACATCGCATGCCTAACAATTGTAAACCCCGCATTTTAGTCTCATTATCGAAAACACTTTTCAATATCAAGTCGGGCAATTCAACAAGATTCCCGACATCCTGATCGAATGCTCGTCGCAAACTTTAGTAGACGGCCGTACCCCCGGATGCCGTCGACGAAGTGCACTAAGGCGGAACACCGCTGCCGCGAGCACCCGAAAGGATGCTTTTGGCGACGGCGTTCTCTTACAATCACTTGGTCGGGGCTATGGGGCGTGGCTGTCTATTAAGTTTACCCGGCGAGTATCCGCGTACGCTACGTGATTGAGACGGACTTTTGATCACATCAAAATTCCGAGGCAACCTATCATCTGAGACTGAACAGCTAGATTTATAACATTCAAATTAGTTATCTCATAACTACTTGTGGATTCCAAATATTGTATCGCATTCCAGATAAATAGACAATGTTAAACTTTCCGATTGAATAATCAAACATCCAAGTTTTCCCAAATAGTTCTCAACACTTGAAATTAGTTTAAAAACATCCATCACATGCTACAGTACCAATGGTCCAGCCGTAGAAGGGTCAAGCCAACGCCTCACATGTGGCACGCCGTACTGCCACAAACCCTAAGGTTCAGAGGCAGTTCAAGACGGTCACATAATCGAGTTAAGGTTTGTTGATTTCTAGAGGGTCCACCGCGTTACTTGCACGACTTAGAACGTTCCTAAACTACGAAAAAATCCAACGCTTGGAAATTTTCCGGCAGGGGAAAAAGTGAGTTATTGATATCCGTTCGAACTTTTTAACACGTTCTAAAAATTACCCGGACAAACTAAACAAAGTTAAATTATCCGATCGAATCAACGAGTCCCCAATACAACCCTAGAAAACTTAACACTTGAGTGGAATTAAAGTATTACCAGAAAAAAATGACAAGAAAGGACCTAAGAATAAATATATGAAGTTCCAGGGACTAATTCAAAATTTTGGCCGCGGAACCTCGGCCAAACCAAGAGTTTGGCGGCGGTTTCGCGGCCGAATGAGCGAATTAGTGGTTCGTACTTCACAGTAATTCTTAGTTTTTCCTGCTTGTTTTTCTGAGCATTTTTAATTTATAAAAAATCACATTTTTGAAAAATTTCCAGAGAAGGGTTCGTATCGGGGTATCCGGGTTCGATCGGACTTTAAACTTCGCTCAGACATCGCCTAAAGCTCTAGCTTGGCTCTGATACCACTGTAGGGATGCTAGGCACGCTCACAAGGGTCTACGAGGCATCAACCATGCCCGATTAAAATTTTAGTCGTGCCGAACAACCCAAAGCCGGATCTTTAAACTAGAGTTTATCCGAAAACAAGCATGTTAAACACTTTAACACTAAGTGAGAGGGATTACAACCTTTGTAGATCCGGTCCTTCACTTCATAAGCTCCGTGTTGTGGTCCCTTCGCTGCGATCATCGTGTTCCGGACTCTCGAGAGGCTCCACGAAGAGAAAGATGCAGTCTTGCTTCCGATCTTCGATAACATAGATGACCTACCTTGAAGTTTCATTAACACAAGCTCTCACTCACTAAATGATGTGAACACCCTCATCTAAAGGGCAAGGGTAGATGAGGATGATGAAGTAGGATTTTTGCTCTCTTTTATTTTCTTATTCTCACTCATTTTTCATCACTTAGAAAAAGCTAGAAAGCTTTTTCCATGAAAGAAAGAAGGAAGAAGAAGATGAATAATCATTAGCATCCTTTTGTGATGAATAATGTAAAGAAGATAATGATCAATAATGCAACCATGGTTGCTAAACCTTTGTAGAGAATTAACCAAGGGCTAGGGTTTGGGTTGGGTTAAAGCATGAGTCATTTGAAAATATCTTGCACAAAACAAAAAGAAACCTTCTAGAATCATCAAGAAGGAACTAACCCAAAACAAACCCTAACCTTGTTTAATCTCCACTAAACATGTTGCATTAGTTATCATATCATGTTACAATATTATACATCACATATATAATATTTATCATAACAATATAAAATAATACAATTAACATATATCGCATATATATCGATGTATTACCCGAGTGAGAAAAAGAATCTTTTAGTGAGCTAATATTAGTTAATGTAATTTAATATATCATATATATTATTATATATTAAATTATCGAATCAACACTTGATCCGACAATCCGGCTGTATCGCATATAACCAACTAATACGATGACCCGGCTATATCACATATACCCGGCCGATATCTCATATCGCAAGAATCCAATACGGTATCACATACCGCATTATCCTCGGTCCCGCACATATCGCATATGTGCTCCTACTCCATTTTGCCTGAGTCAAGAAACCTCTGTGTAGGACTCTAAAGAATCGTCAATACGCCGGCAGTAGCTGATGATCATATCAAACACCTACAAGCTGCAAGCGGTCAGCTAAACGTAACAGCTACCCAGGTATTGAGCGCTCAGAAGATCAACAAGCAAGCCTGCACATTCTCCTGTGAATCCAATCAGTAACACTCCCGTACAGTCCGGTCTCGTCGTCTGATATGTCACATATCTCGCCTAGGGGTAGTAAACGTCAGACCCCAGTAGCTTGATAAGACGTGTCGATTTGAGGTCTATAACAGTTCGAGAAACTACTGATAACACTTACCAGTAAATCTCAGCAACCCTGGCCAGGGATTTCCAGTTATAGCCAATCGAACACAGCACAACATCAACTCCCTATACCGGGAGAGACGAATCCCCTCCTATCGCTCATTGCCTCCATGTGATTCGGGACTGTACCCAAAAGCCACCTTTTTGCACGCCCTCTTGGACGTGGTATAATGGAAATCAAAGCACAGTGGGAATCACACAAGACTCTATGACGATCTCGGATCAACAGACTACTCTGTACCAGTGTCACCGGAGAACTACTATCTGACGTGAGGTATAATACCATCTGGGAGTTCTCGGCGAGTCCGTCCAGTGTACCCAGTCTCCACTGAGCACCCGTACACCATCCTTGATGTCAAACACCGATGGATATGGGATCATCCATCGCCCATCATATGGGTCAAGATGCGTATACGCTAGTCTACTCTGGTGTATCGATGCCCTATCTCGATACACCCTCGACTAGGAACTGTTATAGGATGTACTCGTCGACTACCGTGGCCCCACTAGTATGATCTCATCATAGTCTCAGTAGTCGAGTACATATCCTAAGGGCTTTATCAACATGTAACATAGAGACAATCAGAGTACACGTTAAGATAAAATACAACCAGATAGCATACTATCATGTCGAGCAACAAAGTCCTCCCTACATATGTCCAAGCATCCATTACAATATACATCGTATGTACAGTAATGGCCTCTAGGGCATACATATAACTAACAATTATACGATGACCTTTCTAAGTAATATGGATCATCGTAGTAATACGGAGTGTTCTGAAGAATACAAAGGGAAAGTAGAAGTAGCAGGGAAATATGCAACTTTATCGTGAATCATGACAATCCAAAACCAAAGTGTGTAAGAAGGTTCGGTTAACTTGGTTACAGAGTTTTAGTTTAAGGCAAGTCATGGTCACAAACCAGAAAGAAAGAAGAAACACTCAGCATGCACTCTATCAAGATTAAATTGGTTAATCACTTTATCTAATCATGATGGCTCCCACTGTACCCTCGAATTATCCTTCAAACCCTAAAAGGAGAACTAGTCGGGATCATATACACCTTACAAGTTTGCTAACCGTTCAGCCAGGTCGGTGTTGGTACTCCGAGGGAGGTCCCCCGTGTTTTCGCACGGACCCAATTTAATAACCCCGTTTCTACAAAGCCATAACCTCATTAACACTTTCTAGACACCTAATAGATTAGCTAATTGTGAAGTGAAAATCTCCCGAGTAGTAATACCTACTCATCAGTAGGAATCGGGACTCAACTATCATCGTGTGATAATCTTGACGGAAGCCGACCAAAAGTACCAAACTTCGGAAGGTATGTGCAAACTTGGTAAGTTTCCCTTATATTTGAAACTCTCGATATGGTTTTTGCCCTTAGGACCCAAGTGACCTTGACTAAACATCAAAATGCCAAAGAGTTTTAGTCAAGTTCTACTCGTCATTATCTTGATTGCATTAAACCCACCCGCACGACACTTGACTAAGGATCAAAACTATCATATGACTGTTCTAACCAATCATATTACCATGCAAAAGAAAAGTACTACAGAGCTATCGAACACTACTCCTCGACTAAAGTTCGACATACGTAGCACGGATGCTGAGCAATACTAATCTAAAATGACATAGGGCTATGACTGGTTTTTGGTAAAAAAAATCTTTAACGTAATGAACTTGATATCATTGAAGGAACTCAAGTGGCTTTGAAAAGGAGTGGTTTAGGCTCTGCTTTTAAAAACGAGTTGTTTTGAAGAAAACCGAGTGTTATAGTATCATACACTTTTGCTTAAGATCGAACTCCCCGTGAAGGGATCGAGCCTCTTTCCTCATCGAATGGGGTGCAGAATATTCCTAACCGAATATCTCTATATAAAGTAAAAGAATATAACTATAGTTTTTAAAATTTGGTTCCGACAACATCATATAAGGTTTATTTCCTTACATTAACATATAATGCATTCCCATCATATAAGTTTCTAAGCAAAAATAAAAATAACCTAAATAGCATACTTTATATGTCATCCGCATTCGCCACGGGGTCCTGGGTCTTCACCGTAAGGTTACTTAACTTACGACCGGATGGGGACAGGGCTAGCGCGGATGCAAAACATATAGAAGAATTTAATACATATATGTATATATATCAATATCTCAAACAGATAATAATCATCACAGGCAGATAATAATCATCATAGGCATGCGACAAACAATATGGAATAGCGGATAAACTAGGATCCCCGCATTTCATTTGAGCCCAAATAAAACGCAGTGTTCCTCGGTCATATGAATAGCCCGTAAAACATCGATCCTAGACCCCTACGAGTGCGGCAAGCCACCTGCCAGTTCTAGAAACTGGGTAACATGCCCCAATATCATAAGTCTGTCACCCATCGCTTTCTAAAATTCGGTAATTTGGGTACTCCTCCGCGGGCCGATCCTATAACCCCTACAAGTGCGGAGAGCAACCCACCAATTCTAGAGCAAGACGGTCCGGTCTCAAATATCTTGAGACGGCCACCTACCGCATTCTAGAATCCGGCAGCTCGAGCACTTCTTCTAGGTTAATCCTAGTACAGAAATGAAATATGTATACAGTGGTGTCATCGACCGCATCCTGGTCGGGCCTCAATAAAATAATATACATCAAGCAGAAACGATGGCCGCATGTCGACCGCTCATCCCGAATAAATGAATACAACATATAAATCAAAACTATACAAACATATCGCATGAGGGGCTATCCTACACGAAAATCCGGCTAAACCATCACAAGATATATATATATATATATATATATATATATATATATATATATATATATATATATATATATATATATATATATATATATATAATCAATAAGCAACAAGTGTGCAACCCCGTCTAATCGAACATATAGCAATTAGATGAAGTTTAACAACACGCACTCAAATATGGATCATAAACATTGTAAAAGTTTCGACCGAAATTTTTCCGACAAACCAAAACAACTCCAGATCACAGAAACTGAGACCTGGGCAAAAACAAAGTATACCAAAAATCAAGTTTCTTCAATTCCAAGCACTTGCCAAAACCCAGGGATCTAAGGATAAAATTGAAAAGGCAGTGTTGGCTAAAATGACATTTCCGGTGGCTAGAGTTTTCAGCTAGATATCGGGTTTTGTTCCATGTTTTCATTCTTAAAGTGTAGTCCACTGACGTACTTTAAAAAAATTTAGGTGCCGTTTCAAAAATGGACAGAAACATGGAATTCGAAACTTAATCCGCCAAAACTTTCGGTGTCGAAACTATAACATTGTCTACAACTAGTTCTAGTGTTTAGTTGGCTCTGATACCATGCTGGGTTCCTAGTGCTCTTACCGCTACAACCGCGGCCAATGCGGAATCGAAAAACAAAGATTTTACAGGAAGCACTAGCAACTACAAGCCTAGCAATCGTTTCAAACACTAAACTAGCTAGCTAATGTAAGGTTATACAAACTACAACCTTTGTCGTGTATCCACATAATCGTGGAAGACCCTCCAAGCTCCTCGTAGACCGTCGGGAACACGCTTGAAAGACGGTCGCCCTTACCGAAATGATCGACCAGAGAGAAACTGATCCAAGCTCCAGCTTCACCTAGTGAAGTTGGAGACAATCCAAGCTTATTAGAAATGGAGTGTAGGGATATAGGATTTTTCCTCTGTCATTTTCTCTCATAAACCAAAGCTCAAGAGAGCTATGAAGAAGAAGGCAAAGATGAGAGGTGAAAGAGTGTCATAATACCAAATGAGCTCAAGAGTGAGAGTGAATGAGAGAGAGGCTTTCATTTTCTAACCATAAGAAATTGTGACATAACATTTTCCATTAAAGAAATCCAAGCCCATCCCTCTCATCCATACCTCCACTTTACACCTCACCCTCCACATCATTTCATGAATTTTCATAAAGGAAAATTCATAATTGAGGTGTCCTCCTTCTAGATATATTTCGTATAAATACGGAATACAACCTAGTATATATGTAGAAATATATATACGTGTATCCATATAAAAATACGAATAGCCAAGAGAGAGAGAAAATGAATAGTGAACATAATACTACAATGTGTGTGTATTATTAAATCAATACTTGATTTAATAATCCGGCTTAATCCTAAGTCGGCTAGTATTATCAACCGTCCGATTAAAATCCGTGTAACTAGTTCACGTATTTAATCGAACCCCTCCACGTACCAACGTACGGCCTCTACATTATATCTCCTGAACCGGGAAAACCCTTTATATGAGACTCTAAATACTCGACAATACGCTAGTAGTGATTACTAGATAAATTCATAACCACAAGCACGTCAGCGGCACTAGCTGTACATAACGGCTACCCAGGTATATCCCGAAAGGGAGGTCGACAATCAAGTTTGTCCTTACCCTACTGAGCTTGAATGTAACAATCTCCATACAATCCGTTCTTTTCGTCTTAGAATATCGCATACCGGGTCTAGGGGGTGGATAACGTCAGACCCCTAATAACCCGATAAATCGTGCTGGAGTCAAGCTCATCACCACTGAGAAACTATTGAACTCCTATCAGTAAATTTCATCCACCCTGGCCAGAGATTGATGGTGATGACCAACCGAACACAGCGCGACATCGACTCCTAATACCAGGCGAGACGAATCCCTGACAATCGCTCACTGCCTCCATGTGGCTCGGGACTGTACCCAACTAAAACATGTTTGCACGACTCTTTTGAGCCGTGGTAAGGTAATAATCTAACTACAGTGGGAACTCACATGAGATAAATGACGAACTCTGGTCAAAAGACTAACATGTACTCATGTCACTAGAGAACTGCTATCTGACTATAGGTATAATACCATTTAGAAGTTCTCGGCGAGTCCGTTCATTGTACTCACCTCCAGTGAGCACTTGTATACCTGTATACTATCTTAGGTGGCATAACATCAATGGCTTGTGAACCAGTCACCGCCCCTCGTCGGGGTCTCGAAACGTATATATTAGTCTACGCTGGAATATCGATACCCAGTCTCCATACTCTCTCGACTAGGGATATTGAAGAATTTTCTTATGGACTATCCAGCTCTCACGTATATGAACGCCATCATAATGCTGGTAGTCAAGTAAGAATCCTACGGGTTTTATCATTATATATTAGCGACACGTAATAGAAAGTAAAACGTATACACATAATGATAAAGACAAAGCATATATCATACTATCATCTCGAGTAAAACCGTTCTATATATATACGTACTCCTTCAATTATCATAATCGCCTATATACAATTACAATAATTGCCTTGATGGCACTATAGTCAACAATATCTAAGCATTTACTTAATATGTTTACTCATTTTCATGAGATATCCAGCCAATTTTCATCAAATTGTGGGCAATTATGATCTAACCTAGGTTCAGATTCTCTCTAAAAGTCGGCAGTTCCTTCCAACAAATTCATTTCCTTTCAAATTGTCTAAATGTTAGTTGATATCCTTTATTTTCAATTATTTTTTCATGCTGTCAAAAAAACCCTCCCTGAGATATGTAAACTGTTACCTCAGATATCTAGCAAGTTACATGAGTATGTAATCAGTTGTTTGAGATATCTAACCGGTTACTTGTTATATCTAAACAGTTGTTTGAGGAACCGAGATATGTAACAAGTTGTTTGAGATATGTAACAAGTTACCTGAGATATCTAACCAGTTTCATAAAGTATCTAACCAGTATCCTGAAATGTCTAACCAGTTACGTGAGATATCTAACCAGTTTTCTGAGATATTTAACCAGTTGTCTGACATATATAACAAATTACCTAATATATGTAACTAGTTATCTGAGATATACAACCAATTACATGAAACAATAATAGTATATTTTCTTACAATGCATGGAATTTTAACAAAAAAAACTACAAACAATATGTAACATGTTTTCTTCCACCAAATATCCAATACAAACAATATAACATACACCAAATTTAAAACATTTTATTTCATAATATAAATCAAGTAACAAATCACATCTACACAATATGCACATATAATCAACAAGATAAGCAAAAAAGGTATGGTGTACAAAATACAAATAGTTGATGTACAAGTAATCCAAATGTAACTTTATCTTTGTCTTCAAAAAGTCTTCATCTACAACTGTTGCAACTCAAATCACCTACAAATAAATGGTATAACAAAAAGAATCATACTCGTTAGTATTTAACTCATACATATTATGACAAGGCAACAAAATACAAAATAAATTTGACGTCATCTTTTAGGAAGAATCAACTCTGACCTTTTGCGAAGTCATAGGAAATATTGTCGGCCACTAACCTGACACCATCTTTCTCATAAATCCTACATGCATTCACATAAGCATGTATGCATGTCATATGAGCAGAGAACTTCCAATCTTTCTTTTTGTAAATTAAAAGCCAGCGTACTTCTGAGGAATCACCTACCATCAGTATTACTTTTGCCATCCATCACAAAGACTTATTGGAATCCAGAACATCCACCAGTTTCTACACTTAATCTTAAGCATCTTTTCTCATTGAATGCTTCTTTTGCTTGCAACTCTTTCAATCTCTGCAATGCCTAAATACGAAGAAGAAGAAAAATACCAACTAATGGTTAATAGCTCAACCAAAAGTGTAGAAGATTTGAACTGTAAGCAGAAGCTGCATTTTAATTTTAAAAAGAACATGTTTGCTAATTTGCTTATGGAAAAATGAAAAGTTGATAAATTTTAGCCATAGGGTTTTTCCTTCCCTAAATATTAATCACACAATTCAGATTCCCGCAATTGAAAAGTTGCTAAATTTTAGCATAAAATTATCAACTTTCTTGCTCGCTCGCTATAATTTCACAAGAGTCATAACACGATGAAAATTTGACAAGTTCATCTCAAGCAATATCTAGATTTAGTAATAAGAATCTCAGGCAGCATAAATAAGGCAGGCAATTCAATCAAATCCGGCCGCGATAGATAAAAAAAAGTAAAATTCGAAAAAATAATAACACTTACCCCATCAAATTAATCCGGAGTCGAAGCGTGAGCTGAACAAAGAGCGCAAACATCTGTCCAAGATCAGCGGCGCTGCCATGCGAGTACAAGAGAGTCGTGGTCGCCCTCAAATTTTTGATATAAACGCGACCATCTCGTTCCCCTTTTTAAGTCCGAAGCTTTGAGACCATCTTGTTCCCCTTTGGAGTCCGAAGCTTTGGGATGTCGACCCCTTGGGCTTTCGATGAAGAGGACGAGGAGATCTCGGGCATGGTGAGATCGCCGGAGATGTCGTCGGCGATCAGCTTGTAAGACGCCGATGTTGAGGGAGGCGAGATCGAGGTCGTCGAAGGATGGGGATTGGGGTAGGGTTTTGGAGAGGAGGAGGGCTTTGTCGAGGGATAGGGTTTGGGAGCCGAGGAGAGAAACAGAGCGATCGGAGAGAGACAGAGGAGAGATTTAAGAGAGGGTAATTTGGGGATTCTCCAAAAATTTCCAAGTCAAGGACCCATTCAAAATCCAGATATTTTTTTAGTCGTCGTTTTATTTTGTGATACAAAAGCAAATATAGTCGTTTGAGCTCAATCTCATTTGCCACATGGCGACTTGCTATTGGGTGAATTTCATTTAGGCTCTGCTTGGTTATTTTTCACCGTCCCCCCACCCTCACCCTAACTTATCCTCCAAAATACAGCTGTGAAAAAGAATCCGACAAATATTTTGGAAATCCCTCCCCGCTCTCTCTGTCTCTCCCTCTCTCTCTATGTGTGTATATATATAAATAATATATCTATTTAAATTTTGAAGGCCCGTAAAGCTTACATTGTCAAATACTCCGAAAATAAAATTCTATCTTTTTCAGTAATTCCTTAAACGGCGAGAGATCTTTTTTTTTTGAGAACTAGCAAGTAATCCTAATCTATACATACATCACACATGTATCCAAGGATCCCACGGATTTGCGTCGAATGGGTTAAATTGTGAGCACTTTCCCTCCTGGGAATCGATCCTCAAAGACTCCCCCAGATGAGAAGTGCTATGAACAACCAAGTTACGTTCATAATCAAGCGAAATTGTATTTACTATTTCTATCATCCTCTTCATCAAGCTATTAGTCCTATTGGTGTGTGAGAGTGATATTGCATTTTCTCTTTTAATCATCCAATCCATCAAGCTTTTATAATCTGTGTTAGTGTGTTGCGTAATATTGTCTTTCATATCTTTCATCCGTAAGAGAGATTATTAGAATATTATAATCTTTTAGGAAAAGATGTCTCATATCCGGTTAAAGAAGAAAGGCTCATATCCGGTTTAAGACGAAAGTACAGTGAAAGATCGGGATTTAGATTGCAAATTAGTAAAGGCATTTTCTTTTCTTTTCTTTTCTGTAACAATCCGTAAGCATTTATGAGGAGGGTGGACCTCTAAGTCCTTTGGAAATTTCTCTATATATTTGATCTAAAATTCTCTCTTGCCGCTGCAAGTGGGAGAAGAATCGAACTGAGGACCTCCCTATAAGATCTTGAAGAAGATACAATTTAGGTTTTGAATTTAATTGATTTGTATTGAATTTCAAAGGTGTATATATACACTTTACATGATGAAAATATAAAATAAAATCTTTCCTAACAAATATAATTTTTTGTAACAATAAAATCAGAAAGGTTATGAAAAGATTTTTAATCACAAAAATCTACATCGGTTATGGAAATATTTTCTAATACGCCCCCACATGATTGAGGGATCGTTGGAGGCTCCGATCTTGGAACGAAATTTCGGAACAAAATTTGAGAAATTGACTGCATTCAAGTGCTTTTGTGAGAACATCCACAAATTGATCATAAGTGCTGATGTAGTGAATATGAATGGTGTCATCTTCAATGCATTCCCAAACAAAGTGATAGTCAAGAGCAATATGCTTCATCTGAGAGTGGAAGACTGGGGTTGTATTAAGATAGATGGCCCCGGTATTATCACAGTATAGATAGGATGGTTTTCGCAGAATTACCTTGAGTTTATACAGAAGATTTTTCACCCATAGTATCTAGGTCCTGGCATTCACAAGGGCTTTATATTCAGTTTCGGAGGAGGATCGAGAAACAGTCGTTTGTCAAGCCGATTTTCATGAGATGAGATTCGAGCCTAGATAAAGAATATATGCAGTAGTAGAACGACCGTCATCGTGACTTCCATCCCAGTCATAATCACTAAAGACTTGAAGAGTTAGAGGAGATCGTCGGCGGAGGTAAAGACCATGATGTATCGTACCTTTGAAGTATCGAAGAACACATTTGAGTGCCGTCCAGTGAAGCACTGTGGGAGAGTGCATGAATTGGGATAGACGGTTGACGACAAATGAAACATCAGGCCGAGTAAAAGAAAGGTATTGAAGAGCACAAACTAGCTGACGATATGGCGTGGGGTCGACAGATGAACACCCGTCATGACAAAGTAGATGGGTGGTATTGCACACTAGGGTGGTAACTTCTTTAGCTCCTTCCGTAAAGCACTTTTTCGGAAGATCGGCGATGCGGCGATATTGAGATAAAAAAATCCTTATTTCATGGGAATAGGTTCTATCCCAAGAAAGTGATGAAGATCGTCGAGATCGTTTAGAGAGAAACGTTGTCCAAGTTAGCAAAACAAAAATTGAAGGAACTGTACATTATTACTTGTGAGAATAATGTCGTCAACATATACCAAGAAATAGGCTGACGTCCTTGGAGTAGATAAAAAAAGACATATTCATCACGGAATTTGCGAAACCATTTTGTAGAAAATAGACTTTGAGTTCTTGCTACCATGCTCTTGGCGCTTGCTTGAGACCATAGATAGCTTTACATAGTTTACAAACGTGATTGGGTAGGGAAGAATGGAGAAAGCCGGGTGGCTGAGCCATATACACATCTTCATACAAAGTACCGTTCAGAAAAGTATTGATAATGTCGCGTTGACGAAGAGGCCATCTTCGGGAGAGTGCCAGGTATAAGATTATACGCAGTGTTGTCAGCTTGATAATGAGGCTGAACGTGGCAGAATAGTCTAGACCCGGACGTTGTTGGAAGCTTTTGGCCACAAGGCGAGCTTTGCATCGGGTAATGGTGCCATCGGAGTTGCGCTTGATTCAGAAGATCCACTTGCAATCTACAAGATTCTGATTTGATTTGGGAACAAGATCTTATGTTCCATTCTTCATGAGGTCATCAAACTATTCGGATATTGCAGCACGCTAGTTAGGATTCTTCACAGCTTGAGATACACATATCGATTCAAGGATTTGGAGTATTGGGGAGAAGGGGATAATTATGGAGAGGGTACATGGGATTGAGCAGTTGTGGAGAAAGGTGGTGAGGTACGGACGAAAGGTTAGCGTGATTATCGAAATTGGAGGATGAGGATTGTGAAGAGTCAGTAAAGGAGGAGAGGTCGAGAGTATGAGATGTTGATGATTGGGGTTCAATGGGGGTTGGGTTGGATAAGATGGGTAGAATGTGAAGTTTGATAGGTTAGGTATACTTGATTGGTTGCGATGCCGTGCCAAGGGAGGCCAAATCTTGCGGAAGAGCCTCTAGATGTCTACTAGATACGTACATGGAAAAATTGGTTTCGACGAATTTAACATTATGAGAAATGTAAATTTTATGAGTGACGGGATATACACATTTATACGCATATTGAGATATTGAATACTCTAGAAAAATGCAGGGAGTGGATCTAGGGTGAAGTTTGAAGGTGTACGGCCTTAATCATAGATAGTAAAGACACCCAAAAATCTTGAGAAGTTTGTAGTTTGGGAAACGTTGAAATAGTTTTTCAAATGGTGATTGAAAATTAAGAACCGGTATGGGAATACGATTTATGAGATAAACAGAGGTTTGCTTCACTCCAATACTTAGAGAAAAGAGAGGTCGTATGCAAGAGTGTAAGACCGGTTTCGACAACATGGCGACGGCGACGTTCTGACGTGCTATTATGTTCAGGGGTGGGTGGAGGAGTGGTGAGATGAAAGACACCATAGGATGTGAGAATGGAGGCAAGTGATGTGTATTCACCTCCATTATCAGAGTATATTGATATGAGCGGTAATTGAAAATGCTTTTCGACAAGATTTTTGAATTGGAGAAAAATGGTGGCAATATCAGATTTACATTTCATAGGGTATAGCCAGTCATATTTTGTGTAATAATGAAAAAAAATTACGTAATAGTGAACCATCAAAATATAATTCAATGGGTCCCCAAATATCAGTGTAAATTAATTGCAAAGGCTTAGAAGCACGAGGTGAATTTTCAGAAAAAGGAAGTATACGACTCTTATTGCAATCATAATAGTTGCATTGAAGATTGTTAACTACCCAGATATTAGACACAAACTTATTTTTCCTAAGAACTGACTGAAGAATGTGGATGGACGGATGACCAAGATGATAGTGCTACTCACTTATTTCTGATTTGAAGGTAGCGTATATTTGAGGTTGGATGGAGCGTGGGAGCTAGTAGACATTATTACGGCCATCCCCACGAAGAAGATGCGCCCCCATGCGAAGATCCTTCACCAAAAATAGAGGGAAAAACTCAAGTGAGATTTTGTTTGAGTTGCAAAATTCGGCAACAGAAATTAAGTTTTGAGTAATAGATGGTGCACATAGAACATTATCTAAAAGAAAGGGTTTTTGGGTGAGTGCAGTGTTGTTTTACCGATGTGGGAAATTTTCAAACCTGAACCATCACTTATGTTGATCTCAGCGGAACCACCGTAATCGGCGTAGCTGTGAAAAGTCCCAACATTAGACGTAATATGGTGAGAAACAGCGGTGTCCAATATCCAGGAGGAGAGAGCAGGCCGGTTGGCGTTGGTGTTGTTAGCAACAGGTGGAGAAAGGGTTTGCGGGGATTGACTTGCACTACGTTCTCACGAAAGAAGCGAGCGAATTGGTGACAGTCTTTGGTGTTGTGAGTGGGATGCTTGTAGAAATTGCAGCAGCAGTTAGAGCGGGGCGAGTTGTTGTTACGGGTGCCGGAATATTGGTTGTTATTGTTGTTGCGAGCAAAGTTACTGTTGTTGGTGTTGCGATTGTAAGAGACGCTTCCACGTTGTTGCGGAGGGCGATAGGAAGAGCGATTGTGTCGGTTGACATAATTAGCACTTACGAGAAAGAGAGTTGCATCCGCGTCTTCCTTCTTGAGACGACATTCATAATTTATGAGTTTGTCATAGAGCTCGTCAAAGGTGATGACGTTATCACGAACTCGGATAGCAGCGGCAACTTCTTTGAATTCAGGTACAAGTCAAGCGAGGATGTGAAGAACATGATCATCTTTAGAAAGAGGGTGGTCGGTGATCGCACGCTTTTGGCGTGTCGAGTTTTAAGGGTTCTAAAGTTTACCGCGATCAGGACGGTGTCGCTATGCAGCTAGCCGGTTGAGCACGGGTCGATCCACAGGGAGATGGTTGTATGTCCTTCCTTGTCTTAGACGAGTCAATAAAGAATCTGTATGAGTTTGATTCTAACCTATGTGTTTATTTGCAAGTATAAAGTTGTTAAGAAAAGATACGAGATTATAAGCTAAAGAAATCCGTACTCGAAACCTTTAAGCCGAGTCTTAACCAATTGAAGCTAGACCAATCGGCAACAACGTGGATTAGGGGATTTAAGCGCGGTATTCGTGGAATCCGGCTTATTTACCCTTGTCCTTCCGTTCTTGTCTTTTGCTTTCGCCTCCGGCCAAACCGAACGCAACCGGTCGCGGTTAGGAATCACCGTTACCTTGTCAGGGTACGGTGCCTAACGGAGCGCTTGCGTATGGTTTGGGCGGAGTTCAATGGAAAATAACGGGAAAAGGAAAAGAGAAAAGAAAATCTTTAACTTATAATATCGTATTTCTTCTTAACAATAATAATTACATTCATTCACAAAAGAGAACCAAAAAGAGAGAACAAAAAGAAAAGAACAAAGAAAAGAAAAGATTACAAGAATATAAGTGCATGGAATTTAAGTGCATGAAATAAATTGCAAGTAATAAAAAGCGAGTAATAAAAAGCGAGTAAAAAGAACAAGGAACTAGGACTCAAGACAAGCATGTGATCAATAGCCAACCCTTAAACTTGCAAGCTCAATCAAGAGGTTGCAAGATCAAGGGAAGGGTAGAGAACGCATATGAAATGAAGCGCTAATTCCGCAAGAAAATACGACCCTTGAGATCAATAACTAACCCTTAACCATTCAAGCTCAATGAAGAGGTTGAATAATAAAGAGAAAGCAAGAATCTCAAGGGGAAGAAGAAACAAAAGAGAATGAACAAAAGCCCTCATCTTCATTGATGTTCCACTCAAAAAGCTCTCACTACAAGTTTCATGGAAAAAGAATGAAGAAGAAGAAGAAAAAAGACTAAATCCTACAAAAGAATGAAGAACAAAGAATGACCCTTGGCTTTGGCAAGTTCTGCTGTATTTATAGGCAGGGAGTTGAAGATTTAGGGCAACCATCAGATATAAAATGAAACACCCAAAATACCCCCAAAAGTTCTCTGCCTACGGCGCCTGTACGGCCGCGGATACGCCGCCAATACCCCCTATTGGCCGCGGATCCGCGCCCCTACAGTAGGGTTAGGGTGTGGTGTTTCTTATACGGCCCTGATCTGCTGTCCCCTGTTGTCTGGTACATGTATTTTCTGATAATATTTCCAGAATATCTTCAGAATTCTTAGTCCAAGATTGCTATCTTTTCTTCACCTTTGACCTCTATCTCTCTCGAGCTCCGCGCACCCATTGATTATTGTTCTGCCCCCCTCGTGCTCTGTGCTTGTCCGAGACACGAATGACCACTGTCATATGTCTTGTCTCTGGAACTGGTACTCGGCACTGGACGGATATGGATGACCGGAACCCGACTTTTATCTGCTGTGACAGATGTTCTGTATTTGGTGTAACTGTGGAGATTTTGTCTTGATTTGCAATATTTGGCCTAAAAACCTGTACTCTGTAAATATGTAACAAACACGGATTAAAAGTACCTACCTATAAACACACGAGCATAAGAATGGGCGGTATAAAATGCAGTATTCTGTGATGAACAGTCGGCGAGAGTGAGATCGTCGGAGATAGATCGCATCTCTTGTACATAATTGCTTATAGATCGCAAACTGCGTTGATTGTTGATGAGGCGTTTTTGAGCGACATAACTTATGAGTAGATTTGTTCGCAAGGAGAATAACAAGTCGAACATATGCTTCCTTGGAGGAGGAAACAAAGAAGATGTAGGGCCGGATCGTCTCAACGTAACTGCCGAGTATAGCGTTAAGAATAAGTTGATCTTGACGGTACCATTGATGGTAGTCGGGATTTTCGACACGCTTGGTGGTTTCAGGAACGTTAATGATAGTCCTCGGAGGAGGAGACTTGGAGCCGTCGATGTGACCAAGAAGATCGTGATCGATTAATGCCGATTGAATTTGAGATCTCCACACAGTGAAGTTTGTGTGGGAAAGTTTTATTGGGAAAGCGAATTTGGAGATGATGGAGGTTGAGTTTTGAAAGAAGGCCATGGATCAAAAAATTGAGCTTTTAATCGTAGGGCTCTAATGGTTTATAAGATCTTGAAGAAGATACAATTTAGGGGTTAAACTTAATTTATTTGTATTGAATCTCAAAGATGTATATATACACTTTACATGATGAATTAAAATCAAATTTTTCCTAACAAGAATAAAATCATTCCTAACAAATAAAATCGGAAAAGTTATGAAAAGATATGTAATCATAAAAATCTGCATCAGTTATGAAAATCTTTCTTAATACCCTCATCTAGTGGGAGAGTGTTTTTGCTACTCGAGGTAAGACTTTTTGATGCAAAGACTTTGTTTTAAACCTTACTCACCCTCTTCCCCTTCAAGAATTGTAACTCGATATTTCAGTATTAGATCTTATTCTAACGGTTTAATCTTTACTAAAACATACGGAAATTTATCTAAAAGGTTAATAGATGGGTAACGAACCAACACATGCAAGATACCACCACTCACATAAGCTCCTCCTCCTTTCTAAATTTTGTGTGGATAGTGGAAATTAAACCTAGAACAGTATAATTTGTATATCTCTGGAACCAACGATTTTCGCGAAAAATTCAAAGTCGAGGGATCGATGCGCAACAATTATTTCATATACCATTCATCGTTTACCATGGAGCCCCCCCAATTGTTGAGTACTTGTTGGAGAAATAAATGTGCTTCGGCAACATTTGTACCAGGGGATATATGTCCATCACTGTTCCATTATCATCTAAAAATGATTGAGGGATGGCATTTAATCTTTACCTCTCAATTCTCTGCAGAAACTTTCAGGACAAAGGTAAAAGCAAAAAAATAAAAATAAAAATAAAAAATTGTGTGGTACGTACTGATGCAATCATAGGGCTTTACTACATATCATCAATCATGGAAAGGCATTAATTTTAATAGAGGATGAAAATATATAATAGGTTTCATTAGTAAGATCAAGAATTAAAACCAATGCAAAGCCATGTACTGATTTTTTATGAAAGCTGAAAGTAAATTTGTACCACTTTCACTTTAATAAGGGGATTAAAACATTAAAAATTTCAAGTTAGTATCAAATAATGCAGGTTTAAAAATCCTATGGAAGCATAATACTTAAATAAAAGTTTTTAAGAATAGACTGCTCCACAAAGTACCAGTTCCAGCAAATAAGATGGACGCTAGCTCAAGTATAAAAGGACGCTCAATCTGATGTGCCGATGAGTATAAAATTACGCTCCATACCTGATATGCTGAGTATAAAACTATATCCCTCGTCTCACAATTTCAGAGTGTTTGGGTCCCACCCAACACCTGCGGGATTGTGCCTACATTTCTTTGATATCGACCGTTGGATTTGCAAAGCAGGAAGAACCGCGCAGGGGATCGGGATCCATCTTTCTGACACATGGGCGCGTACACCTGAAGCCCCAAGGATAAGATGCAGTTCAAAAGTTCAAGTAAGAGATGGTAATCATGAAAATGGATAAAATGAACAGCGAGAATAAAGTTTTGAGGGAACATAGGGTGAAAATGGGAGCCCCAGAGGGAAGAAGAAAATTTTGATGAGGACCCCTTATAGCACGAAGATGAAAGCGACCACGTCATTAATATCGTACCCTAATGTTGTTTGGGGTTTACATAGGAGAGACTCACTGTTTATATTATTATAAAGAAAATATAAAATTAAATGGACCCCATGATTGCTCCAACAACAGTGCAAATGGCCAACGCTGCTCTCATCAAAATTTGATGCATGTGGCCGCCAAGTCTGTTGAGGCGTCACTGCCTTTGAATTTTGTGTTGAGTGTACGTACACGCGCACATACTCTCTCTAAAGTTTGATGCTATAATGCTATGCATCTTCTCAAATATATATATATATATATATATATATATATATATATATATATGGAAATTCTTGGTGCTTCCAAAAAAGGAGAGAGAAAGAGTGAGTGAGTGAGTGAGTGAGAGAGAGAGAGAGAGAGAGGGAAGAGAGTGAGTGTGTGAGAGGAGAGAGAGAAAGTTCTTTGGAACACCAAAAATTCCCCTATATATATATGCATGTTTATATATATGCGCTCTGATAACACACTGTCATCACTTGTCACTGTATATTAAATTTGAGTAAGATATATAAGCTTGATCGGAAACATGTCGTCGTCCGCTAAATCCACGGCGGCGGAGGCAACGAAACGGGCGCGGGACACGAGCAAGCACCCGGTGTACCGAGGGGTGAGGATGCGGGCGTGGGGGAAATGGGTGTCGGAGATCCGGGAGCCCCGGAAGAAGTCCAGGATCTGGCTCGGGACCTTCCCGACCCCCGAGATGGCCGCGCGGGCCCACGACGTGGCCACCCTCAGCATCAAGGGCCCCGCCGCCATCCTCAACTTCCCCGACCTCGCGTCGTCCCTCCCCCGGCCTGCTTCCTCCTCTCCCCGCGACGTGCAGGCTGCGGCGGCCAAGGCGGCCGCAATGGAGCCTAGCACCGCCGTGACGCTCGTCGCGTCCGAGTCGGACGAACTGGGCGAGATCGTCGAGCTGCCGAGGCTCAACGGGGGCTTGTTTGATGTCGACGAGTTGGGATCACTGTCAAGTGAGTTTGTGTTTTGTGACAATTTGGAGCACTCATTGGCTTACCACCCACCTTGGATGGAAGGTGCAGATGAGTATCAGGCTGCTTTCCAGTTATGGGACTATTAGTTACCCTAAACTACCCTAAACTATGAGCATTTTTTCCAACTTAAAAATGCTCATAGTTAAGGGCAGTTTAATAAATTCAGCCAGTTTTTTTTTTTGTGTGTGTGTGAAAGGCCCTTGTATTTTACTTCAAGGGAGACTCTTGTTTGTATATTTCTAGCTTTTCATCTCTCTCTCTCCCTCCTATAAGTTTGTATAAAGATGGCAATGTGTGTAGCAGTGCTTCATTGCATGCATTTGGGTTCAAATGTTTTATGAGTTTTCTTCCAATTAGGGCACAGTGGTTTTAATCTTTTTTGGTACTATATGCATCTTTTTGGAAATTTGGGTGCATCTGATATTCCGTATCATTCTATGGCTAGCTACTGTTATGAATAGTGCTTGTTTGTTGTATTTTGTTTGTCAATCTCAATTGTTGCCTTTCTCATGTCATCTCTTGGTGACTGTGGTCAAAGAGAAATTAAGGCATTTACTGCTGTTTTTGTCAGCTTGTAGCAAGCTGTCTAGCCTTTTGGAGGAGGAGAATGGGAGGCATGGATTTGACCCAAGGTTTACTCTCAGGACCATGCATGGTGGTTCGTGTGTGGTCTTTTCCAAGTTGTTAAATGATTTTTCTTGAATTTAGTTCCATGATTGAATTCCTAAAGGTGAACAAATCTTTGGGCCGGCTTAGTTTACAGGGGAAAAAGTGTAATTTTATTTGATGTTTGGAAATAACGAGAAAATCATTCATTATAAAAGTATCAATAAATAATAAAAATATCAATAAATGATACAGTAGCAAAAATATCCTAGAAAATTACTAATTAATGGTGATTATATATCATTAATGCTTTCCAAAATAGTTGAGGACAGAAACGATATGATTTTTTGGTGGTGATGTGACGGTAGATTAATTTCTGATATTAAGAAATTGATAGTACTTTCCTTAATCGGTATGCATTTCTCTGGAACGTCAAGTTAAAAGGGACGGAGGGAGTGTATGATAACTGGAGTAGTTGAAAATTAGATTTCTTTCTTCTCGGTTATAGTTTTATTTGTTAGGTAAAGTTGAGAAGTAATTAAGGATCTCTGTCGCACTTGCAGTGCCAGTGGGTTGGAGAAGCATGTCTGATGTACAAGACAGGATAGATCGTGACAGGTTAACATGGATTGGAATTAGGGATTTGGTTTATGAATTGTGTGACATACTAACATCCCATTTAATGAAGCATGTGTTCGTTTTTAATTTCATAAGGTGTTCTTGGAATTCATACGGTCTTCGAATTGTATTAATTTTGATGCTTTAATAACCTCATAAAAGGTTCAACCTGCAATCGAGCTTACTCAGCTTGAACTCTTTCTAGTCGCACCTGATGTCGGAGTGTGAGGGCTTTTTTATGAGTTCGGATGGGCTTTCATTATATTTGGGATTCAATCCAAAAACCCTAAAACCCCTAAACCAATGGTATGGTTTCTATTTATATCTTAGGGTAAATCGTCAGAAAGCCCCAGGCAGCTTAGGAGTTGTCTAATTGGATATTACAGAAAGCTGCTTAGATATTACAGGAATTAGTATATATGGGGTTTTGATTGGGCCTAGAGGTTTTTAGCTAGAGCAACAGGCCAAGGGGTTAAACACAAGTTTGAAGCGCGCCAAGTGCTTTTTGATAACTTACCCTATATCTTATAGGACATGCTTTTCAAAATTGTTTGGATATTACAGAAAGCTGCTTAGATATTACAGGAATTAGTATATATGGGGTTTTGATTGGGCCTAGAGGTTTTTAGCTAGAGCAACAGGCCAAGGGGTTAAACACAAGTTTGAAGCGCGCCAAGTGCTTTTTGATAACTTACCCTATATCTTATAGGACATGTATTTTGGGTTCGACCATGAGATGGAAACCGAACTAATTTTTTTTAAAATTTTTTCTTAATTCAAGTGGATTTATTAGGTTCGAAAATTTTAATTTATCATCCCTTCCTAATAAAATACTTATCTTATACCTATTTGCATATCTTATTTTCCCGATGTGGAACTATTCTAATACTCTCATTTACTTCAAGTTCCACTACTCACTCTCACATGTAATCACAATCTTCCTTTTCTCCCAACTTTCATGGTTGTCATCAATTTTTTTCCATGTGGATCATGCAACACATGTAGATTTAACGCATCGAGCATGTCAAACCTATACCCACTAATCATTTTCGCAGGAATACTGACCGGTAGTCGCTTTCTTATTAGCTAAGCGGACCCTAGCCTCAAAGTCTCTTTCGCTGAAGATGTTGTCGTGACAGAAATGGTTGCACATACTTGATTTTGAGACGT
Organism: Agapanthus africanus; assembly: GCA_030015575.1. Lineage (NCBI taxonomy): Eukaryota > Viridiplantae > Streptophyta > Magnoliopsida > Asparagales > Amaryllidaceae > Agapanthus > Agapanthus africanus. Next base: position 35,577,301 of record JASDDO010000016.1, on the reverse strand, counting down.
CTCTTAAAGGTCAACTATGATACTTGTATCCATCTATAGTTTTTTTGCGACATGTTATAATTTGCATATGAGACTGCATCACAGAAGCACAAATTATTTCAATACACGAAAAGTTCAAAAATCCAAAACCCATGCCCACCCTCCACCCTGCACCAACCCCACACCCAACGCGTCCCCCCAAAACCCTCTCTCTTGTCATCCCTCAATCTCTCATTCATGCATGTGCAAGATATTATACGTTTGGGACAGCTCTTTTAGCCCTAATTGTCAAAAGAGGCAGCCCCACAAATTGTGGTAGGAACCAACAAGTAGTAGGATGAAAGATTTAAAAAGATTTTTGAGGAGATGATGATGTCCTGGTTCACTGCCCCAAAAACAAGTACATTTATACCTGTGTGCAAAATAAATTCGGCCCATGAAACTCCACCGGTGGAATACAAGATATCATCGTTAAGTTTCTCTAAAGATTCGGCAATGAAAGAATATAAACGCCTGTTGTCAAGGGCCAATAAGAAAAGATATCAAAATGTACCTAACTTACGCTTCAAGCAAGTATATAATTGATTCAGATTGGTGAAAATTTAGCTTGATCTCAATCGACCCAGCCTCATAAAAAATGTGATCCGATCTAAAAGCAGTTACGGGCCGATAGAAAAATCTAAGTAGATTGCTGAACTTTCGCATGAAGGAAGCCTATCTTGGTACTATAGAAAGATTTTTGTCTCTTGGAGCTAAAGTTTAAGACGGAAAATTTTCGATCAACTTGAAGCTGAAGTCTCGGGAATTTTAGTCAATAAATAACTATTTCCCTAACCCATAAAGACCGGAGTCTAGAACAGAAAAGGATCCCTCTCACGAATAAACTACTTTAGTACTAAGCTTTTAAAGCTCTTACAGTCGTTTATGATAAGTTAAGACTCCGACGATCATCATCAACAACCTTTGAGGTCCTGCCAGGTGCAAGACGTCCAACCCTTCTCGAACAACTATGTCTTGGTCGTTTTCTCCAATCAACATAACTAAAACTAGATGAGAGGACGATTCTCGGCCTCATTGTTGGCGCGCAAATCTTTAATGATACGTATTGCCGATAGTAAAACGATCAAGGATGACTCTGACCTGATCTGGTTTAAGGTCGCTGGTACGAACAATCTAGATGTCTAATCTTGTGTTCATGCTTTGGTGGGTTTAGACCCGATCTCGTTCAAGACAAGGTAGTCGGCCTAGCTTGATCTCTGTTCATTAGATCGAGTGATCTAGGTGACCGGTTCTGTGCTCGAATAGCGATGTCAGACAGAGCAGCCAAGCCGACAAGCCCAGACTCGGTTTAAGGCTCGTGTCGCAAGTGATCCAGATGTTCAACCATGTGTTTGTGTGCGATTTTTAAATCAAGTCTCGGTTGAGGTCAACAAGAGGTTTTTATTATACTTGTTGGCTTGAAATAAAATAATTGGTGGATTGAATAAAATTGTCTTTTTTGCTTTGTAAATCACATGTGTTATTCATGTTAGGAACTTATACACACTAGCAAACTAATTTTAGAAGATAGCAATATGATTTTTAAAAAAATCTAGTTTGCTAAAGTTCCAAAACCTTAGAATCAATACTAAAGTGCTAGAACTTGTAAACAAAAACTAGTGAGATAAGCTAATCTACTATATTAACAATACTCACATCCTCAAACTTTCTCCAAAAGCTCCATTTATGGACTCTTGTTAGGCTCCTAAGTGCATGGACAGCCTTGGTGGGGACCTGCCTACGCCGAACATGATCCACCTTGAGGAAACCATCTCTAGCTCCATCTCCATCTTGAGCTCCAAGCTCTAGTGGAGAAACCGACGACCCAAGCTCGCTTGGAATGGGTAGAGGAGGATGAGAATCCTTGGTCACTATAATTCTAGTCTCATTTATATTTCCTTTTATATGGTTCTCTTTTCTAATTTTTCCATGAAGGAAAAAGAGGAGGAGGAAGCTCGGAGAGGTGAAAGGAAAAATGAAGAAGAAGAACAATAAAGACCCCCTCTCTCATTTTAGAAAAGGTTATGAGCATTTATCTAAACATAGAGGAATCCTAACCATAGGATCAAAACCCTACTCCAAGTGTCCATCTCCTGCAATGGATTACACATGTCACCCTAGAAATAATGCAAATGCATATAGTGTTTGTCACGTCCCGCTTTCCAGTGTACGGAAGTGGTGACGTGGTAAACCCGCAACGTATTTGCTAAGAAATAAATACGTTAAGCGTAATTAAGCAATATACGTATAAAATTCACAAGAATTGACAAGAGGTATAAAATGAATATCAACTTTTATTAACATTTATCTTTACAATACAACTGCTTTGAAAAGGAAAGTACAATGATATAAAGCAATGCCTAAACAGTGGCATACCAAATGAAAAGTAAGTACAAGAAGCTAGAAGTCCTGCTGGGAAGTAAGCTGGTCCACGTCCTCCTGGTTAGGTTCTATCTCGAGAGAGTCATGTCCTCCTGACGAACATTCCAAGAAAAGAAATAGACAGGAATGTCGTCAGCGGAATAGCGCTCGGTAAGTCCAAAAAGAAAGAAAGAAATATAGCAAGCAATAAGAATTTAACTGGTAAGATATACAGATATAAGATTGCTATTCTAACGTAGTTGTTTGTAGCTTGGTACAAAAGGTATTTGTGTATACGAGAGAAGTCCATCTTTCCTCGTAGACTATGGTAACATATAGTATAGGGACCCGTCAAAACCCACGGGACAAAGGCACGGGAGTTCATGTAGGTGTCTTTTAGTGATCATCTCGTGCCACGCTATACATTCCATACCAATCTACCCCGTTAACCCCATAATGTATTGTATATATTATATTACAAATCTTGCCGAAACCATGGATACAAGTTGTTAAAGTAGTCAGGTTCAGGATGTAAGCTTGTAGTCATGTTAAGTTATAGACATGGTTCGGTCAAGTCAAGTCATGTATTCAGGTTCATGTTCAAGTATACATGTTAGAGCTTGGATTCATGTTTGAATTAGATTCTGATTTGAGTTTGGATTCAAGCTTGATTTAGACTCAGACTTGAGTCAGACACTCATAACTGACTTAGATCCTGAATTATGTTCGAAAGTTATCGGTAGCTGCTGCACATGGCCGGCAGGATTTGTGTCTTTTTCCAAGACAATTACCATTGATAACACCGTTAAGTTTTCTATCTTAAATAGACAAGCACTCACTTTCTCTGGCTCCCTGGGGCTCAAGAGAATTGATCCCGCTTAAATCTATATTTACTAAAGTTCTTAATATGGTTTTATATAGCTCGGGGGGTTTTTATGAAAAATATTTTTAATATAGTTTCAAAATAAACATCAAGAAGTTATTATTTTATTTAGGGTGTTCATGGATATGAATTTTAAGGGTTTGAGCTATTTTAGTGATAATTATCTTAATTTGAATAGTTCATGGTATTTTACTGTAAGTTTGTCTTGTATTGATATCTTGATGGTATTTTAGTGAACTTGTAAACTTTCATCTTTAGAAAAAATTTAAGTTTGTTATATTTTGAAAATATATGGATTTGTAATATTTTTATAATTATAAAAATTAAATTTTATTAAATTAGAAAATGTGTTTTTCTTAAAAACCGTATTTAAAACCTTTCGAGACCGAATGCTCCTTGAGGAGGTCTGCTTCTCGCTCTACTAGCCCAAGGATGTGCGATAATCCACACCATCCAATAGTGGGTCCCCTAAAAAGGGTTGTAGAGGCTTGTTTGTAAAGGAATTTTAAGATACAATTCCAAAGAAAACCGTTTTTATAGTAAATGGTATTTTAATAAAATATTTTCTCGAAACACAAATCTACATGGAAGAGTTATCGTGCAATGGAACCATGTGTGTTTGTGAGGGGTAGGTCATTACCCCATGAAGTTTTCTAAAGATAAAATATTAACAACATACTAAAAGGTGATATGTAAAGTTCATGGTATTTTAACAAAAAAGTTAAATTGAAGATATTTTGCATGATATTCTTGATTAAAAATTGGTTCTAAGTATTGGTTATATGATTACAAACATGGTATAAGAATATGGATGAAAAATATGTAAAAAAAGTGGAATTTTAGAGGTTTAAAAGAAGATGTCGGTGTTAATCCCACTTCCGACATATGTTTTGAAAAGAGATTTTCATAGAAGAAGGAGAGAGATTGGAAGGGACTTACTAGCTAGATAGATGAAGAGAAGGTAGAAGAAGGGAGGGTTGTCATCGTGGCGTCGCGGGGTCGCCGGAACTTGCTTTGATCCTCGCCGGAAATTGATCTCTTGCTAACTCCTCTTCTACTTAGAAAATTTTAAGAATTTTGGCTATAATTTTCAAAATGAGGAAGGGCTAGGGTATGGGGTAGTATTTATAGTGTGGAATTAGGATTTTGAAATTAAAAAGATGAATACAAATGTATTAAAAAGATGATAAATGGGGTATTGAGGGGTCTCTGTTTGATTGCAGAGCAATCAAACAGTGCAGGGGAGTTAGTGGTAAGGGAAAAGACTTGTGTGCAAAGCCCGGACATCTTTTGCCACTGGCAGACCGTCGGTGCTGCCCAATAAGGGATCTCTCCGGTCGATTTGTGGTGAGGGGTCGTCGGATTTTGGACACATGTTCAAGTCTGTATTTACAACATTTTGCACATGTTTGTTTTCTCCGTCGTTTCATTTTTATGTGCATTGCACGTGTAAACTTTTGGGCTTCGAAGAAGTTTAAAAGAAAAATCAGAAAAACATAATGTGTCTAATCGGGTTCGAACACAGGGGCTATGTCACAGCGGTGCAAGGCTTTACCAGTGAGTTACAAGTTGTATCTTACTGTTCTTAAACAAAAATTAACTTATAAATTGTACTCAAGCTTGTAAACTCCTTTTTGTACATTAAATTGAAAAAAAATTGTACAGTAAATTCAGAGTCGTTACATTCTACCCTCCTTATAAAAATTTCGTCCTCGAAATTTACATTTACATAGGAACTAATTTACAAATAAGTAAGGGTATCTTACACGTATGTCATCTTCTCGCTCCCACATTGATTCTCCTGGCGAATCTTTTCTCCACATCACTCGGACCAAGTTTACTTCCTTGTTCTGCAGTGTCTTTACCTTTCGGTCCAAGATCTCAACAGGTTGTTGCTTGCAAGTCAGGTCAGTCTGGATTGTGAGCTCGGAGTGATCAAGGATGTGGCTGGGGCCGCTCTTAAATCTTCGAAGCTGGGATATGTGGAACACGTTGTGCACTCCTTCCAATGAGGGTGGTAGTGCTAAACGATATGCCACTTCTCCGATTCGTTCGAGAATGTCGAACGGTCCTATATATCTCGAACTGAGCTTACCCCTCTTGCCAAAGCGGACCACTCCTCTGTTTGGAGAGATCTTCAGAAAAACATGGTCTTCAGGTTGGAACTCCAGGTGTCGGCGCTTTGCATCAGTCCAATACTTCTGTCTGTCTTGGGCTATATGCATTCTTTCCCCGATCGTGCGAACTACGTCCACAGTTGCCACGATCATCTCTGGTCCTAGGAGTTCACGATCTCTAAAGTCGTCCCAACTTAGTGGTGATCGAAGCTTCCTTCCATAGAGTGCTGCAAATGGTGCCATTCCAATACTCCCCTGATAACTGTTGTTGTATGAAAACTCCACTAGATGTAAGTGATCTTCCCACGAACCTCCGAAGTATAACATACGAGCTCTTAGCATGTCCTCCAGAATCTGAATTGTTCGCTCAGACTGTCCGTCCGTTTATGGATGGTAAGCCGTGCTGAAGTTCAGACTCGTTCCCAGGCTAGATTGCAGACTCTGCCAAAATTGTGATCGGAATCATGAGAGAGAGAACCATGAGGTGAAGTGTGAGATGATGTAGGAAAAATATCTATGAATAAAAACAAAATAAGAGGTGAGTCATGGCTTCTTGAGGCTTCCACAAGCATCTTAGAAAATGTGACCCATTTCCTATTTTCTTTAATTCATAAATCAAACCATTATCATCTCATCACTAATCATGTGTGATTCTCATACATCCTAGTTCCATGTATCATCAACCATCATACATAAATAATACATATATTTATATATATCACACACACACACACACATATATTAATATGTATAAAGAGAAGAAAATGTTTAGTGAGCTAGAATATTAGTTAATATATATATATATATATATATATATATATATATATATATATATATATATATATATATATAAAAAATATATAAACATATATCAAATTATTAAATCAACACTTGATTCAATAATCCGGCCATATCATATATAACCGACTAATATCTCATATATATGTATATCACATTATTAAATCAACACTTGATTTAATAATCCAGTTATATCACATATAACCGTCTAATATTCAATACTAGTTAATATATATATATATATAATTATTAAATCAACACTTGATTCAATAATCCGGCTATATCAAATATAATCCGTCTAATATCAAATATACAAATATATATCAAATATATATTAACAATATATACATATACCATTGAATCAACACTTGATTCAATAATCTAGTTATATCACATATAATCTGACAGATATCAAATATCGCTAGATTAAAATACGGTATCACATACTCGTATTTAATCAAGCCCCCGCACATATCACCATATGTGCCCTACTTCGTTTCGCTTGAGCTAGGAAACCTCTGTGTGGGACTCTAAAGACTCGTCAATACGCCAGCAGTAGGTAATGATCACATCAGATACCCAGGTATTGAATGAATAGAAGATCAACAAGAAAGCTTGTCCAAACTCCCGTAAAGCCTATAAGCAACACTTACCATACAGTCCGGTCTCTTCGTCTGATATGTCGCATATTGAGTCTGGGGTTGGAATCGTTAGACCCCAGTAACTTGATAAGTCATGCCGATGTATGGCCTATAACCATTCGAGAAACTACTGATAACACTTACCAGTAAATCTCATCAGCCATAACCAGGGACTTGCTGTTATAGCCAATCGAGCATAGCGCAACATCAACTCCCAATACCGGGAGAGACGAAATCCCTCCTATCGCTCACTGCCTCCATGTGACTCGGGACTATACCCATAATCCACCTGTTTGTACGACTCCTTTGAGCCATGGTAGGGAGGAAATCAAAGCATAGTGGGAACCACACAAGACACTATGACGATATCGGGTCTACAGACTAACCTGTACAAGTGTCACCAGAGAACTTCTATCTGACGATAGGTATGGTACCATCTAGGAGTTCTCGGCGAGTCCTGTTCGGTGTACCCATTCTCTAATGAGCACCCGTGTACAATCTTTGATGTCAAACACCAATGGTTGTGGGATCAACCATCGCCTCATACAGGGTCAAGAAACGTACACACTAGTCTACTCTGGAATATCGTTGCCATGTCTCGATACTCTCTCGACTAGGAACTGTTAAAGGATGTGCTTGCGGACTACACAAGCCCTACTTGTATGATCTGCATCATAGTCCTGGTAGTCAAGCAAACGTCCTAAGGGCTTTATCAACATGTATCGGAGAGACAATATAATAATACAAGTGTACATGTTAAGATAAAGAGCAAACATATAGCATACTATCATGTCGAGTAAGAAAGTCCTATATATATATGTCCAAGCATCCACTATATCATACAATAATGGCCTCTAGGGCATACATATTCCTAACAACCTCCCACTTGCACTAAGGCCAGTTGTTGTAGTATCTCATACCTAACATCCTAAAAAGTCTCTCAAACTGCGTCTGGGGGAGGGTCTTCGTGAGTGGATCCGCTGTGTTGTCCTTCGTATCAAATCTCCTGACCTCGATCTCCCGGTAATCAACTATCTTCCGGATCAGGTGATACCGCCTCAGAATATTTCTGGATCGCTGATGGACCGGGGTTCCTTGGCCAAAACCACAGCTCCATTGTTATCACAATACAAGGGTATTGGATTCTCAATGGATGGATCCACACCAAGTTCGGCAATGAACTTCTTCATCCAGACGGCCTCTTTGGCAGCATCGTAAGCAGAGATGTATTCAGCCTCCATCGTCGAGTCTGCCATGGTTTCTTGCTTGGAACTCTTCCAACATACCACCCCTCCATTGAGGGTGAAGACAAAACCCGAGACCGACTTACTGTCGTCCTTATCACTCTGAAAGCTTGAATCGGTAAAGGACTCCACCTAGAGTTCACCGTTACCAAACACCAAGAACATTTATTTAGTCCTTCTCAAGTACTTAAGAATGTTCTTCATAGCTGTCCAGTGCTTCTCCCCTGGGTCTGATTGATACCTACTTACAACACCTAGTGCGTAAGCTACATCCGGTCTGGTACATAATATCGCGTACATGATAGACCCAACTGCAGAAGCATAGGGTATCCTTTATATGCGAGCCCTTTCCAAATCAGTCTTAGGAGATATCTCTTTGGAGAGAGTGATTTCTGAACAAGCGGGTAAATTACCACGCTTAGAATCTTCCATACTAAACCTCTTTAGTGTTGTGTCTATGTACCTGGATTGGGACAATCCCAACATCATTTTAGATCTATTCCTATAGATCTTTATCCCCAGGATGTAGGAGGCATCACCCAGATCTTTCATGGAGAACTTCTGTGATATGAAGATTTTGACCGAGTGTAGCATAGGAACATCATTTCCTATCAAGAGTATGTCATCCATGTACAATACGAGGAAGAAAACCTTACTCTCTACAACCTTTTTATATATACAAGGTTCATCTATGTTTTTGATGAAGTCAAACTTTTTGACTGCCACATCAAAACAGATGTTCCAGCTCTGCAATGCCTGCTTTAATCCGTAGATTGATTTAAGCAGCTTGCACACATTTCCGCTGCTCCCACTGTTTATGAAGCCCTCTGGCTGTATCATGTACACGCTCTCTTCTAAATCACCATTTAGAAAAGCGAGCTTGACGTCCATCTGCCAGATTTCATAGTCATGGTATGCAGCAATGGCAAGTAGGATCCTGATGGACTTAAGCATAGTTACAGGAGAAAAGGTTTCATCATAATTGACACCTGGTTGTTGATGAAATCCTTTTGCTACAAGTCTAGCTTTGAAAGTCTCAACCTTTCCATATACCAAGTTTCTTCTTAAAGATCCACTTGCTCCAAATGGGTTTTACCCCTTCAGGAGCAACTTCCAAAGTCCATACTTTGTTGGTATACATGGATTCCATCTCAGATCGCATAGCATCCAGCCATTTCACGGAGTCCTCACTTGTGATGGCCTGATCGAAACTGGTTTGGTCATCATCTTCTATGATGTAATCCTCGCTCCCACCGTCTATGAGAAAACCGTAGTATCTCTCAGGTGGATAAGGAACCCTACTAGATCTGCGGAGCGACTGAGGTTCGTCGGGGACTATTGAATCCTCCGGTTCTATCAAATCATCAGTTGTAGTTTGTGTTTTTGAAACTTCTTCCAGTTCTACCTCATTACCACTAATTTCTTTCACAAGAAATTCCTTTTCTAAAAAGGTGGCATATTGAGAAACAAACACTTTTGTTCCTCAGTGTGGTAGGAGATATATCCATATGAATTCTTTGGATATCCCACAAACTTGCAAAGAACATACCCTGCCTCAAGCTTGTCCGGATTTTGCTTTTTAACATAGGCCGGACAACCCCATATCTTAACTCGTTTAAGAGATGGTCTATTCCCATACCATATCTCATATGGAGTGGTAAGCATGGATTTGGTCGGAACTCTATTCAATAGGTATACAGCTGTCTCAAGTGCATAACCCTAAAAGGAAATAGGTAACACAGCAATACTTATCATAGAGCGCACCATATCTAATAGGGTGCGATTCCTCCGCTCCGATACTCCATTGTGCTGTGGTGTATATAGAGGAGTAAGCTGAGAGAGAACTCTTTTAGATAACCTCGGAATTCCGGGCTTAAGTATTCTCCTCCTCGATCAGATCTAAAGACTTTAATACTTTTACCCGTCTGGTTCTCTACTTCGCACTTATATTCCTTGAATTTCTCAAAAGCTTCAGATTTGTGTTTCAACAAGAACACATGTCCGAATCTTGAGAGATCATCGGTGAATGTAATGAAGTATGAGGAACCATTCCTGGCATGTGTAGACATTGTTGGATATATGTATGCCCTAGAGGCCATTATATGATAGTGGATGTATATATATATATATATATATATATATATATATTCAGTGTACATTCTTACTCGACATGATAGTATGCTATCTGGTTCTTCTTTATCTGACATGTTGACTTGATCATGTTTTTATTCATTCATACATGTTGATAAAGCCCTGAGGATATAGGCTTGACTACTGTGATTATGATGGAGATCATACTAGTGGGACATCTATAGTTTATAAGCATATCCTGAAATGTCCCTAGTCGTAGGTGTATCGAGACGGGGCATCGATATACCAGAGTAGACTAGCGTATATGATACTAGACCCATATGATGGGCGATGGATGTTCCCACATTCATCGATGTTTGACATCGAGATCGTATACGGGTGCTCAGTGGTGACTGGGTACACTGGACGCCGAGAACTCCTATATGGAATTATATCTATCGTCGGATAGCAGTTCTCAGGTGACACTGGTACAGGTTAGTCTGTAGACCCGAGATCGTCATAGAGTCTTGTGTGTTCTCCCACTGTACTTTGATTACCACCCCACCACGGCTCTACTGAGTCGTGCAAACAGGTGGCCGTTGGGTACAGTCCTGAGACACACGAAGGAGATGAGCGATAGGAGGGGTTTCGTCTCTCCCGGTATTGGGAGTTGATGCTGTGCTGTGCTCGATTGGCTATATCAGTAAGTCCCTGACCAGGGCTGTTGACATTTACTGATAAGTGTTATCAGTAGTTTCTCGATCTGTTATACACCACTCATCGGCACGACTTATTGAGTTATTGGGGTCGACGTTACCATCCCTAAACTCGATATGCAGCATATGTGACGAAGAGACCGGACTGTACGGTAGTGTTGCCGGTTGGCTCGACGGGAGTTGTGACAGGTTCGCTTGTTTTCTTCTGATCGCTCAATACTCGGGTGGCCGTTACGTTTAGCTGACCGCTTGCGGCTTGGGGGTGCTTGATATGATCATCACCCATTGCCGGCGTATTGACGAGTCTTAGAGTCCCACAATGGAGTTGCCTAGTCCAGGCGAAACGATATGGTGCACATATGAGATATGCGCGTGGACCCGGTTAAAATGCGCGTATGAGATACCGTATATTAATCGGGCGGTTTGCTTTTGGTCGGGTCGTATGTGATATGACCGGTTTGCTAAATCAAGTGTTGATTTATCATTGACCATTAGTTTCTCACTTTAAACCCTTTCTTGTCTTTTTGTTGTATGCATGCATGTATGCATTTATTCTCATTCATGCACATATTGATGTGCATGCACATATACATGCATACATATTTCTATCATGGTTGTTGATATAGTGGATAGTGGCAATATAAGACTCACACCATATATATAAATATATAGATATTATTTATTTGGAAAAGAAAAATGGAAATGGAAATTGTTATCATGGTTTATTATTTTATTCTTGCACTAACCCTTTGGTTTAACCATGATTCATTTTCTATGGCCATTTTTGTTCCAACACAAATATCTAGATATTTTATAACTATGGTTAAGAATGAGAAAGAGAAAATATATATATTTTCATTTCTCATTTTTATTGTTAAGCTTATCATTATCTTGAGTTTTTACAAGCCATCATCTTCTTCCTCCTTTCTCTCTTGCTCTCTAGTTTTCTCAAGTGAGCAAAAGAGTCATCAAGTCAGGGTTTTGAAGTGAGAAAATAAACCACATCACCATTCTACACTAGTCTTGCCCATTAGTCTAGAGTGTTAGCTTCTACTTCTTCTCTTGATCTAGTGGAGCTTCAAGCTTGGACAAAGAGGACTCCGGGTGGATCGTCGTGGACCTAGAGGATCTCAAGCGAACCTTTTTCCAACCTTCAAGTAGCCAAGGAGTCTAGCGTAGGGAGCTACAAAGGTTGTACTCTCAAAATCCTAGCTTTTACTACTTGTGTTTATGTTAAAGTTATGTTACCCTAAATTTTCTAGCATGATCCTTAAGATAGTTTCTTTAGCACCATATAAATTTTAAATATGGCATGTGTGTTGCCTCCAAACCCTTGTAGTGGTGCTGTAAGAAACCCTTCATGGTATCAGAGCCAAGCTAGAGTTTTAGGCGACGTTTAGGCAAAGTTAAAACTCCGATCGAACCACGAAATACGAAATTAGACCCTTCTCTGGACATTTTTTAAAACTGTGTTTTTTCCTGAATTAAAAATACTTAAAAAATTCAGCAGGGAAATATAAGCATAACTGTAAAAAATGACACCATGATCCGTACATATCCCCGTGGAACCGCGGCCAAACCTTACTTGGGCCGCGGATCCGCGGCCGTACAGAAGCTTTATGGCATCGATTTTGTACAGTAATGTCAGTAGCTGCTTGTACATATTTTTGGGTATTTTTAATCTGACTCAAGTTTTGAGTGTTCTGGGGATTATTTTGGATTCGTTGATTCGATCGGAAAATTTAATTTCGTACTGTTTTCGGGTAATTTAGAAAGCATTAAAAAGTTCGAACGGATATCATTAACTCACTTTTTCCCGGCATGAAAAACTTTCAAGTGTTGAATTTTTCTCGAGTTTGAATCTTTCGGAAATACGTGCAAGTAATGTGGTGGATCCTCTAGAAGAACACAAACCTTAACTCGATTATGTGACCGTCTGAACTGCCTCTAAACCTTAGGGTTTGGGGCAGTACGGCGTGCCACATGTGAGGCGTTGGCTTGACCCTTCTACGGCTGGACCACTGCTACTGTGACACATTCCGGGGTTTTTGAACTCCGCTCAAGTGTTGAGCTATTTAGGAAATCTTGGGTATTTTATTATTCGGTCGGAAAGTTTAATACAGTCTATTTATCTGGAATGTGATACAATATGTGGAATTCATATATTTAGGCATGAAATGCGAAGTATGCGATATTTCGGATTTACGATGTCTAAAGTTATTGTGGATTCCAAATGTTGTAGTTTTATATTTTATTTCTCTGTGACCGTAAGTGTAGTATGTCGCATATCGCCAGTTTCGTTGCTATACATCAACGACAATCGGGGTACGCATACTTACTTACGTTGATGATATGTGATATTATGTGTTGCTGAGATATGATGTGTAGGATTGTCGGGATTGAATAGCCGGGTTTTTTTAATGTGAGATGAGAGTTTTCTTTTCATTCATGTAAAATCCAAATGTAATGTAATATTCTTTTATTTGGGTCACTTCCGGGTTGAGGTTGATGTCACTAATATTATATATTATTTACTTTTCCGCATTAGGATAGACCCAAGGAGGGGAGCACAAGTGACCGGGTTCTGGGGTTCAGTGGGATGCCATCTCGAGGAGTCGAGACCGGGTCTCCTAAACTCCAGAATTGGTAGGGTCGCTTGCCGCTCTCGTAGGGTTCTAGGGGTGTGGGCTTGGCTATTCATCGCGACTGTGGAATCCGTATTTTCTATTATTGGCTAAATACTAAATACGGACGTCCTAATATATCCTATATTATCATATCTGTATTTCTGCTGCCTTTATACTGTGATGTGATATCTGAGACAAATGATATATTATATATAAGATATATAGTAGACGTTGCTTATTTTTTACACCCGCGCTAGTCCCGTCCCGGTATGCCGTTAGTTAAGTAACCTAACGGTGCATAACGGAACATTGCGGAAAATGCGGATGGCATAAGCGTACGTTGTATTTTCGTTTCTTTTCTGTGATTGGCTTAAGGACTTAAATGATGGGGCTACATTAATATGATTAATGTAAAGAAAATAAACCTAAAAAGATGTTGTAGAATCGGATTTGAAAACCACTCGGCTCTTTATGAAAAAGCTACATTTCAAAACTGCGGAGCTCAAGCCACTCTTTTTGAAAACCATTTGATTCTACGACGATATCAAGTTCAAAGCGTTAAAGATTTTCTTAAAAATCATCCGCAACCCTCCGTCATTTTAGGAAGTAGAGTACTTAGTATTCGTGCTACGTTTGTTGACATTAGCCAAGGCGTAGTGTACGGTAGCTAAGTGATGTCTTCCTACAATGCATATGATGCAGATTAATTGGGACGGGCATGTGGCTTTGTTGATCTTAGCCAAGGGTCATGTGAACGGGTCTAATTAATCAAGAAATGACGGGTTGAACTTGACTAGTGCTTGTGATTTGTTGACCATGTTAGTGTATATGCCCTAGAGGCCATTACTGTATCATACTAGTTTGTATATTACTTGATGGAAGCTTGGGATATTCACAGTTGTATATACAATCTTGCTCGAAATGGTAGTATGCTACTTGGTTTGTCTCTGCTTTAATATGTGCATGTGTTTCTTTTAGCATATCGCTGATATACATATTAGTAGAGCCCTTAGGATTATTGCTTGATTACCAGCGATGTGATGGCGCTCACACTCGTGGGAGCTGGGTAATCCATAAGCACATCCTTATACAGGTCCCTAGTCGTTGGACTATCGAGACAGGGCATCGATACTCCGGAGTAGACTAGCGTATGCGCTTCTCATCCCAGTGTGGGAGACGGTCTGTCCCATAGCCGTCAGTACGTCGTACTTGAGATAGTATGCGGGTGCTCGTTAGGTTACGAGTACACTGGACAGAACTCGTCGGGGACTGTTGGTTGGTATTATACCTATCGTCAGTTATCAGTTCCCAGGTGACATGAGTACAGCTTAGTCCGCTGACTTGACACTGTCACTTCGCCTCGAGTGTGTTCCCACCGCACTTTGATTACTACCCTACCACGGTTCAAAGGAGTCGTGCAAATAGGTAGTTTTTGGGTGCAGTCCCGAAGCACTTGGAGGCAGTGACGGTTAGACAGGATTCGTCTCTCCCGGTATTGGGGGTTGACATCGCGCTGTGTCCAGGAGAGCCATTACACGAGTAGTCCCTGGCCAGGGCAAGCGAGATATACTGGTAGGTTTCCAGTATTATCTCAGGGTGTTCTGGGCTACACTCCGACACGACTTGTACCGCTATTAGGGGACTGACGTTCACCGCCCCTAGGCCCGCCATGCGATGTATCAGACGAACAGACCGGACTGTACGGAGACTGTCACATACAGGCTCAGTAGGAGTTCAGATGGGGTTCACCTCGTCAGTCTTCTTATCGGCATCTACCTGGGGACCGTTACGTACATCTAGTGCCGCTTGCGGTCTATGGTTAAACCCACTGCCAGCGTAGTGTCGAGTCTTTAGAGTCCCACACAGAGAGCTATTCGTCTTCAGGCAAAATGAGTAGAGGTCGCATGGTTTTGCGACAGGGTTCGTTCACATCCGCGCACTTGTGCACGTTTGCTGTCCGGACAGCTTATACTAGCGGGCTTTGGTTTGAGCCGGATCCTAGTATATGATTTGGGATTGGTTTTTCTCATTGTATTCATGTTCCTCGGATCACGAATACGGGTGCGTATGCACAGTTGCTTGAGACAGAGGGAGAGGACTTTGATTAGGGTTAATGACTATTGTCATTTTATTAACCCTAATGCTTATGTGTGTATTATGGTTAATTGATATTAGTTTAATATAATTGTGCATGGTTATGGTTGTTGACCATTTGACTATCTTGACTTGTTGACCTTAGTTGACATGTTGACCATCATCATTCCATATAAAAGATGCTCTTTGATCCTTGCAATTAGCATTAAATATGAAATGATAATGGTCATGTCTTGATTAACCATGACAATTATCTAGCTAATTATCAATTTATAATAATTCACACATATATGTGAGAATGGTTATTATTCTCTCATTCTATCATTTACTTTCTCTCTCTTGTTCTTCCTCTCCCTCAAGCTCTCCCCTCTCATGTGTTGAGAAACACTTGAGCTTGAGAAAAACCTCTTCTTGATAATCTCTACTCTCATCTAGGGTTCTAGGATTAGCACTTCTAGCACTCTAGTTACTTCTAGCTTGGAGTTGAAGCCAAAGGTTGAGGCTTTCGGGTGGATCTTTCTTCGACGTGAGAAGACGACAAAGGTGACCTCTTTCTACTACTCCAAGGAGCAAGGAGAGAAGGACATAAAGCCCTAGGTATAACCGTTCTAACCCTTAGCTAGTTTCTAGTTAGCTTTAGCTTGTTTTTGTTTAGCAAAGATCCTTCTTTGTCTAGTCCATGTTGCCCAGTATGATAAAAATTTGATTTTATTCCGTTTTCCGCCTCCCCGTAAGTACCGGGGTGGGCAACGTGGACTTACAGTGGTATCAGAGCCTAACTAAACATAAACTAGCTAGGTAGTAAAGTGTATGGAAGTTCAATCGGAAAAATCGAAAAACCGAGTTTTCAAAACCCTAACTTTCTGTTAAAATTTTTTCTGTTCAAAACAAAATAAATCATACTCCAAAAATCATCTCAGGGTTTTGTGAAGAAAGCCACCAAAAACGATCCAGAGATTCGACCAAAGAGCCGCGGTTCCGCGGCAATAGCAAGCTATTGCCGCGCAACCGCGGCCGTTTTGGCTCGGCTCTGGGTCGAGTTTGGTGCAGTGTTTTTCTGGCTTGGTTTTGGGATTTTTAAGATGGTTTATATGTGCCCAGGTTTTCCAGAATAGAAATTTGTTTTTGGGGGCCTATAAATCCGTATTTTTTATCGAACTTCACTACACTTTGACTATAAGGGTTATATCTGTGATGTTTATATGTATTGAACGTCGGCTAATCGCTATATGTCGATTAGTCGGGGTTATACATATCTGTGATCTGTGTTTGATGATGGTATGTGTATATGAATGCGTTGGATTGTCGCGGGTGAATAGCCGGGGTGGATGTGAGATGAGTGTTTCTTTTTCTTTCATTTATTGTAATATGTAAATTGATGTAATTATTATTTGTTTGGCCGCACAACCGGGTCGGGGTTGTAGCCGTCATTGTATAATTCTTTTTACTGTTTTTGCTCCTAGGATAGACCCATGGAGGGGGTGCACAAACTACCGGGTATCTCGAAGTGCCGAGTGGCCTACTCACGGTGTTGAGGGAGGTTGCTTCGCTTCGGGTACTTGGCGGGTAGTTTGCCGCACCCGTAGGGGTCTTGGGTGGGGTATTGGCTATTCACCGCGACCGTGTAATCCGCTTTTCGTTGCAGGCTCGAATGGATTGCGGATTCCTAGTATATCCAATGTATTCATCTGTGATCTGTAATGTCTATCATTGCTATATATTTATATATGATAACTATTTAGGCGTTGCTTATGTTTTACAGCCGCGCTAGCCCAGCCCCCGCTCTGTCGTTAGTTAAGTAACCTAACGGGTGATGACGGGGCCCCGTGGCGAATGAGAATGGCATAAGCGTACGTCATATTTTGGTTGTTTTCTGCAATGGTAGGATTAAATGATGGGACGCATTAAAAGAACTAATGCAAGAAAATAAACCAAGTAAAAGTCGATTGGAACACTTTGAAAACCACTCGGTTCTTTTCAAAACTAAACTTTTAAACGCGGAGCTTGAACCACTCCTTTTAAAAGCTATCTCGTTCCATCGATTATATCAAGTTCACTACGTTCACGGTTTCGCCAAAACCATTCGTAGCCCTCCGTCATTCCACATGAATTGTCAAAAAGTATTCAAGCAATGTATTTTGGCCAAAGTCAAGGCATAGTGATTGGTAGCTATTGGGTATTCATGTGCTGCATAGATAGATGCGTTGGTTTGGGACAGTCGTGCTGCCATTTTGGCCAAAGTCAAGGGTAGGTACGGGTGGGTCCAAATTAACCAAGAGAATGACGGGTAGAACTTGACATGTGACTTATGATATTTTGGCCAAAGTCAAGGTCATAAGAGCATGGGGCAAAAATCCACATCGGGAGTTTCATAAGTACTGAAACTTGCTAGCGCTGCATACCATTTGGAGTGTGATAATTCTGGTAGGATTCCTTCTGTTTTATCACGCGATGATATTTGGATCCCGATCCTACTGTGAGTATATGCTACTCCTCGGGAAAACTCTCACTTAACGATCAATGCTATAAACCTAGTAGGTGTCTAGAAAGGTGTTAGAGGGGCTACGCCCCCAGGGAAAAGAGGTTCTTAAATTAAGGAACTTCGCGAAAGCGTTGGAAAACCTCCCTCGAAGTACCGACACTGGCCTGGCTGAACGGTTAAGCAAGTATTGTACGGTGAGATTGATCCTGACTAATCCTTTCTTTACGGTTTGAGAAGGGATTCGAGAGACAGTGGGAGCCATCCAGTTTAGACAAACTAAAAAACCACTCTAAACTTGCAAGAGCATCATGCTAAAGTGTTTCTTTTCTCTCTCCTAATTGCAGCGACCATTCAACATGACCGGACTTAAGTTATTACTAGATAAAAACATATTGACAGGGCCAAACTACAAAGATTGGCTCAGGAATGTCAAGATGGCAATTACTTACGACAAGTTGGGGTATGTCCTTACCACCAAAGCTCCCCCTGTCCCAGGTCCCAAAACCAGTTTCGTAGATAGGGAAATCTACAAGACCTGGGAAATAGATTGCGCGAAGGCCAAATGCCTCGTACTAGCCTCGATGGACAACGAACATCAGAGGAGGCACGAGAATATGGACCTAGAGTCCATATTTCTTCATACAAAAGAACTGTATGGAGAGCAGTCTCGTATCGCAAGATACGAAGTGTCGAAGAAGTTGTTTTCGGCAAGGTTGGCCGTCGGATCATCGGTAGCGGAACACGTGCTTAAGATGATTGGCTACATAGAGGAGCTCGCGGACCTTGGGACCACGTTGGAGAATGAACTCTATACTGATTTGATTCTCCAGTCCCTTCCTTCCACTTACGCCCAGTTTATCCTTAACTTCAACATGCAAGGAAATGAGGTTGAACTTTCCGAACTTCTGAACATGTTGAGGAGTGCTGAGGGCACCCTACAGAAAGATAGGGAGACATCCACTTTGTTTGTAGGAGGATCTTCCTCTTCTAGATCCAGGGCGAAAGCCAAGGGTAAGAAGAAAAAAGCCCCCGCCAAACCAAGAGGCGGTGTCGGTAAAGTGGATACGAAGGGAAAAGGAAAAGCAACAAAGATAGCGGGAAAGCTGGTGGGGAAGGAAGAATGCTTCTATTGTCACAAAAGTGGTCACTGGAAACAGGATTGCAAGGCTTGGAAGGCCAGAACACAGGATTTGAAGCGAGTTGCGGCTTCAGCTTCAGGTGTGTATGTTATTGAAAACCGTCTATCAATAAACTCTACATCCTGGGTATTGGATACCGGATCAGGATCTCATATCTGTAATTCTTTGCAGGCGTTGAGAAAGCGTAGAGTTTTGAAGGCAGGTGACATGACCCTCAGAGTTGCAAACGGTGCTAGCATGGATGCTGAGGCTGTGGGGGACTATCACCTGGGATTGTCGGATGGACATTTTTTGGTTTTGCGTAGTTGTTATTATGTACCAAATGCAACCTGTAATATCATTTCTGTATCTTTATTATCTAAAGAAGGTTATGAATTTGCATTTGTAAGTAATGTAGTGAACATTCACCTTAATCAAGTTTTGATTGGGTCAGATACATTGAACAACGGTATATACGTTTTAAACCAACCACAGATTTTCAATGTCCAGAATACACACAAAAGAAAGTCTCCAGAAATCAATAAAACTTTCTTATGGCATTGTAGACTGGGTCACATCAATGAGAGAAGGTTGACTAAGTTACATACAGAAGGATATTTGGATCCGTTCGAATATCAATCGTATGCAACTTGTCAATCCTGTCTCAAGGGAAAGATGACAAAGACTCTGTTCACTGGACACGGAGTAAGAGACAACGAGCTCTTGGGACTTGTACACAGCGACGTGTGCGGTCCAATGTCTACACATGCACGAAGCGGTTATTCTTACTTCATTACTTTTACGGATGACTTTTCAAGGTACGGTTATGTCTTCTTAATGAAACATAAATCCGAGGCTTTTGAAAAATTCCAGGAATATAAGAATGAAGTAGAAAAACAAACAGGCAAAAGTATCAAGGCACTGAGATCTGATCGAGGTGGTGAATACTTGAGTGCCGAGTTCCTGGGTTACTTAAAAGAGAATGGAATTCTCTCTCAGCTTACTCCTCCATACACTCCGCAACATAACGGTGTATCGGAGAGACGGAACCGAACCCTATTCGATATGGTACGGTCCATGATGAGTAACACTGAGTTGCCGCGATCGTTCTGGGGATATGCGCTAGAATCAGCTGCATACCTTTTGAACCGAGTTCCAACTAAGACTGTGCCTACTACACTATATCAGATGTGGTGTGGGAAGAGACCCTATCTTAATCACATTAAGACATGGGGATGTCCAGCTTTTGTAAAAAAGCAGCATGCGGACAAGCTCGAGGCACGCTCAGTACAGTGCAAGTTTGTAGGATATCCAAAGAACTCCAAGGGATATTTCTTCTATTGCGAAGAGGAACAAAAGGTGTTTGTTTCTCGCCATGCCCACTTTCTAGAACACCAGTTCATAGAAAAAGAATTAAGTGGGAGCGCAATAGAACTGGAAGAAATTCCAGAACCATGAGCTATTACTGAAAGCTTAGTAGAACCAGAGGGTTCGAAAGATCAGGACATTCCCATGCCACTCCGCAGGAGTAGTAGACAGTCTCATCCGCCCGAGAGATACTACGGTTTTCTCATTGACGGGGATAGAGAGGATTGCATCATAGATTGTGATGAGCCTACTAGCTTCCAGCAAGCCATTCAGAGCGTCGACTCGGTAAAATGGCTGGATGCAATGCGGACCGAAATGGAGTCCATGTACACCAACAAAGTATGGACGTTGGACATTGCTCCAAATGGTGTAAAACCCGTAGGATGCAAGTGGATCTTCAAAAGGAAGATTGGTGTAGATAGACAGGTTGAGACCTATAAAGCTAGACTGGTTGCAAAGGGTTTTCGTCAAAGACCTGGTTTGGACTATGACGAAACCATTTCTCCAGTAGCTATGCTGAAATCCATTCGGATCCTTCTTGCCATTACTGCCTTCCACGATTATGAGATTTGGCAGATGGACGTAAAGACAGCTTTTCTAAATGGACATTTAGAGGAGTGTGTCTATATGGACCAGCCAGAGGGTTTCATTCAGAGTGGGAGCAGCGGAAAGGTATGCAAGTTGCTTAAGTCCATTTATGGACTAAAGCAGGCATCGCGGAGTTGGAACATCTGTTTTGATGAGACGGTCAAGGAATTTGGCTTTATCAAAAATCCAGATGAACCATGCATCTATTGTAGATTTGTAGCGAGAACTGTAGTATTCCTCGTTTTATACATGGATGACATTCTCTTAATAGGAAATGACATTCCTATGCTACAATCTGTCAAGGGGTTCTTGTCACACAGGTTCTCCATGAAAGACCTGGGTGATGCCTCATACATTCTGGGTATCCGGATCTACCGTGACAGATCCAAGAGGATATTAGGACTTTCGCAGTCCAGGTACATCGACGCCATACTGAAGAGATTCAGTATGGAAGATTCCAAGCGCGGTAATCTACCGGCTTGTCACGGGATCACCCTCTCCAAAGAGATGTCTCCCAAGACTGATTTGGAGAGGGATCGCATGTCCATTATACCCTACGCTTCTGCGGTAGGCTCTATAATGTATGCGATGTTGTGTACCAGACCGGATGTGGCTTATGCACTGAGTGTGGTAAGCAGGTATCAGTCAAACCCTGGGGAGAAACATTGGATAGCAGTAAAGAACATTCTCAAGTACCTGAGAAGGACTAAGGAGATGTTCTTGGTGTATGGCGGAAAAGACCTCCAGATTGAGGCCTTTGCTGACTCCAGCTTCCAGAGTGACAAGGATGATTCCAAGTCCATGTCGGGTTTTGTCTTTACCCTCAATGGAGGGGTGGTGTGTTGGAAGAGCTCCAAACAGGAAACCGTTGCTGACTCGACTATGGAAGCGGAATACATCGCTGCATCTGATGCCGCAAAAGAAGCTGTCTGGATGAGGAAGTTCTTGAAAGAACTTCAGGTGGTTCCGTCCATTGTTGACCCAATACCTCTGTATTGCGACAACAACGGGGCTATAGCTTTAGCGAAGGAACCCAGGTCCCATCAGAAATCCAGACACATCTTGAGGCGGTATCACCTGATCAGGGAGATCGTGGATCGCCAGGAGATCGAGGTTCGGAGGGTTGCTTCAGAAGATAACACAGCAGATCCATTCACCAAGGCCTTGCCCCAGACTCAGTTCGAGCGGCTGATTAAGATGATAGGTCTTCGATACGCCAGTACATGGCCTTAGTGCAAGTGGGAGATTGTTAGTGTATATGCCCTAGAGGCCATTACTGTATCATACTAGTTTGTATATTACTTGATGGAAGCTTGGATATTCACAGTTGTATATACAATTTTTCTCGAAATGGTAGTATGCTACTTGGTTTGTCTCTGCTTTAATATGTGCATGTGTTTCTTTTAGCATATCGCTGATATACATATTAGTAGAGCCCTTAGGATTATTGCTTGATTACCAGCGATGTGATGGAGCTCACACTCGTGGGAGCTGGGTAATCCATAAGCACATCCTTATACAGGTCCCTGGTCGTTGGACTATCGAGACAGGGCATCGATACTCCGGAGTAGACTAGCGTATGCGCTTCTCATCCCAGTGTGGGAGACAGTCTGTCCCACAGCCGTGAGTACGTCGTACTTGAGATAGTATGCGGGTGCTCGTTAGGTTACGAGTACACTGGACAGGACTCGTCGGGGACTGTTGGTTGGTATTATACCTATCGTCAGTTATCAGTTCCCAGGTGACATGAGTACATCTTAGTCCGCTGACTTGACACTGTCACTTCGCCTCGAGTGTGTTCCCACTGCACTTTGATTACTACCCTACCATGGCTCAAAGGAGTCGTACAAACAGGTAGTTTTTGGGTGCAGTCCCGAAGCACTTGGAGGCAGTGACGGTTAGACAGGATTCGTCTCTCCCGGTATTGGGGGTTGACATCGCGCTGTGTCCAGGAGAGCCATTACACGAGTAGTCCCTGGCCAGGGCAAGCGAGATATACTGATAGGTTTCCAGTGTTATCTCAGGGTGTTCTGGGCTACACTCCGACACGACTTGTACCGCTATTAGGGGACTGACGTTCACCGCCCCCTAGGCCCGCCATGCGATGTATCAGACGAACAGACCGGACTGTACGGAGACTGTCACATACAGGCTCAGTAGGAGTTCAGATGTTGTTCACCTCGTCAGTCTTCTTATCGGCATCTACCTGGGGACCGTTACGTACAGCTAGTGCCGCTTGCGGTCTGTGGTTAAACCCACTGCCAGCGTAGTGTCGAGTCTTTAGAGTCCCACACAGAGAGCTATTCGCCTTTAGGCAAAATGAGTAGAGGTCGCATGGTTTTGCGACAGGGTTCGTTCATATCCGCGCACTTGTGCACGTTTGCTGTCCGGACAGCTTATACTAGCGGGCTTTGGTTTGAGCCGGATCCTAGTATATGATTTGGGATTGGTTTTTCTCATTGTATTCATGTTCCTCGGATCACGAATACGGGTGCGTATGCACAGTTGCTTGAGACAGAGGGAGAGGACTTTAATTAGGGTTAATGACTATTGTCATTTTATTAACCCTAATGCTTATGTGTGTATTATGGTTAATTGATATTAGTTTAATATAATTGTGCATGGTTATGGTTGTTGACCATTTGACTATCTTGACTTGTTGACCTTAGTTGACATGTTGACCATCATCATTCCATATAAAAGATGCTCTTTGATCCTTGCAATTAGCATTAAATATGAAATGATAATGGTCATGTCTTGATTAACCATGACAATTATCTAGCTAATTATCAATTTATAATAATTCACACATATATATGAGAATGGTTATTATTCTCTCATTCTCTCATTTACTTTCTCTCCCTTGTTCTTCCTCTCCCTCAAGCTCTCCCCTCTCATGTGTTGAGAAACACTTGAGCTTGAGAAAAACCTCTTCTTGATAATCTCTACTCTCATCTAGGGTTCTAGGATTATCACTTCTAGCACTCTAGTACTTCTAGCTTGGAGTTGTAGCCAAAGGTTGAGGCTTTTGGGTGGATCTTTCTTCGACGTGAGAAGACGACAAAGGTGACCTCTTTCTACTACTCCAAGGAGCAAGGAGAGAAGGACATAAAGCCCTAGGTATAACCATTCTAACCCTTAGCTAGTTTCTAGTTAGCTTTAGCTTGTTTTTGTTTAGCAAAGATCCTTCTTTGTCTAGTCCATGTTGCCTAGTATGATAAAAATTTGATTTTATTCCATTTTCCGCCTCCCCGTAAGCACCGGGGTGGGCAACGTGGACTTACAGACCATAGCCAAGGTCATGAGTACTAGGGGTAAAAACCACATCGGGAATTTTAATAGTTGAAATTTGCAATGAGATTGCATACCTTCCATATGATGGTTGGATCCCGATGCCACTGTGGGCAATAGTTGCTCCCAGGAGAGTTTTGCAGTTTACAATTAGCTAACACATTAGGTGTCTAGAAAGGTGTTAACGGGGCTACACCTCTGGGAAGACGGGGTTTACTTTAATTTGGTCCGTGCGAAAGCACGGGGAACCTCCCTCAAGTACCGACACTGGCCTGGCTGAACGGTTAGCGAAGTTGTAGACTGTAATTAATCCTGGCTAGTTTTCTTTTTAAGGTTTGAAAGAAAAAAATGATTAAAGCAGTGGGAGACATCGATTAGATAAGATAATAACCAATCTGATCTTTGCAAGAGCTTTCGCTGAGTGTATTCTTTTCTCTCTCTTAATGGCAGATACCAATGACAGGACTCAAGCTTCTACTAGATAAAAATAAACTGAATGTGACCAATTATAAAGACTGGCTGAGGAATCTGAACATTGCCCTGACTTATGATAAAGTATCATATGTCCTCACGGCTCCAGCCCCGCCCGTCCCAGGTCCAAAATCCTCAGTTGCGGATATTGAAATCCGCAAGACATGGGACGCTGACTGTGCCACGGCCAAATGCCTCACGCTTGCATCGATGGATAACACACATCAAAAGCAGCACGAGAATATGGACGTTCACGCCATATTCCTCCATACAAAGGAGTTGTATGGAGAGCAATCCCGCGTATTACGATACGAAGTATCAAGGAAACTGTTTCAGATGCGAATGGCCCCTGGCACACCAGTAGGAGACCATGTTCTGAAGATGATAGCTCTCATAGAAGAGCTTGAGGACCTTGGATGGACGATGGGCAATGAACAATATACGGATATTATTCTACAGTCCCTCCCCTCCACCTTTGCTCAATTTATAGTTAACTTCAACATGCACAACATGGAGAAGGAATTACCTGAACTCCTTAATATGTTAAGGAGTGCAGATAGCACACTGAAATCAGTGAAAACTCCCGTTTTGAGTGTTGGGCAATCTTCCTCTTCTCGCCCAAAGGCTAAGGACAAAGGAATGATGAAGAAGAAGCCCACCAATCCTAGGGGTGGAGTTAAAAAGGTTAAGGGGAAGAACAAGTCCAAAGCTGGAGAATCGGGGAAAGGGGAATGTTTTCACTGCCACAAAACAGGACATTGGAAGCACAACTGCACGGAGTACTTAAATCTCAAGAAGAAGCATGGGGATGCTTCCGCTTCAGGTGTGTTTGTGACAGAAAACTGTTTTTCAATAAACCCTGCTTCCTGGTTATTAGATACCAGTTCAGGTTCTCACATTGCAATTCTATGCAGGGGCTGAGAAATAGCAAGGTTTTGAAGACAGGTGACCATACTCTCCGCGTTGGAAATGGTTCCAATGTACATACAGTTGCAGTGGGAGAGTATCATTTGGGGTTGCCGTCTGGGTGTATATTGGTTTTGAACCCATGTTATTTTGTACCTAGTATGCTTTGTAATATAATATCCGTTTCTTTGTTAGACAATGAAGGATATAATTTTGTATTGCAGAACAATGTTATGAACATTCACCTGAATCAAATGTTGGTTGGGTATGGTACGCTTAATAACGGGATATACGTCCTAAATCAACACACAGTTTTCAGCATACAACACACTAATAAAAGAAAACTTTCAGAAATAAATGAAGCTTTTCTTTGGCACTGTAGACTTGGTCATATTAACGAAACAAGACTAAACAAGTTACACAAAGATGGATATTTAAATCCTTTTGAATATAAATCTTATGCGACTTGCCAGTCTTGTATCAAGGGTAAAATGACCAAAACTCCATTTACCGGACACGGAGAAAGAGCTACTGAGCTCCTAGGCCTCATACATAGTGATGTATGTGGGCCAATGTCTACACAGGCTAGAGGCGGTTTTTCATACTTCATTACTTTCACTGACGATTTCTCAAGATTCGGTCATGTATTTTTATTAAAGAACAAATCCGAAGCTTTCGAGAAATTCACTGAATATAAACTCAAAGTAGAAAAATAAACCGGCTTGAGTATCAAAATGCTTCGATCAGATCGAGGTGGAGAGTATCTCAGTACAGAATTTGCGAACTTCCTAAAAGAGAATGAGATTCTCTCTCAGCTCACTCCTCCTTACACACCACAGCACAACGGTGTGTCAGAATGATGGAATCGGACCCTATTAGATATGGTCCGTTCCATGATGACTGATGCTGAGTTACCCATCTCATTTTGGGGGCATGCATTGGAGACTGCAGCGTTTCTACTGAACAGGGTTCCAACCAAAACTGTATCTACCACGCCATATGAGATATGGCATAGGAAGAGACCATCTTTTAAGAGAATTAAGATTTGGGGTTGCCCGGCCTATGTTAAAAAGCAGAATCCGGACAAACTCGAGACATGGTCGGTCATGTGTAACTTTGTGGGATATCCAAGGAATTCTTATGGATATCTTTTCTACCACAAGGAGGAACAAAAAGTGTTTGTTTCTCAGCATGCCACATTCTTGGAAAAAGAGTTTTTCACAAATGAAACTGATGGCAATGTGGTAGATCTAGAAGAGGTTCTAGAGACACAAACTATAAATGACGACTTGGTTGAACCGGCTGTTGCAACAGAAACAGAGGAACCTCGGCCACTCCGTAGGTCTGGTAGGACTTCTCGCCCACCGGAGAGGTACTACGGTTTCCTCATTGATGGTGACAGAGAAGACTGCATCATGGAGGATGATGATCTTACCAGTTTTCAGCAAGCTATCATGAGTGAAGACTTTGTGAAGTGGCTGGATGCCATGAGATCCGAAATGGAGTCTATGTACACCAACAAAGTATGGACTTTGGACGTTGTACCCCCTGGGGTAAAACCTGTGGGGTGCAAATGGATCTTTAAAAGAAAGATTGGTGTAGATGGGCAGGTAGAGACCTATAAGGCAAGACTTGTGGCGAAGGGTTTTCTTCAAAGACCAGGTTTGGACTATGACGAGACTTTTTCTCCCGTAGCCATGCTTAAATCCATTCGTATCCTACTTGCTATTGCTGCTCACTACGACTATGAAATCTGGCAGATGGACGTTAAAACGGCATTTCTAAATGGAGATTTAGAAGAATGCATTTATATGGATCAGCCAGAGGGCTTCATTGACAGTGAGAGCAGCAGGAAAGCATGTAGATTGCTTAAATCCATTTATGGGTTAAAGCAGGCATCACGGAGTTGGAACATCTGTTTTGATGATGTTATCAAAGAGTTTGATTTCATCAAAAATCCAGATGAACCTTGTATTTATAAGAAGGCTGTAGGGAGAGTTGTCACATTCCTCGTATTGTATGTGGATGACATTCTTCTGATAGGAAATGATATTCCTATGCTACAGTTGGTCAAATCTTTCTTATCACTAAGGTTCTCCATGAAGGACCTGGGTGATGCTACATACATTCTGGGCATTAGGATCTATAGGGATAGATCCAAGAGGTTATTGGGATTGTCCCAAACCAGTTACATCAACACCATTCTAAAAAGGTTTAGTATGGAAGACTCCAAGCGGGGTGCCTTACCCGCTTGCCATGGGGTCACTCTCTCTAAGGACTCTTGCCCAAAGACCGATGAAGAGAGAGCTCGCATGAGCATTATACCCTATGCTTCGGCAGTAGGATCTATAATGTATGCGATGTTATGTACACGCCCAGATGTAGCTTATGCACTTAGTGTTGTAAGCAGGTATCAATCCAACCCACGGGAGAATCACTGGATAGCTGTGAAGAACATTCTTAAGTACTTGCGAAGGAGTAAAGAATTGTTCTTGGTGTATGGTAATGGAGATCTCCAAATGGAGGCCTTTACCGATTCGAGCTTCCAGAGCGATAAGGACGACAGCAAATCTATCTCCGGGTTTGTATTTACCCTCAATGGAGGGGCGGTAAGTTGGAAGAGTTCCAAACAGGATACCGTTGCAGACTCTATGATGGAGGCTGAGTACATTGCTGCAAATGATGCCGCCAAGGAAGCTGTCTGGATGAAGAAGTTCGTCTCGGAGCTAGGAGTAGTTCCAACCATTATTGATCCAATACCTTTGTATTGTGATAATAATGGGGCTATGGCGTTAGCCAAGGAGCCTAAGTCCTATCAGCGATCCAGACACATCCCGAGGCGCTTTCATTTGATCCGAGAGATTATAGATCGCCGCGAGATCGAGATTAGGAGAGTAGACACAAAGAATAATGCCGCGGATCCACTCACCAAGGCCCTCCGTCAGCCGCAGCATGAGCGACTTTTTGAGATGTTGGGTATGAGATACGCCAATAACTGGCCTTAGTGCAAGTGGGAGATTGTTGGATATATGCATGCCCTAGAGGCCATTATATGATAGTGGATGTATTTATACATGAATATATATATATATATATATATATATATATATATATATATATATATATATATATTCAGTGTACATTCTTGCTCGACATGATAATATGCTATCTGGTTCTTCTTTATCTGACGTGTTGACTTGATCATGTTTTTATTCATTCATACATGTTGATAAAGCCCTGAGGATATAGGCTTGACTACTGTGATTATGATGGAGATCATACTAGTGGGACATCTGTAGTTTATAAGCATATCCTGAAATGTCCCTAGTCGTAGGTGTATCGAGACGGGGCATCGATATACCAGAGTAGACTAGCGTATATGATACTAGACCCATATGATGGGCGATGGATGTTCCCACATTCATCGATGTTTGACATCGAGATCGTATACGGGTGCTCAGTGGTGACTGGGTACACTGGACGGGCTCACCGAGAACTCCTATATGGAATTATATCTATCGTCGGATAGCAGTTCTCAGGTGACATTGGTACAAGTTAGTCTGTAGACCCGAGATCGTCATAGAGTCTTGTGTGTTCTCCCACTGTACTTTGATTACCACCCTACCACGGCTCTACTGAGTCGTACAAACAGGTGGCCGTTGGGTACAGTCCCGAGACATATAAAGGCGATGAGCGATAGGAGGGGTTTCGTCTCTCCCGGTATTGGGAGTTGATGCTGTGCTGTGCTCGATTGACTATATCAGTAAGTCCCTGGCCAGGGCTGTTGAGATTTACTGATAAGTGTTATCAGTAGTTTCTCGATCTGTTATAGACCACTCATCGGCATGACTTATTGAGTTATTGGGGTCGACGTTACCATCCCTAGACTCGATATGCAGCATATGTGACGAAGAGACCGGACTGTATGGTAGTGTTGCCGGTTGGCTCGACGGGAGTTGTGACAGGTTCGCTTGTTTTCTTCTGATCGCTCAATACCCGGGTGGCCGTTACGTTTAGCTGGCCGCTTGCGGCTTGGGGGTCCTTGATATGATCATCACCCACTGCCGACGTATTGACGAGTCTTAGAGTCCTACAATGGAGTTGCCTAGTCCAGGCGAAACGATGTGGTGCGTATATGAGATATGCGCGTGGACCCGGTTAAAATGCGTGTATGAGATACCGTATATTAATCGGGTGGTTTGCTTTTGGTCGGGTCGTATGTGATATGACCGGTTTGCTAAATCAAGTGTTGATTTATCATTGACCATTAGTTTCTCACTTTAAACCCTTTCTTGTCTTTTTGTTGTATGCATGCATGTATGCATTTATTTTCATTCATGCACATATTGATGTGCATGCACACATACATGCATACATATTTCTATCATGGTTGTTGATATAGTGGATGGTGGCAATATAAGACTCACACCATATATATTATCTTGAGTTTTTACAAGCCATCATCTTCTTCCTCCTTTCTCTCTTGCTCTCTAGTTTTCTCAAGTGAGCAAAAGAGTCATCAAGTTAGGGTTTTGAAGTGAGAAAATAAACCACATCACCATTCTACACTAGTCTTGCCCATTAGTCTAGAGTGTTAGCTTCTACTTCTTTTCTTGATCTAGTGGAGCTTCAAGCTTGGACAAAGAGGACTCCTGGTGGATCGTCGTGGACCTAGAGGATCTCAAGCGAACCTTTTTCCAACCCTCAAGTAGCCAAGGAGTCTAGCGTAGGGAGCTATGAAGGTTGTACTCTCAAAACCCTAGCTTTTACTCCTTGTGTTTATGTTAAAGTTATGTTACCCTAAATTTTCTAGCATGATCCTTAAGATAGTTTCTTTAGCACCATATAAATTTTAAATATGGCATGTGTGTTGCCTCCAAACCGTTGTAGTGGTGCTGTAAGAAACCCTTCAGACATAGGACCGCATACATCACTATGTATCAGTCCCAAGAGTTCAGTAGCTCTTTCTCCGTGTCTAGTAAACAGAGTTTTGGTCATCTTGCCTTTGAGACATGACTGGTAAGTTTCATAAGATATAAATTCAAACGGATTCAAATATCCATCTTTATGCAACTTAGCTAGTCTGGTCGCGTTGATATGACCAAGTTTACAATACCATAAGAAGGCTTCGTTCATTTCTGAACTTTTCCTTTTGTGTGCGTTCTATATATTTAGAGCTGTATTCTGATTTAGAACGTATATACCATTACATAACGTACCAAACCAAATCAACACTTGATTTAGGAAAATGTTCATAACATTTTTCTCTATTGCAAAGTTATATCCTTCTTTATCTAATAAAGAAACAGATATTATGTTGCACATCATTGACGGTACGTAATAACGGTCGTTCAAAATTAATATATTACCATTTGGCAATACTAGGTGATATTCGCCGACAGTTTCGGCAGCAACAATTGCTCCGTTCCCTACTCTGAGAGACATATCACCATTTCCCAGTTCTCTATTTCTTCTTAACCCTTGTAACTGATTACAAATATGGGATCCTGATCCGGTATCTAATACCCAGGATGTAGAGCAGACTGAGAAAAAGTTCTCAATAACCAACACACCCGAAGAAAATGCATCAGCATGATCTTTCTCCGTCCGGGTTGCGTAGAAATACTTGCATTCCCCTATTCCTTGCTCAGACTTATAACAGTCATAAGACAGAGCAGAACCAATGTTCTCCAGCTCAGTATAATAAGAGGGTTCAGTCAATACATCCATATTATTATCTTGATTAAGACGTTTCATGGTCGCTACCTGGAGAGAGATAAGAAAACACTTTAACGTGCGCTCTTGGAAGATTATATTGGTTATTATCTTATCTAATCAGGATGACTCCTATTTTTTTTATCAAATCTTCCTTCAAACCCTAAAAGGTAAGATTAGCCGGGATTAATTACACCCTACAAGTTCGCCAATCGGTCAGCCAGGCAAGTATTGGTACTCCGAGGGAGTCTCCCCATGCTTTCGCATGGAACTAATTAAATAACCTCGTTTCTGCAGGGGCATGACCCCGTTAACACCTTTCTTAGACACCTACTGGATCAGCTAATTGTAAAGTGGAAAACTTTCCCTGAAGCAACACTTACTCGCAGTGGATATCGGGATCCAACTATCATATAGAAGGTATGCAATCTCATTGCAAATTTCAACACTTGAAATTCCCGATATCTATTTTTACCCCTAGCGACTTATGACCTTAACTATGGTCAATAAATCATAAGCGCTAGTCAAGTTCTACCCGTCATTTCGTGATTGAATTAAACCCACCCGCACGACCCTTAACTATGGTCAACAAGGCCGTACGACTACCCTAATCCAATCGCATCAACATGCGGAAGATAAGCACTAATTAGCTACCGCATACTACGCCTTGACTATGGTTGTTCAGTCGAAAATATTGCACATTTGATAGAACATTTTCCTTACTTTTGTTAAGTACTTAAGGGTGTTTATTGTAATTATAGAACATATGTGAGTTCATTTGCAAAATACTCTTTATCATATATTTATATATTGTAATTAACATTATGAAGGAAAATATATGCATATAATATTTATATGATATTTTGGTAATTGAAATATGCATATCATATCAAATATCTCTAATCAATATTCTTAAATATTGTATCATATATAAAATGATTAGGATAATATCTCAAATAAATATTACTAATACTATGAATTGCGATATTGTACAGATTTAGCTCAGGTCTGGAGATCGAGATATCTGAGATGTCGGGAATAAAATCTGCCGATAAAGTTTAATCAAATTGTAAAACGACAGAGACTCAGAGGAAGATATAAAAAATCCAGACATCACAACAATCTCCACGTGTCAACATGAGGCAGTACCAGAATTTTCAAACCAAGATTCCACCAAAGAGCCTCCCAACCGCGGCCAAATACCCATATTCGCGGTGGATCCGCGGCATCCTTGTAGCCGTTGGATTTGGGATTTTTTGGGGGTGATCACAACAACAAATCCTAACACATAGGATCTAGGGTTTCTGCTTCTAGATCTATTTAAAGGACCGAGAGCTATACTTGGAAATAATCACCTTTTACATCACCAAAATCACTGACAAGATCAAGAGATCTAAGATAGGTCCACGAATCGACGTGATAAATTGATGTGATCAATCGACTGAACATCTACTTCCTACGAGATAAAGATCGAGAGCAATACGAGAGTTCTTTGTATTCTAATTTCAAAGGATTTGTACATGTTAAAGTTGATTAATAAAGGTAGATCTTTAGTTTAGTTCTTTGCATTTTACTTTGTGCATTTAATTTCTGCATTACTTTCTGCATTTACATTATGATCTCCTTCTCTATCCTTTCTTCTTATTCTCAAAACATGCGTGAGTAATTCTACGCTTGCTAGGGTTCGTAGGTTAGGGTAAATCACTGGATGATAAAATCATTTAACTCGTTTTATACATTTTAAATTTTATAAACTTTAGCAAAAATAAATGTTAACATCCTTATCGGGCGCGCTACCAATTTATTGATAGTCTTGACCACGATTTGAGATTAGATTAACACTTGTTTTGTTACGGGCTAGACATGAATAGAGATCAATTCAAGGACAAGGGTTAGGAGTAGGAAAGCTCTAGTTTCTTCCAAAAGAACCCTAATACACATTCACTACTATCGATCTAGTTTTAAATCTATTAAAAAATAAAAGAAGTCATTTTTAATTAGTCGTCCATTACTACCAAGTCATATGATCCATACAAGCCTCTTCTTCATAAAATCTACATCCGTATATCGTAGATCTAGAACAAACCATCCATATTTCAATCAACTCGTCTAAAGCAAGATAAAGATTCGACGTTTCTCTGAGGACGACCCGTACTCATCTCGGCTAGCTACTAGTGACACCGTTATTGATTGCGGTTACTTTATTCACAAAACATTACTTCTTTCAAACAGAATCAATCAATTGGAGCCGTTGCCGGGGAGACAACTGTATTTTTTTCTTGCTATTCGGGTTGAATTCTTATAAAATCCATACCATAATTTATTTTCAAAACCGCATATTGTGTATTTAACAATTATTGTGTGACTTTTGCGAGGGAATCTGGAGTCACTGGAATGAGAAATTAGAGATTCAGATATTTTCATCGAAGTCCAGAGGAGTAAAGGGGTGCACTGCAGAAAAACCAGCAAAAGACCATACCAAAGTGCGGCGGAACCGCGGCAATAGTAAGCAATTAGCCGCGGAACTGCGGCGGCTTTGGGGATTCATCCCCCTAAAATCTTCAGGTATCTTTCTCTGAATCTTCTCTCTCCTCCAAAATCCAATAATCTGATATTTTTTGCAGAATTCTTTGCAAATATCGCCGCTCAAAAATATTTTGCGTGTTTTGATATTGGTTTGTTTGTGGATATTTTAACCGGACTTTAAGGGGCAATAACCCAAATCCAGATTAGGTGGGGATTTCATCACCCTTTTTAGGCCCCACAAATCACAAAACGGGCATACTTACACCCTACATTAATTAAAAAATATTTAGACCAAGCCTCTAAGGACCGTCGCGTTCAATTAGGACAGAGGAGGACCATAGGTAATCTATCGCTTATCTGCATCTCTCTTGTGGTGTCTAGGCAAGTGTGACTAAGGAAAGTGGTTACTTAATTATGCCCGCTATTTTCGGTGATTCATATAGCAGATATCTCCCACTTACCTAGCACTTACCTGGACATAAGAGTGATAAAGAGGTGGTAGATGATTGATCCCGTGGCTTGTTCTTTGGAAGTCTAGGAGCGGTCTAGTGCTTGACCTAGGTGACCTTAGTTCTAGGGTTGATTGTGCATTTTGTGATTTATTGAGTCAAGCCTCAAGTTTGACTTTTTCAAAACAAACCCTTTAAAAAAATCGTTCTCACACACGTTGCCACGTGCGCTAAACCCGCTTAGTGCATGATCGGCTGGACACGGGATTCTAGTGCCCGTCTTGTCCGCGTTTCTGCTATCGACTCCGAAGTCGGTACTTCTTCATCTTTTATTTCCCTTCCACCCACCACATCGACCGAGATGGACGGTTCTCCATCAGATTTTAACAATACCACCCTGCCACTACCCATAGGTGCGCAGAATCCACCGCGTATCTCTCTCCAAGAAAGATGCTACCCGATACGCGGTCCCCTTCCTACTTGTCTATCTATTCCACCAGCCAATGGGTATAATTTCGAAATTAAAACCCACTTCATCAACCTGTTACCTAAATTTCATGGGCTTGAATCCGAAGACGCATATGTTTTTATAACCAAATTCGAAAACGTAAGAGTAATGATGGGCATTACACAACTTTCTGTGGATGCTATGAGATTACGTCTTCTCCCTTTTACCTTGAGCGATCTAGCAGAAAAATGGCTTTATAACACTGCCACACACTCTATTGCCAAATGGGATAAATTTGTTATACCATTCTTTAAGAAATTTTATCCAAATCATAAGACCGCCCATGTTCGAAGCGAGATTAACCAGTTTACCCAACTTCCCAACGAACCATTTTGGCAATACTTTGTATGGTTTAAGATCTTCTTGTCCAATGCCCTCATCACGGAATTAATAGATGGGATCTTTGCCGAATTATATATGAGAGTGTTAATTCAGCAACAAAACAGATACTTGAAACCATTTGTCAATGCCATTTCATGTCTAAAGACGATGGTGAAGCTTGGCAATTTCTGGAAGATCTCGCCGAACAAACTTTGCAGTGGGAAAGCGTTAGACCAACTTCATCTAGTGCAGGTATCCATCAGCTCAACATTTCTATCACAGTGAAAGACGAAATGGCCGCGATGCAAAAGAAACTCGAAGCTATAGAAAACAAATTTTTGTCAGCTTTCCTAAACCAAGTTATGCTCCCCAAAACCGTGTGTGGTTGCTGTTGGCTATAGTGCCCTCAAGTAAATTATTGAATCACAGGCACGCGATTGTGATGATTGAGGGAGGACCCAACATGCTATTCTGACCCATTACATTTAACGGAAGAATGTTCTTTAAATCCCCCATTTCAAGTTCAACAACAAACTAATGCTGCTTTTCAGCAACGATCTAGAAACGATCCTTATTCTTCCACATACAATCAGGGATGGAGGAATCATCCTAATTTTGCTTGGAACCAAAACCAAACTCAAAATCAAAACCAGTTCCCAAGCAACTATCAAAGGCCTCCCCCACAGCAACAGCAGCCACCATAACAAAATCAGCACCCCTTTCAACCGCAAACTTTTCAAAACCCGGCCAACAACTTTGATCCTTATAATAATATTTCAACGGCCGGTACCGATAAAACCTCTGCGCTCGAACGTAACTTAGAAACGTTCATTAAACAATCCACGCAAACGCCGGCTAATTTAACGTCTTCTATCCAAACATTAGTGCAGCACACTGCTTCCCACAGTGAAAGCATAAAATCGATAGAAGCACAACTTGCATAGTTAAATGACGCGATGAGCGAGAGAGAGAAAAGAAAACTTCTATCTCAATCTCTACCAAATCCCGGCCACTCACAAAGCGCGGATATCATTCTTCAAAATAATAATGTGAGTGCCGTAACTATGTTGAGATCGGGAAGAGTGCTGAACAATCAAGTCGGTGAACATGTTGATGATGTTGAATCAGATAAAACCCCGGTTGCTTCTTCTAACCATAATTCTTCTAGATCACCATCTTCTTCTGAGCCTATTCTCCGTTTTCCACTCTCAAACCCTCCGCCCACTCCCTTGAGTTAACCTAAAACGATTCCAACTCCAATTTTGGGATCCATTCTATCCCCACAAACCTCTCTTCAAAAGTTGGACCCAACCCTTATTGATAAAGCTCCTTTTCCACATAGGTTGAGGGCCAACAAACGAAGTCCCCAAATGGAGAAGATTGCGGACATTTTTAAGTAAGTTAACATAAATATTTCTCTCATAGATACTATCAAACAAGTTCTGTCCTATGCGAAAATTCTAAAGGACTTGTGCACTTGGGAAGAGGAAAACTCAAGTACCTAAAAATGTTTTCTTAGCGAGTAATATGAGCAATTCTCTTACCCAATTGGTGCCCATGGAACGTAAGGATCTTGGTTGTCCTATAATATCTATAACTATCAGGGGTAAAGTTATCAATCGCGCTCAACTCGATTTAGGTGTTAGTGTTAACTTGCTTCCATATTCTGTTTATGAGCAATTAGGGATAGGAGAGTTGAAACCTACGCATTGCACTCTCCAGATGGCCGATCGATCTATCACCCAACCACGGGGTGAGCTAGAGGACGTGTTAATCAAAGTCGGGGAATTTATATTCTCTGTAAACTTTATTGTTTTAGATACACAGCCTGTAGCGAACCCACGGAACCAAATTCCGGTGATTCTAGATCGACCTTTCCTAACAACGTCAAACGCTATAATCAATTACCGTAATAGTTCAATGAACCTGTCCTTTGGGAAGATGTAAATTGAGCTTAACATCTACAAACTAGGAAGTCAACCATCAGAACCCTATGCTCATGTCTCTCTGTCGAAAAGATAGCTTCCGACAGTTGCAAATTCGAGGACCTTCACGATACCGATCCTACTATTTATTATACACGTGAAGACCCTTCTGTCGACAAGTCCATACCTAAATCCGAACCCTTTGACTTATCGAATTATTTAGTCAAGCTATCCGAGTATCGTGACTTCTTTTCCGATGAGACTATCATTCGGAATATCAATGGAAGTTTTGAAGACATTTTTGCTGATGAACTCGCATTTCTAGAAGACTTGGGAGTTGTGATGAATCAACCCCCACCTAAAGAAGTTGAGCCGCCATCTCTTCTTCTTATCAAGAACGAGAATGCGAGTAGTGCACCATCACCGTTTCGTCTCTACCATCTAAGATGTAAACCCGATCAATCCCGCGTCTTATATCCCCACTTCTTCAAATCTATGATTTTCCACCAACTATATTGTTACATCGATAAAATATTCGAATGGTTGGTGTTGATTTTTGGTCTTTGCAAAGCTTTGCATAGACCAATAACTTTACCCTCCTTATAATTTTAAATGCTTAATACTGTTTTACTCAAGTTTGGGGGGGGGGGGAGGGGAGAAAATATTTTGGCTCTTGAAAGAAATTTTTTTTTACAAAATTGGGAGCCAAAAATATGTTTGGGAGAGGATTTCACTGTCATTAATTCTTGCCCCCGTTACTAACTTTTCCTCCCAAGTCTATAGATTTTAAGTTTAACAGATGACATCAGCGAGGACACTGCTGCAAATAGGTTTGGGGGAGGTTTGTGCTTATTTATGCATCAATTTTTGCATTATACTAAATAAAAGCACAAATTTTTTTTTGATAATAAAAGATTAGAAAGTGAAAAATTACATATGAAAGATAGAAAAAGTTTAAGAAAAGCAAGAAAATTAGATATTTTATAACGAAGCTAGTAATAGGTAGTCATGAGCTGTTGTCCCCAGGGTTAGTAAGATGAAGGGAATCACTAGTCTGAGGATAGAATTGAGTCTGAAAAATAGTCCCTATTCTTGAGTCCAAATATCTGAACGTTGATACCCTACTATACACACTTGCACACATCTTGAAACTTGGGATAGTAGAGGATACATTGAAATGCTCTTGTCTAAAGCCTTAGTATGAAAATCAATAAAAAAAAAGTGAAACAAAAAAAAATAAAATGGTGAAGAAAAATGAACACTGATTTTGTAATTGCTTAAGGCAGCATAAGAAAATATAGCGAGGGTGCTTTATCACCTAGTGCCTTAGACCAACTGGTTTGGGAGCCACTGCTAAGCCTTAGGTGTTGCAAGACGAGAATATTGCTAATTACGCCTTAATAAGTGAGTACATTCGATAAATGGTTGGTTAGTACCTCAAGAAGTATTAACGGTCGCATGAAGAATGTGTGAGCAATTCCATCTAAAATATTCACCGACTAAAAAGTACCAAGGAAGATGGACAAGAGTATGATGGCTTGAATTGAATTCTCTAAGTGTAGGGATGCCGTTTACACACACGTAGGGTTATATGATCGATGTTTGGAAGAAAGGTAGGGAGGAAGACTAAAGGAGATGTTTTATTAAGGGATGATGTGATTGTCGACATCTTTTCACGACCATTAAGATAGGGCTCATGGCAACTGAAAAGCTGGTATAGTTTGAAACTCTTATTTTCAAGTTCTTTCTTTTATAAATCCTTATCATTGTATGTAACTTTCATCTTTTTTC
Organism: Agapanthus africanus; assembly: GCA_030015575.1. Lineage (NCBI taxonomy): Eukaryota > Viridiplantae > Streptophyta > Magnoliopsida > Asparagales > Amaryllidaceae > Agapanthus > Agapanthus africanus. The sequence continues at coordinate 35,538,273 of JASDDO010000016.1, read as the reverse complement.
TTTTATTATGGGATTTTGTGGGTGTAATCCGCTGAAAACCCTCAGAAGACAACACTCCTCCTACTAGGGACACCTAGATATTTAGAGACTTTTTGCACATGCTAAGTGCAATCGTGTTGCCTACGAAAGTGTGCTAGGTTTTTCTTTTCTTTTTTTTTTCTCCCTCTCTTGAATAACTAGTTTGCTCGGGACGATCAAAGTTAAGTTTGAGGGTATTTGTTCAGTCGAAAATATTGCACATTTGATGGAACATTTTCCTTACTTTTGTTAAGTACTTAAGAGTGTTTATTGTAATTATGAAACAAATGTGGGTTTATCTGCAAAATACTCTTTATCATATGTTTATATATTATAATTAACATTATGAAGGAAAATATATGCATATAATATTTATATGATATTTTGGTAATTGAAATATGCATATCATATCAAATATCTCTAATTAATATTCTTAAATATTGTATCATATATAAAATGATTAGGATAATATCTCAAATATAAAAAATATTACTAATACTATGAATTGAGATATTGTGCAGATTTAGCTCAGGTCTGGAGATCGAGATATCTGAGATGTCGGGAATAAAATCTGCCGATAAAGTTTAATCAAATTGTAAAACGGCAGAGACTCAAAGGAAGATATAAAGAATCCAGACATCACAACAATCTCCACATGTCAACATGAGACAGTACCAAAATTTTCAAAGCAAGATTCCACCAAAGAGCCGCCCAACCGCGGCCAAATACCCATATTCGCGGTGGATCCGCAGCCTCCTTGTCGCCGTTGGATTTGGGATTTTTTGGGGGTGATCACAACAACAAATCCTAACACATAGGATCTAGGGTTTCTGCTTCTAGAGCTATTTAAAGGATCGAGAGCTATACTTGGAAATAATCACCTTTTACATCACCAAAATCACTGACAAGATCAAGAGATCCAAGATAGGTCCACGAATCGACGTGATAAATTGACGTGATCAATCGATTGAACATCTACTTCCTACGAGATAAAGATCGAGAGAAATACGAGAGTTCTTTGTATTCTAATTTCAAAGGATTTGTACATGTTAAAGTTGATTAATAAAGGTAGATCTTTAGTTTAGTTCTTTGCATTTTACTTTGTGCATTTAATTTCTGCATTACTTTCTGCATTTACATTATGATCTCCTTCTCTATCCTTTCTTCTTTTTCTCAAAACATGCGTGAGTAATTCTACGCTTGCTAGGGTTCGTAGGCTAGGGTAGATCAATGGATGATAAAATCATTTAACTCGTTTTATACATTTTAAAATTTATAAACTTTAGCAAAATAAATGTTAACATCCTTGTCGGGCGCGCTATCAATTTATTGATAGTCTCGACCACGATTTGAGATTAGATTAACACTTGTTTTGTTAGGGGCTAGACATGAATATAGATCAATGCAAGGATAAGGGTTAGGAGTGGGGAAACTCTAGTTTCTTCCAAAAGAACCCTAATCCACATTTACCACTATCGGTCTAGTTTTAAATTCATTAAAAGATAAAAGGAGTCATCTTTAATTAGTCATCCATTACTACTAAGTCCTATGAACCCCACAGGCCTCTTCTTCATAAAATCTACATCCGTATATTGTAGATCTTGAACAAACCATCCATATTTCAATCAACTTATCTAAAACAAGATAAAGGTTTGACGTTTTCTTGAGGACGACCCGTACTCATTGCGGCAAGCTACTAGCGACATCGTTATTGATTGCGGTTACTTTATTCACAAAAAACTACTTTTTTCAAACAGAATCAATCAACGGTCAACAAACGCAGCACGAATACTAAATAGTACTTATCTGAAATGACGGAGGGCTATGTCTGGTTTTGAAGAAAACCTTTAACGTAATGAACTTGATATCGTTGTAGAATCCAGTGATTTGAAAATGAGTGGTTTAAGGTCTGCTTTTAAAATTAAGTAATTTTCAAAACAAACCGAGTGGGTTGTAGGATTTGCCAATTTTTCTAAATAGGTCATTCCCGGTGAAGGGATTTAGGCTCTTTCCTCATCGAATGAGGTGCTGGATATTCATAATGGAATACCGCTATGCAAAGCAAGAACTAAAGCTACCTTTTTGAAAAATTTGATTCTACAACATCTTTAGGTTTCTTTTCTTTTCATTAATCTCATTAATTACGTCCCATCATTTATGTTTCCTAAACATCACAGAAGAAACGAAAATAAAACACATATATATGCCATCCGCATTCGCCACAGGGACCTGGATCTTCACCATAAGATTACTTAACTTACGGCAGGGCAGGGTCAGGACTAGCGCGGATGCAAAACATATATAGTGTCTACTGGTATATCATATATATAAGTAGCATTCGTCTCACACATTTATTTTATCACATCATATCACAGAATCAGCAGAAGTAAACATATGAAATATAGGATATAATAGGAGGTCCGTGTTTTAGATTAAACCAGTAATGAAAAACACAGATTCCACGGTCGTGATGAATAGCCAACCCCACATCCCTAGACCCCTACGAGAGTGACAAGCAACCCTACCAATTCTAGAGTTAGGCGACCCGGTCTCGACTCCTCGAGATGGCCTCCCACTGAACTCTAGAACCCGGTTACTTGTGCTCCCCGCCTTGGGTCTATCCTAATGCAGAAAAGTAAAAACATATATATCAATGGAGACAACAACCTCAACCCGAAAGTGTCCCAATAAAAGAATATCACATACAAATTTTAAATGAATGAAAATTGAAAAACTCTCATCTCACGCAAAACCCCCCGGCTATTTAATCATGACGATCCAATATAACATATCAACCAGCAACTCAATAACATCACATGTCATCAACGTAAGTAAATATGCGTATCCCTAATGTTGTTGACGTATAGCAATGAGATCGGGGATACACCACATATTACACTTACGGTCGCAGAAAAGAAATGAAAACTACAATAATTAGAATCCGCATCATCCTTAGACATCATAAACCCGGATTATCACATATTCCGGATTTCATGCCTAACCCTATAATCCTTGCATTTAAGTCTCGAATTTGAAAAACACTTTTCAAAAATCGGTCGGGTAATTCAACAAGATTCCCGATTAAATGATCGAATGCTCGTCGGGAACTTTAGTAGATGGCCGCACCCCCGATGCCGTCAACGAAGTGCACTTGGGCGGAACACCATGACCGCGAGCACCCGAGTGGACGCTTTTGGCCATGGGGTTCTCTTATAGTCACTTGGTCGGGGCTATAGGGCGTGGCTGTCTACTAGTGTCCCCCGGTGACTATTCGCGTACGATATAAGATTGCGATGGAGTTTTGATCCGAATCGAAACTCCATGGCAATCTATCAAATGAGACTAAAATGCTAGATTTACAAAACGCTAACCAGTTTTCACAAAACTAATCAATGTGGATTCCAAAAATTGTATCACATATCCAAACTATCTAGACGATATTAAACATTTCGATCGATATTTCAAACACCAGAAAATCACAGAGCACTTAACAACTTGAGCCTCATTAAAAATACCCAGAAAGTCCAAAATGACACAATGGAGCAGTAGAAGAAAGACGAGACCACAACTCCTCAAATGCGCGGCGGAACCGCGGCCAAATCAAGGTTTAGGCGGAGGTTCTACGGCCATTTGAGAGAGTTAGGCTCTCGAACTTCTTGGGGCTCCATAAAATTACTTGCATGATTTTCTGGGAATTTTTAATTTGAAAATTTTCAACTTTTGAAAATATGGACATAAACTAGGAAAATCGGGTTTCGAAACTTCGATCGAACACTTTAATCTTGTCTAGACTACGCCTAAGTCTCTAGCTTGGCTTTGATACCATGAAAGTATGTCTTAGCACCTCTACTGGGTTTATACAAGCATCAAGTATGCAATTTTTAAAAATCTAGAGGTCTAAGCTATATTAACCTAGAATCGAACTAGAGAATTAGGGTTTTAGTGTAAGAAAACAAGTTCTATACTAAGTGAAAAGAGAATACAACCTTTATAGACCGGTCCTTCATTTCTAAAGCTCCAAGTAGTAGTCCCTAGAACTCTTCTTCGACTCCACTTGGTGAAAGGAACGAGCTTGCTTCGTAGTCTTCGAGGCCGAAGATGATTTACCTTGAAATCTCTCTCACTCAAGCTCACTCTTCACTAATCAAAGTATTAGTTAAGCAAACAACCTAAACTAAAAGGCTAGTAAAGTGTAGGTTGATGAAGTAGAAATTTTGCTCACTTTATTTTCTTCTTTCTCTTTTATTTTTCTCACCTTTAGAAAAACCTAGAGAGCTAGAGAGGAAGAAGGAGATGAGAATGAACTTGGATGGAGAGAGAACCATGAGGTGAAGTGTGAGATGATGTAGGAAAAATATCTATGAATAAAAACAAAATAAGAGGCGAGCCGTGGCTTCTTGAGGCTTCCACAAGCATCTTAGAAAATGTGACTCATTTCTTATTTTCTTTAATTCATAAATCAAACCATTATCATCTTATCACTAATCATGTGTGATTCTCATACATCCTAGTTCCATGTATCATCAACCATGATACATAAATAATACATATATTTATATATATCAGATATATATATTAATATGTATAAAGAGAAGAAAATGTTTAGTGAGTTAGAATATTAGTTAATATATATATATATATATATATATATATATATATATATATATATATATATCAAATATATAAACATATATCAAATTATTAAATCAACACTTGATTCAATAATCCGGCCATATCATATAGAACCGACTAATATCTCATATATATGTATATCACATTATTAAATCAACACTTGATTCAATAATCCATTTATATCACATATAACCGTCTAATATTGAATACTAGTTTATATATATATATATATATATATATATATATTAAATTATTAAATCAACACCTGATTCAATAATCCGGCTATATCAAATATAATCCGGCTAATATCAAATATACAAATATATATCAAATATATATTAACAACATATACATATACCATTGAATCAACACTTAATTCAATAATCCGGTTATATCACATATAACCTAACAGATATCAAATATTACTAGATTAAAATACGGTATTACATACTCGTATTTAATCAAGCCCCCGCACATATCACCATATGTGCCCTACTTCGTTTCCCTTGAGCTAGGAAACCTCCGTGTGGGACTCTAAAGACTCGTAAATACGCCAGCAGTAGGTAATGATCACATCAGATATCCACAAGCTGTCAGCGGTACTAGCTGGACGTAACGGCTACCCAGGTATTGAACGAATAGAAGATCAACAAGCAAGCTTGTCCAAACTCCCATAAAACCTATAAGCAACACTTACCATACAGTCCGGTCACTTCATCTGATATGTCGCATATCGAGTCTAGGGTTAGAATCGTCAGACCCCAGTAACTTGATAAGTCATGCCGATGTGTGGCCTATAGCCGTTCGAGAAACTACTGATAACACTTACCAGTAAATCTCATCAGCCCTGGGCAGGGACTTGCTGTTATAGCCTATCGAGCATAGCGCAACATCAACTCCCAATACCGGGAGGGACGAAACCCGTCCTATCGCTCACTGCTTCCATGTGACTCGGGACTGTACCCAAAATCCACCTGTTTGCATGACTCCTTTAAGCCGTGGTAGGGAGGAAATCAAAGCACAGTGGGAACCACACAAGACACTATGATGATCTCGAGTCTACAGACTAACCTATACAAGTGTCACCAGAGAACTGCTATCTGACGATAGGTATGGTACCATCTAGGAGTTCTCGGCGAGTCCTGTTCTGTGTATCTATTCTCTAATGAGCACCTGTGTACAATCTTTGATATCAAACACCAATGGTTGTGGGATCAACCATCGCCTTATAAAGGGTCAATAAACATACGCACTAGTCTACTCTGGAATATCGTTGCCCTGTCTTGATACTCGCTCGACTAGGAACTGTTAAAGGATGTGCTTGCAGACTACACAAGCCCCACTAGTATTATCTGCATCATAGTCCTGGTAGTCAAGACAACATCCTAAGAGCTTTATCAACATGTATCGGAGAGACAGTATAATAATACAAGTGTACATGTTAAGAAAAAGAGCAACCAGATAGTATACTATCATGTCGAGTAAGAAAGTTCTCTATATATATGTCTAAGCATCCACTATATCATACAATAATGGCCTCCAAGTGTCACGACCCGAAAGTACGGAACATGACCGACACTTAGACTACGAACGTCTCGAGGCGTACGTACTCTAAGTAAGCCGAAAACCCAGAAATCCAAACCAAGAAAAGTAATGGAGTGAAGGAAAAACCAATTTGAATCAAATGTTTGCAACATGCGCCGAAATATACATTTTAAAATCACAAATCTTATCGACTCATCTGAAATCCCAAATACTATCCTCAAATCCAGTATATGATCACATAGTCCCATACCCATGTGAACACGTAAATATATAATCCCACAAACGCACATATGAAAGAAGAATGTATGCAAGTATGGGTGTGTGTGTAGGTGTGGTGCAACTGCTACTCTAGGGTTTCGCAATACTAAACCTATCCAATCACACCTAAAATCTATCTTTATCATCAATAACCTCAACAATATATAAATAATCAATATATGTGTGTATACGTTTTCATATACATCATCACGAACTGCGGGGGTGCTATACGCCATCCACCCGACTTCTCCCCGTAGATATAAATCTACTCACCTTACTTCTCGTGTGCCGATGCCGATGTCACCATCTTCATCTTCATCGCCTTGACATCACGTGGGGTACCTACAAGGATATCACAAACGCTAAAGCATATGAAAATCACATCGAAAACCAAAACGGCATACGATACTTGCATAGGTAAAAACCTATAGTCTCATATGCAAACACAACCAATAACCCCTTGCCGTTGACGTTCAAACGCCATCCGACAGAAATGAATCATCAACACTAAAATCCATGCTAAAACAAGTCGTAAACCATGCGCCAACACATGAAAATCAACCCAGATTTTACCCTAAATGGAATCAGACAAAATTGCACATACCAAGGGTCAAATTTACAGGGCAAAAGGCTACAGAACAAAAACGAGACGGTTCCCTCCTGATCTGGCCGCAAATTGCGGCCAGGGGGATTAAATCTGTGGCCCAAACAAGGAATTAGGGGCTAGGGCTTTGGGTGGTGGTTCCAGGGTGCCTGCACATCTCTCAGTCAAGTCAAAATTATTTTCAGGTGTCTCGGGTTAAAGCAGATCTCCAAAAACAGTCCCAGATTTACAGTTTTTTTACCGATATCGATTCACTAAATCCGTATTCTGGGTTTTTATCTCTGGTTTGGGTCTCCATTCAATCACCACAGGGGTTGTAACCTCTAATTACACCTCAATTCACCTTTTGTTTCAGATCAAACCCTAAACCCTAACTTGAATTCTCAAAAGTCCTCAAAACGACATAATATCGACATGAAACTAGTATGGACGCAACTAAGAATTGAAAAACTATACTAGGGTGCAGAAATTACCTCCTTTGGCAACTCAAGAAAATTCTTGAGTTGCACAAAGTCCTCCAAATCCATTCTTTCTAGGTTCAATGTGAAGCTAGTGAGCTCGGGAACAATATTTGTGAAGTGAGAATGGGTTTTTGGGGTAGTATTCATGGTAGATCTAGCGTTGAAGAGGGGGAGGAGGAAGAGGGAGGGGCTGCAGCAACAAGGGAAGGAGAGGAGAGAGAATGAGAAGGGGAAAATGATGGGGGTGGGTTCAAACAAAAGGGTTGACCTATACATTCTCTCTCTTCATCATCATACTTACTTTTTCTTTTCTTTTCCTATTTCTTTTCTCCCACCATGGTGAACCCTAAGCAACCATGCATCCAAAACATGTAACAAGTGTGACAAGTGTGGAAAATGATATGTGCACATTTTAGCACAAAAATGCTAAAAACCCGATTAGCGATTTTTAATCGCGATTAACACTAAAATAGCATATAATTAACCATAAAAACTTAAAAATGGCATAATTCCCCAAAATACCCTATTTTAGAATTTTCCATAATTTTTCCGAAAATTTCCCCATTTATCGGTATTTAATTATACCGAAATATTAAAATATTCATTAAAAATAATATTAAATTACAAAAATTTCCAAAAAATAATAATTTATTTTTTTGAAATGTTACACCAGGGCAAACATATTCCTAACAATCTCCCACTTGCACTAAGGCCAGTTGTTGTAGTATCTCATACCCAACATCCCAAAAAGTCTCTCAAACTGCGTTTGGGGGAGGGCCTTCATGAGTGGATCCACTGTGTTGTCCTTCATATCAACTCTCCTGACCTCGATCTCCCGGCGATCAACTATCTCCCGGATCAGGTGATACCGCCTCAAAATATTTTTGGATCGCTGATGGGACCGGGGTTCCTTGGCCAAAGCCATAGCTCCATTGTTATCACAATACAAGGGTATTGGATCCTTAATGGATGGAACCACACCAAGTTCAGCAATGAACTTCTTCATCCATACAGCCTTTTTGGCAGCATTGTTGGCAGCGATGTATTTAGCCTCCATCGTCGAGTCTGTCACGGTATTTTGTTTGGAACTTTTCCAACATACCGCCCCTCCATTAAGGGTGAAGACAAAACCCGAGACCGACCTACTGTCGTCCTTATCACTCTGGATTCTTGAATCGGTAAAGGGCTCCATCTGGAGTTCACCGTTACCATACACTAAGAACATTTCTTTATTCCTTCTCAAGTACTTAAGAATTTTCTTCATAGCTATCCAGTGCTTCTCCCTGGGTCTAATTGATACTTGCTTACAACACCTAGTGCGTACGCTACATCCGGTCTGGTACATAACATCACGTACATGATAGACCCAATTGCAGAAGCATAGGGTATCCCTTACATGCGAGCCCTCTCCAAATCATTCTTGGGAGACATATCTTTGGAGAGAGTGATTCCTGAACAAGCGGGTAAATTACCACGCTTAGAATCTTCCATACTAAAACTCTTTAGTATGGTGTTTATGTACCTGAATTGGGACAATCCCAATATTCTTTTAGATCTATCCCTATAGATCTTTATCCCCAGGATGTAGGAGGCATTATCCAGATCTTTCGTGGAGAACTTCTGTGATAGGAAGATTTTGACCGAGTGCTGCATAGGAACATCATTTCCTATCAAGAGTATATTATCTGTAGGGTTATTTAGCACAACAGCAAGGTTTCAGGAGGCATCATCCATTCCATTTTTCAAATTTTTGCCATGCTACTTAACCCTAACCTTAGAATCATAACTAAAGATTTAGACGATATGATATGTAAACAACTTTACAACTACGTGAATGCGGAATACAACCTTTGTAGACCGGTCCTTCACTTCAAATGCTGCGTGTAGAAGTCCTTTAGCTGCGAGTAATGATCTCTCGAACTCTTGAGAGGCTCCACAAGGTGAAAGATACAAACTTGTTTGAAGTCTTCAAAGCCGAAGATGATCTATGTCGAGGAGACACCAACTCAAGCTACCTCTTCACTAATTAGGGATTAGTGAAGCTAACACCCTAAACTAAATGGCTAATCTATTAGAGGATGATGAAGTAGAAATTTTGCTCACTTTAGAATTCTTTTTCTCACTATTTTTCCTCACTTGCTCAAAAGCTAGAGAGCTCTCTCTTGAGCTTGAAGAAGATGAAGCAAATAAAAATGAGAGAGTGAATGGCAACCATGGGTGAGAAATATCTCATATAACCCTTGTAGAGAATAAACCATGGGTAAAGATTATGGTTAGGTTTATAAATATCTAGTGCAAGACAAATGTGGTGGACTAAGTTAAGGGTTTCCACAAGCTTCCAAAGCTTGCAACCATGCTTAATTCCACCAATTTATATTTGCACTAAATAAATAAAAACCCTAATAATCTAATGGCATGGTATAAGTCTCATACACCCATGTAGTATGTATCATCAAGCATGATACAAAAAGAAAACACAAATAATATACTATATATATATTAAGTGTGCACATGTGAGAAAAGAAAAGTATAAGTGAGAAAATATTAGTTAATATAAATTAGCATATCAAATATACAATTATACATTAAATTATCAAATCAACATTTGATTTAATAATCCGGCAATATCACATATAACCGACTAATATAATATGTATCATCTTATCGAATCAACACTTGATTCGATAACCCGGCTATATCAGATATAACCGACCGATACCAATATCGCGAGAATAGAATACGGTATCACATACTCGTATTAATCTCGGTCCCGCACATATCACATATGTGCTCCTACTTCGTTTCGCCTGAGCCAGGAAACCTCTGTGTAGGACTCTAAAGACTCGTCAATACGCCTGCAGTAGATGATGATCATATCAGTTACCCATAAGCCGTCAGCGGTACTAGCTGGACGTAAGGGCTACCCGGGTATTGATCGATCAGAAGATCAACAAGTAAGCTTGCTCATACTCCTGTAAAGCCTGTCAGTAACACTACCGTACAGTCCGGTCTCTTCGTCTGATATGTCGCATATCCAGTCTAGGGGTGGTAATCGTCAGACCCCAGTAACCAATAAGTCATGCCGATCAGAGGCTCATAACGGGTCGAGAAACTTCCGATAACACTTATCAGTAGATCTCCGTAACAGACCTGGCCAGGGACTTCCTGTTATAGCCAATCGAGCACAGCGCAACATCAACCCCAAATACCGGGAGAGACGAAACCCCTCCTATCGCTCATTGCCTCCATGTGATTCGAGACTGTACCCAAAAGCCATTGTTTTGCACGTTCTCTTGAACGTGGCAAGGTAGAAATCAAAGCACAGTGGGAATCACACAAGACTCTATGACAATCTCGGGTCTATAGACTAACCTGTACCAGTGTCACCAGAGAACTGCTATCTGACAATAGGTATAATACAAACGAGGAGTTCTCGGCGAGTCCGTTTAGTGTACCCAATCTCCACTGAGCACCCGTATACCATCTTTGATGTCAAACACCAATGGATGTGGGATCATCCATCGCCCATCATATGGGTCAAGAAGCGTATACGCTAGTCTACTCTGGAGTATCGATGCTCTGTCTCGATACACCCTTGACTAGGAACAATTATAGGATGTACTTGTGGACTACCCTGGCCCCACTAGTATGATCTCCATCATAGTCTTAGTAGTCAAGTACACATCCTAAGGGCTTTATCAACATGTGAGAGCAAGACAGTATCACAATACAAGTCTACATATTAAGACAAAGAGAAACCAGATAGCATACTATCATGTCGAGCAAGAAAGTCCTCTCTATATATATCCAAGCATCCACTATAATATACATCATATGTACAATAATGGCCTCTACGGCATATACATAACTAACAATTTCCCACTTGCACTAAGGCCAGTTGTTGTAGTATCTCATACCCAACATCCCGAAGAGTCTCTCAAATTGTATCTGGGGTATGGCCTTCATGAGTGGATCCGCAGTGTTGTTCTTCGTGTCAACTCTCCTGACCTCGATCTCCCGGCGATCAACTATCTCCCAGATCAGGTGATACCGCCTCAGAATATGCCTGGATCTCTGATGGGATCTGGGTTCCTTGGCCAAAGCCGCTGCTCCATTGTTATCACAATACAAAGGTATTGGATGCTCGATGGACGGAACCACACCAAGTTAGTTTATGAATTTATTCATCTAGACAACCTCTTTGGCAGCATCGTTAGCAGCGATGTATTCAGCCTCCATCACCGAGTCTGCCACAATTTCCTGTTTGGAACTCTTCCAACAAACCGCCCTCCATTGAGGATAAAGACAAATCCCGAGACCGACTTAGAATCGTCCCTATCACTTTGGAAGCTCGAATCGGTAAAGGACTCCACTTGGAGTTCTCCGTTACCATACACCAAGAACATCTCTTTAGTCCTTCTCAAGTACTTGAGAATGTTCTTTACAGCTATCCAGTGACTCTCTCCTGGATCTGCTTGATACCTACTCACTACACTTAGTGAGTATGCTACATCGGGTCTGGTACATAGCATCGCGTACATGATAGAGCCTATTGTCGAAGCATAGGGTATCCCTTGCATGCGAGCTCTCTCCAAATCAGTCTTGGGAGACATCTCTTTGGAGAGAGTGAGTCCTGTGATCGTGGGTAAATTCCCACGCTTGGATTCTTCCATACTAAACCTCTTTAGTATGGTGTCAATGTATCTGGATTGGGATAATCCCAGTATCCGTTTAGATCTATCTCTAAAGATCTTAATCCCCAAGATGTAGGAGGCATCACCTAGATCTTTTATTGAGAATCTATGTGATAAGAGGAGCTTGACCGAGTGCAGCATAGGAACATCATTTCTTATCAAGAGTATGTCATCCACGTACAATACGAGGAAGACAACCTTACTCTCTGCTACCTTCTTGTATATACAAGGTTCATCTACATTCTTGATGAAGTCAAACTCTTTGACTACAACATCAAAACATATATTCTAACTCCGTGATGCCTGCTTTAACCTGTAGATGGATTTAAGCAGCTTGCACACCTTTCCGTTGCTCCCACTGTCTACGAAGTCCTCTGGCTGAGTCATGTACACACACTCCTCTAAATCACCATTTAGAAATGCGGTCTTAACATCTAATTGCCAGATTTCATAGTCATGAAATGCAGCGATGGCAAGTAGGATCCGGATGGACTTAAGCATAGCCACTGGAGAAAAGGTTTCATCATAATCCACACCTGATCGTTGACAAAAACCTTTTGCAACAGGTCTATTTTTGAAAGTCTCAACTTTTACATCTACACCCAGTTTCTTCTTAAAGATCCATTTGCTCCCAAGGGTTTTACCCCTTCAGGAGCAACTTCCAAAGTCCATACTTTTTTGGTGTACATGGATTCCATCTCAGATCGCATTGCATCCAGCCATTTCATAGAGTCCCCACTCGTGATGGCCTGCTCGAAGATAGTTGGGTCATCATCTTCCATAATGCAATCATCGCTTCCACCATCAATGAGAAAACCATAGTATCTCTCAGGTGGATGAGTAACCCTACTAGATCGGCGGAGCGGCTGAGGTTCGTCGGGGACTATTGAATCCTCTGGTTCTACCAAATCTTCTGTCGTAGTTTGTGTTGCTGGAACTTCTTCCAGTTCTACCTCCTCGCCACAAATTTCTTTCACAAGAAATTCTGTTTCTAAAAAGGTGGCATGCTGAGCAACAAACACCTTTTGTTCTTCAGGGTGGTAGAAGATATGCCCTCGTGAATGCTTGGGATATCCTATAAACTTGCACAGAAAAGACCTTGCCTCGAGTTTGTCCAGATTTTGCTTTTTAACATAGGTCGGGCAACCCCATATCTTAACAAAATTAAGACAGGGTCTCTTTCCCTCCCATATCTCATATGGAGAGGTAGGAACTGATTTGGTTGGAACTTTATTCAATAGGTATGTTGCTGTCTTAAGCGCATAACCCCAAAAGGAAATAGGCAACTCAGCAGTGCTCATCATAGAGCGCACCATATCTAATAAGGTGCGGTTCCTCCGTTCTGATACACCGTTGTGCTGTGGTGTATACGGAGGAGTAAGCTGAGAGAGAATCCCATTCTCTTTTAGATAGTCCAGGAACTCATTGCTCAAGTATTCTCCTCCTCGATCAGATCGAAGGATCTTAATACTTTTACCCGTTTGGTTATCAACTTCATGCTTATATTCTTTGAATTTCTCAAAAGCTTCAGACATGTGTTTCAACAGGAACACATATCCGTATCTTGAGAGATCGTCAGTGAATGTAATGAAGTACGAGGAACCATTCCAGGCATGTGTAGACATAGACCGCATACATCACTATATATCAGTCCCAAGAGTTCCTTAACTCTTTCTCCGTGTCCAGTAAATGGAGTTTTGGTCATCTTTCCTTTGAGACATGACTGGCAAGTGTCATAAGATGCAAATTCGAACGGATTCAAATATCCATCTTTATGTAACTTAGTTAGTCGTGTCGCATTGATATGACCTAGTCTACAATGCCACAAGAAGAATTCGTTCATTTCTGAACTCTTCCTCTTGTGTGTGTTTTGTATGTTAAGAACCGTGGTTTGATTTAGAACGTATATGCCATTATTTAACGAGCCTGATCCAATCAACTTTTGATTCAGAAAGATGTTCATAACATTATCCTGTACTACAAAATTATATCCATCTTTACTTAATAAAGAAATTGATATAAGATTGCATATCAGGGTTGGTATGTAATAGCATTCGTTCAGAATCAATGTATTACCATTTGGTAACACAAGGTGATATTCGCCAACTGCTTTGGCTGCAACATTTGCACCATTCCCTACTCTTAAGGAATGATCATCCATTCCCAGTTCTCTACCTTTCCTTAGCCCATGCAACATATTACATATGTGGGATCCTGATCCGGTATCTAATATCCAGGACGTAGAGTGAACTGAGAAACAGTTCTCGGTAACTAACACACCCGAAGAAGATACATCAACATGCTTATTTTTCGTTTGGTCGGCGTGGGAATCCTGATATGTCCCTATTCCCTTCTCAGTCTTATAACAATTATAAGAAAGAACGGAACCAACGTTCCCCTGCACAGTATAACAAGCGAGTTCGGTCAATACATCCATATTATTATCTTGATTAAGGCCTGACATGGTCGCTACCTGGAGAGAGAGTGAAGAAAACACTTTAGCGTATGCTCTTGCAAGATTAGATTGGTTATTATCTTATCTAATCAGGATGGCTCCCACTGTTTTTATCAAATCTTCCTTCAAACCTTAAAAGGTAAGACTAGCCGGGATTAATTACACCTTACAAGTTCGCCAATCTTTCAGCCAGGCCAGTGTTGGTACTTTAAGGGAGGTTCCCCGTGCTTTCGCATGGACCTAATTAAAATAAACCCCGTTTTTCCAGAGGCATAACCCCGTTAACATCTTTCTAGACACCTACTTGATTGGTTAATTGTGATGTGTAAAACTCTCCCAGAAGTAACTCTTATTCGCAGTGGGTATCGGGATCTAACTATCTCATAAAAGGTATGCAATCTCATTGCAAATTTCAACACTTGAAATTCCCGACAATATTCTGCCTCTAGCGCCCTATGACCTTAACGAAGGTCAACAAACCATAGGCTGCTAGACAAGTTCAACCCGTCATTTCCTGATTGAATAAAACCCACCCGCACGACCCTTGACGGAGGTCAACAAGGTCGTACGACTATCCTAAAATAATCACATCATATGCAGCAGATAAGTACTAGTCAACTACAACACACTATGCCTTGACGGAGGTCAACATACGTAGCACGAATACTAAGTAGGCCTTATCTGAAATGACGGAGGGCTACGACAGGTTTTTATGAACACCTTTTGCGTAAGGAACTTGATATCGTTGTAGAAACAAGTGATTTTGAAAAGGAGTGTTTTGAGCCTTTTACTAGTTTCGTTAAAGAGGTCACTCCCGGTGAAGGGATCTCGGCTCTTTCCTTATCGAATAAGGTGCAGGATATTTCATAAATACCACTATGCAAAGCAAAAACTATAGAAGCAATCAAAAACAAAACCGAGTGAGTTGTAGCATCTGCTAGTTTCGCTAAAGAGGTCACTCCCGGTGAAGGGATCTCGGCTCTTTCCTTATCGAATAAGGTGCTGGATATTCTACAAGGAATACCGCTATGCAAAGCAAGAACTAGAGCGACCCTTTTTGAAAATTTTGATTCTACAACATCTTTTAGGTTTCTTTTCTTTCATTAATCTCATCAATGAAGTCCCATCATTTCTGCTTCCTAAGCATCACAGAAGAAACGAAAATACAATGTACGCTTATGCCATCCGCATTCGCCACAGTGTCCCGTTATGCACCGTTAGGTTACTTAACTAACGGCATAGCGGGGCGGGACTAGCGCGGGTGCAAAACATAAGCAGCGTTTATTATATATCATATATATAATAATAAAGCATTCGTCTCAGTCATATAAAGTGATCACATCACAGAATATCAGCAGCAGAAAATAACATATGAAATATTGGATATACTAGGAATTCCGGGTTTTAAATTAAGCCAGTATAAAACACGGATTCCACGGTCGCGATGAATAGCCAAAACCACATCCCTAGACCCCTATGAGAGAGGCAAGCAACCTTACCAAATCTAGAGTTAGGAGACCCGGACTCGACTCTTCGAGATGGTCTCCCACTGGACTCTATAACCCGGTTACTTGTGCTCCCCATCTTGGGTCTATCCTAATGCGGAAAAGTAAATAATATACCATAATGGTGACATCATCCTCATCCCGGAAGTGCCCCAATAAAAGTATATTATATACAATGAATTTTACATGAATGAAAATAAAAACTCTCATCTCACATAAAACCCCCGGCTATTCAAAACACGACGATCCAATATAACATATCACAGCAACACATAACATCACATGTCATCAACGTAAGTAAATATGCGTATCCCAATTGTCGTTGACATATAGCAACAAAACCAGCGATACACCACATATTACACTTATGGTCGCATAAAAGAAAATGTCAAACTACAACATTTGGAATCCACAATCATCTTGGACATCATAAACTCGAAATATCACATACTTCGCATTTCATGCCTAACAATATGAATTCCAAATATTGTATCACATTCCACAAAAAGTTAGACGATGTTAAACATTCCTATCGAATCAAGAAACACCCAAAATTTCCCAAAAAGCTCAACACTTGAGCACAGTTTAAAAATACTTAGAACATGCCACAGTACCTATGGACCAACCGTAGAAGGGTCAACCCTTGCCTCACCAATGGCGCCGCGGAACTACCGCAAACCCTAGGGTTTGACGACGGTTCTTACGGTCACAGAATCGGGTTAGGGTTTCGTTGTTCTAGAGGGTCCATCGAATCACTTGCATGATATTTGAATGTTCTTTAACTTGAAAAAAAATCCAACTCTTGGAAAATTTCCAGCGAGGGTTAAAGTGGGTATTTGATATCCGTTCGAACTTTTTAACACTGTCTAAATAACCTGAAAACATGTAAGAATTACGACTACGAAACACTCTGAATTGTCTTTATAGAAAATTAACATCACATGCAAATTTAGCAAAAACAAGCAGCACCTGAAATAAAAAAAACCCAGAGACTGGAACTCCATGAAAATTTCAAGCCAAAACAACACTACTGGGCCGGCCACCTCGGATTTTTCCTTATTGTGCTCGGCCAAAATCCGAGCAAACTGCCTGAAACTTTCATGGTGTTCATGTTATATCACATATAACATTCTGCAGTTGCTAAAAATATTTTTTAGAGGCCATTTAAAATTCGACAGAAACTAGGATTGTATATCGGGTGTTTCAGAGTTGTTTAGGTTTCGTAATTCTACAAATATCGTTTAAATCTCTAGCTTGGCTCTGATACCACTGTAGGGTTATTTAGCACAGAAGCAAGATTTCGGGAGGCATCGTCCATGCCATTTTTCAAATTTTTGCCATGCTACTTAACCCTAACCCTAGAATCTTAACTAAAGATTTAGACGATACGATATGTAAACAATTTTACAACTAAGTGAATGCGGAATACAACCTTTGTAGACCGCTCCTTCATTTCAAATGCTCCGTGTAGAAGTCCCTTCGCTGTGAGTAATGATCTCCCGAACTCTTGAGAGGCTCCACAATGTGAAAGATGCAAACTTGCTTGAAGTCTTCAAAGCTGAAGATGATCTACGTCGAGGAGACACCAACTCAAGCTACCTCTTCACTAATTAGGGATTAGTGAAGCTAACACCCTAAACTAAATGGCTAATCTAGTAGAGGATGATGAAGTATGAATTTTGCTCACTTTAGAATTCTTTTTCTCACTATTTTTCCTCACTTGCTCAAAAGCTAAAGAGCTCTCTCTTGAGCTTAAAGAAGATGAAGCAAATAAAAAAGAGAGAGTGAATGGCAACCATGAGTGATAAATATCTCATATAACCCTTGTAGAGAATAAACCATGAGTAAAGATTATGGTTAGGTTTATAAATATCTAGTGCAAGACAAATGTGGTGGACTAAGTCAAGAGTTTCCACAAGCTTCCAAAGCTTGCAACCATGCTTAATTCCACCAATTTATATTTTCACTAAATAAATAAAAACCCTAATAATCTAATGGCATGGTATAAGTCTCATACACCCATGTAGTGTGTATCATCAAGCATGACACAAAAAGTAAACACAAATAATATATATCACATATATATTAAGTGTGCACATGTGAGAAAAGAAAAGTATAAGTGAGCAAATATTAGTTAATGCAAATTAGCTTATCAAATATACAATTATACATTAAATTATCTAATCAACATTTGATTTAATAATCCGGCTATACTACATATAACCGACTAATATAATATGTATCATCTTATCGAATCAACACTTGATTCGATAACCTGGCTATATCATATATAACCGACCGATACCAATATCGCGAGAATAGAATGCGGTATCATATACTCGTATTAATCTCGGTCCCGCACATATCACATATGTGCTCCTACTTCATTTCGCCTGAGCCAGGAAACCTCTGTGTAGAACTCTAAAGACTCGTCAATACGTCGGCAGTAGGTGATGATCATATCAGTCACCCACAAGCCGTCAGCGGTACTAGCTGGACGTAACGGCTACCCGGGTATTGAGCGATCAAAAGATCAACAAGTAAGCCTGCTCATACTCCTGTAAAGCCTGTCAGTAACACTACCGTACAGTCCGGTCTCTTCGTCTGATATGTCGCATATCCAGTCTAGGGGTGGTAATCGTCAGACCCCAGTAACCGATAAGTCGTGCCGATGTGAGGCTCATAACGGGTCGAGAAACTACCGATAACACTTATCAGAAGATCTCCGTAACAGCCCTGGCCAGGGACTTCCTGTTATAGAAAATCGAGCACAGCGCAACATCAACCCCAAATACCGGGAGAGACGAAACCCTTCCCATCGCTCATTGCCTCCATGTGATTCGGGACTGTACCCAAAAGCCACCGTTTTGCACGTTCTCTTGAACATGGTAAGGTGGAAATCAAAGCATAATGGGAATCACACAAGACTCTATGATGATCTCGGGTCTACAGACTAACCTATACCAGTATCACCAGAGAACTGCTATCTGACGATAGGTATAATACCAACCAGGAGTTCTCGGCGAGTCCGTTCAGTGTATCCAGTCTCCACTGAGCACCCGTATACCAACTTTGATGTCAAACACCAATGGATGTGGGATCATCCATCGCCCATCATATGGGTCAAGAAGCGTATACGCTAGTCTACTTTGGAGTATCGATGCCCTGTCTCGATACACCCTCGACTAGGAACAATTATAGGATGTACTTGTGGACTACCCTGGCCCCACTAGTATGATCTCCATCATAGTCCTAGTAGTCAAGTACACATCCTAAGGGCTTTATCAACATGTGAGAGCAAGACAGTATCACAATACAAGTCTACATGTTAAGACAAAGAGAAACCAGATAGCATTACTATCATGTCGAGCAAGAAAGTCCTCTCTATATATATCCAAGCATCCAATATAATATACATCATATGTACAATAATGGCCTCTAGGGCATATACATAACTAACATTATCCACGTACAATATGAGGAAGACAACCTTACTCTCTACAACTTTTTTATATATTCAAGGTTCATTTACGTTTTTGATGAAGTCAAACTCTTTGTCTGCCACATCAAAACAGATGTTCCAGCTCCTCGATTCCTGCTTTAATCCGTAGATTGATTTAAGCAACTTGCACACCTTTCCGCTGCTCCCACTATCTATGAAGCCCTCTGGCTGTGTCATGTACATGCTATCTTCTAAATCACCATTTAGAAAAGCGGTCTTGACGTCCATTTGCCAGATTTCATAGTCATGGTATACAGAAATGGCAAGTAGCATCCTGATAGACTTAAGCATAGCTACAGGAGAAAATGTTTCATCATAATCGACGCTTGGTCGTTGACGAAATCTTTTTGCTACAAGTCTAGCTTTGAATGTCTCAACCTTTCCATCTATACCAAGTTTCTTCTTAAAGAACCACCTGCTCCTAATGGGTTTTAACCCTTCAGGAGCAGCTTCCAAAGTCCATACTTTGTTGGTGTACATGGATTCCATCTCAGATCGCATAGTATCCAGCCATTTCACAGAGTCCTCACTTGTGATGGCTTGCTCGAAACTAGTTGGGTCATCATCTTCCATGATGCAATCCTCGCTCCCACCGTCTATATGAAAACCGTAGTATCTCTCAGGTGGATGAGGAACCCTACTAGATTTGAGGAGTGGCTGAGGTTTGTCGGGGACTATTGAATCCTCCGGTTCTACCAAATCATCAGTTGTAGTTTGTGTTTATGGAACTTCTTCCAGTTCTACCTTATTACAACTAATTTCTTTCACAAGAAATTCCTTTTCTATAAAGGTGGCATATTGAGAAACAAACACTTTTTGTTCCTCAGTGTGGTAGAATATATATCCATATGAATTCTTTGGATATCCCACAAACTTGCAAAGAACAGACTTTGCTTCGAGCTTGTCCGGATTTTGCTTTTTAACATAGGCCGGACAACCCCATATCTTAACTCGTTTAAGAGATGGTCTCTTCCCATACCAGTTAGGAATATGTATGCCCTATAGGCCATTATTGTATGATATAGTGGATACTTGGACATACATATATAGAGGACTTTCTTGCTCGACATGATAGTATGCTATTTGGTTGCTCTTTATCTTAACATATACACTTGTATTATTATACTGTCTCTCTGATACATGTTGATAAAGCCCTTAGGATGTTTTCTTGACTACCAGGACTATGATGCAGATCATACTACTGGGACTTGTGTAGTCCATAAGCACATCCTTTAACAGTTCCTAGTCGGGGGAGTATCGAGACAGGGCAACGATATTCCATAGTAGACTAGTGTGTACGTTTCTTGACCCTGTAGGGGGCGGTGGTTGATCCCATAACCATTGGTGTTTGACATCAAAGATTGTACACATGTGCTCATTAAAGAATGGGTACACCGAATAGGACTCGCCGATAACTCCTAGTTGGTATTATACCTATCGTCATATAGCAGTTCTCTGGTGACACCGGTACAAGTTAGTCTGTAGACCCGAGATCTTCATAGAGTCTTGTGTGGTTCTACCGTTCTTTGATTTCTTCCCTACCACGGCTCAAAGGAGTCATGCAAACAGGTAGATTTTGGGTACAGTCCCGAGTCATATGGAGGCAGTGAGCGATATGAGGGGTTTCGTCTCTCCCGGAATTGGGAGTTGATGTTCGGCTATGCTAGATTGTCTATAAGAGTAAGTCCCTGGCCAGGGCTGATGAGATTTACTGGTAAGTGTTATCAGTAGTTTCTCGAACCGTTATGAGCCATACATCAGCATGACTTATCAAATTACTGGGGTCTGACGATTCCACCCCTAGACTTGATATGCGACATATCAGACGAAAAGACCGGATTGTACGGTAAATGTTACTTATAGGCTTCATGGGAGTTTGGACAAGCTTACTTGTTGATCTTCTATTCGCTCAATACTTGGGTAGCCGTTACGTCCAGCTAGTACCGCTGACGGCTTGTGGGTAACTGATGTGATCATTACTTACTACTGGCGTATTGACGAGTCTTTAGAGTCCCACACAGAAGTTTCCTGGTTCAAGCGAAATGAAGTAGGGCACATATGTTGATATGTGCGGGGGCCTGATTAAATACGAGTATGTGATACCGTATTCTAATCTGGTGGTTATTTGATATCAGTTAGGTTATATGTGATATAACCGGATTATTGAATCAAGTGTTGATTTGATAATGTGATATACAGATAAATGATATTAGTCGGTTATATGTGATATAACCGGATTATTAAATTAAGTGTTGATTTAATAATTTGATGTGTATTTATATTTGATATAATTATACATTAACTAATATTATAGCTCACTAATTATTTACTTTTCTTTATATATATATATAATGTAGCATGGTTGGATTTTCTATTTTGTGAAAATAGAAAAGAGGTGGAAAATGAGGAATGGGGTGAAGCATGGATTTTATATTTATTTATTCATTTGGTCATACTATTGAAGCATGGTTCCAATTGATTATTGGAAAATATTGATGCTTCAATAATTGTGTGAATATAGAAGCCATTCTTCACTTCATAATTGATAGGGCTTACACACTTGTTCTTGTTCTTCACTTGAGCTCTTTTCTCTCTAACTCTCTTCATCTTGCTCCTCACCTCCTCCAAGTCCTAAAACTCACATGTGTTGTGAAACCTAGGGCTTGTCAGAATCCTAGTGAGTAAATAAAACCCCTACTTCACCATCCTATACTTGATTAGCACTTAAGTGTAGTGTGTTTTCTTCACTAAAGAGTTTAGTGAAGAGGTAGCTTGGATTAGCGGAGCTTCGGGTGGATCATCTTCGGCACGAAGATCACAAAGGAAGCTCGATCCAACTTCAAGTGGAGCCTAGTGGAGTCGCGTGGACTACTACACGGAGCTTTTGAAAGAGAATGACACGGTTTACAAAGATTGTTGCCTCCTTCTCTTAGCATAGTTTTTGTTATATCAAACTTTAAACCCTAATCACTCAAGTTAGATTCTAGGTTAGTGTTGATGAGCACCCCGAATTTTTTTAAATTGGCATGCTTGATGCTAGTAAAACCCAGTGGTGGTGCTAATAAAAACATTCATGGTATCAGAGCCAAAACTAGAGATTAGACGATATTAGTATAACTACGAAAACGAAACAACCCCGAAACTGCAAATCCTACGACCAAGTTTCTGTCGATTTTTAAATGGACTCTGAATTTTTTTTAAACAAGTACACAATGTTATATGTGATGTAACTAGAACACTAAACAAAAACGAGACCAAAATTCCTTACCCTCACTGGCCAAAACCCAAAAAATCCCGACCTGGCCGGCCCCCCATTCAAGTTTTGATCTTGTATTTTTTGGTGTTCTGATAGCTTGGTTTTAGGATTTCAGGTTATGTTTGTTTAGCCTAATTTGCATGTGATGTTAACTTTTCTATTAGGGCTATTCGGAGTGTTTTGTAGTCGTGTTTTAACGTCGTTTCGGGTTTAAGTTTGATATGTGATACAATACTTGGAATCCACAGTTAATTAGTTTTGTGAAAACTAGTTCGTAATTATAAATCTAGCAATTTAGTCTCTATTGATCGATTGCCACGGAGTTTTGATTCAGATCAAAACTCCGTCGCAATCTCATATAGTACGCGAATACTCACCGGATAACTTTGCTAGATAGCCACGCCCCATAGCCTCGACCAAGTGACTGTAGGAGAACCCCGTTGTAAATAGCATCCACTCGGGTGCTCGCTGCCACGATGTTCCGCCTAAGTGCACTTCGTCGACGGCATCGGGGGTGCGGCCATCTACTAAAGTTCCCGACGAGTAATCGATCGAGTAGTCGGGAATCTTGTTGAATTACCTGACTAAGTTATTGAAAAGTGTTTTCGATTTGAGACTAAAATGCAAGGTTTATTGGATAGCCATGAAATTCGGAATATGAGATATTTCGGGTTTATGATGTCTAAGGAAATGCAGATTCTAAATATTGTAGTTTTTCATTTCTTTTCTGCGACCGTAAGTTTAATATATGGTGTATCCCAGATCTCGTTGCTATATGTCAACGACATTTGGGATACGCATATTTACTTACATTGATGACATGTGGTGTTATGTGTTGCTGTGATATGTTATATTGGATCGTCGTGATTGAATAGCCGTGGGTTTTTTTTTGCGTAAGATGAGAGTTTTTCATTTTCATTCATGTAAAAAGTTGTATGTAATATTCTTTTATTGGGACACTTCCGGGTTGAGGATGATGTCACCATTGATGTATATTATTTACTTTTCTGCATTAGGATAGACCCAAGGCGAGGAGCACAAGTAACCAGGTTCTAAAATCCAGTGGGAGACCATCTCGAGGAGTCGAGACCGAGTCTCCTAACTCTAGAATTGGTAGGGTTGCTTGCCGCTCTCGTAGGGGTCTAGGGATGTGGGTTAGGCTATTCATCACGACCGTGGAATCCGTGTTTTTCATTACTGGCTGAATTTAAAACACGGACCTCCTTGTATATCTAATATTTCATATGTTTACTTCTGCTGCTTGGTTCTGTAATGTGATCATATAACTGCGTGAGACGAATGCTATATATATATATGATATATATAATAAACGTTGCTTATGTTTTGCACCCACGCTAGACTATTCCCCGCTCTACCGTTGGTTAAGTAACCTAACGGTGCATGACGGGGTCCTGTGGCGAATGCAGATGGCATAAGCGTACGTTCTATTTTCGTTTCTTTTCTGTGATGTTTAGGGAAATATAAATGATGGGACTTCATTAATGAGATTAATGGAAAGAAAAAAACCTAAAGATGTTGCATAATCAATTTTTTTAAAAAGGTAGCTCTAGTTCTTGCTTTGCATAGTGGTATTTCTTGATGAATATCCAGCACCCCATTCGATGAGGAAAGAGCCGATATCCCTTCACCCGGAGTGACCTCTTTAGCAAAACTAGTAAATGTTACAACCCACTCGGTTTTGTTTTTATAGCTTCTCTAGTTCTTGCTTTGCATAGTGGTATTCCTTGATGGATATCCAGCACCT
Source organism: Agapanthus africanus (assembly GCA_030015575.1). Taxonomy (NCBI): domain Eukaryota; kingdom Viridiplantae; phylum Streptophyta; class Magnoliopsida; order Asparagales; family Amaryllidaceae; genus Agapanthus; species Agapanthus africanus. The sequence goes on along the minus strand of JASDDO010000016.1, from coordinate 35,513,578 downwards.
AATTCGATGAGGAAAGAGCCGAGATCCCTTCACCGGGAGTGACCTCTTTAGAGAAATTAACAAAAGCTACAAAAAAACACTCCTTTTCAAATCATTAGATTCTACAACGTATCAAGTTCATTACGTTAAAGGTTTTCTTCAAAACCAGTCGTAGCCCTCCGTCATTTCAGATAAGTGCTATTTAGTATTCGTGCTGCGTTTGTTGACCTTGTCAAGGCGTAGTGTGTGGTAGCTGATTAGTGCTTATCTGCCGCATATGATGCGATTGGATTAGGGTAGTCGTACGGCTTTGTTGACCTTGTTAAGGGTCATATGGGTGGGTTTAATTCAATCACGAAATGACGAGTTGAACTTAGCTAGCGCTTATGATTTGTTTACCTTGTTAAGGTCATAAATTACTAGGGGTAAAAATAGATATTGGGAATTTCAAGTGTTGAAATTTGCAATGAGATTACATACCTTCTATGAGATAGTTGGATCCCGATACACACTGCGAGTAAGTGTTGCTCCTAGGAGAGTTTTCCACTTTACAATTAGCCGATCCATTAGGTGTCTAAGAAAGGTGTTAATGGGGTGATGCCCATGCGAAAACGAGATTATTTAATTAGTTCCATGCGAAAGTACGGGGAGACTCCCTCGGAGTACCAATACCTGCCTGGCTGACCGATTGGCGAACTTGTAGGGTGTAATTAATCCCGGCTAATCTTACCTTTTATGGTTTGAAGGAAGATTTGATAAAAACAGTGGGAGCCATCCTGATTAGATAAAATATTAACCAATCTAATCTTGCAAAGAGCACACGCTAAAGTGTTTTCTTCTCTCTCTCTCCTGGTAGAAACCATGATACGCCTTAATCAAGATAATAATATGGATGTATTGATCGAACCCGCTTATAATACTGAGCTGGGGAACGTTGGTTCCACTTTTTCTTATGATTGTCATAAGTCTGAGCAAGGAATATGGGAACATCAGGATTCCCACGCAACCCGAATGAAGAAAGAGCATAGTGATGCATCTTCTTCGGGTGTGTTCGTTACCGAGAAATGTTTCTTAGCTCTATGTCCTGGGTATTGGATACCGGATTAGGATCTCACGTCTGTAATTTATTACATAGGCTAAGAAAAGGTAGAGAACTGGGAAAGGGTGATATGTCTCTAAAAGTAGGGAATAGAGCAATTGTTGCAGCCAAAGCAATTGGCGAATATCATATAGTATTACCAAATGGTAATATAATGATTCTGAACGACTGTTATTACGTACCAAACATGATGTGCAATATTATATCAGTTTCTTTGTTGCATAAAGAAGGAATAACTTTTTATTAGAGGATAATGTTATGAACATTTTCCTAAATCAAGTGTTGATTGGGTTTGGTACGTTGTGTAACGGTATATATGTTCTGAATCAAACCACAGTTCTAAAACGTACAGAACACACATAAGAGAAAAAGTTCAGAAATAAATGAAGGCTTCTTGTGGTATTGTAGACTAGGTCATATCAATGCGACAAGAATAACTAAATTGCATAAAGATGCATATTTGAATCAGTTCGAATTTACATCTTATGAAACTTGCGAGTTATGTCTCAAAGGAAAGATGATCAAAACTCCATTTACTGGACACGGAGAAAGAGCTACTGAACTCTTGGGACTGATACATAGTGATGTATGAAGTCCTATATCTACACATGCCAGGAATGGTTCTTCGTATTTCATTACATTTACCGATGATCTCTCAAGATACAGACATGTGTTCCTGATGAAACAAAAATCTGAATATTTTGAGAAATTCAAGGAATATAAGTACGAAGTTGAAAACCAGACGGGTAAAAGTATTAAATTCCTACGATCTGATTGGGGAGGAGAATACTTGATCATGGAATTCAGAGACTACTTAAAAGAGAATGGGATTTTCTCTCAGCTTACTCCTCCGTATACACCACATCACAATGGAGTTTCGGAGCGCAGGAATCGCACCCTATTAGATATGGTGCACTCTATGATGAGTAATGCTGAGTTGCCTATTTCCTTTTGGGGTTATGCACTTTAGACAGCTGCATACCTATTGAATAGAGTTCCGACCAAATCCGTGCCTACCACTCCATATGAGATATGGAATGGGAAGATACCATCTCTTAAACGAGTTAAGATATGCGGTTTTCCGGCTTATATTAAAAAGCAAAATCCGGACAAGCTCGAGGCAAGGTCTGTTTTGTACAAGTTTATAGGATATCCAAAGGATTCATATGGATATATTTTCTACCATACCGAGGAACAAAAAGTGTTTGTTTCTCAACATGCCACCTCTTTAGAAAAGGAATTTCTTGTGAAAGAAATTAGTGGTAATGAGGTAGAACTGGAAGAAGTTCCAGCAACACAAACTATAACTGACGATTTGGTGGAACCGGAGGATTCAATAGTCCTCGACAAACCTCAGCCACTCCGCAGATCTACTAGGGTTCCTCACCCACCTGCGAGATACTACGGTTTTCTCATAGACGGTGGGAGCGAGGATTGCATCATGGAAGATGATGACCCAACTAGTTTCGAGCAGGTCATCACAAGTGGAGACTCTATGAAATGGCTGGATTCTATGCGATCTGAGATGGAATCCATGTACACCAACAAAGTATGGACTTTGGAAGTTGCTCCTGAAGGGATAAAACCCATCGGGAGCATGTGGATCTTTAAGAAGAAAATTGATGTAGATGGAAAAGTTGAGATTTTCAAAGCTAGACTTGTAGCAAAAGGTTTTCGTCAACGACCATGTGTCGACTATGATGAAACATTTTCTCCTGTCGCTATGCTTAAGTCCATTAGGATCCTATTTGCCATTGCTGCATACCATGATTACGAAATCTGGAAGATGGACTTCAAGCCCGCTTTTCTAAATGGTGATTTAGAAGAGAGCGTGTACATGACATAGCCAGAGGGCTTCATAGACAGTGGGAGCAGCGGAAAGGTGTGCAAGCTGCTTAAATCTATCTACAAATTAAAGCAGGCATCCCAGAGCTGAAACATCTGTTTTGATGAAGCTATCAAAGAGTCTGACTTCATCAAAACCATAGATGAACCATGTATATACAAGAAAGTTGTAGAGAGTAAGGCTATCTTCCTCGTATTGTACGTGGATGACATACTCTTGATAGGAAATGATATTCCTATGCTACACTCGGTCAAGCTCTTCTTATCCAAAAAGTTCTCCATGAAAGATCTAGGTGATGCCTCCTACGTCCTGGGGATAAAGATCTATAGAGATAGATCTGTTGGGTTCCTAAGCACGACAGCAAGGTTTCGGGTGGCATCTTCCATGCCAAATAAATTTTTTGCCTTGCTTAAACAACCCTAAACAAGATCTTTAACTAGAGATTCATACGGAAACATCAAGTAAACAACATTACTTGTAAGTGATTAGAGATTACAACCTTTGTAGTCCTCTCCTTCACTTCTATAGCTCCTTGTTGTGGTCCCTTCGCTGCGATCATCAAGCTCTCGGACTCTTGAGAGGCTCCACACGGTGTATGATGCATGCTTGCTTGAAGTCTTCAAAATCCAAGATGATCTACTTCGAGAAAATACGAACTCAAGCTATGACTTCACTAATTATGGAATTAGTGAAGCTAACACCCTAATCTAAATGGCTAGTATAGAAGAGGATGATGAAGTAAGAATTTTGCTCACTTTAGTATTTAATTTCTCACAATATTTCTTCTTTTTCTCAAAAGGTAGAGAGCAAGAATGAGATGAAGAAGAAGAAGCTCAAGTGATGAAGAGAATGAGAGTTGCGTGTGGTTAGAAATGCAACCTTGGGTTTATGTCATGGCTTAACCCTTGTAGAGAATAGACCATGGTCAAAGTGATTAGGGTTATGTTAATAAATATCTTAGCCAAAACAAAATTGGTTGACTTAGTCAATGTTCTATAAGGTTCATCCAAGCTCATGACTAATTCTCCACAATTTTGAATTAGCTAAAATAAATATAAACTCAACATTCATCACAATAGCATGGTGTAATTCTCATACACACAAGTTGCATGTATAACCTAGCATGCCTCAATTATACATATCACATATATATAATTTTGTAACAAAAGAAAATAATACATTAAACATATATCACATATATGTTAAATGTATCCAAATGTGAGAAAATGAAATACTTAAGTGAGCATATATTAGTTAATGTAATTTAATATATTAAATATATAATTATATATTAAATTATTAAATCAATACTTGACTTAATAATCCGGCTATATTACATATAACCGACTAATATAATATGTATCATTTTATCGAATCAACACTTGATTCGATAACCCGGCTATATCACATATAACCGGTTGATATCACATATCGCGAGAATAGAATACGGTATCACATACACGTATTAATCTCAGTCCCGCACATATCACATATGTGCTCCTACTCCGTTTCGCCTGAGCCAGGAAACCTCTGTGTATGACTCTAATGACTCGTCAATACGCCGACAGTGGGTGATGATCATATCAAACACTCACAAGCTGCAAGCGGTCAACTAAATGTAACAGCCACCCGGGTATTGAGCGATCAGAAGATCAACAAGCAAGCCTGTACATACTCCTGCGAATCCAATCAGTAACACTACCGTACATTCCGGTCTCTTCATCTGATATGTCGCATATCCAGTATAGGGGTGGTAAACGTCAGACCCCAGTAACCGATAAGTCGTGTCAATGTTAGGCTCATAACGGGACGAGAAACTACTGATAACACTTACAAGTAGATCTCCATATCAGCCTTGGCCAGGGACTTCCAGTTATAGCCAATCGAGCACAGCGCAACATCTACCCCCAATACCGGGAGAGACGAAACCCCTCCTATCGCTCATTTCCTCCATGTGATTCGGGACTGTACCCAAAAGTCGCCGTTTTGCACGTTCTCATGAACGTGGTAAGGTGGAAATCAAAGCACAGCAGGAATCACACAAGACTCTATGACGATCTCGGGTCTACAGACTAACCTGTACCAGTGTCACTAGAGAACTGCTATCTGACGATAGGTATAATAGCATCTAGGAGTTCTCGGCGAGTCTGTTCAGTGTACCCAGTCTCCACTGAGCACCCGTGTACCATCTTTCATGTCAAACACCAATGGATGTGGGATCACCCATCGCCCATCATATGGGTCAAGATGCGTATACGCTAGCCTACTCTGGAGTATCGATGCTCTTTCTCGATACACCCTCGACTAGGAACAATTATAGGATGTACTCATGGACTACCCTTGCCCCACTAGTATGATCTGCATCATAGTCCTAGTAGTCAAGTACATATCCTAAGGGCTTTATCAACATGTGAGAGTAAGACCGTAACACAATACAAGTCAACATGTTAAGACAAAGTGAAACCAGATAGTATACTATTATGTCGAGCAAGAAAGTCCTATATATATCCAAGCATCCAATAAAATATACATCATATGTACAATAATGGCCTCTAGGGCATATACATAACTAACAATCTTCCACTTGCACTAAGGCCAGTTGTTGTGGTATCTCATACCCAATATCCCGAAGAGTCTCTCAAATTGTATCTGGGGTATGGTCTTCGTAAGTGGATCCACAGTGTTGTCCTTCATGTCAACTCTCCTGACCTCGATCTCTAAGTGATCAACTATCTCCCGGATCAGGTGATACTGCCTCAGAATATGCCTGGATCTCTAATAGGACCTGGGTTCCTTGCCCAGAGCCACAGCTCCATTGTTATCACAATACAAAGGTATTGGATGCTCAATGGACGGAACCACTCCAAGTTCAGTTATGAACTTCTTCATCCAGATAGCCTCTTTGGCAGCATCGTTGGCAGCAATGTATTCAGCCTCCATTGTCGAGTCTGCCATGGTTTCCTGTTTGGAACTCTTCCAACAAACCGTCCCTCTATTAAGGGTAAAGACGAATCCCGAGTGCGACTTAGAGTCGTCCTTATCACTTTGGAAGCTCGAATCAGTAAAGGACTCCACCTGGAGTTCTCCGTTACCATACACCAAGAACATCTCTTTAGTCCTTCTCAAGTACTTGAGAATGTTCTTCACAGCTGTCCAGTGACTCTCTCCTGGATCTGCTTGATACCTACTTACTACACTTAGTGAGTATGCTATATCGGATCTGGTACATAGCATCGCATACATGATAGAGCCTACTGCCGAAGCATAGGGTATACCTTGCATGCGAGCTCTTTCCAAATCAGTCTTAGGAGACATCTCTTTGGAGAGAGTGAGTCTAGAGATGTCACGACCCGAAATATTAACTAGTGACCGGCACTTGAATCACGCAACGTCTAAAGGCGTAACGGAATTCAAGTAAGCTGAAACCCAGAAATCTAAACCTTTTTTAGAAAATAAAGGAGGTGAAGTTTTGAAATAAAGGTATAATGAAATCAAGTTTTCTTAATGCATAGATAAGGAACATGAAAATGCAAGTGAAATTTACTAGTTTGAAAACGTGTTTTCGTCTTTTTGAAAATTTGGGCAGCACCTCCTTTGTATTTTTTGATCCAAAACCACAAATACATAATAATAATAAAGGCATCCCCAAGCGGGAGCTAGCACTTCGCCAAACGGCGGATCACAACCACGCAAGACAATATATATAAGTATACGACGCCCAATGGCGAAGTTAACCACAAAAGATAAAGAGATAAGCAAGACATCAAAACCGCAAGAAGCGGAAAACCCCTCGCTCTAAGTCTCGCAACCACAATCTCACTAAGTCTCATTACTTATACAATTTACTAATGTTGATTGATGGAGTTGACTTGATACAATATGAAATATAATACAAGAGTGGGTACGATACAATGTCCCACCTACCAATGCAAAACACCCGAAAGCAACTGTGTGCCAGCGAAGCCGTTACTGATCTATGCGGTCAACCTGCAAGAACTGTGGCACAACGGGGGTGAGTTGCCAACTCGTGAGTAGCAAAACATCTACAAGTAGAAATCGAAAAAACAACGACTCCTAGGTCAACTATATCATAAAGGTAATACTATGATATCTAGGTTGACCGGGTCATCATATGTGCCAACAATGTAATCAATACCTATATGTATGCGGATACAATCTAACAATATAATCAATGTATGTATGCCTGTGGATCTCGTTCACATGTCAACCAATGACACAGCAATATCATGCATGTAAATATCATAAAAGCGTATGCATGAAAGTATGAGGATATAAATCAACGGGTGTCCCTCGCGACACATCAAAATCATGGAACCTGAGTGTCTAGCATCGACACTCGAAACATCATGAAAACCGTGTCTAGCATCGACACGTAAATCCTCATATATCGGGCTCTGTCAATCCGTATCGGCCTACGGGCTCCGTCTGCGGAATCGGCCCTCAGCCCCGGCAGTACGGGTCGGCCCGTATATATCTCTCGTCTCTGGTCAGTATCCTCCGGATAACCGCCAGGTCCAACCAATCACCGGTAGGTAGTAGTCCTTCTACCAGGCTCACCGTCTGTATACACAGCGTCCCTTTCTTGCCCCGGGGTACCAAACCGGGTCCACCATGTACCCGCAATCGGCCTCATCCAGCTCCTCGAATCGGGTTTCACATGTCACACGTCTCAGAACCGAGAAAACGCATGGTGGACGCACTGAAATATCATATCAAGAGAAACCGTTTTTTTTAAAAACAGTACATACTTTCTTTTGAAATAGCCACGGTTCTCAAATCCAGAAATCTCATTAAAACAACATATCTCAATGCCTAAAATCATAAAGCATGATGTATGCAACATATAATCGAAATGTAAGCATATCCGTATATCATGCAACATAGAACAGAGATATAACATATTAAGGGAAAACAGCTCTTTTAAATAATTCCAGTTTTTAAAATATATCCTGCGGTTCCCAATTTCTCCAAAGTCAAATGCAACATCGTCTATATATGTGCAATAAGTATGTATGTAGGCATGAATGCACAAAGATATATATATACACAAGTATGAGTGTACAAGTGGGTATATACGCAAGTATGTTATGCGAAGAGTCATATCATGATGCAGCAATCCTACTATGTAGTGACATGGAAATTATCGATGATGAAGTGTGTGAGCCGGCAAATCTGTGTAAGTGTAACATACGCATCATCGATAATGGTGCAGGTGTAATAGCACAAGTATAAGTAATGCGATGCGAATAACATGAATGCAGAATAAGGTAAATCATATGCAAATGCTGACGGGTATACGTATCTAACATGACCGAGTCGGTGAATCTATCATTCGGCATCTAGCCTCACAACATCACGTACGGTATAATCCATCGTACGGCATCCTCTAGTCAAGGGTATGGATCAAACCTCAAGTCAAACTCATCACGTATGGAAAATCATCGTACGGCGGCATTAAGCTAATAGGGATCCTATCATCCTATAAGACGAGGAGGGTACGGACCTAACGTCACGTACGGCCTATCATCCATGATTCACAACCTTATATATATATATATATCTATATACCTATGTCCCAGTTCACATCCATAACGATCTCATATCAAGGGACCGACAAGGTATCAATCATCTCAATCGACTCGCATCCGTATACCAACATATCATCAGATCATCATATTCGTTTTATATTTTTTTCATCGCATTTATATCTCACATCAAGTTGGGTTTACATAAACATTCTATCTCTACTATAAGTATAAGTATCTAATCTAACATACACACCCGAACCCTACAATCAGATTTTTAAAGAAGCGAATCGTAGTTTTTAAAATAGGGGTTACGGTGTTTTTAAGGAAAAGATATCATTCGAAATTCCGTAACGTCCCTCAAGGTATTTGTTTAAAAGATGCATACGATTCTTCAGTTTAGAAATATGTATGGTTCGGATGACACATTTACGTCGACTATCTGGTCCTATAGTATCCTAAACGGCAATATCGTCAAACATCATCCTCAAAACCCGTCATCATATATTAGCCGCATTATATCACTTCTAACTATTCTTAGTTTCTAATATGGTTCCACTAACTATCATTTAACTCTAACCCTAGTTTCCAAATCTAGGTTTTCTTAACCATATTCTATAAATCAGTTACCATCAAAACTTTGCGGGGGTGCTATACGCCATCCACCCGACTTCCCCAGTAGATATAGATCTACTCACCGTAGTCTTCGCTTGCCGAATTCGTTGACGCCACGCTCCGTCGCCTCGGAATCCACGCGAAGGTACCTACAATAACAACACAAATCGCAACGCTATTTAAAATCAAGTTCTAAAATCCAATACGACACGCGCCTTGCTCGTAGGTTAGAACCTATAGCATACATGTACTAAATCAACCAAACAACCCTTGTTGTTGATGTACGAACATACAACAACCAAATACAAATCCAAATAAAAAGAATTAGCATTTCAAAATACGGAAAACATTGCCAAAATCACACCAAAATGCTCCCAGATTTTGACTAAGGTCAAAAGGAGTTGCACAAACAAGTCTAGGGTGCTGTACAAGATGTATATGAGCTACTGGACCAACCCCGACACCCATATCACCAAGTGGCCGGCCACTTACCCCTAAAATCCGGCCACCTCGGCCCCCAGGCACCTATGGGCTTCGTCTTTGTAGGGTGGTCTCCTGGTGGTGTATCTAGGTCCCTGGTATTGTTTGTTACTTTCAAAATTCCCCCGGATTGCTCCAGATTTCCCTGCACACCCTATATCCTCACAAAACCGACATGAACTAAATCCTAAATCCTTATTTTGGTTTCCTATACTCATTCCCAAGTCTTAAACAGCCACTCAACAGCCACTCAAGCATCACCAATCCACAATTTCACTCAAACCCTCACTAGGGCTTTCCAATTTCCACACATCACCACCAAACCATCTCTAAACTAAACTAGAATAGAAAGAAGCTTAACACTAGCTAAATGGAAAAAGCTATACCTCATTCAAGCCGCTCTAGACAGCCCTAGCTCCCCAATGTCATCAAAATTCCACTTTGCTTGGTTCAATGTGTAGTGGAAGAGATGGGGATTAATTTTTGTGAAGGGAGTATAAGATTTTGGGGATTATTTGGAGATGGATCTAGGGTTAGAGGTGGAGGAAAGTGGGCTTGAGGAAGATGAAGAGGGAGAAGAAAATGATGGGGTAAAAGTATGGCAGCATCCCCCCCTCTCTCACTTATTCTCATACACACACTCTCTCCAATCATACCCTTTTTAACCTTTTTTTCATTTCTTTTTTCTTTTCTCTTTCAAATTTCAAAACCAAATCACATAATACCTATAAAACAACACAAATGCAACAACATGTAACCAAATATAACATGACTTGGTGCACTAGCCATGGAAACTGTAGAAACACGGATTTGGCTTAATCGCGATTAGCAGTGCACTAATCGGGTTTTTATCGAAACTGCATATAATAAATTTTAAAAATTCCAAATCCTTTAAATATATTATTAAATGAATAAATCATTTTAATTTCCATTTATTTCATAATTATTGGTATATATATATACCCTTTTTCGAAAACCCCAATTTCGCAAATCGGGCAGTTTTCGGGAAATATATTATTTTAATATTAAATTCCAAAAATAATATTTTATATTTTCTGAAATGTTACAGTCTTCCCCCCTTAAATAAATTCGGTCCCCGAATTTAAATTTAAACCCCCAAAATCTAAAACATTTCAATAATCAGCTCAAATTAACGGGGCTCCGAAATCATGGAAAACGCAGGAATAACACAGCGCGTCGCTTGCGCCTGAAACGAATACGAAACTCAAAATCGAACTCCGTCAAGCATCACGCAAATCATCGGATTTGCACGCATATCCTCGGAGTTACAATAGAGATACAGATCTCAAAATTCACTACTGAAATCCAATATACACTACTCAAATACTATAATACGTGTGTAGTACGCATCTTGGAAACTTTCAAGAACTAAATAAAACTCATGCAAAAATCTTTTTTAAATTGCCGCGTGAATGAGTAACTCACGGCATAAATGACGGACGCTCATTTTAAAATAATAATATATGTCCATATATGTTTTCCTAAATACACGTTTCGTCGTTTTTCAAAATATCCCAAAAGGTTTTCCTTTATAAACGTTCGTGTCGCTCACGGACACGTAGGAAATAGTGAGGCTATAGCTATTTTTCAAAAACCTCTTGGTAAACTTTTAATGCATGCAAAGTACTCAGGTATTGTCCTGTTTAGCCACTATATAACATAGTGCCCATCAGGAAAACAAAGTGTTCACAAGCAAAATCAGCCAAAACAGGTGTATCTAACCATCACGTGCGTCTGGTGCGCACGGAAATCAAATCCAAATACACGTGCCACTATACGCAGAAAGCAAAACTAAGTGCAACGGATGTGCACAAAAGTACCTGTCCACTGCAACGGGTGTGCACGACAACAATATCAAGTGCATCTAGAGTGCATCCGGTGCAACTAACATGCACGAATGAAAATCCCAATTGAGTGCATCCGGTGTGCATAAAATCACATCTCATATCATGCGCCCAACATGAGCGAAAATCCAAATCGAGTGCATCCATCATGCACGAAGAAATCTAAATCAAGTGCATCCAACATGCACGAATAAAATCTAAATCAAGGGCATCCGACATGCACGAGTAAAAATATCACTCAAGTGCATCCGATGCGCACAAAAATCCAAAATCAAGCGCCTAATATGCGCAAAATCCAACCAAAGCGCGTCAGGTCCGTAAAAGCATATAGTGCAGTAGCATGCATGAAAACGAACGACAAGTGCCAACGCGCACGAAAGCACAAATCTGGTAACACAAATGCTCAAAGACATAAATCGGGTGCAACCAAGGTACGGAGTGTAAATCCAGTGCAGCCAATGCACGAAATACCGATCTGGTGCAACCAGCGCACAAAATGTAAACCCAGTGCAACAAACGCATGAAACGAAAATCTAGTGCAACAAATGCACGATTAAGAAAATCTGGTGCATCCAGTGCACGAAATACAAATACGGTGCATCCAGTGCACGAAATACAATTACGGTGCATCCAGTGCATGAAATACAAATACGTTGTATCCAGTGCAGAAATACAAATACGGTGCATCCTGTGCACAAAATACAAATCCAGTGCATCCTGTGCACGAAATACAAATCCAGTGCATCTAGTGCACGAAATACAAATCCAGTGCATCTAGTGCACGAAATACCAATCTGGTGCATCCAATGCACAAAATATCAATCAATAACTCAAATGCGTAAATAGCAACACCGAGTGTACCAAGGTGTAATAAATTATAAACTTGCGCAACTATGTGCACAAAATCCGTATAATTGCACTGCAAGCACATGTGAGCTATACCGAGTGTAAAAATCACATCGAGTGCGTACCACACGCATAAAATCAAATCAACTGTGTGAAATCCACGAAATCATAAACATGTGCAGCCAAGCCACAAAACCAATATCAAGTGCAATGGATATGCACAAATCAAAAACCGACACAACGGTGTATAAAAACATATCTCAAGTGCAATAACTATGCACAAAATGTAAATACCCAGTAGGTGCAGCCATGGTGCACGAAATCAATATCAGGAAACTCAATCATCAAAACTCAAATCCAAGCGATATAAGCGTGATACTCAGATCACAAACGCAAATCGCAATAAATGACATTGAGGTACACCTCCTACAATGTCAAAAAATAAACCGGTGCGCCCAAAACTGGCAGAGCAAGAACATCCGCTTGCCTCCTGCACACGGTCTGGCGCCCTCTATCTCTGGGTCCTCATTTTCTTTTCGGATTACCAATCTCGCAATCCATCGGCTCATCGGCCCGGTCAGGTGTGCTAACGGGGACGATTCCGTCCTGGCACTTCTCTGGTCATCTCTCGGTCAATCATCACGACCACTCATAAAGCAGTACGTCACTGGAGTCGGCCTCTGGTCCTCTGAATACATGTAACACAACTGATCCTGGGTGCAAATCTCATTGCGGCAGTGTCCTGGAAGAAATCCTGCTCAAGGTCTCTTCCGATCTCGTATATGCCGAACTGTACGGAGGCTGGTACTCTTATATAATCTTTTCTCGTTTTCTGGACATCTGCGTTCTCAGCACAACATTTCCTCGGGAATTGGCCGCATCCCAACGCCTCTGTATGCATATCAGATCTCTAATCTCGACGGGGAGTAACAACAGCTCGTCCGCATCTCGCACGAACTCTGGTTCCGCTCGTCTTATCATCGTCCACCTGACGTCACGTCATGCTATCTGCGCACTGCAACTGTTCTCGGCTACGGTCGATCAGGAGTCTCTCACACAGACTCGAAGTTACGAACTCGGTATCTTCATCACTCTGTAGAAGATATCTGGCCGAACACGTCCTCGAGAACTCGTCCCAACCATCGGAGGAATACTCAATACTTGTCACGCCCCGCTTCCCAGAGTGCGCTAAGATCGGCACGTGACAGAGCCAACCATGCTACCTGTGGCTAGGAAACATCCCTCCACAGTCACATTACGGATGTCTATAAGATATCAAGAACAATAGAAATAAAATAAACTATCTAGTACATGTCCATGAGCCAGAATAAACGAGTCAAGAAATAATATGCGGAAGCGATAAATCCAATGAGCAATAACATCTGGAAAGTAAACATAACTAAACTGGATACTAACTGGATACTAACAGGATCCTCACTGCTCGGCCTGACGGCGGAAATACTCCTGATCAGCCTGCGATAAGGGTAGAGGATCTGGGCCATGCAAAACCCAGACGTCCGTGCGTCATAATATCAATAATAATATAATCAAGGGGAAGCAGGACATGCAGGCACGAGTAAGAACAGTAACAAGTCAACAGGAATATATAACAGTGAAGTATATCAGTATAAGTGACGTGCAGTGATCAATCTAAACTGTGCTACTGGGTTATCTATTCTAAGTCTTCGAAATCAATTAATGTAATCCTCATCGTAACCCATCGGTGATTATTCCGTAACGCCCGGAAAAACGGCAAACAATAGGTATTCCGTAACACCCGGAAAAACGACAAACAATAGGTATTCCGTAACGCCCGAAAAAACGACAAACAATAGGTATTCCGTAACGCCCGGAAAAACGGCAAACAATAGGTATTCCGTAATGCCCGGAAAAACGGCAAACAATATGATAGCCCTTTGAGTTACGTTCGGTTACATTCTTGATTTCCCCATACCCCCAAGTTATGTGTTCAAGTCAGGTATTGATAAATCTGAAGCTAATGCTAACACAGGATCAAGCAGGAACATGTTTGTCTATACAGATAACAGGATATGTCCATTGGGACAACATGTCAGGATTGTCGGCATTAGAAACAGGATCAGGTAACATGTCAAGTAGTGATATATCAGGTCATGTTAGGTTGTGTACATGTATTAAGTCATGTCAAGTAGTGGTGTATCAGGTCACGTCAAGTAGTGTACAGGTATCAACGGATGCTCATAAAAAAACTGTAACAGGTACGGGTGCACAAATAAAGAATGGATGCACAAATATTTATCAGGGATTACATCATGACTATGTAGGATGCACAAGATCAAGTATGGGATACTAATGTAACAGTAAAATGAAATAATATGGTCTCGGCGTGCAACTAGATATGTAATAAACCGTACGGATACAGATGGATACTATAAAACTGTAAATCGGTAAAATTTGCTGAATATTAAAACACAAGCACTATTATTTATTAAATAGATATTGATATAATAATATTAACATGGATAACATATTCAAACCGATTAATAACTATAAAAGTGCTATTGATTAACCATGCACAAGAAAGTTCCGTTCAGAAATTCAGCGTCACCCTGATTTGTAAAATAGCTTAAAAATAACAAACGTTCTCCAAAAGGGACGTATCTTATACCAAAACAAAGATAATTCAATAAGATTTTCATTTTTATAAGTTGAAGTATCTCAGGTTGTTCTTACAAAAATCTATGAACATTCAAAGTTGAAAGTTTGCTGCTGGAATTTCCCTGGACATCAGTTCAGAGGTACTTTCATTTGCATTTTATGTTACTTAAACAATTTATTTTAGAAGTAAATATTTCACAAGGTTATATTATTCTGAGTTAGCTTCATAACGAACTAAAGAACGTATACTAATGATTTTTATATGATTTATAATGAATTTTATAAGGTAAGGTGTACAGTAAATTTCAGATTTGTCGTATCTGCTTTGCAACGACGTTTCATATGTAAACTATAATATTTTCAAACTATATTTTGTATAATATTATAAAATGCAGATTATAAACTAATTAAATATAATAATAAGAAATATTACGATGACATAAATTTTATAGATATAATTATAGAATGTCGCAAGTTGTAAACTTTCATACATTTTATATTATAAAACCGATTAACGTTAAATAACTACAGTGTATAAATTATATAGACATAGCTGTATGATGATGATGATAATAATATGGAAACATATAAATAAATTACATAAAGCATAGCATGTAGCAAGTTGTAAACTTGCCTCGATCGAATCACGCGACGGATACGCACGGCACGTCCGACGTCGGTAAATCGTCGCAACGCACACGCGGCACGCGGGACGGGTCCAGGAAAGGCAAGAGGGTGATCACACAGGCAAGGTACGTTCACTGGATCACTCGGATTGTCAGCGACGAGCACGGCTTCAGTGGTGATCACCGGAATCAAGAAACAAGATCAAGAAAAAGAAAGAAGAAAGAAGAAGAAGAAGTAAGAAGAAGAGGCTGTGTATTAAATAAGGAAAGAAAAAATAAATAAATAAAATATATATAAATATATATACGCAGAGGAGAGAGAGAGAGAGAGAAAGGGGTTGTTAGTTTGTTAGGAAATTAGTTTAGATTTAAAAAATCTTTTATTAGTTAACTAAATTTTAATTTGTATCAGTTTATAAAATTAATATTATATAAATAAAATTTGATATTCTGGTAAATACAAATATAGTACAAAACATGCCCGGGTTGGGTCTAAAATTCAGTTTTAAAATATGAAAAATATACATGTCGACCAAAATTAAAATTGGATATCCGGGTAACGAAAAAAAATGCATACCCCCAAGAACGGATGCACGCACGTGCACGTAGTCATCCAAACAAGTCCGTTTCACTGAACGGGACGAGAACAAGATGTGCGGATGCTACCACGGGGTTAGGGGTATCATGCAAGCCATGCAATGTATTTTTAAAATATTTTATGTGACATTAAAATGTTATATTTAAAAATGAAGATGCCAAGTAAATGCCAGTATGCAGTATGTATAAATGAAAGTGCACGAGTCCACGTAATAAGTCAGGATAAATCATAAACATGAATCAAGACAGGTTTCAAGCATGCGGGTCGGGTTGGATGCAAATACAGATGTCAAAACACTATTCGCACCCAAAACACAGTAAATCAGGAAAATACCATAAACAAAGAAATACTTGAAATAGAACTGGTATAAATGAACTAGGGTGCTACAATACTCGTCCGTTCTCGATCAACTTACAGCGCATCTGGGTGAGGTCCTCTATCCGAAGCTGGTCAGCTTACTGATCTCTTATCACATGATATCCGGACGACGTCAAACCTTTTCGATCGAGTCATCAAAGTCCCATAATTTCCCGAAAGCTCAACACCTGAGCACAGTCTAATAATATCTGGTACATACCACAGTACCTACGGACCAACCGTAGAAGGGTAAACCTAAGCCTCACTAATGGCATCGCTAAACTGCCACAAATCCTAAGGTTCAAAAGCGGTTCCATGGTCATCATGTCGAGTTAGGGTTTCATTCTTCTAGAGGGTCCACAGAATTACCTGAATGTTCTTCCGAATACTTAAACTTGGAAAAATGGGTTCCTGACATTCGTTCGAACTTTTTAACTTCGCCTATACAACATGTGAATACCCTTCGCCTGCATGCTAAGCAATGCTTCAATCCTCCAGGAAAAACGATACATCAACGGTCATCTCTGGATCGGTCTGCTCTAGATCTGAGTAAGTCACTCCATACTGGAAATCTTCAACTCAACTGGGCCTGCGTCAGTGCATCAATCTGACGAATCACCTTCGTCTCCCATCTCGGGGTAGACTAGCTATCATCTGTCGCATTTCTGCCTGGAAGCTCCGGCGATCTCAGCTCGTAAGCTCTGGACGCGACATCCTATCAATCTCAGCATCAACTGGGTCATCTGTCTGCACGGTAGGCGACATCACAATCTCTGAGGTACGCTGTACATCAACAGTCCTCTCGCAATAGGCGGCTCTATCAATGGTCTGATCATCCAGTGCAAAGCCAAACACTCGCCTTATCCGAGAGGTCACAACATAAATACTAACTCGAGACGTTCCCGTGTCACCAGAAAACACGATGGTCAGTCCTCGTACCAGACAAGCTCGCCCTGACCGCATCACTAGCAGCAGCTCAATCTACGCTCAAACCATGGTGACAGGAACCTCAATCGAGTATCGAAGAAAGCAGATCAACTGCATGAGAGGAAACGACAGATCCAGAGTGGATACATGATCATAAGAAGGAACAACATCAATGAGAGTATGATCATGGAAACGAATAGAATCAAGGATCTCAAATGGATGTATGCTCATGGGTACGAAGAGAATCATAGATCTCAAAATATGTACATCCTAAGCTTTCTTAAGTTTAGTATCGTATCGTAAATATGCCACGGAACATATGTACGGTACGTCACTCTACTCAAGCTACCTACTCCATCAATCAGGGTTAGCCTATGAAATGAAAGTTCGGGTTAATACCCCCCGTTCAAGTCTAAGTTCCGTAAGGTCAAGCCTAGGTTCCGAAATACATACCCGCCCTAGACTCCGCATTGTCAAACATAGACTCGAACAAGGTTAAACCTGGCTTTGATACCAACTTCTTCATGACCCGAAATATTAGCTCGCGACCAGCACTTGAATCACGCAACGTCTAAAGGTGTAACGGAATTCAAGTAAGCTGAAACCCAGAAATCTAAACCTTTTAAAGAAAATAAAGGAGGTGAAGTTTTGAAATAAAGGTATAATGAAATCAAGTTTTCATAATGCATAGATAAGGAACATGAAAATGCAAGTGAAATTTAATAGTTTGAAAACGTGTTTTCGTCTTTTTGAAAATTTGGGCAGCACCTCCTTTATATTTTTTGATCCAAAACCACAAATATATAATAATAATAAAGGCATCCCAAGCGGGAGCAAGCTCTTCGCCAAACAGCGGATCACAACCACGCAAGACAATATATATAAGTATACGACGCCCAATGGCGAAGTTCACTACAAAAGATAAAGAGATAATCAAGACATCAAAACCACAAGAAACAGAAAACCCCTCGCTCTAAGTCTCGCAACCACAATCTCACTAAGTCTCATTACTTATACAATTTACTAATTTTGATTGATGGAGTTGACTAGATACAATATGAAATATAATACAAGAGTGGGTACGATACAATGTCCTACCTACCAATGCAAAACACCCGAAAGCAACTGTGTGCCGCGAAGCCGCTACTGATCCATGCGGTCAACCTGCAAGCACTGTGGCACAACGGGGGTGAGTTGCCAACTCGTGAGTAGAAAAACATCTACAAGTAGAAATCGAATAAACAACGACTCCTAGGTCAACTATATCATAAAGGTAATACTATGATATCTAGGATGACCGGGTCATCATATATGCCAACAATGTAATCTAGACCTATATGTATGCGGATTCAATCCAACAATATAATCAATGTATGTATGCCTGTGGATCTCGTCCACATGTCAACCAATGACACAACAATATCATGCATGTAAATATCATAAAAGCGTATGCATGAAAGTATGAGGATATAAATCAACGGGTGTCCCTCGCAACACATCAAAATCATGGAACCTGAGTGTCCAGCATCGACACTCGAAACATCATGAAAACAGTGTCCAGCATCGACACATAAATCCTCATATATCGGGCTCCGTCAGTCCGAATCGGCCCACGGGCTCCGTCTGCGGAATCGGCCCTCGGCCCCGACAGTATGGGTCGGCCCGTATCCATCTCTCGTCTCTGGTCAGTATCCTCCAGATAACCCCCAGGTCCAACCAATCACCGGTAGGTAGTAGTCCCTCAGCCAGGCTCACCGTCTGTAAACACAGCATCCCTTTCTTGCCCTGGGGTACCATACCGGGTCCACCATGTACCCGCAATCGGCCTCATCCAGCTCCTTGAATCGGGTTTCACATGTCACACGTCTCAGAACCGAGAAAACGCATGGTGGACGCACTGAAATATCATATCAAGAGAAACCGTTTTTTTTAAACATTACATACTTTCTTTTGAAATAGCCACGGTTCTCAAATCCAGAAATCTCATGAAAACAGCATATCTCAATGCGTAAAATCATAAAGCATGATGTATGCGACATATAATCGAAATGTAAGCATATCCGTATATCATGCAACATAGAACAGAGATATGACATATTAAGGGAAAACCGCTCTTTTAAATGATTCCAGTTTTTAAAATATATCCTGCGGTTCCCAATTTCTCCAAAGTCAAATGCAACATCGTCTATGTATGTGCAATAAGTATGTATGTAGGCATGAATGCACAAAGATATATATACACAAGTATGAGTGTACAAGTGGGTATATACACAAGTATGTTATGCGAAGAGTCATATCATGATGCAGCAATCCTACTGTGTAGTGACATGGCAATTATCGATGATGAAGTGTGTGAGCCGGCAAATCTGTGTAAGTGTAACATACACATCATCGATAATGGTGCAGGTGTACTAGCACAAGTATAAGTAATGCGATGCGAATAACATGAATGCAGCATAAGGTAAATCATATGCAAATGCTGACGGGTATACGTATCTAACATGACCGAGTCGGTGAATCTATCAATCGGTATCTAGCCTCACAACATCACGTACGGTATAATCCATCGTACGGCATCCTCTAGTCAAGGGTATGGATCAAACCTCAAGTCAAACTCATCACGTACGGAAAATCATCGTACGGCGGCATTAAGCTAATAGGGATCCTATCATCCTATAAGACGAGGAGGGTACGGACCTAACGTCACGTACGGCCTATCATCCATGATTCACAACCTTATATATTTATATATCTATATACCTATGTCCCAGTTCACATCCATAACGATCTCATATCAGGGGACCGACAAGGTATCAATCATCTGAATCGACTCGCATCCGTATACCAACATATCATCAGATCATCATATTCGTTTTATATTTTTTTCATCGCATTTATATCTCACATCAAGTTGAGTTTACATAAACATTCTATCTCTACTATAAGTATAAGTATCTAATCTAACATACACACCCGAACCCTACAATCAGATTTTTAAAGAAGGCGAATCGTAGTTTTTAAAATAGGGGTTACGGTGTTTTTAAGGAAAAGATATCATTTGAAATTCCGTAACGTCCCTCAATGTATCTGTTTAAAAGATGCATATGATTCTTCAGTTTAGAAATATATATGGTTCGGATGACACATCTACGTCGACTATCTGGTCCTATAGTATCCTAAACGGCAATATCGTCAAACATCATCCTCAAATCCCGTCATCACATATTAGCCGTATTATATCACTTCTAACTATCCTTAGTTTCTAATATGGTTCCACTAACTATCATTTAACTCTAACCCTAGTTTCCAAATCTAGGTTTTCTTAACCATATTCTATAAATCAGTTACCATCAAAACTTTGCGGGGGTGCTATACGCCATCCACCCGACTTCCCCAGTAGATATAGATCTACTCACCGTAGTCTTCGCTTGCCGAAGTCGTTGACGCCACGCTCCGTCGCCTCAGAATCCACGCGAAGGTACCTACAATAACAACACATATCGCAACGCTATTTAAAATCAAGTTCTAAAATCCAATACGGCACGCGCCTTGCTCGTAGGTTAGAACCTATAGCATACGCGTACTAAA
Source organism: Agapanthus africanus (assembly GCA_030015575.1). Lineage (NCBI taxonomy): Eukaryota > Viridiplantae > Streptophyta > Magnoliopsida > Asparagales > Amaryllidaceae > Agapanthus > Agapanthus africanus. The sequence goes on along the minus strand of JASDDO010000016.1, from coordinate 35,492,569 downwards.
TCTACCAAACAACCCTTGTTGTTGATGTACGAACATACAACAACCAAATACAAATCCAAATAACAAGAATTAGCATTTCAAAATACGGAAAACATAGCCAAAATCACACCAAAATGCTCCCAGATTTTGACTAAGGTCAAAAGGAGTTGCACAAACAAGTCTAGGGTGCTGTACAAGATGTATATGAGCTACTGGACCAACCCCGACACCCCATACCACCAAGTGGCCGGCTACTTACCCCCAAAATCCGGCCACCTCGGCCCCCCAGGCTCCTATGGGCTTCGTCTTCGTAGGGTGGTCTCCTGGTGGTGTATCTAGGTCCCTGGTATTGTTTGCTACTCTCAAAAATCCCCTGGATTGCTCCAGATTTCCCTGCACACCCTATATCCTCACAAAACCGACATGAACTAAATCCTAAATCCTTATTTTGGTTTCCCATACTCATTCCCAAGTCTTAAACAGCCACTCAACAGCCACTCAAGCATCACCAATCCACAATTTCACTCAAACCCTCACTAGGGTTTTCCAATTTCCACAAATCACCACCAAACCATCTCTAAACTAAACTAGAATAGAAAGAAGCTTAAAACTAGCTAAATGGAAGAAGCTATACCTCATTCAAGCCGCTCTAGACAGCCCTAGCTCCCCAATGTCATCAAAATTCCACTTTGCTTGGTTCAATGTGTAGAGGAAGAGATGGGGATTAATTTTTGTGAAGGGATTATAAGGTTTTGGGGATTATTTGGAGATAGATCTAGGGTTAGAGGTGGAGGGAAGTGGGCTTGAGGAAGATGAATAGGGAGAAGAAAATGATGGGGGGAAAAGTATGGCAGCACCCCTCCTCTCTCTCTCACTTATTCTCACACACTCTCTCTCTCCAATCATACCCTTTTTAACCCTTTTTCATTTCTTTTTTCTTTTCTCTTTCAAATTTCAAAACCAAATCACATAATACCCATAAAACAACACAAATGCAACAACAAGTAACCAAATGTAACATGATATGGTGCACTACCCATGGAAACTGTAGAAACACGGATTTGGCCTAATCGCGATTTGCAGTGCACTAATCGGATTTTTATCGAAACTGCATATAAAAAATTTTAAAAATGCCAAATCCTTTAAATATATTATTAAATGAATAAATCATTTTAATTTCCATTTATTTCACAATTATTGGTATATATATACCCTTTTTCGAAAACCCCAATTTCGCAAATCGGGAAGTTTTCGGGAAATATATTATTTTAATATTAAATTCCAAAAATAATATTTTATATTTTCTGAAATGTTACAAGAGATCTTGGGTAAATTCCCACGCTTGGATTCTTCCATGCTTAACCTCTTTAGTATGGTATTAATGTACCTGGATTGGGACAATCCCAGTATCCGTTTAGATCTATCTTTATAGATCTTAATCCCTAAGATGCAGGAGGCATCACCTAGATCTTTCATTGAGAATCTTTGTGATAAGAAGAGCTTGACCGAGTGCAGCATAGGAGCATCATTTTCTATCAAGAGTATGTCATCCACGTACAATTCGAGGAAGACAACCTTACTTTCTGCCACCTTCTTGTATATACAAGGTTCATCTACGTTCTTGATGAAGTAAAACTCTTTGACTACAATATCAAAACAGATGTTCCGACTCCGCGATACCTGCTTTAACCCATAGATGGATTTAAGCAGCTTGCACACCTTCCCGGTGCTCCCACTGTCTACGAAGCCCTCTGGCTGAGTCATGTACATGCACTCCTCTAAATCACCATTTAGAAAGGCGGACTTAACATCCATTTGCCAGATTTCGTAGTCATGGTATGCAGCAATGGCAAGTAGGATCCAGATGGACTTAAGCATAGTCACTGGAGAAAAGGTTTCATCATAATCCAGACCTGGTCGTTGACGAAAAACCTTTTAAAACAATCCAGACCTGGTCGTTGACGAAAACCTTTTGCAACAAGTCTAGCTTTGAAAGTCTCAACTTTTCCATTTACACCAGGTTTCTTCTTAATGATCCATTTGCTCCCAATGGGTTTTACCCCTTCAGGAGCAACTTCCAAATTCAATACTTTGTTGGTGTACATAGATTCCATCTCAGATCGCATTGCATCCAGCCACTTCACAGAGTCCCCACTCGTGATGGCCTGTTCGAAGCTAGTCGGGTCATCTTCTTCCATGATGCAATCCTCGCTCCCACCGTCAGTGAGAAAACCATAGTATCTCTCTGGTGGATGGGGAACCCTACTAGATCGGAGGAGAGGCTGAGCTTTGTTGGGAGCTATCGAATACTCTGGTTCCACTAAATCTTCAGTTGCAGTTTTTGTAGCCGGAGTTTCATCCAGTTCCACCTCGTTGCCACTAATTTTCTTTGCAAGAAATTCCTTTTCTAAAAAGGTGGCATGTCGAGAAATAAACACCTAGAAAAGATATCCATGTGAATGTTTGGGATATCCCACAAACTTGCAAAGAACTGACCGTGTCTCGAGTTTGTCCGGATTTTGCCTTTTGACATAGGCCGGACAACCCCATATCTTAACTCGTTTAAGACATGGTCTTTTCCCACTCCATATCTCATATGGTGTGGTAGGTACATATTTAGATGGTACTTGATTCAATAGGTATGCTGTTGTCTCAAGCGCATAACCCCAAAAGGAAATAGGCAATTCAGCGATGCTCATCATAGAGCGCATCATATCTAATAGGGTGCGATTCCTCCGTTCCGATACACCGTTGTGCTGTGGTGTATACGGAGAAGTCAGCTGAGAGAGATTCCCATTTTCTTTTAGATAATCCAGGAACTCATTGCTCAAGTATTCTCCCCCTCGATCAGATTGAAGGATCTTAATACTTTTACCCGTTTGGTTCTCTACTTCGTATTTATATTCTTTGAATTTCTCAAAAACTTCAGACCTGTGTTTCTATAGGAACACATGTCCGTATCTTGAGAGATCGTCAGTGAATGTAATGAAGTGTGAGGAACCATTCCTGTCATGTGTAGACATGGGACCACATACATCATTATGTATCAGTCCCAAGAGTTCCGTAACTCTTTCTCCGTGTCCACTAAACGGAGTTTTGGTCATTTTGCCTTTGAGACATGACTGACAAGTGTCATAAGATGAAAATTCGAAAAGATTCAAATATCCATCCTTAGGTAACTTAGCTAGCCGTGTCACATTGATATGACCTAGTCTATAATACCACAAGAAGGATTCGTTCATTTCTGAACTCTTTCTCTTGTGTGTGTTTTGTACATTAAGAACCGTGGTTTGATTCAGAACGTATATGCCATTATTTAACGAGCCTGATCCAAAAAACTTTTGATTCAGGAAGATGTTCATAACATTATCCTATACTACAAAATTATATCCTTTTTTACTCAATAAGGAAACTGATATAAGATTGCATATCAGGGTCGGAATGTAATAGCATTCGTTCAGAATCAATTTATTACCATTTGGTAATACAAGGTGATATTCGCCAACTGCTTTGGCTGCAACATTTGCACTATTCCCTACTCTTATAGAATGATCACCCTCTCCCAGTTCTCTACCTTTCCTTAGCCCATGTAACATATTATATATGTGGGATCCCGATCCGGTATCTAATACCCAGGACGTAGAGTGAACTGAGAAACAGTTCTCGATAACTAACACACCCGAAGAAGATGCATCGACATGCTTATTCTTCGTTCGGCATGGAAATCCGGATATGTCCCTATTTCCTGCTCAGTCTTATAACAATTATAAGAAAGAACGAAACCAACGTTCCCCTGCTCAGTATAACAAGCGGGTTCAGTCAATACATCCATATTATTATCTTGATTAAGGCCTGACATAGTCGCTACCTGGAGAGAGTGAGAAGAAAACACTTTAGCGTATGCTCTTGCAAGATTAGATTTGTTATTATCTTATCTAATCAAGATGGCTTCCACTGTTTTTATCAAATCTTCCTTCAAACCCTAAAAGGTAAGACTAGCCGGGATTAATTACACCTTACAAGTTCGCCAATCTTTCGGCTAAGCCAGTGTTGGTACTTTAAGGGAGGTTCCCCGTGCTTTCGCATGGAACTAATTAAAATAAACCTCATTTTCCCAGAGGCATAACCCCGTTAACACCTTTCTAGACACCTACTTGATCGGCTAATTGTGATGTGTAAAACTCTCCCAGGAGTAACTCTTACTCGCAGTGGGTATCGGGATCCAACTATCTCATAGAAGGGATGCAATCTCATTGCAAATTTCAACACTTGAAATTCCCGATAATATCTTTTGCCCCTAATCTTTTATGACCTTGACAAAGGCCAACAAACCATAGGATGCTAGTCAAGTTCAACCCGTCATTTCCTGATTGAATTAAACCCACCCGTATGACCTTTGACAAAGGCCAACAAGGTCGTACGACTACCCTAATCCAATCGCATCATATGCATAAGCAGATAAGTACTAGTCAGCTACCGCACACTACGCCTTGACAAAGGCCAACAAACGCAGCACGAATACTAAATAGTCTTTATTTGAAATGACGGAGGGCTACGACAGGTTTTTTCAGAAAACTTTTGCGTAATGAACTTGATATCGTTGTAGAAACAAGTGATTTTGAAAATGAGTGTTTTTGAGGCTTTTACTAGTTTCGCTAAAGAGGCCACCCCCGGTGAAGGGATTTCGGCTCTTTCCTTATCGAATAAGTTGCAGGATATTTCACAAATACCGCTATGCAAAGCAAGAACTATAGAAGCAATAAAAAACAAAACCGAGTGAGTTGTAGCATCTGCTGGTTTCGCTAAAGAGGTCACTCTCGGTGAAGAGATCTCGGCTCTTTCCTTATTGAATAAGGCGCTGGATATTCTACAAGGAATACCGCTATGCAAAGCAAAAACTAGAGCTACCCTTTTTGAAAATTTGATTCTACAAAATCTTTTAGGTTTCTTTTCTTTCATTAATCTCATTAATGACGTCCCATCATCTATGCTTTCTAAGCATCACAGAAGAAACGAAAATACAACGTACGCTTATGCCATCCGCATTCGCCACAGTGTCCCGTTATGCACCGTTAGGTTACTTAACTAACGGCATACCGGGGCGGGACTAGCGCGGGTGCAAAACATAAGCACCGTTTATTATATATCATATATACAATAATAAAGCATTCATCTCACGCATACAAAATGATCACATCACAGAATATCAGCAGCAGAAGATAACATATGAAATATTGGATATACTAGGAGGTCCGTGTTTTGTTTTGAGCCTGTATAAAACACGGATTCCACGGTCGCGATGAATAGCCAAACCCATATCCCTAGACCCCTACGAGAGCGGCAAGCAACCCTACCAATTCTAGAGTTAGGAGACCCGGACTCGACTCCTCGAGTTGGTCTCCCACTGGACTCTAGAACCCGGTTACTTTTGCTCCCCTCCTTGGGTCTATCCTAATGCAGAAAAGTAAATAATATACAATGGTGATATCGTCCTCAACCTGAAAGTGCCCCAATAAAAGAATATTACATACAATGAATTTTACATGAATTAAAATAAAAACCCTCATCTCACGTAAAACCCCTGGCTATTCAAATCACGACGATCCAATATAATATATCACAACAACACATAACATCTCATGTCATCAACGTAAGTAAATATGCGTATCCCAATTTTCATTGACATATAGCAACGAAACCGGTGATACACCACATATTACACTTACGGTCGCAGAAAAGAAAGTGAAAAACTACAACATTTGGAATCCGCAACCTGCTTAGACATCATAAGCTCAATGTATCACATACTTTGGATTTCATGCCTAACTAAATGAATTCCTTAGACATCGCATGCCTAACAATTATAAATCCCGCATTTTAGTCTCGACATTGAAAACACTTTCTAATAACAAGTCGGGCAATTCAACAAGATTCCCGACATCCATATCGAATGCTCGTCGGAAACTTTAGTAGACGGCCGCGCCCCCGATGCCTCCGACAAAGTGCACTTAGGCGGAACACCGCGGTTGCGAGCACCCGAATGGATACTTTAGGCAACAGGGTTCTCCTACAGTCACTTGGTCGGGGCTATGGGGCATGGCTATCCAGTAACGTTACCCGGCGAGTATCCGCCTGCATTACGTAATTACGACGGACTTTTGATCCACATAAAAATTCCGTGGCAACCGATGAATTGAGACTAAATTGCTAGATTTATAAAATTCAAACTAGTTATCATATAACTAATTACTGTGGATTCCAAATATTGTATCACAATCACAGATAGCTAGACGATGTTAAACGTTTCGATCGAATCAACGAATTCCCAAAATTTCCCAGAGATCTCAACACTTGAACAGTGTTAGAAGTACCCAGAACCATATTACAGTGCCCATGGACCAGCAGCTGAAGGCCCATCCTAAGCTTCTTGATTGAAAGAATTACAGTTAACCGCAATCAAGACGGTGTCGCTTTGCAGCTAGCCGGTTTAGCACGGGTCGATCCACAGGGAGACGGAGCGTTTTAGGTTCTTGTCGTAACGAGTTAATGCACGTGGGCGAAAAGTTCTTTAACTATCCTATGTGTTATATTCAAAGTAACCGTTTGTTAGGATTAGATAGGATAGTGTAAGTTAAGGAAATCCGTATTCAAGTTCTTTGGGCCGAGCTTAACCAATGAAGCTAGAGCAATCGGCAACAACGTGGATTAGGGCGCTTAAGCACGATATTCGTAGAATCCGGCTTATTGACCCTTGTCAAAAAGTCAAACCAAGTCAAGTGGTCATACCAAGTTAATTGGTCAAACCAAGTCAAAAAGTCAAAAACAAGTAGCCATGCCACAATTATGATTTATAAAAATAACAAATACTTTCCTCCACTTCATAATTGTTTTAATCAAGTAAATGGTCAAAACCCTAATGAGGTGTCTCCTTCTATGCCCCTCTCATCCGTATATACATACCCGCATTCGTGTTCTGAGAAACATGAATACAAAGAGATGAAACTGATCCATCAATATAATACTAGGATCCGGCTTAAACTAAAGCCCTCTAGTATTATCCGCCTGAACATCATACGCGCACTAGTACACGTAAGTGATCGAAGCCCTGCCGTAAAACCATACGGCCTCTATACATTTTGCCCGGTGCAGGGAAACTCTCTGTGTGGGACTCTAAAGACTCGACACTACGCTGGCAGCGGGTTTAACCACAGGCCGTTAGAGGTACTAGCTGCACGTAACGGTCCCCAGGTAGATGTCGATAAGAAGGCCGATGAGGAAAACCCATCCGAACTCCTACTGAGCCTGAATGTGACAATCTCTGTACAGTCCGGTCTGTTTGTCTAAGAGTATCGCATATCGGGCCTAGGGGCAGTAATCGTCAGACCCCTAATAGCGCAATAAGTCGTGTCAGAGAGTAGCCCAATACACCATGAGAAACTACTGGAATACCTATCAGTAAATCTCGCTTGCCTTGGCCAAAGACTTTGTGTAATGGCCTTCCTAACACAGCGCGATATCAACTCCCAATACCGGGAGAGATGAATCCTATCTAACTGCCACTGCCTCCAAGTGCTTCGGGACTGCACCCAACTACTACCTGTTTGCACGACTCCATTGAGCCGTGGTAGGGTAGTAATCAAATAACAGTGGAAACACACTTGAGGCGAAGCAGCAGTGTCAAGTAGACGGACTAAGCTGTACTCATGTCACCTGAGAACTGCTACCCGATGACAGGTATAATACTCACCAACAGTTCCCTGCGTGTCTTGTCCAGTGTACTCAAAACCTAATGAGCACCTGCATACTATCTCCAGTACGACGTACTGATGGCTATGGGACAGACCATCACCCCTGCTGAGATGAGAAGCGTATACACTAGTCTACTGTGGAGTATCGATGCCCTGTCTCGATAATCCTACAACTATGGACCTGTATAGGATGTGCTTATAGACTACCCAGCCCCTACTAGTGTGACTGCCATCACAACGCTGGTAATCAAGCAAAGATCCTAAGGGATCTACCAATTTGTATAAGCGATATGCTAAGAAAACACATGCACATATTGAGGTAGAAACAAACCGGGTAGCATACAACCATTTTGAGCAAGACTGTTACTATATCCATGTATATCCCAAGCTCCCATTAAGTAATATACAATCCAGTATGATAAATGATTAGTCGAAAATATTGCATCTTTTAACTGGCAATTTCCCTATCATTTGCATTCATATAGAAGTGTTCGGCATTCATATTTCACATATTAGCAAAACAGTCGCAGAATATCAGATTACATATGTTAGACCTTAAAACCGGCATTTCTAGGGAAATTGACTGCATTTCATTGCATGACATCATTTCTATATATCGCAACCCGTGTTTCGAAGCCTGTGCAGGAAAATCAGAAGCTTGCTCAAATTGACACCGCCAAAACATTACGCCAACTCAATGATTTCAGTTCTGGTAGCAATCCAAAAGGCAAAATACAATTCAACATATCAGATGAAGCCCCAAATATCATCACAAGACCACACCAGAAGGACCAAACCCCAAGGAGCCAACATGGCCGCGGAACCGCGGCCGGAGCCGGCTTGCGCCACGGTTCCGCGGCCGTCTTGCCACGTCAGCACCTAAGCTTTGCACCAAAATTCTTCTCTCAGGGCCCACACTTCAGCAAGACATGTCAAATTCCAGAATATTCCAGAGACTTCTGCAGATCAGCAAACTAGGGTTTCTAAGCCTAATTAATCCTAGCTTAAAACCTAAGCTAGCTCCTAACAAACTCTTTCTAGAAACTTCTCAACAAACTTTTGGAGGGAATTGTAATTTCAAACCTAGACCTAGGGTTTGGGAAGTCTATAAATAGAAGCCTAGACCTAGGGTTATGAATCTAATCATCTCTTAGCCAATTTTAGTATCAATCTAGATCCATTCACTCTCTTTCTTCATCTTCTTCCACAAGTCTAGTGAGAAGACTTGTGTGAAACCCTAACCCTAATTCCAATGAAAAGCCAAGATCCCGGGTACCCCATCAAGCAAGAAGCCTTGCAACCTTTTATGAGCGGAGCCGATCTTCAACAGAGCAAGTGGTTCAAGCCGACCCGCGACTCACGGAGCCGAGCGAAACCAATTCGACAATTTAGTTCTTCCTCTTGTAGTTCTTGAGCGACTGTAATCAAATTGTTGATATAAATAAAATGTGATATTCTTTTATCTTGTTTTCTTTAAATTCTTGCATCATGATTCAATCTAAATTTCTAGTTGTAATTCTTGTTGTGATGTTTGAGTAATACTCCACTCGTCGAGAAGTCGAGACGATCAATAGAATGCTGATGTAATATATCTTAAATCGATTCTTGAGTCCTACGAGTTTTGTAAACCCTAGCAAGTTCAAGAACCGACAACCCATTTTGTTGCGATGCTTTCTTGATTGATATCGCTCGAAATTGGGGAGTTACGATCGTTTCTTGAAATTGCTAGAGGCTAGAATGTGAATGATATCGACGAAAGAACAAGGGTTAAACGATGAAACCCTAGTTTCACGAGAAAGCCCTAACTCTCGTCGATCATCATCGATCTAGTATCAATCCTTCGAAGGACAAGAACACGATATCTTGAGATTACATCACGTCTATAGATCCGATCGATTCCTACGAGCCTCATTTAGATTCTTGACATTTGGTTGGAAATATCATCGAAACCCTGATTCTCGATTGTTTATCATTTTCTTGATTCTTGATTAGAATAGTGACACTTGAAACATTTGATAAAATCTTGAATCATGTTTTCTTTTCTTTTCGATTAACTTTTCAATTCAAACAAATCAAATATAAAAACGAATCGCACAATCCCTGTGGACGATCCGCACTCGCTTACGATCTACAACTGACACCGTAATTGATTGCGGTCAAATATAATTCTTTGATCGTGAACTTTATTCAATTTTCTAATTACCGACACAAAGAAACTCTTATACAATCAAATGGCGCCGTTGCCGGGGATTACGCGCTAATTCGTTTCATATTAAAGTTTGAATTGAAAGATTTATTCCATTGTAATTTTTGTAATCAAAATTCGTGCAAACCCTAAACAATTTGTTGTGTTTCATTGCAAGGAGATCTGGAGCTTGCTGGGAAATTGGAAAAATTTTTGGAAAATTCCAGAGAGCTGGAGATATCAACAGAAAGCTGCTGTAAAAATTTTGTGCAGTGTTCCCATACTTTGACCGCGGAAGGGCGGCATTAGGAGGCTATTGCGGCGGAACCGCGACCCTTTTGAGGGATCTCTGTGCAAAATTTCTTCAGGTGACTTCTTACCTTCTCCTCTCTCCTCTTTTAGCTCCAATTAACAAATCTCTGCAGGTTTCTTTGCAAATAATCGCAGCTCGCAAATTGCAAAAGTAAATTTGTGCGTGATTTTGTTTCTTGGTTGTTTGCATTCTAAATACAGATATTAAGGGGCACGGCCAAATCCAAATTAGGTGGGGAGTTCATTTCCCTTCCTAGGCCCCGAAAACCATAAAACTTGCATCCGCATTGACCCACATTAACTAAAAGAAATCTAGAGATGACTCTAAGTACCGTCGCACTCACTTAGGACAGAAGAAGGCCGTGGGTAATTCATTGCTTATCCGCGTTTTCTTGTGGTGTCTAGGCAAGTGTGTCGAAGGCTAGTAGTTATTAATTAGGCCCACTACTTACGTAGTGGAGTACCTTCCCACTTACCTGGCACTTACCTGGCCACAGGGGAACAAAGAGGCAGTGGAGGATTCTATCCTGCGACTTGTCTTTTGGCAGTTAGGAGCGGTCTAGAGCCGGACCTAGGTGACCACTAGATTCTAGGGTTTTGTGTGCTGCATTTGTTGTGTCGCATCATATTTTCAAAAATCCGTCCCTTTTTCAAAGCAAACACCGCATTCATTCATTTACCCCTAATTATAAGCCAACGCTGCCACTTGTACTAACCCTTTTTAGTACAAGATAGGCTGGACACGGGATTCTAGTGCCCGTTTAGTCCGCGTACCCTTTATCGACTCCGAAGTCAATATTTCTCCATCTACTTCTTCTTTACCCACTACCACACCCACACCGATGGATCCGACTCCATCAAACTTCTTTAACCCTAATCTGCCGCCGTCCGTTGGTGCGCAGAATCCACCCCGCATCTCTCTCCAGGAGAGGTGCTATCCACTTCGAGGTCCTCTTTCGACCTGCTTATCCACACCACCAGCCAATGGGGATAACTTTGAGATTAAACCCCAATACATCAACCTTTTACCTAAATTCCACGGACTCGAGACTGAGGACGCTTACGTTTTCATTACCAAATTCGAAAACGTATGCGCAATGATGGGTACGTCACAACTTTTAGTGGATGCGATGCGTCTACGACTTCTTCCATTTACATTGTGCGATATAGCCGAGAAGTGGCTATATAACACTACCGCACACTCTATTACAAATTGGGAAGAATTCGTCGCTGCATTCCTTAAGAAATTTTACCCAATACAAAAGACAGCTCGAATCCGTAGCGAACTGAATCAATTTGCCCAGCTCCCTACTGAACCATTTTCAAAATGCTTTGAACGTTTCAAGGATCTATTGGTTCAGTGTCCTCATCATGGCATCCCGAGATGGGAGCTTTGCCGAATCATTTATGAGGGCATTAACCCAAACACTAAACAGAGCCTTGAAAACATGTGTCAAGGTACTTTTATGACTAAGGATGATGGGGAAGCGTGGAAGTATTTAGAAGAGTTCGCTGAAAAATCACTACAGTAGGAGAGTGGAACCCAACCATTGAATAGGGGTGGCGTACACCAAATAGATGTGTCCATAGGTGTTCGAGCTGAGATGGCAGCAATGCAAAAGAAGCTCGACGCTATGGAACACAAATTTTCTGCAGCCTCCCTAAACCCAATGTCGCTCCCCAAAACTGTTTGTGGGTGCTGTTCTGATCCGTCTCATTAAACGGAAGAATGTCCATTAAACTCTGCGTTTCAAGGTCACGAGCATTCTAATGCCGCATTTCAAAGACCTCGAAACGATCCATATTTTTCCACGTACAATCAGGGTTGGAGGAATCACCCGAATTTCGCTTGGAACCAAAACCAATCTCAAAACACGGTTCCAAACACGAATAATTTTCAAAGGGCTCTTCCTCCACCACAACAGCAACCCCTTCAACTCACTCAGCACCCCTACCAGTCACAAAATTTCCAAAATCAGGTCAACAATCCTGCACAGTCTAATCCTATGCAGTTGTCCTGTTCTGACGAATTCTCTCAATTCACTCAAACCATGAAATCACTTTTATCAAATTTCATAGAGGTTTCGACTGAGGGTAGATCTTCCGTCAGTGAGATAAAGAAAAACTCAGCATCTCAAGCTGAGAGTATCAGATCGATGGAAGCTGAAATCGCACGCCTTAAAGCCGAAATGAGTGCGAGAGAAAAAGGGAAACTTCCCTCTCAACCCCTACAGAATCCTGGGCATTACAATGTAAATGCCGTCACAACGTTGAGATCGGGAAGAGTGCTGAACAATCATGTCGGGGAAGGTATTGATGATATTGAAAATCATATCAACACCCCGGCTGAGACCTTTCCACACACACACACTTCTCCTTCTGATCCTTCTTCTTCTACCACACCACCCTCTCGCGAGCCTATTCTCCATTTCCTACTAGGCTCAACACCTGAACCCAACCCTTATAGTTCTCCACAGACGGTCCCCACACCTCTTTTGGGACCTCGTCTACCCCCTCTTCCTTCTCCTATGATGGACCCTGCGCTTATTGCGAAAGCTCCTTACCCGAACCGGTTAAGGGGTAATAGAACGAGTCCTCATATGGAGAAAATTATGGAAATGTTTAAACAGGTTAACATCAATATCCCTCTCGTAAATGCAATTCAACAAGTCCCCGCTTATGTGAAAATTCTTAAGGACTTGTGCACTAGGAAGAGCAAGACCCAAGTGCCAAAGAAGGTCTTCATGGCTAATAATATCAGCACTGCTTTTATTCCCCAGCTACTAAAGAAACGAAAGGACCCAGGATGTCCTACAATATCGATTTCTATTGGGGGTAAAAACATAAATCGTGCTCTTTTAGACCTTGGCGCAAGTGTTAAGCTACTTCCATATTCTGTATATGAGCAATTAGGGATTGGAGAGCTGAAACCTGCTCACTGCACTCTCCAGATGGTAGACCGTTCAATCACCAAACCAAGGGGTGAATTAGAGGATGTGTTGATAAAGGTCGGGGAATTTGTTTTCCCTATAGATTTCATTGTGCTTGACACACAGCCTGTAGCAAACCCCCGGGGCCAAATTCCGGTGATTCTAGGTCGTCCTTTCCTTGCCACTTCTAACGCTGTTATAAATTGTAGAAACGGTTCAATGAACTTATCATTTGGAAATATGACCATTGAACTAAATATCTACAAAGTTGGAAGTCAGCCATCAGAACCCTCTGCTCATATTTTAGATGTGCGCTCTGTCCATGAGATCGCTCCCGATAGTTGTGGAGCTGAGGAACTTTGCTTTACAGATCTCGACGACATTACCACATCTCTGTTTGACTTCACACAAGATCTTAGTGAGGACACTTTACCTACACTTGAGTCCTGCACTCCTGACTTTTCTCCACCCGAGTCTGTATCTTTCACAGGCTCTGAGCTTCTTTGTAAATCCAAAAATCACTCAATGATCCCTCCTCCTATCATTTCTCCGCCCGAATTAGATCTCAAAATTTTACCGTCTCATCTGAAATATGCTTATTTAGGTGAGAAGAAGTCTTTACCGGTTATAATATCCGCTTCTCTAGCATTAGAGCAAGAGAATGCACTTTTATCGGTATTGAGATCTAACAAAGAGGCGTTTGGTTGGAGTATGGCGGACATCAAAGGGATTAGTCCCTTGATAGTTGAACATCATATACATGTGATGGATGATGCCAGACCAACCCGAGAACCACAGAGACGGTTGAATCCCGTCATGAAGGAAGCGGTAATGAAAGAAATCGTCAAATGCTTAGATAATGGTATTATATACCCCATCTCTGATAGCCAATGGGTGAGTCCTATACATGTCGTTCCTAAGAAATCAGGCATCACTGTTATAACCAATGAGGCAAATGGGTTGATTCAGACATGCGCCCAAAGTGGGTGGCGTGTATGTATCGATTATAGGAAACTCAATGCTGCCACGAGGAAAGACCACTTTCCTCTACCATTCATTGATCAAATGCTGGATCGCTTAGCGGGACGAGAGTATTATTGTTTTATGGACGGATACTCAGGCTATAATCAGGTCCCCATCGCTAAAAAGGATCAAGATAAAACCACTTTTACTTGTCCTTTTGGTACCTTTGCTTACAGTCGCATGCCCTTTGGGTTATGCAATGCTCCCGCTACCTTTCAGCGGTATATGATGGGGATATTCTCTGATATGGTAGAGAATTTTCTGGAGATCTTTATGGACGATTTCTCGATTTTTGGAGACTCTTTTTCCGATTGCCTATCGAATCTTGACGCTGTTCTTACTCGATGCAAAGAGAAGAACTTAACTTTGAACTGGGAAAAATGCCATTTTATGGTCCAAGAAGGAATTGTACTTGGACATGTTATTTCACAGAAAGGCATTGAGGTTGACAGAGCTAAGATAGATGTCATTCAAAACCTCCCTCATCCCAAAAGCGTCAAAGATATTCGATCTTTCCTAGGCCATGCGGGCTTTTATAGGAGATTCATTAAGGACTTTAGCAAAATTGCTAGACCTGTAACTCTTCTCCTAGCCAAGGATACGACCTTCCATTTTGACTCGGACTGCGAGACAGCTTTCGACTCACTTAAACACTCACTCACTTCAGCCCCCGTTTTATCATCACCAAACTGGGACTACCCCTTTGAGCTAATGTGTGATGCATCTGACTTTGCAGTAGGTGCAGTCTTAGGACAGCACATCGAAAAGATGCCACACGTGATATACTATGCAAGTATGACCCTGAATGATGCGCAAATCAATTATACAACCACAGAAAAAGAACTTTTAGCGGCTGTATTTGCATTAGAAAAATTCAGGCCTTACTTAATTGGCTCTCCTATAGTTGTGTACACTGATCATTCCGCTTTAAAACATCTTCTGGCGAAGAAAGATGCAAAAGGTCGACTAATACGTTGGATCCTTCTGTTACAAGAATTCGATCTTGTTATCAAAGATAAGAAAGGATGTGAAAACATAGTAGCTGACCATCTTTCACGCATCATTTCTTCCCCTGTGACCCTGCCGATCAATGACTCGTTTCCTGACGAGCAACTCTTGAGCGTATCCAATGAACCATGTGATCAGTCGAAAATACTGTATATTTTAGCAGGCAATTTCCTTAACATCTGCATACATATAGGAGAGTACGGTATTCATAATTCACATATTAGCTAATTGGTCGCAAAATATCAAATTACATGTATTCGACCTTTAAACCGGAAATTCTAGGGAAATTAACTGCATTGCATTACATAGCATATTTTCTATATCTTGCAACCCCTATTTTAAAGTCTATGCAGGAAAAGAGATACTTACTCGATCAATACATTGCTCGACCATTACAATTGCTCGTAAACTCATTGAAAGCAAATCTGGTATCAACACAGAAGGGCAACTGCAATTCTAAACATCAAAGGATAACTCATACAGCAGTACCAAGCTACTGAAGAAAGCACAGATCCCAAGGCCACCAATGTGCGGCGGAAGGGCGGCCAAAGCCCACCTCACGCGGCGGTTGCGCGGTGGATACAGTGAGTCAGCTCCTCGAATTTCACCACAACTCCTGTGTTAGTACCTGCAGCTCAAAAATGCATACAAAAGTCCAGAAGAGTCCAGACACTTCCACCAGATCATCAAGCTCCTAGACAAGCCTAAAACTTCTAGAACTTTCCTAAACCCTTGCTTAAACCCTAAGCTAAAGCCCAACAAACTTGTCAACAAACTTTGGGAGGGAAAGTCTAATTCAAACCTAAACCTAGGTCTATAAATAAGACCCTAGGCTCACTCATTTCTCATCTTGGAAAATCTTGATTCAATCTTGGAGAGTGATAGATTCAACCCATTTTTAGTTTAGCCTTTCTCTTTCTCCATCTTCTTCTTCCTCAAGATTAGTGAGAAATCTTGTAGGAAACCCTAACCCTAGATCCAACCACAATTCAAGATCTTGAGTGCAAGCCAAGCAAGATTCCTTCAACCCTTTTATGAGCCGAGCCGATCTTCCATCGGGCAAGAGATCCCAAGTAGATCCACGATCCACGGAGTCGAGCGAAGCCGAGTCAACGATCGATTTTCTTTCTTCTTGTAGATCTTGAAAGATTGTATTGAAATTGTTGATGAAATAAAAGGTGATATTTTCTTCTATCTTGTTTCTTTTAAATTCCGCATCATGTTATCTTTACTGTTCTGAATATTGTCTATGTGGTGATGCGTGAGTAAAACTCCGCTCGTTAAGGAGTCGAAAAGATCTTTAGTATGATGATGTAGCAAATTTGTAATCAATTCTTGAATCCCACGAGTGTGTAAACCCTAGCAAAGTCAAGAATCGACAACCCAATTTGATGCGATGCTCTCTTGATCAACATCGCTCGAGATTGGGGTGATCCGATCGCTTCTTGAAATTACTAGAGGCTAGAATATAAATGGTATCCTCGAAAGAGCAAGGGTTAAGAGATGAAACCCTAATTTCATCAAGAAAACCCTAACTCGCGTCGATAACCATTGATCTAGTATAAACTCTTCGAAGGACAAGAATACGAAATATTGTAGACTACAACACATCTAAAGATCCTATCGATTCCTACGAGCTTCTTTATCATTCTTGATTGTCGTTTGGAAAATACCATTGAAACCCGATTCTTGTTGTTTATAGTTCTTGATTCTTTAGTAAAGATTAGTGACACATGAATACAATTCAATCTTGAATTGAGTTTTCTCTTATTGTTGCTTAACATTTCATTTCGAACAAATAAAATAAAAACGAATCTCGAGATCCCTGAGGACGATCCGCACTCATTCATTAACTTCAACTGACACCGTTGTTTGATTGCGGTCAAATATTTTTTTTGGTTGTGATTTCTTTACAATTTGATACTTTTACATCCTAGAAAACAATTCGATCAAATGGCGCCGTTGCCGAGGACTATTTGATTCGATTTATTACAATCACAGAAATTATAACAATCAAAATGGCGCCGTTGCCGGGGATCGCGCGCTAATTCGTTTACATTTTATAGTTTGAAGTGAAAGAATTATTACGTTTCATTTCTTGAAATCAAAATTCGTACAAACTCTTATACGTGTGTTGTGAATTGATTTCAAGGTGATCTGGAGCATTCTGAAGCTGTGAAAAATTATTTGGGATATACCAGAGAGCTGGAGATAGCAAAAGGAAGCAGCTGAAGAAAAATTGTACAGTGAACCCACCAACAAGCCGCGGAAGGGCGGCGGAAACATGCTTTGTGCGGCGGAAGCGCCGCAGTATTGAGGGTTCTCTGGAAAATTTTCCAGCAGGTGATTTCTTGCTCTCTCCCCTCTCCCTTTTTAGCTCCAACTAATCCTTTCTGCAGGATTCTTTGCAAACAATAGCTGCGCCGCAAAAGCAAATTAAAATTGTGCGTGATTTTGCTTTTCTTGGTTGTTTTGCATATTAAATACGGAATTTAAGGGGCACGGCCAAATCCAAATTAGGTGGGGATTTCATTACCCTTCCTAGGCCCCGAAAACCACCAAACTTGCATCCACATTTACCCCCATTAACTAAAAGAAATCTAGAGATGACTCTAAGGACTGTCGCGCTCATTTAGGACAAGAGAGGGCCGTGGGTAATTCATTGCTTATCCGCGTTTTCCTGTGGTGCCTAAGGCGAGTGTGTCTAAGGCTAGTGGTTATTAATTAGGTCCACTGTAGTGGTGGTTCCTTCCCACTTACCTGGCACTTATCCGACCACAGGGGAACAAAGAGGCAGTGGAGGATTGATCCTGCGACTTGTCTTTTGGCAGTTAGGAGCGGTCTAGAGCCGGACCTAGGTGACCATTAGATTCTAGGGTTTGTGTTGCTGCATTTGGTTGTCGCATCATTTTTTTTCAAAATCCGTCCCTTTTCAAAGCAAACACCGCATTCATTTTACCCCTAATTATAAAGCCAACGCTGCCACTTGTACTAACCCTTTTTAGTACAAGATAGGCTGGACACGGGATTCTAGTGCCCGTTTAGTCCGCGTACCTTTTATCGACTCCGAAGTCGATAATTCTTCATTTACCTTTTCTTTGCCTACTACCACACCCACACCGATGGATCCGAATCCATCAAACTTCTTTAACCCCAATCTGCCACCGTCCGTTGGTGCGCAGAATCCTCCACACATTTCTCTTCAGGAAAGATGCTATCCACTTAGAGGTCCTCTTTCGACCTGCTTATCCACACCACCAGCAAACGGGGATAACTTTGAAATAAAACCCCAGTATATCAACCTTCTACCTAAGTATCACGGACTCGAGACCGAGGACGCTTACGTTTTCATTACCAAATTTGAAAACGTATGTGCTATGATGGGTACGTCTCAACTTTCTGTGGATGCGATGCGTCTACGACTTCTTCCTTTTACCTTGTGCGATATAGCCGAGAAGTGGCTATATAACACCACCGCACACTCCATCACAAATTGGGAAGAATTCGTCGCTGCATTCCTAAAGAAATTTTACCCAGTCCAAAGAACGGCTCGAATTCGGAGCGAATTGAACCAATTTGCCCAGCTCCCTACCGAACCATTTTCAAAGTACTTTGAACGTTTCAAGGATCTAATGGTTCAATGTCCTCATCACGGCATCCCGAGATGGGAGCTTTGCCGAATCATCTATGAGGGCAGTAACCCTAGCACGAAACAAAGCCTTGAGAATATGTGTCAGGGTACATTTATGACTAAAGACGATGGGGAAGCCTGGCGATACTTAGAAGAGTTCGCTGAAAAATCACTAATTTGGGAGAGTGGAACCCAACCATTGAATAGGGGTGGCGTACACCAAGTAGATGTGTCCATAGGTGTTAGAGCAGAAATGGCAGCAATGCAAAAGAAGCTCGACGCTATGGAACACAAATTTGCAGCAGCCTCCCTAAACCCGGTATCACTCCCCAAAACTATTTGTGGGTGCTGTTCTGATCCGTCACACTTAACGGAAGAATGTCCTTTAAACTCGGCGTTTCAAGGTCAAGAGCATTCTAATGCCGCATTTCAACGACCTCGAAACGATCCATATTCTTCCACGTACAATCAGGGTTGGAGGAACCACCCGAATTTTGCTTGGAACCAAAATCAATCTCAAAACACGGTTCCAAACACAAATAACTTTCAAAGGGCTCTTCCTCCACCACAACAGCAACCCCTTCAACTCACTCAGCACCCCTACCAGTCACAAAATTTCCAAAACCAGGGCAACACTTCTGCACAGTCTAATCCTATGCAGTCCTGTTCTGACGATTTCTCTCAATTTACTCAAACCATGAAATCACTCTTATCCAATTTCATGGAGGTTTCGACTGAGGTTAGATCTTCCGTCAATGAGATAAAGAAAAACTCAGCGTCACAAGCTGAGAGTATTAGAACGATGGAAGCTGAAATCGCACGCCTCAAAGCTGAAATGAGTGCGAGAGAAAAAGGGAAACTTCCCTCTCAACCCCTGCAGAATCCTGGGCATTACAATGTAAATGCCATTACCACGTTGAGATCGGGAAGAGTGCTGAATAATAATGTCGGGGAAGATATTGATAATACTGAAAATCATGTCAAAACCCCGGCTGAGACCTTTCCACATACACACACTTCTCCTTCTGATCCTCCTTCTTCTACCAAACCACCTTCGCACGAGCCTATTCTCCAGTTCCCTTTAGGCTCAACACCTTCACCCAACCCTTATAGTTCTCCACAGACGGTCCCCACACCTCTTTTGGGATCTCGTCTACCCCCCTTTCCTTCTCCTATGATGGACCCCGCGCTTATTGCGAAAGCACCTTATCCGAACTGGTTAAGGGGTAACAGAACGAGTCCTCATATGGAGAAAATTTTAGAAATGTTCAAACAGGTTAACATCAATATCCCTCTCCTAAATGCAATTCAACAAGTCCCCGCTTATGCGAAGATTCTAAAGGACTTGTGCACTAGGAAGAGGAAGACTCAAGTGCCGAAGAAGGTCTTTATGGCTAATAATATCAGCACTGCTTTTATTCCCCAGCTGCCAAAGAAACGAAAGGACCCAGGATGTCCTACAATATCGATTTCGATTGGGGGTAAAAACATAAATCGTGCTCTTTTAGACCTTGGCGCGAGTGTTAACCTGTTACCTTATTCTGTCTATGAGCAACTAGGAATTGGAGAGCTGAAACCTGCTCATTGCACTCTCCAGATGGCGGACCGATCTATCACCAAACCAAGGGGTGAATTAGAGGATGTGTTAATAAAGGTCGGGGAATTTGTTTTCCCTGTAGACTTCATTGTGCTTGACACACATCCTGTAGCAAACCCCCGGGGCCAAATTCCGGTGATTTTAGGTCGTCCTTTCCTTGCCACTTCCAACGCTGTTATAAATTGTAGAAATGGTTCAATGAATTTATCATTTGGAAATATGACCATTGAACTAAATATCTACAGAGTTGGTAGTCAGCCATCAGAACCTAGTGCTCATATTTTAGATGTGTGTTCTGTCTATGAGATCGCTCCCGATAGTTGTGGAGCCGAGGAACTTTGCTTTACTGATCTTGATGACATTAGCACATCTCTGCTTGATCTTACACTTAGTGAGGACACTACACTTACACTTGAGTCCTGCACTTCTGATTTTTCTCCACCCGAGTCTGTATCTTTCACAGGCTCTGAGCTTCTTGGTAAATCCAAAAATCATTCTATGATCCTTCCTTCGATCATTTCTCCGCCTGAATTAGATCTCAAGGTCTTACCTTCTCACCTAAAATATGCATATCTTGGTGAGAACGAGACTTTACCGGTTATAATTTCCACTTCTCTTGCATCAGAGCAAGAGAATGCACTTTTATCGGTATTAAGATCTAATAAAGAGGCGTTTGGTTGGAGTATGGCGGACATCAAAGGGATTAGTCCCTTGATAGTTGAACATCATATACATGTGATGGATGATGCCAGACCGACCCGAGAACCACAGAGACGGTTAAATCCCGTCATGAAGGAAGCTGTCATGAAAGAGATCGTCAAATGCTTAGATAGTGGTATTATATACCCGATCTCCGATAGCCAGTGGGTAAGTCCTATACACGTCGTTCCTAAGAAATCCGGCATCACAGTTATCACAAATGAAGCGAATGAGTTGATTCAGACACGCACCCAAACTGGGTGGCGTGTATGCATCGATTATAGAAAACTCAACGCTGCTACGAGGAAAGATCATTTTCCTCTACCATTTATTGATCAAATGCTGGAACGCTTAGCGGGACGACAATACTATTGTTTCATGGACGGTTACTCAGGCTACAATCAGGTCCCCATCGCCAAAAAGGATCAAGATAAAACCACTTTTACTTGTCCTTTTGGTACCTTTGCTTACAGTCGCATGCCCTTCGGGCTATGCAATGCTCCCGCTACCTTTCAGCGGTGTATGATGGGGATATTCTCTGATATGGTAGAGAATTTCCTGGAGATCTTTATGGACGACTTTTCGATTTTTGGAGACTCTTTTTCTGAATGCCTAGCGAATCTGGACGCTGTTCTTACTCGATGCAAAGAGAAGAACTTGACTTTGAACTGGGAAAAATGCCACTTTATGGTCCAAGAAGGAATAGTCCTTGGACATGTCATTTCACAGAAGGGCATTGAGGTTGACAGAGCTAAAGTAGATGTCATTCAAAACCTCCCTCATCCCAGAAGCGTCAAAGATATTCGCTCTTTCCTTGGCCATGCTGGATTTTATAGGAGATTCATAAAGGACTTTAGCAAAATTGCTAGACCTTTAACACTACTCCTGGCCAAGGATACAACCTTCCACTTTGACTCGGATTGCGAGACAGCTTTCGACTCACTTAAACACTCACTCACTTCAGCCCCCGTTTTATCATCACCAAACTGGGACTACCCTTTTGAGCTGATGTGTGACGCATCTGATTTTGCAGTAGGTGCTGTCCTTGGACAACACATTGAAAAGATGCCACATGTGATTTACTATGCTAGTAAGACCCTGAATGATGCGCAAATCAATTATACAACCACAGAGAAAGAACTATTAGCGGTTGTGTTCGCATTGGAGAAATTCAGGCCTTACTTAATCGGCTCACCTATTGTTGTATATACTGACCATTCCGCTTTAAAACATTTGTTGGCGAAGAAAGATGCCAAAGGTCGACTAATACGTTGGATCCTTCTTTTACAAGAATTCGATCTTGTTATCAAAGATAAGAAAGGATGTGAAAACGTAGTAGCTGACCACCTTTCACGCATCGTTTCTTCCCCTGTGACCCTGCCGATCAACGACTCATTCCCTGATGAACAACTCTTGAGCGTATCCTCTGAACCATGGTTCAGGGATATTGTGAACTATCATGCCACGGGATTGATACCGAGCGATTGGTCTAAACAGGACAAATACCGCTTTCTTTCCCAAGTAAATCACTATTACTGGGACGAGCCTTATTTGTTTAAATATTGTCCTGATCAGATCATTCGCCGGTGCGTCCCGAATGAAGAGTTCAAGAGTATTCTTTCATTTTGTCATGATCAGGCTTGTGGGGGTCACTTTGGTCCAAGAAAAACAGCGGAAAAGGTTTTGCAATCTGGAATTTATTGGCCGACCTTATTCAAGGACGCATTTGAACATTGCAAAACCTGTACACAATGTCAGTATACGGGTAGAATATCCCAGAGGAATGAAATGCCTCAGCAACCCATTCTGGTTGTTGAAATGTTTGATGTTTGGGGCATAGATTTTATGGGTCCTTTTCCCAACTCCTTTGGGAATCTGTACATATTGCTGGCGGTTGATTATGTCTCCAAGTGGGTAGAAGTCATTCCAAGTCGCACTAATGACAGGAAAGTTGTCATTAAGTTCTTAAAAGAGAATATCTTCTCGCGATTTGGACACTCACGCGCTATTATTAGCGATAATGGGACACACTTCTGCAACAGATCTTTCGAGACTCTGATGCGGAAATATTCAATCAACCACCGTCTTTCTACACCCTATCACCCCCAAACAAGCGGGCAGGCTGAGATCTCAAACAGACAAATCAAACTTATCCTGGAGAAAACTGTTGCAAAAAATAGAAAAGATTGGTCGACCAAATTGACGGATGCTCTTTGGGCATTCAGGACTGCATATAAGACCGACCTAGGAATGTCTCCATATAGGATAGTTTTTGGTAAAGCATGTCATCTACCTGTTGAGATAGAACATAAAGCATTGTGGGCTATAAAGGAAATTAATTTTGATTTAAACCTTGCTTGCAACTTTCGGAAGCTGCAACTAAACGAGCTAAGCGAACTCCGCGATGAAGCTTATGATAATGCTGTAATCACAAAGAATAGGACTAAGGTTTTTCACGATAAAAACATTTTGAGGAAAACATTTTTACCAGGTCAACAAGTCCTTCTTTATGATTCACGATTACACCTTCATGCGGGTAAGCTCCGATCTCGTTGGAAGGGACCTTTTGTTGTGCGGTCTGTATACCCGCACGGGGCAGTAGATATTGAAAATGTTAAAAACGGCACTGTTTTCAAAATAAATGGACATAGATTAAAGCCGTATTTTTCCACTGACCCCACGGAGGAGCTCTTGTTCTTACAAGAGCCAGTTTATTTTGATTAAAATTCCTCCGTCTCACTTTCATGTCCAGTATATCATTGCATCATATTTTGAATGAAGGTGAGTAAAACAAGTTTGGGGGAAGTTCTTCACTTATATATTTTGCCCCCACTAATAATTCCTCCCAGATTTACAGGTTTTTGTAGATATAACTGTCGGCAACAGTGAGGACACTGTTGAAAACAAGTTTGGGGGAGGTTTGTGCTTATTTTTGCATCATTTGCATATCATCTGCATAAGCACAAAACATTTCTTTTAAAAATCTATAAAAATTGAAAAATTTCAAAACCCATAAAAATTTAAAAAATTTTCAAATATAAAAATAATTTTAATATTTACACTTTTTTGTATATAAATAAGATAATGAAAGTTTAGACAGTGAACAATTACATCCATGAGATTGGAAAAATTTTAGAAAACTAAGAAAATTAGAAGTTTTCTTATACGAACTAGTAATAAGTAGTTATGAGCCGTTGTCCCAAGGGTTAGTAAGATGAAGGACGTCACTAATCTGAGGATAAAAATAAGTCTGAAAAATAGTTTCTATTCTGGAAGCCAAACATTTTGAACGTTGCTACCCTGCTATTCGCACTTACACACGTCTTGAAGCCTGGGATAGTAGAGGATACCTTGAAATGCTCTTGTCTTAAAGCCAAAAGTATGAAAAAAAAAGAAAAATGTGTTTTAAAGTGGTGAGAAAAATGGATACTGGTTTTGTTATCACCAAGGGTAAGAAAAATATATAGCAAAAGGGTGTTTCTTCACCTAGTGCCCTAAGGTCAACTGGTCTGGGAGTCACTGCTATGCCTGAGGTGGTGCAAGACTAGGAAAATACACCAAGTTAGCAAGCACATCAGTAATCGGTCGGTTAGTACCTCAAGAAGTATTAACGGTCGCATGAAAGTGTGTAAGCAATCTCGTTTGCCAAGAAGTACTGAGGTCGATGGGCAAGGGTATGATAGCTTGAATTGAATTCTCCGGGTGTAGGGATGTCTTTACACACACGCAGGGTTATATGATCGATGTTTGGAATAAAGATAGGAATGAAGAATAAGACGATGTTTTATTGAGGGAGGACGTGATTTCTGACATCTTTTCATGACCATTAAGATAGGGCTCATGACAACCGAAAAGCTAGCTTAGTTGGAAACCCTAATTTTCAAAGTCTTTCTTTTACAATTCTTATCTTTAAATGTAATATTCATGATCTTGCTTTTATTTTTGGATTTTGTGGGTGCAATCGCTGAAAACCCTCAGGAGACAACACTCCTCCTACTAGGGACACCTAGAGGTTTAAAGGCTTGTTGCACGTGCTCAGTGCAATCGTGTTGCCTACGAAAGTGTGCTAGTTAGTTTTTCTCTTTCTTTGTTTTCTCCTTCTCTTTTTAATAAAACATTCTCTCGAGACGATCGAAATTAAGTTTGGGGGTATTTGATCAGTCGAAAATACTGTATATTTTAGCAGGCAATTTCCTTAACATCTGCATACATATAGGAGAGTACGGTATTCATAATTCACATATTAGCTAATTGGTCGCAAAATATCAAATTACATGTATTCGACCTTTAAACCGGAAATTCTAGGGAAATTAACTGCATTGCATTACATAGCATATTTTCTATATCTTGCAACCCCTATTTTAAAGTCTATGCAGGAAAAGAGATACTTACTCGATCAATACATTGCTCGACCATTACAATTGCTCGTAAACTCATTGAAAGCAAATCTGGTATCAACACAGAAGGGCAACTGCAATTCTAAACATCAAAGGATAACTCATACAGCAGTACCAAGCTACTGAAGAAAGCACAGATCCCAAGGCCACCAATGTGCGGCGGAAGGGCGGCCAAAGCCCACCTCACGCGGCGGTTGCGCGGTGGATACAGTGAGTCAGCTCCTCGAATTTCACCACAACTCCTGTGTTAGTACCTGCAGCTCAAAAATGCATACAAAAGTCCAGAAGAGTCCAGACACTTCCACCAGATCATCAAGCTCCTAGACAAGCCTAAAACTTCTAGAACTTTCCTAAACCCTTGCTTAAACCCTAAGCTAAAGCCCAACAAACTTGTCAACAAACTTTGGGAGGGAAAGTCTAATTCAAACCTAAACCTAGGTCTATAAATAAGACCCTAGGCTCACTCATTTCTCATCTTGGAAAATCTTGATTCAATCTTGGAGAGTGATAGATTCAACCCATTTTTAGTTTAGCCTTTCTCTTTCTCCATCTTCTTCTTCCTCAAGATTAGTGAGAAATCTTATAGGAAACCCTAACCCTAGATCCAACCACAATTCAAGATCTTGAGTGCAAGCCAAGCAAGATTCCTTCAACCCTTTTATGAGCCGAGCCGATCTTCCATCGGGCAAGAGATCCCAAGTAGATCCACGATCCACGGAGTCGAGCGAAGCCGAGTCAACGATCGATTTTCTTTCTTCTTGTAGATCTTGAAAGATTGTATTGAAATTGTTGATGAAATAAAAGGTGATATTTTCTTCTATCTTGTTTCTTTTAAATTCCGCATCATGTTATCTTTACTGTTCTTGAATATTGTCTATGTGGTGATGCGTGAGTAAAACTCCGCTCGTTAAGGAGTCGAAAAGATCTTTAGTATGATGATGTAGCAAATTTGTAATCAATTCTTGAATCCCACGAGTGTGTAAACCCTAGCAAAGTCAAGAATCGACAACCCAATTTGATGCGATGCTCTCTTGATCAACATCGCTCGAGATTGGGGTGATCCGATCGCTTCTTGAAATTACTAGAGGCTAGAATATAAATGGTATCCTCGAAAGAGCAAGGGTTAAGAGATGAAACCCTAATTTCATCAAGAAAACCCTAACTCGCGTCGATAACCATTGATCTAGTATAAACTCTTCGAAGGACAAGAATACGAAATATTGTAGACTACAACACATCTAAAGATCCTATCGATTCCTACGAGCTTCTTTATCATTCTTGATTGTCGTTTGGAAAATACCATTGAAACCCGATTCTTGTTGTTTATAGTTCTTGATTCTTTAGTAAAGATTAGTGACACATGAATACAATTCAATCTTGAATTGAGTTTTCTCTTATTGTTGCTTAACATTTCATTTCGAACAAATAAAATAAAAACGAATCTCGAGATCCCTGAGGACGATCCGCACTCATTCATTAACTTCAACTGACACCGTTGTTTGATTGCGGTCAAATATTTTTTTTGGTTGTGATTTCTTTACAATTTGATACTTTTACATCCTAGAAAACAATTCGATCAAATGGCGCCGTTGCCGGGGACTATTTGATTCGATTTATTACAATCACAGAAATTATAACAATCACCATGGTTCAGGGATATTGTGAACTATCATGCCACGGGACTGATACCCAGCGATTGGTCAAAACAGGACAAATACCGCTTTCTATCCCAAGTAAAACATTTTTACTGGGATGAGCCATATCTGTTTAAATATTGTCCTGATCAGATCATTCGCCGATGTGTCCCGAATGAAGAGTTCAAGAGTGTTCTTTCTTTTTGTCATGATCAGGCCTGTGGGGGTCACTTTGGTCCTAAAAAGACGGCGGAAAAGGTTTTGCAATATGGATTTTATTGGCCGACCTTATTCAAGGACGCATTTGATTATTGCAAAACCTGTACACAATGTCAATACACGGGTAGAATCTCCCAGAGGAATGAAATGCCTCAGCAACCCATTCTGGTTGTTGAAATATTCGATGTTTGGGGTATTGATTTTATGGGTCCCTTTCCCAACTCCTTTGGGAATTTGTACATACTGCTGGCGGTTGATTATGTCTCAAAGTGGGTTGAAGCCATTCCATGTCGCACTAATGACAGGAAAGTTGTCATTAAGTTCTTAAAAGAGAATATCTTTTCGCGATTTAGACACCCACGCGCTATTATTAGCGATAATGGGACACATTTCTGCAACAGGTCTTTCGAGGCTCTGATGCGGAAATACTCAATCAACCACCGACTTTCTACACCCTATCATCCCCAAACAAGCGGGCAGGCTGAAATCTCAAACAGACAAATCAAACTTATCCTGGAGAAAACTGTTGCTAAAAATAGAAAAGACTGGTCGACCAAACTGATGGATGCTCTTTGGGCATTCCGAACTGCATTTAAGACCGACCTAGGGATGTCTCCATATAGGATAGTGTTTGGAAAAGCATGTCATTTACCAGTTGAGATAGAGCATAAAGCATTATGGGCTATTAAGGAAATAAATTTTGATCTAAACCTAGCTTGCAACTTTCGGAAGCTGCAACTAAATGAGCTAAGCGAACTCCGCGATGAAGTTTATGATAACGCTGTAATCACAAAGAATAGGACTAAGGTTTTTCACGATAAAAACATTTTGAGGAAAACATTTTCACCTGGTCAACAAGTCCTTCTTTATGATTGACGATTACACCTTCACGCGGGTAAGCTCCGATCTCGATGGAAGGGACCTTTTGTTGTGCGGTCTGTATACCCGCACGGGGCAGTAGAGGTAGAAAATGTTAAAAACGACACATTTTTCAAAGGGAATGGACATAGACTAAAGCCGTATTTTTCCACTGACCCCACGGAGGAGTCTTGTTCTTACAGGAGCCAGTTTATTTGGATTAAAATTCCTCCGTCTCACCTTCATATCCTGTATATCACTGCATCATTTTTTGAATGAAGGTGAGTGAAAAGAATAAGTTTGGGGGAAGTTCTTCACTTATATATTTTGCCCCCACTAATAATTCCTTCCAGACTTACAGATTTTGTAGATATAGCTGTTGGCAACAGTGAGGACACTGTTGAAAACAAGTTTGGGGGAGGTTTGTGCTTATTTTTGCATCATTTGCATATCATTTGCATAAGCACAAAACATTTATTAAAAAAAAAAATCTATAAAAATTGAAAATTTTTCAAAACCCATAAAAATTTAAAAAATTTTCAAAAGATAAAAATATTTTTTGTACATAAATAAAATAATAAAAGTTTAGATAGTGAAAAATTACATCCATGAGATTAGAAAAATTTAAGAAAACCAAGAAAATTAGAAGTTTTCTTATACGAACTAGTAATAAGTAGTTATGAGCCGTTGTCCCAAGGGTTAGTAAGATGAAAGACGTCACTAATCTGAGGATAAAACTAAGTCTGAAAAATAGTTTCTATTCTGGAAGCCAAACATTTTGAACGTTGCTACCCTGCTATTCACACTTACACACGTCTTAAAGCCTGGGATAGTAGAGGATACCTTGAAATGCTCTTGTCTTAAAGCCAAAAGTATGAAGGAAAAAAAAAGTGAATAAAAAATATAAAGTGGTGAGAAAAATGGACACTGGTTTTGTTATCACCAAGGGCAATAAAAATGTATAGCGAGGGTGCTTCTTCACCTAGTGCCCTAAGGCCAACTGGTCTGGGAGTCACTGCTATGCCTGAGGTAGTGCAAGACGAGGAAAATACACCAAGTAACCAAGCACAGGAGTAATCGGTCGGTTAGTACCTCAAGAAGTATTAACGGTCGCATGAAAGTGTGTGAGCAATATCATCTAAATATTCATTAATTAAAAAGTACTGAGGCTGATGGGCAAGAGTATGATAGCTTGAATTGAATTCTCCGGGTATAGGGATGTCTTTACACACACGCATGGTTATATGATCGATGTTTGGAATAAAGATAGGAATGAAGAATAAGGCGATGTTTTATTGAGGTAGGACGTGATTTCTAACATTTTTTCATGACCATTAAGATAGGGCTCATGACAACCGAAAAGCTAGCTTAGTTGGAAACCCTAATTTTCAAGCCTTTTTCTTTTACAATTCTGTTCTTTAAATATAATATTCATGATCTTCCTTTTATTATTGGATTTTGTGGGTGCAATCCGCTGAAAACCCTCAGGAGACAACACTCCTCCTACAAGGGACACCTAGAGGATTAAAGGCTTGTTGCACGTGCTCAGTGCAATCGTGTTGCCTACGAAAGTGTGCTAGTTAGTTTTTTTTCTTTCTTTATTTTCTCCTTCTCTTTTTAATAAAAAGTTCGCTCGAGACGATCGAAATTAAGTTTGGGGGAATTTGATTAGTCGAAAATATTGCATCTTTTAACTGGCAATTTCCCTATCATTTGCATTCATATAGAAGTGTTCGGCATTCATATTTCACATATTAGCAAAACAGTCGCAGAATATCAGATTACATATGTTAGACCTTAAAACCGGCATTTCTAGGGAAATTGACTGCATTTCATTGCATGACATCATTTCTATATATCGCAACCCGTGTTTCGAAGCCTGTGCAGGAAAATCAGAAGCTTGCTCAAATTGACACCGCTAAAACATTACGCCAACTCAATGATTTCAGTTCTGGTAGCAATCCAAAAGGCAAAATACAATTCAACATATCAGATGAAGCCCCAAATATCATCACAAGACCACACCATAAGAACCAAACCCCAAGGAGCCAACATGTCCGCGGAACCGCGGCCGGAGCCGGCTTGCGCCGCGGTTCCGCGGCCGTCTTGCCACGTCAGCACCTAAGCTTTGCACCAAAATTCTTCTCTCAGGGCCCACACTTCAGCAAGACATGTTAAATTCCAGAATATTCCAGAGACTTTTGCCAGATCAGCAAACTAGGGTTTCTAAGCCTAATTAATCCTAGCTTAAAATCTAAGCTAGCTCCTAACAAACTCTTTCTAGAAACTCCTCAACAAACTTTTGGAGGGAATTGAAATTTCAAACCTAGACCTAGGGGTTGGGAAGTCTATAAATGGAAGCCTAGACCTAGGGTTATGAATCTAATCATCTCTTAGCCAATTTTAGTATCAATCTAGATCCATTCACTCTCTTTCTTCATCTTCTTCCACAAGTCTAGTGAGAAGACTTGTGTGAAACCCTAACCCTAATTCCAATCAAAAGCCAAGATCCCGGGTGCCCCATCAAGCAAGAAGCCTTGCAACCTTTTATGAGCGGAGCCGATCTTCAACAGAGCAAGTGGTCCAAGCCGACCGGCGACTCACGGAGCCGAGCGAAGCCAATTCGACAATTTAGTTCTTCCTCTTGTAGTTCTTGAGCGACTGTAATCAAATTGTTGATATAAATAAAATGTGATATTCTTTTATCTTGTTTTCTTTAAATTCTTGCATCGTGATTCAATCTAAATTTCTAGTTGTAATTCTTGTTGTGATGTTTGAGTAATACTCCACTCGTCGAGGAGTCGAGACGATCAATAGGATGATGATGTAATATATCTTAAATCGATTCTTGAGTCCTACGAGTTTTGTAAACCCTAGCAAGTTCAAGAACCGACAACCCATTTCGTTGCGATGCTTTCTTGATTGATATCACTCGAAATTGGGGAGTTACGATCGTTTCTTGAAATTGCTAGAGGCTAGAATGTGAATGATATCGACGAAAGAATAAGGGTTAAACGATGAAACCCTAGTTTCACGAGAAAGCCCTAACTCTCGTCGATCATCATCGATCTAGTATCAATCCTTCGAAGGACAAGAACACGATATCTTGAGATTACATCACGTCTATAGATCCGATCGATTCCTACGAGCCTCATTTAGATTCTTGACATTTGGTTGGAAATATCATCGAAACCCTGATTCTCGATTGTTTATCATTTTCTTGATTCTTGATTAGAATAGTGACACTTGAAACATTTGATAAAATCTTGAATCATGTTTTCTTTTCTTTTCGATTAACTTTTCAATTCAAACAAATCAAATATAAAAATGAATCGCACAATCCCAGTGGACGATCCGCACTCGCTTACGATCTACAACTGACACCGTAATTGATTGCTGTCAAATATAATTCTTTGATTGGGAACTTTATTCAATTTTCTAATTACCGACACAAAGAAACTCTTATCCAATCAAATGGCGCCGTTGCCGGGGATCATTTGATTTGATTTACACAGTTTCGAATTTTACGATCAATCAAATGGCGCCGTTGCCGGGGACCATTTGAGTTACTTACACAATCGGAAATTTATTACAATCAATAAAATAATGGCCTTTAGGGCATATATCACTAACATTTAGATCTAGATTTGGGGAGTTTCCCAATCCAGGTACTCAGATAGTATTCTAAAGGTGTTTTAGAATGGACGACTCCTGGCATGGTAGTGTACCTGTAGGTGATAGAGTCACCCTCTCTAAAGGTGTCTTACAGACTAAAGGGAAGAGGGATGTGCATGATTGTCATATCACTTTCTTAGTCATTACATACAGCTAGTGCTGCTGACGTGCTTGTGGTTAACCCCACTGCCTGCGTATTGACGAGTCTTTAGAGTCCCACACAGAGGGTTTCCCTTCTTCGGGCGAAACATTGTAGAGACCGTATGGTTTTATGGCAGGGTTCGGTCATATAGGTGCACTTATGCACGAATCATGATTCGGAAGGATAATACTAGTGGGCTTTGGTTTAAGCCTGATCCTAGTATTATATTGTTGGATTATTTTCGTCTCGTTGTATTCGTATTCAGTCGGAATACGGATGCGGGTATGTATATACAGATGAGGGGTATTCTTGTAATTCTATTACAAGATTACTTTAGTAGATGCCATCTCTTTTTATTGTTAAACATTTAGTTTAAATGTTTATTTGGGTGGAAATGTGACTCATTGTTTTAGCCTTCATTCATGCATGTGCACTTGGTGACTCATGGTGTTGAGTCTTGTAGTGACTCATGGTGATATGATGGTGATTTTGGAGTGTTATGAGATATTTTGTGGTGAGACAAAGAAAGAGGCAGATCTTTTCTTGGTGAGTTTTTCTTTAGTTGCTCACAACACAAAGATCTCATAACACAAGCCACTTCTTCACTTGCTCACTAGCATTGCTTCACACTTCTTTCCATGGCATCTTCTTCTACTTCCATCCTATATGTCTCATGTATTGAGAAACCTAGGGTGTATTGAGACAATCTAATCACAAACACTCTCTACTTCATCTTGGTTATCTAGGTTAGCAAACTAGATACTCGAGTTGCTTCGGTTTTGAGGTCGGAACGCGTAATACAAACTCTCGAGGTGGATCGTCTTCGATGGAGGGAGACCGGAGATCAAACTTGATCAAGGAAGCCACGAGGAGTTTGGGATTGAGGTTGAAGACCGAAGGACACGGATCATTCGGTATAATCACTCTAACCCTTTGCATGTTTTTGTTATCTAGGGCTTATGGGTCGATCCGTAGACTCGGGTTCCGTTAGCACCGGTTTATTAAGTTTTTGTTCCGCATTTGGCCAAGGATTGATGGACGGGACGCTGGAGTAACCCAACATGGTTTCAAAGACACTCCATAAGCCTTAGTTAACTCATCGCGACATTAGAAATCTGCCGTTTTTGTCTTGAAAAAACTGCCGACAAAAACAGTTCCAAAAACTGAAAGTTTGAGATGTTTGCACACCCCACGGGCTCACGGTTTGAACTGATAAGCCGTGGGGTAGTGCATGGGCACCTCTAGGAACCCGTGGGGGGACCGAATGCCTGGGCCCACTCCCTAAGACCACCACAAGGTGGTCTTGGCGGTGGGGACCCGAAACTGTCCCACCTTGGGCAGTTTCGGGTCTGCCTCACCCCCTGGCCACCTCGTGGTGGTCTAGGGAGTGGGGTACCCTTTTTAGGCCCCCAAACTTGAAGTTAATTTCATTCTCTAACTCCTCGCGAAGGTTCGGGCGCATTTCGTTTTGATTCGGACTTCCGAATTGGCTTTAAACAGTCGGTTTTTGGAACTTTAGCTCACTGTTTTATTTCATGGTTTTGGAAATTGGTTTAGTTTGCTAATTGCGTGCGGAATTCTAATGTCGTAGTTTACAGTACATACATTACTATCTACGATCGTGAATGTCATTAGAGTGGTACAACTTGTCTAATTGCTATAGTTCTTTTAGACGGGTTTGCGAACGTGATATTCACGTTGATGTTTTGTGTTGTGCTGTGGTTGTGGCGGATCATCGTGGTGGATAGCTTGGGTGAAATGGTATACATTTGATATTTCGGGACGAGCGCCCGACATGTGTACTGCCGTCACTGTCTGTTTGTATATTATTTGTTTGGGGCACGACCGGGTTGAGGTCGATGTCACCGTTGTACATATTTTTCTTTTCTGTACTAGGATTACCCCGCGGTGGAGTGCATGGATAGCCGGGTTCTAGAGGGAAATGAGCCCGCATCTCATGGCGTTGAGACGGAGGGGGCCTCACTTTAGAATTGGCGGGCTATTCGCTGCACTCTTAGGGGGTACATGTTGACTTAAGGAGGGGTGCTCAAGTTACCAGATTTCGTGAACTGCCGGGTGTCCCATTCACTTTGATGAAGGGGGTTGCCTCACTTCTGGTTTTGGCGGGTAACTTGCCGCACTCATAGGGGTCTAGGTTTTCATTGCACAGGCTACCACACGACCAGGGGAACGTCGGGTTTCACTTGCGGCTCAAAGGAAACCCGGGGCTCCCAGATTATCATTATTGTTCTGTGATGGTTATCGCTTATTCTGTGATGTTTCATATATCATGTTAGGAATGATTATTATATATTTTTATATATATACGAGTAGATTTTGTATATTTTTTGCACCCGCGCTAGTCGAGCCCCCGCTCTGTCGTTAGTTAAGTAACCTAACGGGTGATGACGGGGCCCAGTGGCGAATGCGGACGGCATATACGTACATCATATTTTCGTTCTTTTCGGGTGTGATTAATTGATGGGACTGCGTTGATTCTGATCAATGCAAGGAAAACAGACCAATTTGATATTGTTGGAAATTTTTTTCAAAAAGATGTCATTACAAGGACGTATTCTTTTGTTTTGCACAGCTGTATTCGGTTATGAATATCCAGCACCTCATTCGACGAGGCAAGAGCCTAGATCCCTTCACCGGGAGTGACCTCTTGGGCAGAAGTTTGCGTCAGGGTAATAACTTCATTATAGTCGATTACTTTTTTCTTTGCATAGTGGTATTCAGTTAGGAATATCCTGCACCTTATTCCACGAGGAAAGTGTCGAGATCCCTTCACCGAGAATGACCTCTTTAGCAAAGTTTTTCGCTACTATATATTTGTAAAGCTATCAAGTTCCTTCAACGATATCAAGTTCATTACGTTAAAGGTTTTTCGTCAAAAACCATTTGTAACTGTCACGACCCGAAATAGCACGTGACTGGCACTTGAATCATATGAAGTCTATAGGACCCCATCTAATTCAAGTAAGCTAAAAGCCCAGAAATCTAAACCATTTAAAAGAAGGAAGTGAAGGAAAACTTGTTATAAAGTTTGCATATAATCACTTTGAAAAGCCGTAGTAAACATTTTTAAAATATCAAGTCTTTTCCGAAAATTTCGGCAGAGTCTCCTTTGTAAATACTGGCCCCAAACGGTACAACGCAAGAAATACATAATAATGAATAAAGGCATCCCCAAGCGGGAGCTACCTCTTCGTCAATTGGCGATCACAACCACGCAAGCAATATAATATACAACGCCGAAGGGCGATGATCAAAACTCAGAAGAAAACCAATATCCACTAGAAAACCATAATAATACAAGCGTGACTCTTGGGTCGAAAGAATAATCATACTGGCCTTCTAAGTCTATAATTATACAAGTCTGGTTGATGGAGTTACTAGATACAACTGAATATATTAAAATACAATGGTGGTCACGATGCGAGTGAACCCACCTACCAAAGCAATCACACGGAAAGAAGCAGTGTGCCAACAAAGCCGCCAAGGAAACCTGTACGGTAAATCTGCAAGAAACTGTGGCACAACGGGGGTGAGTTGCCAACTCGTGAGTAGAAAACATCACCGAGCAGAAATCGCATGTATGACTCAATCCTAGGTCATACGACAATAATGCATCCTCAAAATAATATTCTGAACCATCTACATATAAGTGTAATACCACGTGCTCGTGTCAGTGCCTCAGATAGCAACATATCATATATATGATGCATGCATGAATCGAAATGAAAACATAAAACATCATGAATGAGAAAACTGTTTTCTTAATATAGTGAGATTTCTGTATATATAAATTGAGGTATCATCAATGAAATCAGCATAAAATCCGTGTCAAGCATCGACACAAAATATATATCCAAATATCCAATATCTCGGGTTCCGGCTATCCGGACTGACCCATATCATATAATCTCACGACTACGTCGGTATCCTTCGGATATCCGCCGCGTCACAAATAACCGGTCGGTAGTGCTCCCCTGCCAGGCTCAACGCCATCATCTGCAACCTTCTCGCCTCGGGGTACCGTACCGGGTCCGCCATTCACCCACAAACGGTTCCTCCTCCTCCTCGAATCGGGTGTATGATACCGCTCAAGAGCTGAGAAAACTCATGGTGGACATATCTCATATCATATCACGAGAAAACCGCAACTTGCATTTTAAAATGATAATCAGTCTTTATACAATCCTTGCGGTTTCTCTAAATCCAGAAATCTCATGGAAAATCCGAAATCCAAAATGAAAGCTCAATAACAGTGAATACCGGGCTCCGGCAATCCGGACTGGCCCATAAAATCGCATGTCAAATGAATATATAAATATGCATGGAATATCACAGTAATAAATGCAATATCTAAATTAGCATATAAAGGCATGCACACTAATACTATGTCGAAACTATCAGCTAGAAATTCATACTAATGAAGTAGTATTTTCAAATTTGTACGTGACATAACAATTACCTATGATGATGTGTGTGAGCCGGCAAGCAGGTGTACGTGTAGCATACGCATCATCGGTAATGGTGCAGGTGTCCTAACAACATGGTTTCATAATAACAATAAAAGTAAATTTAAAACATGCCATGCGATGCGATATGAACAGCATGAGTATACAGAAATAAATAGTAAATGTAATAATAAGGAATCTACATTATACATATGAGTCATACAGTTGTCATTTGAAATAACATGAATCGTGGTGTTTAGAAAATAGGGCTACGGTGTTTTTAAGAAAGACACGTCCTTTGAAATATCTATAGTACCCCCTGGCCTGTCTTTAAAGTATTCACTATTCGTTGGTTTTGGAAATAAGTATGATTCGAGCCCGGTCTATCATATACTAAGTAACTACAGGACAAAGCTAAGAGACTAATCAAAAGGGTAAGGAAATCCACCTAAGTCTGAGTCGATCTATATATCTGGTAGTCGGTGATCCCGCCTCAATAGCGTCGCATACGATAGCATATATATAATACGACATCCTCGAATCAAGAGTGTGAATCTATTATCATAATTATATCTCGTACGGTAAATCTATCGTACGGCATCCCAAAATCGGGGTACAGGTCACCTATCACATATACCTCAATATCCGTAAGGTATCACTATCATAATATCATAAACAGAGTACTGATCTAAGTCAATTACATACCGATACCATCAACATATAACTGCGTGTGTATGAAAACACATCGCCCATCAATCCGCTAATATAATATATCGTATCTCATAATACGACCCAAATCACATCACCGATATCACGACATCCTGCCTAATCACATCGACTCATCTCCAAGTATCATATACTATCCTCATCAACCGTGTATATGTATACATATATATATATATATATATATATATATATATGTATACATATACATATACATATATATGTATACATATATATATATATATGTATACATATATATATATATACATACATACTCACATACATATATGTATGTATGTGTGTGTGTGTGTGTGTGTGTGTATAAACGTTTTGATTATCAAGAAAGGTTTTAGGAGATCACGGGTAAAGTTTAGTGTAATTGGATGATAGTGTCGTTAGCTAGTTTTTAGTCGCGAAACCCTAGAATAAGGAACACGCACACGCATACATTTTATTTTCTTGTGCGTATATGGGGATATATATATATATATATATATCCCCATATACGCACAAGAAAATAAAATGTATGCGTGTGCGTGTTCCTTATTCTAGGGTTTCGCGACTAAAAACTAGCTAACGACACTATCATCCAATTACACTAAACTTTACCCGTGATCTCCTAAAACCTTTCTTGATAATCAAAACGTTTCACATAACACATAGTATCGTATATATATACATGATATATTATAGGCTACACTACGAACTGCGGGGGTGCTATACGCCATCCACCTGACTTCCCCCGTAGATATATATCTACCCACCTTGATCCTTGCTTGCCGAAGTCGAGGTGATTCGTTGTCTTGGAATCCACGCGAGGGTACCTACAACCAATACACAATTGCAAATGCTTATTAAAATCAAGTCGGAAATCCAATATGGCACACAAATTGCTTATAGGTTAGAACCTATAGCCTACGCCTGCAAAGCCACCAAATAACCCTCGTCGCTGACGTACAAACATCATACGACGGAACAAAATATCAAATACCAAAACTCAAGTTAAAAAGAAGTCGCAAAACAAACAACAACACAAGAAAACACCTCCAGATTTTACCCAAGGTGAAATTAGCCAATTTTGCATATGTGGAGGGTCTAAATTACAGAAGATAAATCCCTGGACCAAACACGGACCCACTTGCCCCTACCCTGGCCGCAAATTGCGGCCAGAAAGAATAAATTGTGGCCATGAAATGGAATTGGGGTCTCGGGTCTTCAGGGTATACTCCAGGTTGTCTGCACGACTCCCAGTAATCGCTATAAAATTTTTAGGGTTCCCGGGTCATAGCAGCTCTCTAATTACCATCACAATTCCTACAAAAATACGATATCGGGGATTTCTAAGTTTGTGTCTTGGGGTCTAGCCTCTGGTTTTAGTCTTTATCACGCACAAAATGGGTTGTATGGTCTCTACTAACCTCAATAACACTATCTCAATTTAAGAATCCTACAAACCTCTTCTAGAAATTTTTAAAGTTCACCAATCTACACTAAAACACGTCTAAACATGTATGGAAGCTAAAGTGAATGAAATACTACACTAATGGTGTAATAATTACCTCATTTGGCAACTCAAAAAAATTCTTGAGTTGCCCCAAGTGCTCAAAATCCTAGCTTTCTTGGTCCAAAATGTTTGTAGTGAGCTTGTGCATGTTTTTGGTGAAGGGAATGATGTGTTTTGTGTAAGTCCACGTTGCCCACCCCGGTGCTTGCGGGGAGGCGGAAAACGGAATAAAAATCAAATTTTTATCAACTTAGGCAACATGGACTAGACAAAGAAGGATCTTTGCTAAACAAAAACAAGCTAAAACTAACTAGAAACTAGCTAAGTGTTAGAAAGGTTATACCTAGGGCTTTATGTCCTTCTCTCCTTGCTCTTTGGAGTGGTGGAAAGTGGTCACCTTTGTCGTCTTCTCACGTCGAAGAAAGATCCACACGAAAGCCTCAACCTTTGGCTTCAACTCCAAGCTAGAAGTAACTAGGGTAAAAGAAGTGCTAATCCTTGAACCCTAGATGAGAGTAGAGATTATCAAGAAGGAGTTTTTCTCAAGCTCAAGTGTTTCTCAACACATGAGAGGGGAGAGCTTGAGGGAGAGGAAGAACAAGAGAGAGAAAGTGAATAATAGAATGAGAGAATAATATGAAGCATTCTCTCATATATGTGTGAATTATTGTAATTAGATAATTAGTAAGATAATTGTCATGGCTTAATCAAGACATGACCATTATCA
This sequence comes from Agapanthus africanus, assembly GCA_030015575.1. Taxonomy (NCBI): domain Eukaryota; kingdom Viridiplantae; phylum Streptophyta; class Magnoliopsida; order Asparagales; family Amaryllidaceae; genus Agapanthus; species Agapanthus africanus. Next base: position 35,453,112 of record JASDDO010000016.1, on the reverse strand, counting down.
TTTCATTTTTAATGCAAATTGCAAGGATCAAAGAGCATCTTCCAAATGAAATGATGATGGTCAAAGTGTCAACCAAGGTCAACAAGTCAAGAAGGTCAAATGGTCAACAACCATAACCATGCACAATTATTAAACCAATATCAATTAACCATAATACACACATAAGCATTAGGGTTAATAAAATGACAATGGTTATTAACCCTAATCAAAGTCCCCTCCCTATGTCTCAAGCAAGTGTGCATACGCACCCGTATTCGTGATCCGAGGAACACGAATACAATGAGAAAAACCAATCCCTAATCATATACTAGGATCCGGCTTAAACCAAAGCCCGCTAGTATAAGCTGTCCGGACAGCAAACGTGCACAAGTGCGCGGATGTGAACGAACCCTGTCGCAAAACCATGCGACCTCTACTCATTTTGCCTAAAGGCGAATAGCTCTCTGTGTAGGACTCTAAAGACTCGACACTACGCTGGCAGTGGGTTTAACCACAGACCGCAAGCGGCACTAGCTGTACGTAACGGTCCCCAGGTAGATGCCGATAAGAAGACTGACGAGGTGAACCCCATCTGAACTCCTACTGAGCCTGTATGTGACAGTCTCCGTACAGTCCGGTCTGTTCGTCTGATACATCGCATGGCGGGCCTAGGGGGCGGTGAACGTCAGTCCCCTAATAGCGGTACAAGTCGTGTCGGAGTGTAGCCCAGAACACCCTGAGATAACACTGGAAACCTACCAGTATATCTCGCTTGCCCTGGCCAGGGACTACTTGTGTAATGGCTCTACTGGACACAGCGCGATGTCAACCCCCAATACCGGGAGAGACGAATCTTGTCTAACCGTCACTGCCTCCAAGTGCTTCGGGACTGCACCCAAAAACTACCTGTTTGCATGACTCCTTTGAGCCGTGGTAGGGTAGTAATCAAAGTGCAGTGGGAACACACTCGAGGCGAAGTGACAGTGTCAAGTCAGCGGACTAAGCTGTACTCATGTCACCTGGGAACTGATAACTGACGATAGGTATAATACCAACCAACAGTTCCTGACGAGTCCTGTCCAGTGTACTCGTAACCTAACGAGCACCCGCATACAATCTCAAGTACGACGTACTGACGGCTGTGGGACAGACCGTCTCCCATACTGGGATGAGAAGCGCATACGCTAGTCTACTCCGGAGTATCGATGCCCTGTCTCGATAGTCCAACGACTAGGGACCTGTATAAGGATGTGCTTATGGATCACCCAGCTCTCACGAGTGTGAGCGCCATCACAATGCTGGCAATCAAACAATAATCCTAAGGGCTCTACTAATATGTATAACAGCAATATGCTAAAAGAAACACATGCACATATTAAAGCAGAGACAAACCAAGTAGCATACTACCATTTCGAGCAAGATTGTATATACAACTGTGAATATCCCAAGCTTCCATCAAGTAATATACAAACTAGTATGATACAGTAATGGCCTCTAGGGCATATACACTAACAATCTCCCACTTGCAATAAGGCCATGTACTGGCGTATCGAAGACCTATCATCTCGATCAGCCGCTCGAACTGAGTCTGGGGCAAGGACTTGGTGAATGGATCTGCTGTGTTATCTTCTGAAGCAACCCTCCGAACCTCGATCTCCTGGCGATCCACGATCTCCCTGATCAGGTGATACCGCCTCAAGATGTGTCTGGATTTCTGATGGGACCTGGGTTCCTTCGCTAAAGCTATAGCCCCGTTGTTGTCGCAATACAGAGGTATTGGGTCAACAATGGACGGAACCACCTGAAGTTCTTTCAAGAACTTCCTCATCCAGACAGCTTCTTTTGCGGCATCAGATGCAGCGATGTATTCCGCTTCCATAGTCGAGTCAGCAAAGGTTTCCTGTTTGGAGCTCTTCCAACACACCGCCCCTCTATTGAGGGTGAAGACAAAACCCGACATGGACTTGGAATCATCCTTGTCACTCTGGAAGCTGGAGTCAGCAAAGGCCTCAATTTGGAGGTCTTTTCCGCCATACACCAAGAACATCTCCTTAGTCCTTCTCAGGTACTTGAGAATGTTCTTTACTGCTATCCAATGTTTCTCCCCAGGGTTTGCCTGATACCTGCTTACCACACTCAGTGCATAAGCCACATCCGGTCTGGTACACAATATCGCATACATTATAGAGCCTACCGCAGAAGCGTAGGGTATAATAGACATGTGATCCCTCTCCAAATCAGTCTTGGGAGACATCTCTTTGGAGAGGGTGATCCCGTGACAAGCCGGTAGATTACCGCGCTTGGAATCTTCCATACTGAATCTCTTCAGTATGGCGTCGATGTACCTGGACTGCGAAAGTACTAATATCCTTTTGGATCTGTCACGGTAGATCCGGATACCCAGAATGTATGAGGTATCACCCAGGTCTTTCATGGAGAACCTGTGTGACAAGAACCCCTTGACAGATTGTAGCATAGGAATGTCATTTCCTATTAAGAGAATGTCATCCACGTATAAAACGAGGAATACTACAGTTCTCGCTACAAATCTACAATAGATGCATGGTTCATCTGGATTTTTGATAAAGCCAAATTTCTTGACCGTCTCATAAAAACTGATGTTCCAACTCCGCGATGCCTGCTTTAGTCCATAAATGGACTTAAGCAACTTGCACACCTTTCCGCTGCTCCCACTCTGAATGAAACCCTCTGGCTTGTCCATATAGACACACTCCTCTAAATGTCCATTTAGAAAAGCTGTCTTTACGTCCATCTGCCAAATCTCATAATCGTGGAAGGCAGCAATGGCAAGAAGGATCCGAATGGATTTCAGCATAGCTACTGGAGAAAAGGTTTCGTTATAGTCCAAATCAAGTCTTTGACGAAAACCCTTTGCAACCAGTCTAGCTTTATAGGTCTCAACCTGTCCATCTACACCAATCTTCCTTTTGAAGACCCACTTGCATCCTACGGGTTTTACCCCATCTGGAGCAATGTCCAACGTCCATACTTTGTTGGTGTACATGGATTCCATTTCGGTCCGCATTGCATCCTGCCATTTTACCGAGTCGACGCTCTGAATGGCTTGCTGGAAGCTAGTCGGCTCATCACAATCTATGATGCAATCTTCTCTATCCCCGTCAATGAGAAAACCGTAGTATCTCTCGGGCGGATGAGACTGCCTACTACTCCTGCGGAGTGGTGTGAGAATGTCCTGATCTTTCGAACCCTCTGGTTCTACTAAGCTTTCAGTAATAGCTCGTGGTTCTGGAATTTCTTCCAGTTCTATTGTGCTCCCACTTAATTCTTTTTCTATGAACTGATGTTCCAGAAAATGGGCATTACGAGAAACAAGGACTTTCTGTTCCTCTGCGTAATAGAAAAGATACCCCATGGAGTTCTTTGGGTATCCCACAAACTTGCACAATACTGAGCGTGCCTCGAGCTTGTCCGCATGCTGCTTTTTGACATAAGCTGGACATCCCCAAATCTTCAGGTATTGAAGATAGGGTTTCTTCCCACTCCATAACTCATATGGTGTGGTAGGCACAGTCTTAGTGGGAACTCGGTTCAAAAGGTATGCAGCTGATTCTAGCGCATATCCCCAGAACGATCGCGGCAACTCAGCGTTACTCATCATGGACCGTACCATATCCAATAGGGTTCGGTTCCGTCTCTCAGATACACCGTTATGTTGCGGAGTGTATGGACGAGTAAGCTGAGAGAGAATTCCATTCTCTTTTAAGTAACCCAGGAACTCGGCACTCAAGTATTCACCACGTCGATCAGATCTCAGTGCCTTGATACTTTTGCCTGTTTGTTTTTCTACTTCATTCTTATATTCCTGGAACTTTTCAAAAGCTTCGGATTTATGCTTCATTAAGAAGACATGTCCGAACCTTGAGAAATCATCCGTAAAAGTAATGAAGTAAGAATAACCGCTTCGTGCATGTGTAGACATTGGACCGCACACGTCGCTGTGTACGAGTCCCAAGAGCTCGCTCGCTCTTACTCCGTGTCCAGTGAACGGAGTCTTTGTCATCTTTCCTTTGAGACAGGATTGACAAGTTGTATACGATTGATATTCGAACGGATCCAAATATCTTTCTGCATGTAACTTAGTCAACCTTCTCTTATTGATGTGACCCAGTCTACAATGCCATAAGAAAGTTTTATTGATTTCTGGAGACTTTCTTTTGTGTGTATTCTGGACATTGAAAATCTGTGGTTGGTTTAAAACGTATATACCGTTGTTCAATGTACCTGACCCAATCAAAACTTGATTAAGGTGAATGTTCACTACATTACTTACAAATGCAAATTCATAACCTTCTTTAGATAATAAAGATACAGAAATGATATTACAGGTTGCATTTGGTACATAATAACAACTACGCAAAACCAAAAAATGTCCATCCGACAATCCCAGGTGATAGTCCCCCACGGCCTCAGCATCCATGCTAGCACCGTTTGCAACTCTGAGGGTCATGTCACCTGCCTTCAAAACTCTACGCTTTCTCAACGCATGCAAAGAATTACAGATATGAGATCCTGATCCGGTATCCAATACCCAGGATGTAGAGTTTCTTGATAGACAGTTTTCAATAACATACACACCTGAAGCTGAAGCCGCAACTCGCTTCAAATCCTGTGTTCTGGCCTTCCAAGCCTTGCAATCCTGTTTCCAGTGACCACTTTTGTGACAATAGAAGCATTCTTCCATCCCCACCAGCTTTCCCGCTATCTTTGTTGCTTTTCCTTTTCCCTTCGTATCCACTTTACTGACACCGCCTCTTGGTTTGGCGGGGGCTTTCTTCTTCTTACTCTTGGCTTTCGCCCTGGATCTAGAAGAGGAAGATCCTCCTACAAACAAAGTGGATGTCTCCCTACCTTTCTGTAGGGTGCCCTCAGCACTCCTCAATATGTTCAGAAGTTCGGAAAGTTCAACCTCCTTTCCTTGCATGTTGAAGTTAAGGATAAACTGGGCGTAAGTGGAAGGAAGGGACTGGAGAATCAAATCAGTATAGAGTTCATCCTCCAACGTGGTCCCAAGGTCCGCGAGCTCTTCTATGTAGCCAATCATCTTAAGCACGTGTTCCGCTACCGATGATCCGACGGCCAACCTTGCCGAAAACAACTTCTTCGACACTTCGTATCTTGCGATACGAGACTGCTCTCCATACAGTTCTTTTGTATGAAGAAATATGGACTCTAGGTACATATTCTCGTGCCTCCTCTGATGTTCGTTGTCCATCGAGGCCAGTACGAGGCATTTGGCCTTCGCGCAATCTATTTCCCAGGTCTTGTAGATTTCCCTATCTACGACACTGGTTTTTGGACCTGGGACAGGGGGAGCTTTGGTGGTAAGGACATACCCCAACTTGTCGTAAGTGATTGCCATCTTGACATTCCTGAGCCAATCTTTGTAGTTTGGCCCAGTCAATATGTTTTTATCTAGTAATAACTTAAGTCCGGTCATGTTGAATGGTCGCTGCAATTAGGAGAGAGAAAAGAAACACTTTAGCATGATGCTCTTGCATGTTTAGAGTGGTTTCTAATTTGTCTAAACTTGATGGCTCCCACTGTCTCTCGAATCCCTTCTCAAACCGTAAAGAAAGGATTAGTCAGGATCAATCTCACCGTACAATACTTGCTTAACCGTTCAGCCAGGCCAGTGTCGGTACTTCGAGGGAGGTTTTCCAACGCTTTCGCGAAGTTCCTTAATTAAGTAACCTCTTTTCCCTGTGGGCGTAGCCCCGCTAACACCTACTAAGTTTATAGCATTGATCGTTAAGTGAGAGTTTTCCCGATGAGTAGCATATACTCACAGTAGGATCAGGATCCAAATATCATCGCGTGATAAAACCGAAGGAATCCTACCAGAATTATCACACTCCAAATGGTATGCAGCACTAGCAAGTTTCAGTACTTATGAAACTCCCGATGTGGATTTTTGCCCCATGCTCTTATGACCTTGGCGTGAGGTCAAAATGTCATAAGTCACATGTCAAGTTCTTCCCATCATTATCCCGGTTAATTTGAACCCACCCGTACCTACCCTTGACGTAGGCCAAAATGGCAGTACGACTGTCTCAAACCAACGCATTCTATCTATGCAACAGATAAATATCCGGCAGCTACCAATCACTATGCCTTGGCGTGAGGTCAAAATACATAGCTTGAATACTACCGAATATTTAACTGAAATGATGGAGGGCTACGGATGGTTTTGGCGAAACCGTGAACGTAGTGAACTTGATATAATCGATGGAACGAGATAGCTTTTAAAAGGAGTGGTTCAAGCTCCGCATTTAAAAGTTTAGTTTTGAAAAGAACCGAGTGGTTTTCAAAGTGTTCCAATCCACTTTTACTTGGTTTATTTTCTTGCATTAGTTCTTTTAATGCGTCCCATCATTTAATCCTACCATTGCAGAAAACAACCAAAATATGACGTACGCTTATGCCATTCGCATTCGCCACGGGGCCCCGTCATCACCCGTTAGGTTACTTAACTAACGACAGAGCGGGGGCTGGGCTATTGCGGCTGTAAAACATAAGCAACGCCTAAATAGTTATCATATATAAATATATAGCAATGATAGACATTACAGATCACAGATGAATACATTGGATATACTAGGAATCCGCAATCCGTTCGAGCCTGCAACGAAAAGCGGATTACACGGTCGCGGTGAATAGCCAATACCCCACCCAAGACCCCTACGGGTGCGGCAAACTACCCGCCAAGTACCCGAAGCGAAGCAACCTCCCTCAACACCGTGAGTAGGCCACTCGGCACTTCGAGATACCCGGTAGTTTGTGCACCCCCTCCATGGGTCTATCCTAGGAGCAAAAACAGTAAAACGAATTATACAATGACGGCTATAACCCCGACCCGGTTGTACGGCCAAACAAATAATAATATTACATCAATTTACATATTACAATGAATGAAAGAAAAAGCAACACTTATCTCACATACACCCCGGCTATTCACCCGCGACAGTCCAACGCATTCATATACACATACCAGCATCAAACACAGATCACAGATATGTATAACCCCGACTAATCGACATATAGCGATTAGCCGACGTTCAATACATATAAACATCATAGATATAACCCTTATAGTCAAAGTGTATTGAAGTTCGATAAAAAATACGGATTTATAGGCCCCCAAAAACAAATTTCTATTCTGGAAAATCTGGGCACATATAAACCATCTTAAAAATCCCAAAACCAAGCCAGAAATACACTGCACCAAACTCGACCCAGAGAAGAGCCAAAACGGCCGCGGTTGCACAGCAATAGCTTGCTATTGCCGCGGAATCGCGGCTATTTAGTCGAATCTCTGGATCGTTTTTGGTGGCTTTCTTCACAAAACCCTGAGAAGATTTTTGGAGTATGATTTATTTTGTTTTGAACAGAAAAAAATTTAACAGAAACTTAGGATTTTGAAAACTCGGTTTTTCGATTTTTCCGATTCGAACTTCGATACACTTTGCTACCTAGCTAGTTTATATTTAGTTAGGCTCTGATACCACTGTAAGTCCACGTTGCCCACCCCGGTGCTTGCGGGGAGGCGGAAAACGGAATAAAAATCAAATTTTTATCAACTTAGGCAACATGGACTAGACAAAGAAGGATCTTTGCTAAACAAAAAGAAGCTAAAGCTAACTAGAAACTAGCTAAGTGTTAGAAAGGTTATACCTAGGGCTTTATGTCCTTCTCTCCTTGCTCTTTGGAGTGGTGGAAAGAGGTCACCTTTGTCTTCTTCTCATGTCGAAGAAAGATCTACCCGAAAGCCTCAACCTTTGGCTTCAACTCCAAGCTAGAAGTAACTAGGGTGCAAGAAGTGCTAATCCTTGAACCCTAGATGAGAGTAGAGATTATCAAGAAGGAGTTTTTCTCAAGCTCAAGTGTTTCTCAACACATGAGAGGGGAGAGCTTGAGGGAGAGGATGAACAAGAGAGAGAAAGTGAATAATAGAATGAGAGAATAATATGAAGCATTCTCTCATATATGTGTGAATTATTGTAATTAGAAAATTAGTAAGATAATTGTCATGGCTTAATCAAGATATGACCATTATCATTTTATTTTTAATGCAAATTGCAAGGATCAAAGAGCATCTTCCAAATGAAATGATGATGGTCAAAGTGTCAACCAAGGTCAACAAGTCAAGAAGGTCAAATGGTCAACAACCATAACCATGCACAATTATTAAACCAATATCAATTAACCATAATACACACATAAGCATTAGGGTTAATAAAATGACAATGGTTATTAACCCTAATCAAAGTCCTCTCCCTCTGTCTCAAGCAACTGTGCATACGCACCCGTATTCGTGATCCGAGGAACACGAATACAATGAGAAAAACTAATCCCTAATCATATACTAGGATCCGGCTTAAACCAAAGCCCGCTAGTATAAGCTGTCCGGACAGCAAACGTGCATAAGTGCATGGATGTGAACGAACCCTGTCGCAAAACCATGCGACCTCTACTCATTTTGCCTAAAGGCGAATAGCTCTCTGTGTGGGACTCTAAAGACTCGACACTACGCTGGCAGTGGGTTTAACCACAGACCGCAAGCGACACTAGCTGTACGTAACGGTCCCCAGGTAGATGCCGATAAGAAGACTGACGAGGTGAACCCCATCTGAACTCCTACTGAGCCTATTTGTGACAGTCTCCGTACATTCCGGTCTGTTCGTCTGATACATCGCATGGCGGGCCTAGGGGGGCGGTGAACGTCAGTCCCCTAATAGCGGTACAAGTCATGTCGGAGTGTAGCCCAGAACACCCTGAGATAACACTGGAAACCTACCAGTATATCTCGCTTGCCCTGGCCCGGGACTACTCGTGTAATGGCTCTCCTGGACACAGCGCGATGTCAACCCCCAATACCGGGAGAGACGAATCCTGTCTAACCGTCACTGCCTCCAAGTGCTTCGGGACTGCACCCAAAAACTCACTTTTTGCACGACTCCTTTGAGCCGTGGTATGGTAGTAATCAAAGTGCAGTGGGAACACACTCGAGGCGAAGTGATAGTGTCAAGTCAGCGGACTAAGCTGTACTCATGTCACCTGGGAACTGATATTTGACGATAGGTATAATACCAACCAACAGTTCCCGACGAGTCCTGTCCAGTGTACTCGTAACCTAACGAGCACCCGCATACTATCTCAAGTACGACGTACTGACGGCTGTGGGACAGACCGTCTCCCACACTGGGATGAGAAGAGCATACGCTAGTCTACTCCGGAGTATCGATGCCCTGTCTCGATAGTCCAACGACTAGGGACCTGTATAAGGATGTGCTTATGGATCACCCAGCTCCCACGAGTGTGAGCGCCATCACAACGCTGGCAATCAAGCAATAATCCTAAGGGCTCTACTAATATGTATAACAACAATATGCTAAAAGAAACACATGCACATATTAAAGCAGAGACAAACTAAGTAGCATACTACCATTTCGAGCAAGATTGTATATACAACTGTGAATATCCCAAGCTTGCATCAAGTAATATACAAACTAGTATGATACAGTAATGGCCTCTAGGGCATATACACTAACATTTTGAAGTGGAAATGTGGGTGTTTTGAGGAGGTGGAGGGAGGAGGGAAGCCAAGGGTTGAGAGGGAGAGAGAACGATGAAGATAAAATGGAGGAAAAACAAATGGGAGAGCAGTCAATGACCCCTCACCTCACTCTCTCTTCTCTCTCTTGCCCATACCCATTTCTTTATTCCTTTTCTTTTCTTTTCTTTTCTTTTCCTCTCATTTAAAACCAAACCATGCATGAAAAATAAAGAAAAGCCATGGTAGAAAATGTAAAAAAGGTGAAATATGACATGGTGCATGTCATGTGCACAAATCAAGCTTAATGCACGATTAGTGATATTTAATCGCGATTTGCATAATAATGGATTATAATTAATTACAAAAATCTATGAATGCTCCATTCTTATAATCTCTTCAAATTCAATAATTAACATAATTTCTAAATATTTTCCAATTTATCGGTATATAATTATACCGCATCATTAAAATATTCATAATATTTATTATTTAATTATATAAATTCCCAAAAATAATATTTTATTATGAAATGTTACAGCCTTTCCCCCTTAAATAAATTCGGTTCCCGAATTTAAATTTAAACCTCTCAAATACTAAAACATTTCAGTAAAAAGATCAAGTCGTCGAGTCTCCGAAATCATAAATACATAAAACACATCGTAGCGCAATGCATGCGCATGAAAAACGAGTATATAAACTAAAATCAAAACTCCATCAAGCATCCCGCAATCATCGGAGTTATGGTGAAGACACCAATGTCAAAGCCCAATACGAAAACCAACATGATATACATCAAACTATACATGTACGCATCGTAAAATAATCTGAAAGAAATGCATGCCAAACTCTTTTCCAATCACTGTGCAATGCGCGTATCACGGCACAGTGGCGGACGTCTATTGTAAGAAAATAATTATATATATATACCCATGTTTAACATACACGTCCCGCCATTTTGAAAACAATTTAGAAGGGTTTCCCTTTGTAGAATGTTTCGTGTCATCTCAGACACGTAGGTAAATACTGAGACTATAGCTCCCTTTTTTGGAAATCCCTTCGATACTATCGATGCATGCAAAGCATGTTCAGGTACTGTCCTCTGACTAATCCTGCTCAGCTACTACCAAATTGTAAATATCATAAAAACGTACTGCTCCAAGAAACCAATCTCAAATGAGTAAAAATGTCACGTGCGTCTGGTGCGCACAGAAATCGAAATCAATGAATGTGCCATACATATGCACAGAAACCAACTCTAAGTGCAATGCGTGTGCACGAAGACACCTACCAAGGGCAACGAGTGTGCCTGACAGCAACATCAGGTGCATCTGATATGCACGAAGAATCCCGATTTAGTGCATCTGGTGTGCACCAAAATCGCATCAAACGCACCAAGTATGATCAAAATCCAACTCAAGTGCACAAGGTGTACGAAAACGATATCGAATATCATAATCGAAGTCAACGGTATACGACAAACCTCAATCCAAATCAGGTATACCGTGGTATATAATCTCACAACTACGTGCATCAGCGTGCACGAAATCGAATCCAAATATTGGAAGTGCATGAAAATTATATCGAAAGCACAAGTCAAATCACATGCATACCATAGGTGTGAAATCAAAATCGACCCTCTCAAATAATATCAAATCGAAGTCGAGTGCAACTGTGGTGCACAAAAACTCAATCATGCAAATAGACCGCCCAAAATACCAAAATCCAAATAACGGAAACTGTTCCTCTCTGGCACATCCTCTAAAGATCTCTGGCCAACTATCATGGTCACTCATAACAAGTCTCGTCGACGATTCTGAACTCTGGCCTACTGGGTGTGCACAATACGACCGATCCTGGGTCCAGGTCTTCTCTTTTAGTATTTCCAGAAAGATCTTGTCGGGGTCTCTACCAATCTCGTTTTTGCTGAACTGCCCGGAAGTTATCACCCTTTACCAAATCTATTTCTTGTTCCGGAACGGCTGCATACTCATTGCGACTCTTTCTAGAAGATATATTCATATTCAACGCCTCTGCATGCGTATCACATCTCTGATGTCAACGGAGGGGAACGTCATTTTGTCGAAATCTCGTACGAACCTCTTACTCCACTTTTCTATAATGTCGACTGATTCAGACTCGTCTCTTCGTGGCTGCATGGACTGCGCTCCAACGACTATACTCATATCCGGAGTCTCCCAAGCAATGTATCCCACCACATGATATCCGGACGACATCGAACTTTTCGATCGATTCATCAAAGTCTCATAATCCCCCAAGAGCTCAACTCTTGAGTACAGTTTAATAATATCCAGTACATGCCACAGTACCTATGGACCAACCGTAGAAGGGCAAACCCAAGCCTCATTAATGGCACCGCTGAACTGCTGCAAACCCTAAGGTTCAAAAGCGTTCCTATGGTCATTATATCGAGTTAGGGTTTCATTCTTGTAGAGGGTCCACGGAATTACTTGCATGTTTTTCCGAATAGCTTAAACTTGGAAAAATGGGTTTCTGACATTTGATCGTCTTCTATCGACTCTCAACGTACCTGCGTGAAGTCTTCTCAAGCTGGAATCAATCAATCTGATGACCTCGCATCGGAGGGTGCAAACGAACCACATGTCCTAGTCATTCATCCTCGGGTGACTAGCGATCTTCTATCATATCTCTAAGTATAAACTCGTGCTACAATAACTCCAACATTTGGGGCGGTATCTTGTCATTCGCAGCAACAACTGGCTCATTCGTCCGCAAGCTAAGCAGTGCCTCAATCATCAAGAATAGACGATACATTGATGGTCATCACATTCCAGCCGGCCTCTATCAGTGGCCCAATCCTCTGGTGCTGATCTGCACGTTCGAGAAATCTTTGTAAAAGCATCCATCAAAAGCTCATGGCACGAAAAACACAATAAAATGACACATCTATACAATCGTGTGTCACCAGAATTACGCCCTGGTCAGTCCTCGTCCAAGACGAGCTCATGCTGACCGCAACTCTAGCCGCAACTCTTTCTGTCTATGCAATCGTGGTAGCAAAAAACCATAAACCGATATCGATGAGGATAGATCATAGGAATGAATATAATACTGTGCAAAGAAATGTACATCCTAAGGCTTCTAAAGCGGAGTAGCGTATCGTAAGTATGCCGCGGAACATACACACGGTACGCCACTCTCCTTAAGTCACCTACTCCATCAACCAAGGTCAACCTACGTGACGAAAGTTCGGGTCTAATACCCCCTCGACCAAGTCTAAGTTCCGTAAGGTCAAGCCCAGGTTCCGAATATATATATACGCCCTAGACTCCGCATAGTCAAACATAGACTCGAACCAAGGTTAAACCTAGCGCTCTGATACCAACTTTGTCACGACCCGAAATTGCACGTGACTAGCACTTGAATCATATGAAGTCTATAGGACCCCATCTAATTCAAGTAAGCCAAAAGCCCAGAAATCTAAACCATTTAAAAGAAGAAAGTGAAGGAAAACTTGTTTTAAAGTTTGCATATAATCACTTTGAAAAGCCGTAGTAAACATTTTTAAAACATCAAGTCTTTTACGAAAATTTCGGCAGAGTCTCCTTTGTAAATACTGGCCCCAAACGGTACAACGCATGAAATACATAATAATGAATAAAGGCATCTCCAAGCAGGATCTATCTCTTCGCCAATTGGCGGTCACAACCACGCAAGCAATATAATATACAATGCCGAAGGGCGAGGATCAAAACTCAGAAGGATACTAATATCCACCAGAAAACCATAATAATACAAGCGCGACTCTAGGGTCGAAAGAATAAACATACTGGCGTTCTAAGTCTATAATTATACAAGTCTGCTTGATGGAGTTACTAGATACAACTGAATATAATGAAATACAATGGTGGTCACGATGCGAGTGAACCTACCTACCAAAGCAATCACCCGGAAAGAAGCAGTGTGCGAGCAAAGCAGCCAAGGAAACCTGTACGGTAAATCTGCAAGAAACTGTGGCACAACGGGGGTGAGTTTCCAACTCGTGAGTAGAAAACATCACCGAGCAGAAATCGCATGTATGACTCAATCTTAGGTCATACGATAATAATGTATCCTCAAAATAATATCCTGAACCATCTACACATAAGTGTAATACCACGTGCTCGTGTCAGTGCCTTAGATAGCAACATATCATATATATGATGTATGAATGAATCGAAATGAAAACAGAAAACATCATGAATGAGAAAACAGTTTTCTTAATACAGTGAGATTTATGTATATATAAATCGAGGTATCATCAATAAAATCAGCATAAAATCCATGTCAAGTATCGACACAAAACATATATCCAAATATCCAATATCTCGGGCTCCGGCTATCCGGACTGGCCCATATCATATAATCTCACGACTACGTCGGTATCCTCCGGATATCCACCGCGTCACAAATAACCGGTCAGTAATGCTCCCTTTCCAGGCTCAACGCCATCATCTACGACCTTTTCGCTCCGAGGTACCGCACCGGGTCCACCATGCACCCACAGACGGTTACTCATCCTCCTCGAATCGGGTGTATGATACCGCTCAAGAGCCGAGAAAACTCATGGTGGACATATCTCATATCGTATCACGAGAAAACCGCAACTTGCATTTTAAAATGATAATCAGTCTTTATACAATCCTTGCGGTTTCTCTAAATCCAGAAATCTCATGGAAAATCCAAAATCCAAAATGAAAGGTCAATAATAGTGAATACCGGGCTCCGGCAATCCAGACTGGCCCATAAAATCGCATGTCAAATGAATATACAAATATGCATGGAATATCTAAATTAGTATATAAAGGCATGCACACTAATACTATGTCGAAACTATCAGCTAGCAATTTATACTAATGAAGTAGTATTTTCTAATGTGTACGTGACATAATAATTACTGATGATGATGTGTGTGAGCCGGCAAGCAGGTGTACGTGTAGCATACGCATCATCGGTAATGGTGCCGGTGTCATGTCATCATGGTTTCATAATAACAATAAAAGTACATTTAAAACATGCAATGCGATGCGATATGAACAACATGAGTACACAGAAATAAATAGTAAATGTAACAATAAGGAATCTACATTATACATATGAGTCATATAGTTTTCATTTGAAATAACACGAATCGTGGTGTTTAGAAAATAGGGCTACGGTGTTTTTAAGAAAGACACGTCCTTTGAAATATCCGTAGTACCCCTTGGCCTGTCTTTAAAGTATTCACGATTCGTTGGTTTTGGAAATAAGTATGACTCGAGCCCAGTCTATCATCTACTAAGTAACTACATGACAAAGCTAAGAGACTAATCAAAAGGGTAAGGAAATCCACCTAAGTCTGAGTCGATCTATATATCTGGTAGTCGGTGATTCCGCTTCAATAGCGTCACATACGATAGCATATATATAATACGACATCCTCGAATCAAGAGTTCGGATCTATTATCATAATTATATCTCGTACGGTAAATCCATCGTACGACATTCCAAAATCGGGGTACGGGTCGCCTATCACATATACCTCAATATCCATAAGGTATCACTATCATAATATCATAAACATAGTACTGATCTAAGTCAAGTACATACCGATACCATCAACATATAACTGCATGTGTATGAAAACACATCGCCCATCAATCCACTAATATAATATGTCGTATCTCATAACACGACCCAAATCACATCACCGATCTCACGGCATCCTGCCCAATCACATCGACTCATCTCCAAGTATGATATACTATCCTCATCAACCGTGTATATGTATACATACATACACACACACACACACATATATATATATACATACTCACATACATATATGTATATATATATATATCCCCATATACGCACAAGAAAATAAAATGTATGCGTGTGTGCGTGTGCGTGTTCCTTATTCTAGGGTTTCGCGACTAAAAACTAGCTAACAATACTATCATCCAATTACACTAAACTTTAACCCATGATCTCCTAAAACCTTTCTTGATAATCAAAACGTTTCACATAACACATAGTATCGCATATATATACATGATATATTATAGGCTACACTACGAACTGCGGGTGTGCTATACGCCTTCCACCCGACTTCCCCCGTAGATATATATCTACTCACCTTGTTCCTTGCTTGCCGAAGTCGAGGTGCTTCGTCATCTCGGAATCCATACGTGAGTACTTACAACTAATACACAATCGCAAATGCTTATTAAAATCAAGTTGGAAAACCAATATGGCACACAAATCGCTTATAGGTTATAACCTATAGCCTACGCCTGCAAAACCACCAAATAACCCTCGTCGCTGATGTACAAACATCATACGACGGAACAAAATATCAAATATCAAAACTCAAGTTAAAACAAAATCGCAAAACAAGCAGCAACTCAAGAAAACACCTCCAGATTTTACCCTAGGTGAAATTAGCCAATTTTGCATATGTGGAGGGTCTAAATTATAGAAGATTAAGCCCTGGACCAAATGTCACGTCCCGAAAGTACGGAACATGACCGACACTTAAACTACGAAACGTCTCGAGGCGTACGTAATCTAAGTAAGCCGAAAACCCAGAAATCCAAACCAAGAAAAATAGTAGAGTGAAGGAAAAACCAACTTAAAACAAGTAGTTTTAATAGCATAAGCCGAATTATGCGTTTTAAAAACATCAAGTATTTTCTGAAAATTTCGGCAGAGTCTCCTTTGTAAATATTGGCCCCCAAACAGGATACAGCATGAATAGTATACGAAATCAATAAAAGGTATCCCCAAGCGGGAGCTAGCTCTTCGTCAATCGACGGTCACAACCATACAAGCAATATAATATACAACGCCCAGGGCGAGGATCAAAACTCAAAAGGAAATTCAAAACAGCAAGAAATCCATAGAAATACAACGCGCGACTCTAAGGTCGAAAGAATAAACATCACCGGTCTCTATCTCTGAAATAAAATACATGTTTGGTTGATGGAACTTCTAGATACAACAGAATAATAGTATACAAGGTATAATGATGGGTACGATACAAATAAACCCACCTACTAGCAAATCACCCGGAAATGGAAGTAGTGCCAGCAAAGCTGTAATGGAACCTGTACGGCAAAACCTGCAAGAACTGTGGCACAACGGGGGTGAGTTGCCAACTCGTGAATAGAATACATCCACGAACAGAAATCGCATGTATGACGTAATCCTAGGTCATACGATCATAATATATCCTCAAAATATAACCAACAGCTTATAACCATGGTTAGGGTATACCACTAAACAACAGTAATTCCAAGTGCTCGTGTCAGTGCCACAGATAGCAATATATCATATGGATGATGTAGGAATGCATGAAAACATAATACATGTACTGAAGAAACTGCTTTCATAACTTTGTGAGATTACTTTATTTTTAAAGCGAGGTATCATAAATGAAATCAGCATAAACAGTGTCTAGCATCGACACAAAACATAAATCCCAATGTCTCAAAAATCTCAGTATCAATCTCACTATCTAGGGCGCCGTCAGTCCTGACCGGCCCCTACCATCAATCTCAAGACAACGACGGTATCCTCCGGATATCCGACGCGTCGGGTAAAATCACCGGTCGGTAGTGCTCCCCTGCCAGGCTCAACGTCAACAACACGACCTTCTCGCCCCGGGGTACCGCACCGGGCCCACCATGTACCCGAAATGGTTCATCCAACTCCTCGAATCGGGTTTCGAAATCCATCAGCAAACTCATGGTGGACGACTCATACATCATGGGAAAACCACACTATTCATTTAAAAGAGAGAGAAAAGAAGTTTATAAATGTTTTTGCGGTTTTCCCCCAAATCCAGGAAATATCATGAAAATCCGAATCCAAATCCTCAATATCATGTAAACAGTGAATATAGGCATGAGAATCCATGAATGCGGCATAACAGTTAATAATAACATGCATGAAGTAGCAGGTAATAACTACAATGTCTGAACTAGCATATAAGGCAAGTACACTAATATCATGTCTAAACTATTACCTAACAAGCTATGTCAATGTAATAGTATTTTCTAAGTGTACGTGACATGGCAATTACCGATGAAGATGTGTGCGAGCCGACAAGTAAGTGTACGTGGTACATACGCATCATCGGTAATGGTGCTGGTGTCCTAACAGCATAATATCAACAATGGCATATGAAATCACAATATGAATATGCGATGCGGAGCGAACTGTAAGTCCACGTTGCCCACCCTGGTACTTGCGGGGAGGCGGAAAACGGAATAAAAAAAAACGAATTTTTATGAGCTTAGGCAACATGGACTAGACTATTAAGGATCTTTGCTAAACAAAAACAAGCTAAAGCTAACTAGAAACTAGCTAAGTGCTAGAAAGGTTATACCTTGGGCTTTATGTCCTTCTTTCCTTGCTCCTTGGAGTGGTGGAAGGAGGTCACCTTTGTCGTCTTCTCACGTCGAAGAAAGATCCACCCGAAAGCCTCGACCTTTGTGTTGGATATATGTATGCCCTAGAGGCCATTATGTGATAGTGGATGTATCTATACATGTATATATATATATATTCAGTTTGCATTCTCGCTCGACATGATAGCATGCTATCTGGTTATTCTTTATCTGACATGTTGATTTGATCATGCTTTCATTCATTCATACATGCTGATAAAGCCCCAAGGATATCTGCTTGACTACTCTGATTATGATAGAGATCATACTAGTGGGACGTTTGTAGTCTATAAGCATATCCTGAAATGTCCCTAGTCGGAGGTGTATCGAGACGGGGCATCGATATACCAGAGTAGACTAGCGTATATGATACTAGACCCATGTGATGGGCGATGGATGTTCCCACATTCATCGATGTTTGACATCAAGATCATATACGGGTGCTCAATGCTGACTGGGTACACTGGACGGACTCACCGAGAACTCCTATATGGAATTATATCTGTCGTCGGATAGCAGTTCTCAGGTGACACTGGTACAGGTTAGCCTGTAGACCCGAGATCGTCATGGAGTCTTGTATGTTCTCCCACTGTACTTTGATTGCCACCCTACCACGGCTCTACTGAGTCGTGCAAACAGGTGGCCGTTGGGTACAGTCCCGAGACACACGAAGGAAATGAGCGATAGGAGGGGTTTCGTCTCTCCCGGTATTGGGAGTTGATGCTGTGCTGTGCTCGACTGGTTATAACAGCAAGTCCCTGGCCAGGGCTGCTGAGATTTGTTGATAAGTGTTATCAGTAGTTTCTCGAACTGTTATAGACCATTCACCGGCACGACTTATTGAGTTATTGGGGTCGACGTGACCATCCCTAGGCTCGATATGCAGCATATCTGACGAAGAGACCGGACTGTACGGTAGTGTTGCCGGATGGCTCGACAGGAGTTGTAACAGGTTCGCTTGTTTTCTTCTTATCGATCAATACCCGGGTGGCCGTTACGTTTGGCTGACCTCTTGCGGCTTGGGGGTGCTTGATATGATCATCACCTACTGCCGGCGTATTGACGAGTCTTAGAGTCCCACATAGGAGTTACCTAGTCCAGGCGAAACGTTGTGGTGCGCGTATGCGATATGCGCTTGGACCCGATTAAAATGCGTGTATGGGATACCGTATATTAATTGGGCGTCTTGCTAATGGTCGGTTCATATGTGATATGACCGGATTTGTGAATCAAGTGTTGATTCATCATTAGTTTCTCACTACAAATTCTATCTTGTTTATGTTGGATGCATGCATGCATGTGTGCATTCATTTTTGTTCATGCACATATGGATGTGCAAGCACACATGCATACATACATCATATATTATCATGGTTGTTTATACAATGGGAATGGTGGATGTATAAGAATTACACCATGGTTGTATTTGGATAATTATTGGATTTAAATTAAAACAAAAGAAAATGAAAAATGGGTTAAATCACTTAAGAATTTCTACACTCTTCTAACTCAACCATGCTCACCTAACATTTAACCCATAGTTTATTTTCTTATCATGCTTATAATTTAAAATAAAATGATATCTAAATATCTAACCATGGTTGGTTTAGAAAAAGAAAAATATATATACCTATTTTCCTTTTTCTCTTACACAAGATAATTCATTCTCTTCTTCACAAAATCCACCATCTTCATCAACCTCCATGCTTAAGCTCTCTAGTTCTTATAAGAGAGTGAATCACTTATAAAAATAAGATTTTGATGTGAGATCCATAACCACAACTCCATTCTAATCAAGTCTAGCTCACTTGATTAGAGTGTTCTCCTTGTTTTACCAAACTTGCTAGCTTGGACGGGAAGCTCCGGGTGGATCGTCGTGGACGCAAAAGGACGACGAGCGAACCTTCTTCCAACACCTTAGAGTCTAAGGAGTCAAGCAAAAACGGGAGCTACAAAGGTTGTAGCCTTCAAACCCTAATCTTTTCTAGTTTAAAGTTTAGTAAACCTAATTTTCTAGGATCGATCCACTTGCGTGTTTGTTTAGCACATTAAAAATCATAACTTTTGGACATGTGATGCTTCAAAACACCTCATAGGGTGCTAAACAAACCCTTCATTGGTATCAGAGCCGACCTAGAACATTAGGCGACCTTTTTGCGAAGTAAAAAGTCCGATCGAAACAAAATACGACTTTTAAAGGTGCTCTCTGGAAATTTTTTTGAAACTGACTTTTTTCAGGATTAAAAATTCTCAAAAAATAGGGCAGGTAAAAATTAGATGATCTGGAAAATTCGAGCCAGTGAACAGTAACTTTGGCCGCTGAAGCGCGGCATAAGCAAGCTTATGCCGCGCATCCGCGGCCATATGAGGGGCTCTTTGACAATTTTTTGCACAGTAATTTTCTTTACCTGCTACAGTATATTTTGAGTATATTTAATCTGAATCTGCTGTTGAAAATTTCTGGAGATGTTTTTGGCCTCGTGGTTTCGATCGGATTTTTCATTTCGCTTTCTTTTCCGGGTAAACTAGAAAGTATTGAAGTTCTTGAACGAATATCATTTACTCAATATTCACAGGGTTTAAATAGTTTCGAGATACGTGCAAGTCTTTTTGCGGTGGTCCCTCTAGAAGACAACAAACCTTAACTCGATTATGTGACCGTCTTGAACTGCCCTTTGAACCCTAGGGTTTGGGGCAGTACGGCATGCCACATGTGAGGCATTGGCTTGACCCTTCTACGGTTGGACCGCCACTACTGTGTCACACTCCGGATCTTTTGAACCCTGCTCAAGTGTTGAGCTTTAGTGAATCTTGGGTGCTTGATTGTTCGTTCGAAAAACTTTAATACTGTCTGTTTGTCTGGAATGTGATACAATATGTGGAATTCATATGGTTTAGGCATGAAATACGAGATATGTGATATTTCGCATTTATGATGTCTAAAGAGAATCTGGATTCCAAATATTGTAGTTTTACACTTTCTTTTCTGTGACCGTAAGTGTAGTATGTTAGATATCGCCGGTTTCGTTGCTATACATCAACGACAATCGGGGTACGCATACTTACTTACGTTGATGATATGTGATATTATGTGTTGCTGAGATATGATGTGTAGGATTGTCGCGATTGAATAGCCGGGGGGTTTTGTGAGATGAGAGCTTTATATTTTCATTCATGTAAATTCAAATGTAATGTAATATTCTTTTATTTGGGGCACTTCCAGGTTGCGGTTGTGTCACCAGTGTTGTATATTATTTTTCCGCATTAGGATGGACCCAAGGAGGGGAGCACAGGTGACCGGGTTCTGGGGTTCAGTGGGAGGCCATCTCGAGGAGTCGAGACCGGGTCTCCTAAACTCCAGGATTGGTAGGGTCACTTGCCGCTCTCGTAGGGGTCCAGGGTGTGGGCTTGGCTATTCATCGCGACTGTGGAATCCGTATTTTCTATTCTGGCTAAATACTAAATACGGACGTCCTAGTATATCCCACGTTATATCTATATTTCTGCTGCCTGTGTTCTGTGAAATCTGAGACGAATGACTTATTGTATATATGATATATAGTAGACGTTGCTTATGTTTTACACCCGCGCTAGTCCCGTCCCGGTATGCCGTTAGTTAAGTAACCTAACGGTGCATAACGGAACATTGCGGCGAATGCGGATGGCATAAGCGTACGTGTTATTTTCGTTTCTTTTCTGTGATTGGCTTAAGGACTTAAATGATGGGATTACATTAATGTGATTAATGTAAAGAAAATAAACCTAAAAGATGTTGTAGAATCGGATTTAAAAACTACTCGGCTTTTTATGAAAAAGCTACTTTTCAAAACTGCGGAGCTTAAGCCACTCCTTTTGAAAACTGTTTGATTCTACAACGATATCAAGTTCAAAGCGTTAAAGATTTTCTTATAAATCATTCGCAACCCTCCGTCATTTTAGGAAGTAGAGTACTTAGTATTCGTGCTATGTTTGTTGACTTTAGTTAAGGCGTAGTGTACGGTAGCTAAGTGATGTCTTCCTACAATGCATATGATGCAGATTAATTAGGACATTCATGCGACTTTGTTGACCATAGTTAAGGGTCATATGGGTGGGTCTGATTGATCAAGAAATGACGGGTAGAACTTGACTGGTACTTATGATTTGTTGACCATAGTTAAGATCATAAGTACTAGGGGTAAAAATTACATCGGGAATTTCAAGTGTTGAAATTTGCAATGAGATTGCATACCTTCCATGTGATGGTTGGATCCCGATCCCACTGTGGGCAATAGTTGCTCCTAGGAGAGTTTTACAGTTTGCAATTAGCTAACTCATTAGGTGTCTAGAAAGGTGTTAACGGGGCTCCGCCTCTGGGAAAACGAGGTTTACTCTAATTAGGTCCGTGCGAAAGCACGGGGAACCTCCCTCAAAGTACCGACACTGGCCTGGCTGAACGGTTAGCGAAGTTGTAGACTGTAATTAATCCTGGCTAGTTATTCTTTTTAAGGTTTGAAAGAAAACTTGATAAAAAGCAGTGGGAAACATCGATTAGACAAGATAATAAACCAATCTAATCTGTGCAAGAGCTTTCGCTGAGTGTATTCTTTTCTCTCTCTTAATGGCAGATACCAATGACTGGACTTAAGCTTCTACTAGATAAGAACAAACTGAATGGGACCAACTATAAAGACTGGCTAAGGAATCTGAAGATCGCCTTGACATATGATAAAGTATCATATGTCCTCACGGCTTCAGCCCCGCCCGTCCCAGGCCCAAAATCCTCAGTTGCGGACATTGAAGTCCGCAAGACATGGGACGCTGACTGTGCCACGGCAAAATGCCTCGCGCTTGCATCGATGGATAACACACATCAAAAGCAGCACGAGGACATGGACATTCACGGGATATTACTCCATACAAAGGAGTTGTATGGGGAGCAGTCCCGCGTATTACGATACGAAGCATCAAGGAAACTGTTTCACATGCGGATGGCCCCTGGCACACCAGTAGCGGACCATGTTTTGAAGATGATAGCTCTTATAGAAGAGCTTGAGGACCTTGGATGGACAATGGACAATGAGCAATATATAGATATTATTCTGCAGTCCCTCCCCTCCACCTTTGCTCAGTTCATAGTGAACTTTAACATGCATAGCATGGAGAAGGAACTCCCTGAACTCCTTAATATGTTAAGGAGTGCAGAGAGCACTATGAAGTCAGCCAAGACTCCCGTTATGACCATTGGACAGTCTTCTTCTTCTCGCCCAAAGGCTAAGGCCAAGGGAAAGAAAAAGAAGAAACCCACTAATCCTAAGGGCGGAGTCAAAAAGGAGAAGGAAAAGGGAAAGTCCACGGCTGGAGACCCGGGGAAAGGCGAGTGTTTTCATTGCCACAAGACAGGACATTGGAAGCGCAACTGCACAGAGTACTTAAGTCTCAAGAAGAAGCATGGTGATGCTTCCGCTTCAGGTGCGTTTGTGACTGAAAACTGTTTTTCTATAAACTCTGCTTCCTGGGTATTGGATACCGGTTCAGGTTCTCACATTTGCAATTCTATGCAGGGGTTGAGAAATAGCAAGGTTTTGAAGACAGGTGACCATACTCTCCGCGTTGGAAATGGTTCCAATGTACATACAGTCGCAGTGGGAGAGTATCACTTGGGGTTGCCGTCTGGATGTATTTTGATTTTGAATCCATGTTATTTTGTACCTGATATGCTATGTAATATAATATCCGTTTCTTTGTTGGACAATGAAGGGTATAATTTTGTATTGCAAAACAATGTTATGACCATTCACCTGAATCAAATGTTGGTTGGGTATGGTACACTTAATAACGGAATATATGTCCTAAATCAACACACAGTTTTCAGTATACAACACACTAATAAAAGAAAACTTTCAGAATTAAATGAAGCTTTTCTTTGGCACTGTAGACTTGGTCATATTAACGAAACAAGACTAAACAAGTTACACAAAGATGGATATTTAAATCCTTTTGAATATAAATCTTATGCGACTTGCCAGTCTTGTATCAAGGGTAAAATGACCAAAACTCCGTTTACCGGACACGGAGAAAGAGCTACTCAGCTCCTGGGCCTCATACATAGTGATGTATGTGGGCCTATGTCTACACAGGCTAGAGGCGGTTTTTCATACTTCATTACATTCACCGACGATTTCTCAAGATTCGGTCATGTATTTTTATTAAAGCACAAGTCTGAAGCTTTCGAGAAATTCGTTGAATATAAACAAGAAGTAGAAAAACAAACCGGCTTGAGTATTAAGATGCTTCGATCAGATCGAGGTGGTGAGTATCTCAGTACAGAATTTGCAAACTTCCTAAAAGAGAATGGGATTCTCTCTCAGCTCACTCCTCCTTACACACCACAGCACAACGGTGTGTCAGAACGACGGAATATGACCCTATTAGATATGGTCCGGTCCATGATGAGTGACGCTGAGTTACCAGTCTCGTTTTGGGGGCATGCATTGGAGACTGCAGCGTTTCTGCTAAACAGGGTTCCAACCAAAGCCGTGTCTACCACGCCATATGAGATATGGAATGGGAAGAGACCATCTCTTAAAAGAATTAAGATTTGGGGTTGCCCGGCCTATGTTAAAAAGCAGAATCCGGACAAACTCGAGACACGGTCAGTCATGTGTAACTTTGTGGGATATCCAAAGAATTCTTATGGATATCTGTTCTACCACAAAGAGGAACAAAAGGTGTTTGTTTCTCAGTATGCCACATTCTTGGAAAAAGAGTTTTTCACAGATAAAGATGATGGAAAAGTGGTAGATCTGGAAGAGGTTCTGGAGACACAAACTATAAATGACGATTTGGTTGAACCGACTGTTGCAACAGAAACTGAAGAACCTCGGCCACTCCGTAGGTCTGGTAGGACTTCTCGCCCACCGGAGAGGTACTACGGTTTCCTCATTGATGGTGACAGAGAAGATTGCATCATGGATGATGATGATCCTACCAGTTTTCAGCAAGCTATCACGAGTGGTGACTCTGTGAAGTGGCTGGATGCCATGAGATCCGAAATGGAGTCTATGTACACCAACAAAGTATGGACTTTGGACGTTGTACCCCCTGGGGTAAAACCTGTAGGGTGCAAATGGATCTTTAAAAGAAAGATTGGTGTGGATGGGCAGGTAGAGACCTATAAGGCAAGACTTGTGGCGAAAGGTTTTCGTCAAAGACCAGGTTTGGACTATGACGAAACTTTTTCGCCCGTAGCCATGCTTAAATCTATTCGGATCCTACTTGCTATTGCTGCTCACTACGACTATGAAATCTGGCAGATGGACGTTAAAACAGCATTTCTAAATGGAGATTTAGATGAATGCGTTTATATGGATCAGCCAGAGGGCTTCGTTGACAGTGGGAGCAGCGGGAAAGCATGTAGATTGCTTAAATCCATATATGGGTTAAAGCAGGCATCTCGGAGTTGGAACATCTGTTTCGATGATGTTATCAAAGAGTTTGATTTCATCAAAAATCCAGATGAACCTTGTGTTTATAGGAAGGCTGTAGGAAGAGCTGTCACATTCCTCGTATTGTACGTGGATGACATTCTTCTGATAGGAAATGATATTCCTATGCTACAGTTGGTCAAATCATTCTTATCACTAAGGTTCTCCATGAAGGACCTGGGTGATGCCACATACATCCTGGGTATAAGGATCTATAGGGATAGATCCAAAAAGTTATTGGGATTGTCCCAAACCAGGTACATCAACACCATCCTAAAGAGGTTTAGTATGGAAGACTCCAAGCGGGGTGCCTTACCCGCTTGCCATGGAGTCACTCTCTCCAAGGATTCTTGCCCAAAGACCGATGAAGAGAGAGCTCGCATGAGCATTATACCTTATGCTTCGGCAGTAGGATCTATAATGTATGCGATGTTATGTACACGCCCAGATGTAGCTTATGCACTTAGTGTTGTAAGCAGGTATCAATCCAACCCAGGGGAGAACCACTGGACAGCTGTGAAGAACATTCTTAAGTACTTACGAAGGACTAAAGAATTGTTCTTGGTGTATGGTAATAAGGATCTCCAAATGGAGGCCTTTACCGATTCGAGCTTCCAGAGCGATAAGGATGACAGCAAATCTATCTCAGGGTTTGTATTTACCCTCAATGGAGGGGCGGTAAGTTGGAAGAGTTCCAAACAGGATACCGTTGCAGACTCTACGATGGAGGCTGAGTACATTGCTGCAAATGATACCGCCAAGGAAGCCGTCTGGATGAAGAAGTTCGTCTCGGAGCTAGGAGTAGTTCCAACCATTATTGATCCAATACCCTTGTATTGTGATAATAATGGGGCCATGGCGTTAGCCAAGGAGCCCAGATCCCATCAGCGGTCCAGACACATCCTGAGGCGCTTTCATTTGATCCGGGAGATTGTAGATCGCCGCGAGATCGAGATTAAGAGAGTTGATACAAAGAACAACGCCGCGGATCCATTCACCAAGGCCCTCCCTCAGCCGCAGCATGAGCGACTTTTTGAGATGTTGGGTATGAGATACGCCAATAACTGGCCTTAGTGCAAGTGGGAGATTGTTGGATATATGTATGCCCTAGAGGCCATTATGTGATAGTGGATGTATCTATACATGTATATATATATATTCAGTTTGCATTCTCGCTCGACATGATAGTATGCTATCTGGTTATTCTTTATCTGACATGTTGATTTGATAATGCTTTCATTCATTCATACATGCTGATAAAGCCCCAAGGATATCTGCTTGACTACTCTGATTATGATAGAGATCATACTAGTGGGACGTTTGTAGTCTATAAGCATATCCTGAAATGTCCCTAGTCGGAGGTGTATCGAGACGGGGCATCGATATACCAGAGTAGACTAGCGTATATGATACTAGACCCATGTGATGGGCGATGGATGTTCCCACATTCATCGATGTTTGACATCAAGATCATATACGGGTGCTCAGTGCTGACTGGGTACACTGGACGGACTCACCGAGAACTCCTATATGGAATTATATCTTTCGTCGGATAGCAGTTCTCAGGTGACACTGTTACAGGTTAGTCTGTAGACCCGAGATCGTCATGGAGTCTTGTATGTTCTCCCACTGTACTTTGATTGCCACCCTACCACGGCTCTACTGAGTCGTGCAAACAGGTGGCCGTTAGGTACAGTCCCGAGACACACGAAGGCAATGAGCGATAGGAGGGGTTTCGTCTCTCCCGGTATTGGGAGTTGATGCTGTGCTGTGCTCGACTGGTTATAACAGCAAGTCCCTGGCCAGGCTGCTGAGATTTGCTGATAAGTGTTATCAGTAGTTTCTCGAACTGTTATAGACCATTCACCGGCACGACTTATTGAGTTATTGGGGTCGACGTGACCATCCCTAGGCTCGATATGCAGCATATCTGACGAAGAGATCGGACTGTACGGTAGTGTTGCCGGATGGCTCGACAGGAGTTGTAACAGGTTCGCTTGTTTTCTTCTTATCGATCAATACCCGGGTGGCCGTTACGTTTGGCTGACCGCTTGCGGCTTGGGGGTGCTTGATATGATCATCACCCACTGCCGGCGTATTGACGAGTCTTAGAGTCCCACATAGGAGTTACCTAGTCCAGGCGAAACGTTGTGGTGCGCGTATGCGATATGCGCTTGGACCCGATTAAAATGCGTGTATGGGATACCGTATATTAATTGGGCGGCTTGCTAATGGTCGGGTCATATGTGATATGACCGGATTTTTGAATCAAGTGTTGATTCATCATTAGTTTCTCACTACAAATTCTATCTTGTTTATGTTGGATGCATGCATGCATGTGTGCATTCATTTTTGTTCATGCACATATGGATGTGCAAGCACACATGCATACATACATCATATATTATCATGGTTGTTTATACAATGGGAATGGTGGATGTATAAGAATTACACCATGGTTGTATTTGGATAATTATTGGATTTAAATTAAAGCAAAAGAAAATGAAAAATGGGTTAATTCACTTAAGAATTTCTACACTCTTCTAACTCAACCATGCTCACCTAACATTTAACCCATAGTTTATTTTCTTATCATGCTTATAATTTAAAATAAAATGATATCTAAATATCTAACCATGGTTGGTTTAGAGAAAGGAAAATATATATACCTATTTTCCTTTTTCTCTTACACAAGATAATTCATTCTCTTCTTCACAAAATCCACCATCTTCATCAACCTCCATGCTTAAGCTCTCTAGTTCTTATAAGAGAGTGAATCACTTATAAAAATAAGATTTTGATGTGAGATCCATAACCACAACTCCATTCTAATCAAGTCTAGCTCACTTGATTAGAGTGTTCTCCTTGTTTTACCAAACTTGCTAGCTTGGACGGGAAGCTCCGGGTGGATCGTCGTGGACGCAAAAGGACGACGAGCGGACCTTCTTCCAACACCTTAGAGTCTAAGGAGTCAAGCAAAAACGGGAGCTACAAAGGTTGTAGCCTTCAAACCCTAATCTTTTCTAGTTTAAAGTTTAGTAAACCTAATTTTCTAGGATTGATCCACTTGCGTGTTTGTTTAGCACATTAAAAATCATAACTTTTGGACATGTGATGCTTCAAAACACCTCATAGGGTGCTAAACAAACCCTTCACTTTGGCTTCAACTCCTTGATAGAAGTAACTAGGGTGCAAGAAGTGCTAATCCTTGAACCCTAGTTGAGAGTAGAGATTATCAAGAGAGGGTTTTTCTCAAGCTCAAGTATTTCTCAACACATGAGAGGGGAGAGCTTGAGGGAGAGGAAGAACAAGAGAGAGAAAGTGAATAATAGAATGAGAGAATAATATGATGCATTCTCTCATATATGTGTGAATTATTGTAATTAGATAATTAGTGAGATAATTGTCATGGCTTAATCAAGACATGACCATTATCGTTTCATTTTTAATGCAAATTGCAAGGATCAAAAAGCATCTTCCAAATGAAATGATGATGGTCAAAGTGTCAACCAAGGTCAACAAGTCAAGAAGGTCAAATGGTCAACAACCATAACCATGCACAATTATTAAACCAATATCAATTAACCATAATACACACATAAGCATTAGGGTTAACAAAATGACAATAGTCATTAACCTTAATCAAAGTCCTCTCCCTCTGTCTCAAGCAACTGTGCATACGCACCCGTATTCGTGATCCGAGGAACACGAATACAATGAGAAAAACCAATCCCATATCATATACTAGGATCCGGCTTAAACCAAAGCCTGCTAGTATAAACTGTCCGGACAACAAACGTGCACAAGTGTGCGGATGTGAACGAACCCTGTCGCAAAACCATGCGACCTCTACTCATTTTGCCTAAAGGCGAATAGCTCTCTGTGTGGGACTCTAAAGACTCGACACTACGCTGGCAGTGGGTTAAACCACAGACCGCAAGCGGCACTAGCTGTACGTAACGGAACCCAGGTAGATGTCGATAAGAAGACTGACGAGGTGAACCCCATATGAACTCCTACTGAGCATGTATGTGACAGTCTCCGTACAGTCCGGTCTGTTCGTCTGATATATCGCATGGCGGGCCTACGGGGGCGGTGAACGTCAGTCCCCTAATAGCGGTACAAGCAGTGTCGGAGTGTAGCCCAGAACACACTGAGATAACACTGGAAACCCACCAGTATATCTCGCTTGCCCTGTCCAGGGACTACTCGTGTAATGGCTCTCCTGGACACAGCGCGATGTCAACCCCCAATACCGGGAGAGACGAATCCTGTCTAACCGTCACTGCCTCCAAGTGGTTCGGGACTGCACCCAAAAACTACCTGTTTGCACGACTCCTTTGAGCCGTGGTAGGGTAGTAATCAAAGTGCAGTGGGAACACACTCGAGGCGAAGTGACAGTGTCAAGTCAGCGGACTAAGCTGTACTCATGTCACCTGGGAACTGATAACTGACGATAGGTATAATATCAACCAACAGTTCCCGACGAGTCCTGTCCAGTGTACTCGTAACCTAACGAGCACCCGCATACTATCTCAAGTACGACGTACTGACGGCTGTGGGACAGACCGTCTCCCACACTGGGATGAGAAGCGCATACGCTAGTCTACTCCGGAGTATTGATGCCCTGTCTCGATAGTCCAACGACTAGGGACCTGTATAAGGATGTTCTTATAGATCACCCAGTTCCCACGAGTGTGAGCGCCATCACAACGCTGGTAATCAAGCAAAGATCCTAAGGGCTCTACTAATATGTATATCAGCAATATGCTAAAAGAAACACATGCACATATTAAAGCAGAGACAAACCAAGTAGCATACTACCATTTCGAGCAAGATTGTATATACAACTGTGAATATCCCAAGCTTCCATTAAGTAATATACAAACTAGTATGATACAGTAATGGCCTCTAGGGCATATACACTAACAATCTCCCACTTGCACTAAGGCCATGTACTGGCGTATCGAAGACCTATCATCTCGATCAGCCGCTCGAACTGAGTCTGGGGCAAGGCCTTGGTGAATGGATCTGCTGTGTTATCTTCTGAAGGAACCCTCCGAACCTCGATCTCCTGGCGATCCACGATCTCCCTGATCAGGTGATACCGCCTCAAGATGCGTCTGGATTTCTGATGGGACCTGGGTTCCTTCGCTAAAGCTATAGCCCCGTTGTTGTCGCAATACAGAGGTATTGGGTCAACAATGGACGGAACCACCTGAAGTTCTCTCAAGAACTTCCTCATCCAGACAGCTTCTTTTGCGGCATCAGATGCAGCGATGTATTCCGCTTCCATAGTCGAGTCAGCAATGGTTTCCAGTTTGGAGCTCTTCCAACACACCGCCCCTCCATTGAGGGTAAAGACAAAACCCGACATGGACTTGGAATCATCCTTGTCACTCTGGAAGCTGGAGTCAGCAAAGGCCTCAATCTGGAGGCCTTTTCCGCCATACACCAAGAACATCTCCTTAGTCCTTCTCAGGTACTTGAGAATGTTCTTTACTGCTATCCAATGTTTCTCCCCAGGGTTTGACTGATACCTGCTTACCACACTCAGTGCATAAGCCACATCCGGTCTGGTACACAACATCGCATATATTATAGAGCCTACCGCAGAAGCGTAGGGTATAATAGACATGCGATCCCTCTCCAAATCAGTCTTGGGAAACATCTCTTTGGAGAGGGCGATCCCGTGACAAGCCGGTAGACTACCGCGCTTGGAATCTTCCATACTGAATCTCTTCAGTATGGTGTCGATGTACCTGGACTGTGAAAGTCCTAATATCCTCTTGGATCTGTCACGGTAGATCCGGATACCCAGAATGTATGAGGCATCACCCAGGTCTTTCATGGAGAACCTGTGTGACAAGAACCCCTTGACAGATTGTAGCATAGGAATGTCATTTCCTATTAAGAGAATGCCATCCACGTATAAAACGAGGAATACTACAGTTCTCGCTACAAATCTACAATAGATGCATGGTTCATCTGGATTTTTGATAAAGCCAAATTCCTTGACCGTCTCATCAAAACAGATGTTCCAACTCCGCGATGCCTGCTTTAGTCCATAAATGGACTTAAGCAACTTGCACACCTTTCCGCTGCTCCCACTCTGAATGAAACCCTCTGGCTGATCCATATAGACA
The DNA here is from genome assembly GCA_030015575.1 of Agapanthus africanus. Lineage (NCBI taxonomy): Eukaryota > Viridiplantae > Streptophyta > Magnoliopsida > Asparagales > Amaryllidaceae > Agapanthus > Agapanthus africanus. The sequence continues at coordinate 35,421,476 of JASDDO010000016.1, read as the reverse complement.
CACTCCTCTAAATGTCCATTTAGAAAAGCCGTCTTTACATCCATCTGCCAAATCTCATAATCGTGGAAGGCAGCAATGGCAAGAAGGATCCGAATGGATTTCAGCATAGCTACTGGAGAAAAGGTTTCGTCATAGTCCAAACCAGGTCGCTGACGAAAACCCTTTGCAACCAGTCTAGCTTTATAGGTCTCAACCTGTCCATCTACACCAATCTTCCTTTTGAAGATCCACTTGCATCCTACGGGTTTTACCCCATCTGGAGCAATGTCCAACGTCCATACTTTGTTGGTGTACATGGACTCCATTTCGGTCCGCATTGCATCCAGCCATTTTACCGAGTCGACGCTCTGAATGGCTTGCTGGAAGCTAGTAGGCTCATCACAATCTATGATGCAATCCTCTCTATCCCCGTCAATGAGAAAACCGTAGTATCTCTCGGGCGGATGAGACTGCCTACTACTCCTGCGGAGTGGCGTGGGAATGTCTTGATCTTTCGAACCCTCTGGTTCTACTAAGCTTTCAGTAGTAGCTTGTGGTTCTGGAATTTCTTCCAGTTCTACCGCGCTCCCACTTATTTCTTTTTCTAAGAACTGATGTTCCAGAAAATGGGCATTACGAGAAACAAGGACTTTTTGTTCCTCTGCGTAATAGAAAAGATCCCCCCTGGAGTTCTTTGGGTATCCCACAAACTTGCACAGTACTGAGCGTGCCTCGAGCTTGTCCGTATGCTGCTTTTTGACATAAGCTGGACATCCCCAAATCTTCAAGATAGGGTTTCTTCCCACTCCATAACTCATATGGTGTGGTAGGCACAGTCTTAATGGGAACTCGGTTCCAAAGGTATGCAGCTGATTCTAGCGCATATCCCCAGAACGATCGCGGCAACTCAGCGTTACTCATCATGGACCGTACCATATCCAATAGGGTTCGGTTCCGTCTCTCCGATACACCGTTATGTTGCAGAGTGTATTGAGGAGTAAGCTGAGAGAGAATTCCATTCTCTTTTAAGTAACCCAGGAACTCGGCACTCAAGTATTCACCACCTCGATCAGATCTCAGTGCCTTGATACTTTTGCCTGTTTGTTTTTCTACTTCATTCTTATATTCCTGGAACTTTTCAAAAGCTTCGGATTTATGCTTCATTAAGAAGACATGTCCGAACCTTGAGAAATCATCCGTAAAAGTAATGAAGTAAGAATAACCGCTTCGTGCATGTGTAGACATTGGACCGCACACGTCGCTGTGTACGAGTCCCAAGAGCTCGCTCGCTCTTACTCCGTGTCCAGTGAACGGAGTCTTTGTCATCTTTCCTTTGAGACAGGATTGACAAGTTGCATACGATTGATATTCGAACGGATCCAAATATCCTTCTGCATGTAACTTAGTCAACCTTCTCTCATTGATGTGACCCAGTCTACAATGCCATAAGAAAGTTTTATTGATTTCTGGAGACTTTCTTTTGTGTGTATTCTGGACATTGAAAATCTGTGGTTGGTTTAATACGTATATACCGTTGTTCAATGTACCTGACCCAATCAAAACTTGATTAAGGTGAATGTTCACTACATTACTTACAAATGCAAATTCATAACCTTCTTTAGATAATAAAGATACAGAAATGATATTACAGGTTGCATTTGGTACATAATAACAACTACGCAAAACCAAAAAGTGTCCATCCGACAATCCCAGGTGATAGTCCCCCACGGCCTCAGCATCCATGCTAGCACCGTTTGCAACTCTGAGGGTCATGTCACCTGCTTTCAAAACTCTACGATTTCTCAACGCCTGCAAAGAATTACAGATATGAGATCCTGATCCGGTATCCAATACCAAGGACGTAGAGTTTATTGATAGACAGTTTTCAATAACATACACACCTGAAGCTGAAGCGGCAACTCGCTTCAAATCCTGTGTTCTGGCCTTCCAATCCTTGCAATCCTGTTTCCAGTGACCACTTTTGTGACAATAGAAGCATTCTTCCTTCCCCACCAGCTTTCCCGCTATCTTTGTTGCTTTTCCTTTTCCCTTCGTATCCACTTTACTGACACCGCCTCTTGGTTTGGCGGGGGCTTTCTTCTTCTTACTCTTGGCTTTCGCCCTGGATCTAGAAGAGGAAGATCCTCCTACAAACAAAGTGGATGTCTCCCTACCTTTCTGTAGGGTGCCTTCAGCACTCCTCAACATGTTCAGAAGTTCGGAAAGTTCAACCTCCTTTCCTTGCATGTTGAAGTTAAAAATAAACTGGGCGTAAGTGGAAGGAAGGGACTGGAGAATCAAATCAGTATAGAGTTCATTCTCCAACGTGGTCCCAAGGTCCGCGAGCTCCTCAATGTAGCCAATCATCTTAAGCACGTGTTCCGCTACCGATGATCCGATGACCAACCTTGCCGAAAACAACTTCTTCGACACTTCGTATCTTGCGATACGAGACTGCTCTCCATACAGTTCTTTTGTATGAAGAAATATGGACTCCAGGTCCATATTCTCGTGCCTCCTCTGATGTTCGTTGTCCATCGAGGCTAGTACGAGGCATTTGGCCTTCGCGCAATCTATTTCCCAGGTCTTGTAGATTTCCTTATCTACGACACTGGTTTTGGGACCTGGGACAGGGGGAGCTTTGGTGGTAAGGACATACCCCAACTTGTCGTAAGTGATTGCCATCTTGACATTCCTGAGTCAAGCTATGTATTTTGACCTCATGCCCGTACCTACCCTTGACGTAGGCCAAAATGGCAGTACGACTGTCTTAAACCAACGCATTCTATCTATGCAACAGATAAATATCCGGCAGCTACCAATCACTATGCCTTGGCGTGAGGTCAAAATACATAGCTTGACTCAGGAATGTCAAGATGGCAATCACTTACGACAAGTTGGTGGTAAGGACATACCCCAACTTGTCATAAGTGATTGCCATCTTGACATTCCTGAGCCAATCTTTGTAGTTTGGCCCTGTCAATATGTTTTTATCTAGTAATAACTTAAGTCCGGTCATGTTGAATGGTCGCTGCAATTAGGAGAGAGAAAAGAAACACTTTAGCATGACGCTCTTGCAAGTTTAGAGTGGTTTTTAGTTTGTCTAAACTGGATGGCTCCCACTGTCTCTCGAATCCCTTCTCAAACCGTAAAGAAAGGATTAGTCAGGATCAATCTCACCGTACAATACTTGCTTAACCGTTCAGCCAGGCCAGTGTCGGTACTTCGAGGGAGGTTTTCCAACGCTTTCGCGAAGTTCCTTAATTAAGTAACCTCTTTTCCCTGTGGGCGTAGCCCCGCTAACACCTTTTTAGACACCTACTAAGTTTATAGCATTGATCGTTAAGTGAGAGTTTTCCCGAGGAGTAGCATATACTCACAGTAGGATCGGGATCCAAATATCATCGCGTGATAAAACCGAAGGAATCCTACCAGAATTATCACACTCCAAATGGTATGCAACGCTAGCAAGTTTCAGTACTTATGAAACTCCCGATGTGGATTTTTGCCCCATGCTCTTATGACCTTGGCGTGAGGTCAAAATGTCATAAGTCACATGTCAAGTTCTTCCCATCATTATCCCGGTTAATTTGAACCCACCCGTACCTACCCTTGAACGTCAGTCCCCTAATAGCGGTACAAGTCGTGTCAGAGTGTAGCCCAGAACACCCTGAGATAACACTGGAAACCCACCAGTATATCTCGCTTGCCCTGGCCAGGGACTACTCGTGTAATGGCTCTCCTGGACACAGCGCGATGTCAACCCCCAATACCGGGAGAGACGAATCCTGTCTAACCGTCACTGCCTCCAAGTGCTTCGGGACTGCACCCAAAAACTACCTGTTTGCACGACTCCTTTGAGCCGTGGTAGGGTAGTAATCAAAGTGCAGTGGGAACACACTCGAGGCGAAGTGACAGTGTCAAGTCAGCGGACTAAGCTGTACTCATGTCACCTGGGAACTGATAACTGACGATAGGTATAATACCAACCAACAGTTCCCGACGAGTCCTGTCCAGTGTACTCGTAACCTAACGAGCACCCACATACTATCTCAAGTACGATGTACTGACGGCTGTGGGACAGACCGTCTCCCACACTGGGATGAGAAGCGCATACGCTAGTCTACTCCGGAGTATCGATGCCCTGTCTCGATAGTCCAACGACTAGGGACCTGTATAAGGATGTGCTTATAGATCACCCAGCTCCCACGAGTGTGAGCGCCATCACAACGCTGGTAATCAAGCAAAGATCCTTAGGGCTCTACTAATATGTATATCAGCAATATGCTAAAAGAAACACATGCACATATTAAAGCAGAGACAAACCAAGTAGCATACTACCATTTCGAGCAAGATTGTATATACAACTGTGAATATCCCAAGCTTCCATTAAGTAATATACAAACTAGTATGATACAGTAATGGCCTCTAGGGCATATACACTAACACGAACAGCAATAATGTGCGGGAGAAGAATACTAGACACAACGATAACTATAAGTCAAACAATGGTCCCTTTTAAAAATAACACGAATCGCGGTGTTTTGAAAATAAGGGCTACGGTGTTTTTAAGAAAAGATACTTATTTTGAAATATCCGTAGAATCCCTTGACCTGTCTTTTAAAATACCTGCGATTCGTTAGCTTTTGAAATAGGTAGGAGTCGAATCTAGTCTACCAACTATACTAAACTATAGGGCTAAGCTAACAGGCTAACTGAAGGTAAGGAAACCGCCTAACTTCTGAGTCGATACATACATACATACATACATACATACATACATACATACATATATATATATATATATATATATATATATATATATATATATATATATATATATATATATATATATATATATATATATATATATATATATATATATATATATATATTAGTCGGTGATCCCGCCTCAATAATATCACATCCGATACCATATCTATAATCAGACATTCCCAAGTCAAGAGTGCGGATCAATCATCAATATATAGCTCGTACGTAAATCTGTCGTACGGCATCCCAAATCTGGGTACGGGTCAGTATCACATTCATCATATTATTCATCTGGTATTCTCTTTATCAAAGATTATAATCCGGGGTACTGATCTACGTCTAGTAAAATACTGATATCATCAATAATCCTGATCTGACTGCTGATCTACAGCCTCATACAAACCGATATCATCATCATATATCGTCATAAAGAGGTATACATCGCCCAATGCGACCTATTATGAATATCTTAACATATCTTATCTTATATCACGATCACATGTCAACCATTCTATGTATATCACTATTCACATGGTATCGTCGTCCAAAGATCCGCTATAACATCATGGCGTATCTAAATATGTATCTTGCCATATCACCGTTCTCGCGGTCTCAATCAAATCTTATCGACTCATCTCAAATCCTAAATACTATACTCGAATCCAGTATGTGAACACATAGTCCCATACCCATGTGAACACATAACAATATAATGTGTGTGTGTAAATGTGGTGCAACCTCTACTCTAGGGTCTCGCAACACTAAACTAATCCGATCACACCCAAAATCCATCTATGTCATCAATACTCTCAAACAATATATATAATCAATATATGTGTGTATACGTATTCGTATACATCACCATGAACTGCGGGGGTGCTATACGCCATCCACCCGACTTCTCCCCGTAGATATAAATCTACTCACCTTGCTTCTTATGTGCCGATGCCAATGTCGCCATCTTCATCTTCAAAGCCTCGACATCATGTAGGGTACCTACAAAGATAACACAATCGCAATACGTATTAAAATCGAATCCGGAAAACCGATACGGCGCACGGTGCGCTCATAGGTTAGAACCTATGGCCTACACGTGCAAAGACAATCAAACAACCCCTGTTGTCGATGTACAAACATCCAACAACCAAATACAAATCCAAATGTCAAGAAATTGCATTTCAAAATACGGAAAACATAGCCTAAAACACACCAAAATGCTCCCAGATTTTCCACAGGTGACAATTAGCCAAAACTGCATATAGGAGGGGTCTATTTTAGTGCAAAAGGAGCCATGAACCAAATCTGGAACCAAATTTCCCTGCTCTGGCCGCAAATTGCGGCCAGAATGAATATATCTGCGGCCTGGGGTTGGAGTTAGAGGCTCGGGTCTCTGTGGTAGCTTCCTAGGTACCTGCACGACTCCCAGTAATTCCAAAATCATTTCTAGTGTCCCCGGATTGCTCAAGATTCCAAAATACCCTCTAAAATCACACATTTATCCGGTGTCGGTGTTTCTAAATCCGTGTTTAGGGTTTTCAAGTCTCAGGTTTGGGTCTCAATTCATGCACTAGGGTGTTTGTAGAACCTCTACTTGTAAGTTGATGTGCAACACCGCACGAGATGCGGGGAGGCGGAAATTTGAAAAACAATCATGTTTATAAAGCGAACATCAACTAACCGAAGATCGTTTCTAAACAATACTTAACAATAAGCATAGAGTTCTAAGCTACTATGTAAAGAGATTATACCAAACGATTCTAGTCCTTCGTCTTTACGATCTCTACAGCCTCCTTGGATCTCCACGTCCTCCTCGGCTTCCTTCCGTGATAGACGATCCACCCGAGAACCCTAATCCAAGCTATAACCTCTAAACTTGAGGTTACTTAGTTTCTCTAGTTTCTAATAAAGGAACTAAGATGATGTAGAGATAGGTTATGGAGTTTTTAGTCTTTCCTAGTCCTTGTTCTCAACTCATGAGTGGTAGGATTAGGGTTTGGAGGAGAGAGAGCTTGAGGAGAGAGAAGGTGGAGATGATAATGTGAAGAGAAAAGCTTCTCACTTGAATATATCAAACATAATGAATTATCAAATAATATCAATTAAATGATTATTCACCATGCTTCATTTATTCAAGAAGAGTGATTCATCATGTGAGTCATTAGATCATTAATGATGCATTAATGATATGATGAATCATATGAATGAGTCACTAAAGCAATTAATGAAAATGCCACCTTAACCCCTCATGTCACATCCTTCTAGAAGCTTCTCGAAAATTACGAGAACGCCCCTCGCATCCGTGAAAACACGGAAAAACTTTAGACTGTATAAATCCAATAACCTGATACTAGAATCTGGCTTAAACCAAAGCCGGCTAGTAAAAACTGTCCGAATGTCGTACGTGCGTTTAAACACGTATGCGTCCGAACCTTTGTCGTAAAACCATACGACCTCTATATCTTTTCGCTTGGTTTTGGGAAATCTCTGTGTGGGACTCTAAAGACTCGACTACTACGCTAGCAGTGGGATTAACCACAGACCGCAAGCGGCACTAGCTGTACGTAACGGTCCCCAGGTAGTTGTCGATAAGAAAGCCGATGAGGTAACCCATCCGAAATTCTACTGAGCCTGTCCGTGACAATATCCGCGCAGTCCGGTCTGTTCGTCTAAGAGTATCGCATGTATGGTCTAGGGAGGTGGTGGACGTCAGACCCCTATTAACCGTACAAGTCGTGTCGGTATGGCTCAAGACCATCCGAGAATCTACTGATCAGTCCATCAGTAATTCTCAATCAGCCCTGGCTAGGGACTTATGGTAATGACCAACCGACCACAGTGCGATATCAACTCCCTATACCGGGAGAGACGAATCCCTAACAGTCGCTCACTGCCTCCACGTGGCTCGGGACTGTGCCCAACTAAAACCTGTTTGCATGAATCCTTTGAGCCATGGTAGGGTAATAATCAAAGCACAGTGGGAACTCACATGAGACAAATGATGGCTTTAAGTCAACAGACTATCTGCACACATGTCACCTGAGAACTGCTATCTGACGTTAGGTATAATACCATCCAGTAAGTTCTTGGCGAGTCCTGTCCGGTGTACTCACACCCAGTGAGCATCTGTATACAATCTTAGGTGCACACCACCAATGGCTGCGGGACCAATCCATCGTCCCTCGTCAGGGTCTAGATATGTATACACTAGTCTACTCCGGAGTATCGATGCCCAGTCTCGATACTCCTGCGACCAGGGACATCTAAGGATGTGCTTATTGACTATCCAGCTCCCACTAATATGACAGCTATCACAACGCCGGAAGTCAGGCAAACACCCTATGGGCTTTATCAACATGTATATATATAAATACCAAGTAAAATATATCATACGTTAAGATAAAGACAAACCAAATAGCGTACTATCATATCAAGCAAGACTGTCATGTACATACATATCCCTAGCATCCTATACAATGAAGGCCTCTAGGGCATATATATCCAACAATCTCCCACTTGCACTAAGGCCTATAATTGGCGCAATGAGTACCAACTGTCTCTACCAGATCCAGTTGCTGGCGTACCGCATGCCCAACATCTCGAACAGCCTATCGAACTGTACTTGAGGGATGTCCATGGTGAATGGATCTGCTGTGTTGTCTTTTGTGTCCACTCTCCGTATCTCGATCTCCCGACGATCCACGATCTCCCTGATCAGGTGAAACCGCCTTAAGATATGCCTGGATTTCTGATGGGACCTTGGTTCCTTTGCTAATGCTACAGCCCCATTGTTATCACAATACAAAGTTATTGGATTGGCAATGGACGGAACCACTTGAAGTTCAGAAATGAACTTCTTCATCCAGACAGCCTCTTTTGCGGCTTCACTAGCAGCTATATACTCAGCCTCCATAGTTGAGTCTGCGACGATATCCTGTTTGGAACTCCTCCAACATACCACCCCTCCATTGAGGGTAAACACAAAACCCGAAATGGATTTAGAATCATCTTTATCACTTTGGAATCCGGAGTCGGTAAAAGCCTCAACCTGGAGGTCCCCATTACCGTAAATCAAGAACATCTCCTTAGTCCTTCTCAGGTACTTGAGAATGTTCTTTACCGCTATCCAATACTTCTCACCTGGGTCAGACTGATACCTGCTTACCACACTAAGTGCGTAAGCTACATCCGGTCTGGTACATAACATCGCATACATTATAGATCCTACCGCCGAAGCGTAGGGTATAATGCCCATGCGAGCCCTCTCTTCATCAGTCTTTGGAGACATCTCTTTGGAGAGGGTGATCCCGTGACAAGCGGGCATATTACCGCGCTTGGAATCTTCCATACTAAATCTCTTTAGTATGGTGTCGATATAGCTGGACTGTGAAAGTCCCAACATTCTATTAGATCTATCACGATAGATCTTAATGCCCAGAATGTATGATGCATCTCCCAAGTCTTTCATGGAGAATTTCTGTGACAAGAAGAGCTTTACTGATTGTAGCATAGGGACATCATTCTCTATCAGTAGTATGTCGTCGACGTACAAAACGAGGAAGACTACTGCTCCTTCTACAATCTTCCTATAAATACATGGTTCATCTACATTTTTGATAAAGTCAAATTCCTTGACTGTCTCATCAAAGCAGATGTTCCAACTCCGCGATTCTTGCTTTAATCCATAAATGGATTTAAGCAATTTGCACACTCTTCCGCTGCTCCCACTGTCTAAGAAACCTTCTGGTTGATCCATGTAAACACTCTCTTCTAAATGTCCATTTAGAAAAGCTGTTTTTACATCCATTTGCCAGATTTCATAGTCATGGAAGACAGCAATGGCAAGCATGATCCGAATGGATTTAAGCATAGCTACCGATGAAAAAGTTTTATCATAGTCCAATCCTGGTCTTTGACGAAAACCTTTTGTAACTAGTCTAGCTTTGTAGGTTTCCACTTGTCCAAATGCACCAATCTTCTTTTTGAAGATCCATTTGCACCCAACTGGTTTCACCCCAGGAGGAGCAACTTCTAAAGTCCATACTTTATTGGTGTACATGGATTCCATTTCGGATCTCATAGCATCCAGCCACTTCACTGTGTCGCTACTCGTGATAGCCTGCTGAAAACTAGTAGGCTCATCATCATCGATGATGCAATCCTCTCGATCCCCATCAAGAAGAAAACCATAGTATCTTTCAGGAGGATGAGAAAGCCTATTAGATCTGCGGAGTAGCGTTGGTTCGTCATGTTCTATTGAAACCTTAGATTCTTCTAAGTCCTCGGTAGCAGTTTGAGGTTCTGGAATTTCTTCCAGTAGAACCGCGCTCCCACTAATTTCTTTTGCAAGAAATTCGCTTTCTAAGAAGACAATGTGGCGAGCGACAAACACCTTTTGTTCTTCAGTGTGGTAGACCATATACCCCCTTGAATGCTTGGGGTATTCTACAAACTTGCACAAAACCGATCGTGCCTCGAGCTTGTCCGGATTATGCTTTTTAACATATACCGGACACCCCCATATCTTGATATACTTGAGATATGGTCTCTTCCCGCTCCACATTTCATATGGAGTGGTAGGCACGGACTTAGTCGGAACTCTATTTAATAGGTATGCTGTTGATTCTAGAGCAAATCCCCAGAAGGAAAGTGGCAACTCAGCACTACTCATCATTGAACGTACCATGTCTAACAGAGTGTGATTCCTCCTTTCTGATACATCATTATGCTGAGGTGTATAAGGTGGAGTAAGCTGAGAGAGAATTCCATTCTCTTTTAAGTATTCAAGGAAAATGGTACTTAAGTATTCTCCACCTCGATCAGATCGAAGTGTCTTGATGCTTTTACCAGTCTGTTTCTCTACTTCTTTTTTATACTCCTTAAACTTCTCAAAGGCCTCGGATTTATATTTCATTAAGAATATATGTCCATACCTAGAGAAGTCATCAGTAAAAGTTATGAAGTAGGAGTGACCGCTTCGTGCATGTGTAGACATTGGACCACATACATCACTGTGTACAAGTCCTAAAAGTTCTGTGGCTCTTTCTCCGTGTCCGGTGAACGGAGATTTTGTCATTTTTTCTTTGATACATGATTGACAAGTTGCATATAATGAATATTCAAACGGGTCTAGATATCCATCTTTATGTAACTTAGTCAACCTTGTTTCGTTTATATGACCAAGTCTACAATGCCATAGGAAGGCTTGATTTGAATCTGGAGCCTTTCTTTTACGCGGTTTTTGTATATTGAAAATTTGAGGTTGATTAAGTATGTATATGCTGTTTTCCAGTGTGCCAAACCCAATCAGTTCTTGATTTAGGAAAATGTTCATGACATTTCTTTTAAGCGCAAAATTTTATCCTTCATTAGACAACAAAGATACTGATATAATATTACACAACATACTGGGAATACAAAAACAGCTGTACAACACCAAAATGTGTCCACTATTCAACCCTAGGTGATATTCCCCTATTGCAACTGCATCTACATGCATTCCATTTCCCATCCGGAGAGTCATATCACCTGTCTCCAGTACTCTACTATTTCTCAGATCCTGCAAAGAATTACAGATGTGAAAACCAGAACCGGTATCAAGTACCCATGAAGTAGAGTTTACTGAAAGACAATTTTCGTTTATGAACACACCTGAAGCAGAAGCAACAGCTTGCATCTTATCCTTGGCTTTAAAGGCCAAACACTCCTTTTTCCAGTGCCCTTGCTTGTGACAATAAAAGCATTCGTTCTTTTCTGCCTTCACCCTTCCTGCCTTGTTCGTTCCCTGCACCTTCTTGACCCCACCCTTCGGTTTGGTGGCTTTCATCTTCTTCTTCCCTTTTGCTTTCGCATTAGATTTAGAAGAGGATGAATGGCCGACATACAGAACGGGGGTCTTCTCCTTTTTCAAGGAGCTCTCTGCTACCCTCAACATGTTGAGGAGCTTTGGAAGATCAGCTTCCATCTCGTGCATATTAAAGTTCAGCACGAACTGAGAGAAGGTGTGGGGAAGGGACTGCAAAATCAAGTCGATGTACAAATCATTCTCTAGCACGCATCCCAGGTTTGCGAGTTCCTTAATGAGGGTGATCATTTTCAGGACGTGCTCTCCAACATTCGATCCTGGAGCTAACCTCATCTGGAAGAGTTTCCTTGAGGTCTCATACCTCGCGATACGGGAGTGTTCCCCATACAAATCCTTGCAATGGAGGAATATGGATACAATATCCATACTCTCGTGCTGTTTCTGGAGTTCATTGTTCATGGACGCCAGCACGATACACTAAGCTCGCTCACAGTCTAGATCCCAGGTTTTGCGAACTTCCTTGTCCGCAACTGAGGAATCTGGTCCTGTGATAAGGGTAGGAACAGCGGTGGTAACAAATGCTTCTTTGTCATAAGCCAGCGCAATATTGACGTTCCTTAGCCAATCTTTATAGTTCTGCCCGGTTAGTTTATTTTTTTTCAAGTAATAGTTTAAGTCCTGTCATGGTAGCTGCCAGAGAGAGAGAAAAGAAACATTCAGCATATGCTCTTGCAAGTTTAGATTGGTTATTAATTTATCTAAACAGGATGGCTCCCACTGTTTCCTCAAATCCTTCTTCAAAACCTAAAAGAAGAACTAGTCAGGATTTAATCACACATCAAAATACTTGCGTAACCTTTCAGCCAGGCTGGTGTTAGTACTTCGAGGGAGGTTTTCCAACGCTTTCGCGAAGTTCCTTAATTAAATAACCTCTTTTTCCTGGAGGCGTAACCCCTCCAACACCTTTCTGGACACCTACTTGGTTTATAGCATTGATTGTTAAGTGAGAAAGTTTCCCGAGAGTAATCCTACTCATCAGTGGGATCGGGATCCAACTATCATTGCATGATGCCCTAGATGGAAGCCACTCTAGTCACCACACTCCAGAAGGTATGCTAAATATGCAAGTTTCCTTTATGTTTGAAACTCCCGATATGATTTTTACCCCAAGCTCTTATGACCTTGACGTAGGCCAACAAATCATAAAACGCAAGTCAAGTTCTACCCGTCGTTGTCCTGATCAATTTAAGTACATCGTACAAGCCCTTGACGTAGGACAACAAGGTGTACGTCTGTCTTAAACTAATGCATCTATCTATGTAACAAATAGGCAAACACACTGCTACCATACACTATGCCTTGACGTAGGCCAACAAGCATAGCATGAATACAGTGTGCTGTCTACTTGAAACGACGGAGGGTTACGGCTGGTTTTTGAAAAAAACCGTTAACATAGTGTACTTGATTTGATCGAAGGAACTAAGATAGCTTTTATTAAAAGGAGTGGTTTTAAGCTCCGCATTTAAAATTTGCTTTTTCAAGAAAACCGAGTAGTTTTTAGAAATTGTTCCAACGATTCAGTTTAGGTTTTATTTTTCTTTGCATTAAAAATAACGCGTCCCATATTTAAACTATCATTACAGATAACAACGAAAATACAACGTCCTCTTATGCCATCCGCATTCGCCACGGGGTCCCGTCATCACCCGTTAGGTTACTTAACTAACGGCAGAGCGGGGGCTGGGCTAGCGCGGGTGTAAAACATAAGTGACGTCTAAATAGCTATCATATATAGATATTGTACATTCGTCAGACGCAATAATAGGCATTCCAGATCACAGATAAACTTTATTGGATTTGCAAGCAATCCGCGTTTCTTTTGAGCCTGCAACGAAATACGGATTACACAGTTGTGATGAGTAGCCATTTACCCCACCCCACACCCCTACGGGTACGGCAAACTACCCGCCAAGTACCAGAAGTGAAGCGGTCTGCCTCAACACTTCAAAATACCCGGTAGTTTGTGCACCCCACCTTGGGTCTATCCTAGGAGCAAAAACAGTAAAAAGAAATAATACAACGGTGGCTACAACCGCAACCTGGATGTGCCCCGCAAAATAATATTACAACTTATTACATTTACATCGAATGAATTAATACAATAACCCATCACAAAACCCGGCTAATCACCACAACAATCCAATACAGTTTATATACACAAACAGTTATAAATAACATCACAGATATGTGCAACCTCCTGCCAATCGACATACTAGCAGTTAGGGGAGGTTTACGAACACATAAAACATTTCACAGATATAATCAAACAAGCAAACATCGTATAATTTCGATCGATTAAACACATTAAATTTTGCTCCAATACTTCTCTGCAAATCTGAAACCTGAGCAAAAATTAAATCATACTAGAAAATACAAAATATCACAAAAGATGCACAGAAGAAAACTGGGCTGAATCGGCCCCAACTCTGCCGCGGATCCGCGGCGGATCGGTGGGATCGGCCGCGGTTCTGCGGCCCTTTGGCCGATTCAGAAGCCCATTTTTCTTGTGTGTTCTTATATTTTCATGCTGGTCATTCTGGAGGTCCCTGAAAAATTTTTGGACTTCATTTTAAAATCGACAGAAACTTCATGATATCCGTGTTTTTTCCGATTTGTTTTCCGTTCGAAATTCATACGACTTTTCAAGTGTGTTAATTATTGTTTAGTGAGGCTCTGATACCACTGTAAGTTGATGTGCAACACCCCACGAGATGCGGGGAGGCGGAAATTTGAAAAACAATCATGTTTATAAAGCGAACATCAACTAACCGAAAATCGTTTCTAAACAATACTTAACAATAAGCATAGAGTTCTAAGCTACTATGTAAAGAGATTATACCAAACGATTCTAGTCCTTCGTCTTTACGATCTCTACGGCCTCCTTGGATCTCCACGTCCTCCTCGGCTTCCTTCCGTGATAGACGATCCACCCGAGAACCCTTATCCAAGCTATAACCTCTAAACTTGAGTTTACTTAGTTTCTCTAGTTGCTAATAAAGGAACTAAGATGATGTAGAGATAGGTTATGGAGTGTTTAGTCTTTCCTAATCCTTGTTCTCAACTCATGAGTGGTAGGATTAGGGTTTGGAGAAGGAGAGAGAGCTTGAGGAGAGAGAAGGTGGAGATGATAATGTGAAGAGAAAAGCTTCTCACTTGAATATATCAAACATAATGAATTATCAAATAATATCAATTAAACGATTATTCACCATGCTTCATTTATTCAAGAAGAGTGATTCATCATGTGAGTCATTAGATCATTAATGATGCATTAATGATATGATGAATCATATGAATGAGTCACTAAAGCAATTAATGAAAATGCCACCTTAACCCCTCATGTCACATCCTTCTAGAAGCTTCTCGAAAATTACGAGAACGCCCCTCGCATCCGTGAAAACACGGAAAAACTTTAGACTGTATAAATCCAATAACCTGATACTAGAATCTGGCTTAACCAAAGCCGACTAGTAAAAACTGTCCGAATGTCGTACGTGCGTTTAAACACGTATGCGTCCGAACCTTTGTCGTAAAACCATACGACCTCTATATCTTTTCGCCTGGGTTTGGGAAATCTCTGTGTGGGACTCTAAAGACTCGACTACTACGCTGGCAGTGGGATTAACCACAGACCGCAAGCGGCACTAGCTGTACGTAACGGTCCCCATGTAGTTGTCGATAAGAAAGCCGATGAGGTAACCCATCCGAAATCCTACTGAGCCTGTCCGTGACAATATCCGCGCAGTCCGGTCTGTTCGTCTAAGAGTATCGCATGTATGGTCTAGGGAGGTGGTGGACATCAGACCCCTAATAACCGTACAAGTCGTGTCGGTATGGCTCAAGACCATCCGAGAATCTACTGATCAGTCCATCAGTAATTCTCAATCAGCCCTGGCCAGGGACTTATGGTAATGACCAACCGACCACAATGCTGTTAGTTATATGTATGCCCTAGAGGCCATTACTATACATAGGATGTATATTGTAGGGGATGCTTGGACATATATAGGGAAGACTTTCTTGCTCGACATGATAGTATGCTATCTGGTTGCTCTTTACCTTAACGCGTACACTGATTGTCTCTCTGTTACATGTTGGTAAAGACCTTAGGATGTGTACTTGACTACCTGGACTATGATGCGGATCATACTAGTGGGGACATGGTAGTCCATAAGTACATCCTTCAAGGTCCCTAGTCGTGGGTGTATCTAGACGGGGCATCGATATACCAGAGTAGACTAGCGTATACCTTCTCGACCCATACAGATGGGTGATGGATGATCCCATATCCATTGGTGTTTGACATCAGAGATGATATACGGGTGCTCAGTAGAGACTGGGTACACTGGACGGACTCGCCGAGAACTCCCAGATGGTATTATACCTCACGTCAGATGGCAGTTCTCTGGTGACACTGGTACAGAGTAGTCTGTTGACCCGAGATCGTCATAGAGTCTTGTGTGATTCCCACCGTGCTTTGATTTCCACCTTACCACGTCCAAGAGGGCGTGCAAAACGGTGGTTTTTGGGTACAGTCCCGAATCACATGGAGGCAATGAGCGATAGGAGGGGATTCGTCTCTCCCGGTATAAGGAGTTGATGTTGCACTGTGTTCGATTGGCTATAACCGGAAATCCCTGGCCAGGGTTGCTGAGATTTACTGTTAAGTGTTACCAGTAGTTTCTCGAACTGTTATAGACCTCATATCGACACGACTTATCGAGCTATTGGGGTCTGACGTTTACCACCCCTAGGCAAGATATGCGACATATCAGACGAGGAGACCGGACTGTACGGTAAGTGTTACTGGTTGGATTCACAGGAGTGTGAGCGGGCTTGCTCGTCGATCTTCTGATCGCTCAATACCCGGGTGGCCGTTACGTTTAGCAGACCGCTTGCGGCTTGTGGGTGCTTGATATGATCATCACCTGTTGCCGGCGTATTGACGAGTCTTTAGAGTCCTACACAGAGGTTTCCTGGCTCAAGCGAAAAGAAATAGGAGCGCATATGAGATATGTGCGGGACCGAGAATAATACCAGTATGTGATACTGTATTCGATTCTCGCGATTTGTGACATTGATCGATTATATGCGATATAGCCGGGTTATCGGATCAAGTGTTGATTCGATAAGTTGTTACTATTGATATTAGTCGGTTATATGCGATATGACCGGATCATTAAATCAAGTGTTGATTTAATGATTTAATGTATAATTATATATTTGATATATTACTTTGCATTAACTAGTATTGGTTTTCTTAAGATGGATTTTCTCACTTGATGTACACAAGTTGTATATGTGATATACTTTTGTGCACAAGATTGTATCATGTTTGATGATACATGCAAACTTCAGTGTGTATGATTAAACCATGGTTATCTTAATGGTTAGGTTTTTGATTTACTTATCTATTTATTTTTATTAATTCATTTTAAGGCAAGAATAAAATGGTGGCTAGTTTTTGTTTCTTTCATGAAACTTCATGAAGCTTTGACCATTTTGTCTCTTAGCCTTAACCTAACCATTAAACCAAACGTTAGTTTATTCTCTACACCTAACTATGGTTGCTATATGATAAGATAATTCTTTTTATTCTTATCATAATTTTCTTCTTCTTCTTCTTCTTCAACAATGAAGAAAAGCTTGCTACCATTAATGGCAACTTGAGAAAAAGAGTGAGAAATCCAATTCTAAAGTGAACCCACTTCCTATTTCTTCATCCTCTACCTCTTGCCAAGTAGTATAGGGTGTTTTCTTCACAAGTTTCATGACTTGGTGAAGTGGGAGCTTGATCTTGTGTTGCCTCGACGTAGATCATCTTCGGCATCGAAGTCGACGACCTAGCCCGATCATTCTTTCGATGAAACCACCGCGAGAGTCCGGGATTCGATGGGTACAGCGGAGGGACATCATCACGGAGCTATGGAGGTGGAGGACCGGATCTACAAAGGTTGTAGCCCCGTTCACTTAGCAGTAAAACTGTTTACTACTTGCATGTTTCGCTTAATCTTTAGTTAACGATCTAGTCTAGGGTTTCTCGTCACAGTAAAATTTGAAATTGGCATGGTTGATGCCTTGTGAGACCTCCTTAGAGTGCCTAGGAACCCTACAAGTGCGATATCAACTCCCTATACTGGGAGAGACGAATTCCTAACAGTCGCTCACTGCCTCTACGTGGCTCGGGACTGTGCCCAACTAAAACCTGTTTGCACGACTCCTTTGAGCCGTGGTAGGGTAATAATCAAAGCACAGAGGGAACTCACACGAGACAAATGATGACTTTAAGTCAACAGACTATCTGCACACATGTCACCTGAGAACTGCTATCTGACGTTAGGTATAATACCATCCAGTCAGTTCTGGGCTAGTCCTGTCCGGTGTACTCACACCAAGTGAGCATCTGTATACAATCTTAGGTGCACACCACCAATGGCTGCGGGACCAATCCATCGCCCCTCGTCAGGGTCTAGATATGTATACACTAGTCTACTCCGGTGTATGCCCAGTCTCGATACTCCTGCGACCAGGGACATCTAAGGATGTGCCTATTGACTATCCAGCTCCCACTAGTATGACAGCCATCACAACGCCGGTAGTCAGGAAAATACCCTGTGGGCTTTATCAACATGTATATATATAAATACCAAGTAAAATATATCATACGTTAAGATAAAGACAAACCAAAGAGCGTACTATCATATCAAGCAAGACTGTCATGTACATACATATCCCTAGCATCCTATACAATGAAGGCCTCTAGGGCATATATATCCAACAATCTCCCACTTGCACTAAGGCCTATAATTGGCACAATGAGTACCAACTGTCTCTACCAGATCCAGTTGCTGGCGTACCGCATGCCCAACATCTCGAACAGCCTCTCGAACTGTACTTGAGGGATGTCCATGGTGAATGGATCTGCTGTGTTGTCTTTTGTGTCCACTCTCCGTATCTCGATCTCCCGACGATCCACGATCTCCCTGATCAGGTGAAACCGCCTTAAGATATGCCTGGATTTCTGATGGGACCTTGGTTCCTTTGCTAATGCTACAGCCCCATTGTTATCACAATACAAAGTTATTGGATTGGCAATGGACGGAACCACTTGAAGTTCAGAAATGAACTTCTTCATCCAGACAGCCTCTTTTGCGGCTTCACTAGCAGCTATATACTCAGCCTCCATAGTTGAGTCTGCGACGATATCCTGTTTGGAACTCCTCCAACATACCACCCCTCCATTGAGGGTAAACACAAAACCCGAAATGGATTTAGAATCATCTTTATCACTTTGGAATCCGGAGTCGGTAAAAGCCTCAACCTGGACGTCCCCATTACCGTAAATCAAGAACATCTCCTTAGTCCTTCTCAGGTACTTGAGAATGTTCTTTACCGCTATCCAATACTTCTCACCTGGGTCAGACTGATACCTGCTTACTACACTAAGTGCGTAAGCTACATCCGGTCTGGTACATAACATCGCATACATTATAGATCCTACCGCCGAAGCGTAGGGTATAATGCCCATGCGAGCCCTCTCTTCATCAGTCTTTGGAGACATCTCTTTGGAGAGGGTGATCCCGTGATAAGCGGGCATATTACCGCGCTTGGAATCTTCCATACTAAATCTCTTTAGTATGGTGTCGATATAGCTGGACTGTGAAAGTCCCAACATTCTATTAGATCTATCACGATAGATCTTAATGCCCAGAATGTATGATGCATCTCCCAAGTCTTTCATGGAGAATTTCTGTGACAAGAAGAGCTTTACTGATTGTAGCATAGGGACATCATTCCCTATCAGTAGTATGTCGTCGACGTACAAAACGAGGAAGACTACTGCTCCTTCTACAATCTTCCTATAAATACATGGTTTATCTACATTTTTGATAAAGTCAAATTCCTTGACTGTCTCATCAAAGCAGATGTTCCAACTCCGCGATGCTTGCTTTAATCCATAAATGGATTTAAGCAATTTGCACACTCTTCCGCTGCTCCCACTGTCTAAGAAACCTTCTGATTGATCCATGTAAACACTCTCTTCTAAATGTCCATTTAGAAAAGCTGTTTTTACATCCATTTGCCAGATTTCATAGTCATGGAAGACAGCAATGGCAAGCATGATCCGAATGGATTTAAGCATAGCTACCGGTGAAAAAGTTTCGTCATAGTCCAATCCTGGTCTTTGACGAAAACCTTTTGCAACTAGTCTAGCTTTGTAAGTTTCCACTTGTCCAAATGCACCAATCTTCTTTTTGAAGATCCATTTGCACCCAACTGGTTTCACCCCAGGAGGAGCAACTTCTAAAGTCCATACTTTATTGGTGTACATGGATTCCATTTCGGATCTTATAGCATCCAGCCACTTCACTGTGTCGCTACTCGTGATAGCCTGCTGAAAACTAGTAGGCTCATCATCATCGATGATGCAATCCTCTCGATCCCCATCAAGAAGAAAACCATAGTATCTTTCAGGAGGATGAGAAAGCCTACTAGATCTGCGGAGTGGCGTTGGTTCGTCATGTTCTATTGAAATCTGAGATTCTTCTAAGTTCTCGGTAGCAGTTTGAGGTTCTGGAATTTCTTCCAGTTCTACCGCGCTCCAACTAATTTCTTTTGCAAGAAATTCGCTTTCTAAGAAGACAATATGGCGAGCGACAAACACCTTTTGTTCTTCAGTGTGGTAGACCATATACCCCCTTGAATGCTTGGGGTATCCTATAAACTTGCACAAAACCGATCGTGCCTCGAGCTTGTCCGGATTATGCTTTTTTACATATACCGGACACCCCCATATCTTGATATACTTGAGATATGGTCTCTTCCCGCTCCACATTTCATATGGAGTGGTAGGCACGGACTTAGTCGGAACTCTATTTAATAGGTATGCTGCTGATTCTATAGTAAATCCCCAGAAGGAAAGTGGCAACTCAGCACTACTCATCATTGAACGTACCATGTCTAACAGAGTGTGATTCCTCCTTTCTGATACATCATTATGCTGAGGTGTATAAGGTGGAGTAAGCTGAGAGAGAATTCCATTCTCTTTTAAGTATTCAAGGAAACTGGTACTTAAGTATTCTCCACATCGATCAGATCGAAGTGTCTTGATGCTTTTACCAGTCTGTTTCTCTACTTCATTTTTATACTCCTTAAACTTCTCAAAGGCCTTGGATTTATGTTTCATTAAGAATATATGTCCATACCTAGAGAAGTCATCAGTAAAAGTTATGAAGTAGGAGTGACCGCTTCGTGCATGTGTAGACATTGGACTACATACATCACTGTGTACAAGTCCTAAGAGTTCTGTGGCTCTTTCTCCGTGTCCGGTGAACGGAGATTTGGTCTTTTTTCCTTTGATACATGATTGACAAGTTGCATATGATGAATATTAGATATCCATCTTTATGTAACTTAGTCAACTTTGTTTCGTTTATATGACCAAGTCTACAATGCCATAGGAAGGATTGATTTGAATCTGGAGCCTTTCTTTTACGCGGTTTTTGTATATTGAAAATTTGAGGTTGATTAAGTATGTATATGTCATTTTCCAGTGTGCCAAACCCAATCAGTTCTTGATTTAGGAAAATGTTCATGACTTTTCTTTCAAGCGCAAAATTATATCCTTCATTAGAAAACAAAGATACTGATATAATATTACACAACATACTGGGAATACAAAAACAGCTGTACAACACCAAAATGTGTCCACTATTCAACCCTAGGTGATATTCCCCTATTGCAACTGCATCTACATGCATTCCATTGCCCATCCGGAGAGTCATATCACCCGTCCCCAGTACTCTACTATTTCTCAGATCCTGCAAAGAATTACAGATGTGAGAACCAGAACCGGTATCAAGTACCCATGAAGTAGAGTTTACTGAAAGACAATTTTCGATTACGAACACACCTGAAGCAGAAGCAACAACTTGCTTCTTGTCCTTGGCTTTAAAGGCCAAACAGTCCTTCTTCCAGTGCCCTTGCTTGTGACAATAAAAGCATTCGTTCTTTTCTGCCTTCACCCTTCCTGCCTTGTTCGTTCCCTGCACCTTCTTGACCCCACCCTTCGGTTTGGTGGCTTTCATCTTCTTCTTCCCTTTTGCTTTCGCATTAGATTTAGAAGAGGATGATTGGCCGACATACAGAACGGGGGTCTTCTCCTTTTTCAAGGAGCTCTCTGCTACCCTCAACATGTTGAGGAGCTTTGGAAGATCAGCTTCCATCTCGTGCATATTAAAGTTCAGCACGAACTGAGAGAAGGTGTGGGGAAGGGACTGCAAAATCAAGTCGATGTACAAATCATTCTCTAGCACGCATCCCAGGTTTGCGAGTTCCTCAATGAGGGTGATCATTTTCAGGACGTGCTCTCCAACATTCGATCCTGGAGCTAACCTCATCTGGAAGAGTTTCCTTGAGGTCTCATACCTCGCGATACGGGAGTGTTCCCCATACAAATCCTTGCAATGGAGGAATATGGATACAATATCCATACTCTCGTGCTGTTTCTGGAGTTCATTGTTCAAGGACGCCAGCACGATACACTTAGCTCGCTCACAGTCTAGATCCCAGGTTTTGCGAACTTCCTTGTCCGCAACTGAGGAATCTGGTCTTGGGATAAGGGGAGGAACAGCGGTGGTAACATATGCTACTTTGTCATAAGTCAGCGCAATATTGACGTTCCTTTGCCAATCTTTATAGTTCTGCCCGGTTAGTATAGTTTTTTTCAAGTAATAGTTTAAGTCCTGTCATGGTAGCTGCCAGAGAGAGAGAAAAGAAACACTCAGCATATGCTCTTGCAAGTTTAGATTGGTTATTAATTTATCTAAACAGGATGGCTCGTACTGTTTCCTCAAATACTTCTTCAAAACCTAAAAGAAGAACTAGTCAGGAGTTAATCACACGTCACAATACTTGCTTAACCTTTCTGCCAGGCTGGTGTTGGTATTTCGAGAGAGGTTTTCCAACGCTTTCGCGAAGTTCCTTAATTAAATAACCTCTTTTCCCTGGAGGCTTAGCCCCTCTAACACCTTTCTGGACACCTACTTGGTTTATAGCATTGATTGTTAAGTGAGAAAGTTTCCCGAGAGTAATCCTACTCATCAGTGGGATCGGGATCCAACTATCATTGCATGATGCCCTAGATGGAATCCACTCTAGTCACCGCAATCCAGAAGGTATGCTAAATCTGCAAGTTTCCTTTATGTTTGAAACTCCCGATATGATTTTTACCCAAGCTCTTATGACCTTGACGTAGGCCAACAAATCATAAGACGCAAGTCAAGTTCTACCCGTCGTTGTCCTGATCAATTTAAGTATATCGTACAAGCCCTTGACGTAGGCCAACAAGGTGTACGTCTGTCTTAAACTAATGCATCTATCTATGCAACAAATAAGCAAACACACTGCTACCATACATTATGCCTTAACGTAGGCCAACATGTTAGTGTATATGCCTGAGGGGCCATTATTGTATCATACTAGATTGTATATACTTAATGGAAGCTTGGGATATTCACATTTGTATATACAGTCTTGCTAAAAATGGTAGTATGCTACTTGGTTTGAGTCTACTTTAATATGTGCATATGTTTCTTGTGACGTATCACTTATACATATTAGTAGAGACCATAGGTTCTTTGCTTGATTACCAGCGTTGTGATGGCAGTCACACTAGTGGGGGCTGGGTAGTCTATAAGCAACATCCTATACTTGTCCCTAGTCGTAGGATTATCGAGACAGGGCATCGGTACTCCAGAGTAGACTAGTGTGTACGCTTCTCATCCCAGTTAGGGAGATGGTCTGTCCCATTGCCATCAGTACGTCGTACTGGAGATAGTACAAAGGTGCACGTTAGGTTACGGGTACACCGGACATGACTCGTAGGGGAACTGTTGGTTGGTACTATACCCACCGTCAGTTAACAGTTCCCAGGTGACATGAGTACAGCATAGTCCGTAGACTTGACACTGCTACTTCGCCTCGAGTGTGTCCCACTGTTCTTAGATTGCTACCCTACCACGGCTCAAAGGAGTCGTGCAAACAGGTAGCAGTTGGGTGCAGTCGCGAGCACTTGGAGGTAGTGGCGGTTAGATAGGATTCGTCTCTCCCGGTATTGGGAGATGATATCGCACTGTGTCAGAGAGCCATTACGCAAAGTCCCTGTCCAGGGAAAGCGAGATATACTGGTAGGTTCCAGTAGCTTCTCAGGGTGTAATGGGCTTCACTCCGACACGACTTATACAGCTATTAGGGGACTGACGCTTGCCACCCCCTAGGCTTGATATGCGATAGTCTTAGACGAACAGACCGGACTGTACGGAGATTGTCACATCAGGCTCAGTGGGAGTTCGGATGAGTTTCATCATCGGCCTTCTTATCGATATCTACCTGGGGACCGTTACGTACAGCTAGTGCCGCTTGCGGTTTGTGGTTAAACCCACTGCCAGCGTAGTGTCGAGTCTTTAGAGTCCCACACAGAGAGTTTCCCTGCTCCAGGCGAAACGATATAGAGGTCGTACGGTTTTACGACAAGGGTTCGAACGCGTACGTACGTTTACGCACGTACGACGTTCGGACAGTTTTTACTAGTCGGCTTTGGTTTAAGCCAGATTCTAGTATCGGGTTATTGGATTTATACAGTCTAAAGTTTTTCCGTGTTTTCACGGATTGTAGGGGCGTTCTCGTAATTTGTCGGGAACCTTCTAGAAGAGTGGTGACTAAGGGGGTAAGGTGGCATTGCGTTAAATGAGATTAGTGAGTCATATGAGTGATTCATCCATGTCATTAATGCATCATAAATGCTTAATGACTCATGGAGATGAATCACCCTCTTGTATTTATGAAGCATGATGATTAATCCTTTATTTTATTTTATTGGATAAATGATAATGCTTGATAAATATTATGATACATGATTATCTCATTTTCATTCTCATCTTCTCCTTCTCTCTCCTCAAGCTCACTCTCTCTTGAAACCCTAACCCTAACCTCTCATGTGTTGAGATCAAGGGTTAGCTAGACTAAAACATCCATAACCTCACTCTATATCTCCTAGGTAGCTTAGACTAGCACTTTAAGCAACCTAGTTATCTCAAGTTTGAGATTAAGCTTGGCGTAGGAGCTTTCAGGTGGATCGTCTTTGATTCGAGAAGGTCGTCGAGGTGCCGATGTTCCAAGGAGCCTACGAGGAGTGGAGGACAGCGATGAAGACCCGAAGGACATGTAACGTGAGGTATAACATCGGAACCGAGTAGTTAAACCTCAAGCAGATAGCAAGTAATAGTTTAGATTACGATTCATGCGCTCAAGTCCATGTTACGAAGCTTTGATGATCGTTTTTCATATATTTCCGCCTCCACGCAAGTTCGTGGGGTGCGTGACATGGAATTACAGTGATATCAGAGCCAACCAAACCATTACTAGCTTGTTAGCAAATGATTAGAAGTTCGATCGACAGATAAACACGAAAACAGAATTTCGAAACCCTAAGTTTCTGTTAATTTTAAAAGTGTCTGAAAAATTATTTGACATGCTTTAAAATTCACAGCAGGGTATTTTAAGAATACTGGGAAAAGACGAGTCAATGAATCGGCAAAACGGCCGCGGATCCGCGGTAATAGAGAGCTTGTGCCGTGGATCCGCCGCCGAGTCAACGCCGAGTTGACTCGGATTTCTTCAGTAATTCCTATTTTGTTGTTTTCTGTTTTCTTGTATGTTCTGTTTCTGCCCAGGTTGCCTCTGTACTGACTTGCTTTTGGGGTAGACACGGATAAAGGTGATCGATTGATGTTCTAAGTTAATTGCTAATCGGGTTATTATCTGTAATGTTTTATGTGTTCGTAAACCTCCCCTAACTGCTAGTATGTCAGTTGGCAAGGGGTTGCACATATCTGTGATGTTATTTTTTAACTGTTTGTGTATATAAACTGTATTGGACTGTTGTGATGATTAGCCGGGTTTTGTGATGGGTTATTGTATTAATTCATTCGATGTAATTGTAATAAGTTGTAATATTATTTTGTAGGGCACATCCAGGTTGCGGTTGTAGCCACCGTTGTATTATTTCTTTTTACTGTTTCTGCTCCTAGGATAGACCCAAGGTGGGGTGCACAAACTACCGGGTATTTTGAAGTGTTGAGGCAAACCGCTTCACTTCTGGTACTTGGCGGGTAGTTTGCCGTACCCGTAGGGGTCTAGGGTGGGGTAATGGCTATTCATCACAACTGTGTAATCCGTCTTTTTTTGCAGGCTCAAAAGAAATGCGGATTGCTTGCATATCCAATAAAGTTTATCTGTGATCTGGAATGCTTATTATTGCGTCTGACGAATGTACAATATCTATATATAAATAGCTATTAGATGTCACTTATGTTTTACACCCGCGCTAGCCCAGCCCCTGCTCTGTCGTTAGTTAAGTAACCTAACGGGTGATGACGGGACCCCGTGGCGAATGCGGATGGCATAAGAGGACGTGGTATTTTCGTTGTTTTCTGCAATGATAAGATTAAAAGATGGGACACATTATTATAATGCAAAGAAAATAAACCAAATTTCAATCGTTGGAATAAATTTAAAAGAAACCACTCGGTTATTTTAAAAAGGGATCAGAATTTTTAATTACGGAGCTTTAACCACTCCTTTTAGAAAGTATCTGGTTCTTTCGATTATATTAAGTTCACTACGTTCGCGGTTTTGCCAAAACCATTCGTAGCCCTCCGTCATTTCATTTGGGTATTCAAGTAGTATTCAAGCTATGTATATTTGGCCCTTAGTCAGAACATAGTGTTTGGTAGCTGCTGGGGTATTCATTTGTTGCATAGATAGATGCGTTGGTTTGGGACAGTCGTATTACTTTTCTTGGCCCTTAGTCAAGAGTATATACGGGTGGGTTCAAATTAACCTGGATAATAACGGGTGGAACTTGACATGTGACTTATGACATATTTGGCCCTTAGTCAAAGTCATAAGAGCATGGGGCAAAAATCAATATCGGGAATTTCAAAAGAAACTGAAATTTGCAGAAAGATGCATACCATTTTGGAGTTTGATGAATGTTGATAGGATTCCTTCAACATTATCATACGATGATATTTTGGATCCCTATCCTACTGTGAGTATATATTACTTATCAGGAGATTTGTCACTTAACGATCAATGCTATAAACCAAGTAGGTGCCTAGAAAGGTGTCAGCGGGGCTACGCCCCCAGAGAAAAGAGTTTATTTAATTAAGGAACTTCGCGAAAGCGTTGGAAAACCTCCCTCGAAGTATCGACACTAGTCTGGCTGAACGGTTAAGCAAGTATTGTACGGTGAGAATAGTCCTGGCTAGTTCTTCCTTTATGGTTTGAGGAGGGTTTCGAGAAACAGTGGGAGTCATTCTGTTTAGATAAATTAAAAACCACTCTAAACTTGCAAGAGCATCATGCTAATAGTTTTCTTCTCTCTCTCTTAATTGCAGCGACCTTGTGACCACACTTAGGTTACATCTAGATAATAAATTGACTGAATCTGACTTATATGACTGGCAAAAGTCTGTCCAGATGTTCATTGCGTATGACAAACTGGACTACCCTATTACTACTCAAGATCCTACCGTCCCAGGTCCAGTTTCCACTGTCGCGGATATTGATATCCGTCAGACAAGGGAAAAAGATAAAGCAAAAGCTAAGTGCCTCGTGTTAGCTTCAGTTGATGGTGTATACCAGAAGCGGCACGAGAAGATGGACTTAGTTTCCATCTTTCTCCATAACAAAGATTTATATGGAGAGCAATTATCACTAGATATGAAACCTCGAACGAATTAATTCAAGCGAGGTTGGCTGACGGGTCATCTGTAGGGGACAACGTCCTTACAATGACTAGCTATTTTGATGAGCTCCAGGACCTGGAGACCGCGTTGGGAAACGAGCAGATACTGACTTGATTCTACAGTCTCTGCCTCCTACCCTGAAGGAAACCAGGGAAGTAGAAGGAAAGAGAAGGGCAAAAGTTTCGAAACTTAATACAGTAAAAGAGGGTAGTTCCTATTATTATGGGATTGGACATAAACAGAATGATTGTAGGGCTTTGGAAGCCAGTAGCCAAGATACAAAGCATGTTGTGGCTTCAGCCTCAAGTGTGTTTGTTATTGAGAACTGTTTGTCAATTAACTCTACTTCCTGGGTATTATATACCGGAGCAGGATCTCATATCTGTAATTCATTACATGCTTTGAGAAACCGTAAAGTTATAAAGGTAGGTGATTGGTCTCTCAAAGTTGCAAATGGAATGACAGTGAATGCTGAATCCGTGGGAGAATATCGCTTAGGTTTGACAAGTGAGCATATATTGATTTTACGTAACTGTTTATATATACCTAGTATGACTTGTAATATCATATCAGTATCCTTACTTTCGAGAGAGGGATATGATTTTACATTCGTAAGCGATGTAGTTAACATCCACCTAAATCAAGTTCTGATTGGGTCAGGTACATTAGATAACTGTATATACGTATTAAGTCAAGCTCAGATTTTCAATGTCCAGAACACTCTTAAAAGAAAGTCTCTAGAGATAAATCAGGCTTTCTTATGGCATTGTAGACTAGGTCACATCAATGAGAGAAGGTTGACTAAGTTACATAGAGAAGGATATTTGAATCCGTTCGAATATCAATCTTATGCTACTTGTGAATCTTGTCTCAAAGGAAAGATGACAAAGACTCCGTTCACTAGACACGGAGTAAGAGCAAGCGAGCTCTTAGAACTCGTACACAGTGACGTGTGCGGTCCAATGTATACACATGCGCGAGGTGGTTATTCCTACTTCATTACTTTTACGGATGATTTCTCTTGGTATGGATATGTCTTCTTAATGAAGTATAAATCCGAGGCCTTTGAGAAATTCCAAGAATACAAGAATGAAGTGGAAAAACAAACAGGCAAGAGTATAAAGACACTGAGATCTGATCGAGGTGGTGAATACTTAAGTGCCGAGTTCCTAGGTTACTTAAAAGAGAATGGAATTCTCTCTCAGCTTACTCCTCCATACACACCACAACATAACGGTGTATCGGAAAGGAGGAATCGAACCCTATTGGATATGGTTCGTTCCATGATGAGTAACGCTGAGTTACCGCGATCATTCTGGGGATATGCACTAGAATCAGCTGCATATCTTTTGAACCAGGTTCCCACCAAGACTGTGCCTACCACACCATATCAGATGTGGAGTGGGAAGAAACCCTATCTTCAGTATCTAAAGATTTGGGGATGTCCGGCTTATGTTAAAAAGCAGCATGCAGACAAACTGAGGCATGATCTGTACTATGTAAGTTTGTGGGATATCCAAAGAACTCCAGGGGATATCTATTCTATTACGCAGAGGAACAAAAGGTTTTTGTTTCTCGTAATACCCATTTTCTAGAATATCAGTTTTTAGAAAAGGAAACAAGTGGGAGCGAAATAGAACTGGAAGAAATTCCAGAACAACAAACTACTACTGAAAGTATGGTAGAACCAGAGGTTTCAGAAGAAAGGGACATCCCAGCGCCTATCCGCAGAAGTAGTAGGCAGTCTCATCCGCCCGAGAGATACTATGGATTTCTCATAGACGGGGATCGAGAAGATTGCATCATTAATGATGATGACCCTACTAGCTTCCAGCAAGCCATTTAGAGCGGCGACTCTGTAAAATGGCTGGAAGCAATGCGGAACGAAATGGAGTCCATGTACACTAACAAAGTATGGACTTTGGACATTGCTCCAGATGGGGTAAAACCTGTAGGATGCAAATGGATCTTCAGAAGGAAGATTGGTGTAGATGGACAGGTTGAAACCTATAAAGCTAGACTTGTTGCAAAGGGTTTCCGTCAAAGACCTGGTTTGGACTATGACGAAACTTTTTCTCCAGTAGCTATGCTAAAATCCATTAGGGTCCTTCTTGCTATTGCTGCCTTCCACGATTATGAAATCTGGCAGATGGACGTAAAGACGGCTTTTCTAAATGGAAATTTGGAAGAGAGCGTCTATATGGATCAGCTAGAGGGATTCATTCAGAGTGGGAGCAGCGGTAAAGTATGCAAGCTGCTTAAGTCCATTTATGGACTAAAGCAGGCATCGCGGAGTTGGAACATCTGTTTTGATGATGCTGTCAAAGAATTTGACTTTATCAAAAATCCAGATGAACCATGCATAAACAGTAAGATTGTAGGGAGAGCTGTAGTATTCCTCTTCTTGTACGTGGATGACATTCTCCTAATAGGAAATGATATTCCTATATTACAGTCAGTCAAAAGATTCTTGTCACATAAATTCTCCATGAAAGACCTGGGTGATGCCACCTATATTCTGGAGATCCAGATCTATCGTGATAGATCAAAGAGGATGTTGGGACTTTCACAGTCCAGGTACATAGACACCA
The DNA here is from genome assembly GCA_030015575.1 of Agapanthus africanus. Lineage (NCBI taxonomy): Eukaryota > Viridiplantae > Streptophyta > Magnoliopsida > Asparagales > Amaryllidaceae > Agapanthus > Agapanthus africanus. Next base: position 35,391,459 of record JASDDO010000016.1, on the reverse strand, counting down.
TATTGAAACAGATTCAGTATGGAAGATTCTAAGCGCGGTAACCCACCGGCTTGTCACGGAATCGCCCTCTCCAAAGATATGTCTCCCAAGACTGATTTGGAAAGGGATCGCATGTCGATTATACCCTACGCTTCAGCGGCAGGCTCTATAATGTATGCGATGTTATGTACCAGACCAGATGTAGCATACGCATTGAGCGTAGTAAGCCGGTATCAAGCAAACCCAGGGAAGAATCATTGGATAACAGTAAAGAACATTCTTAAGTACCTGAGGAGGACTAAAGATATGTTCTTGGTGTATGGCGGAAAAGACCTCCAGATTGAGGCCTTTGCCGACTCCGGCTTCCAAAGTGACAAAGATGACTTCAAATCCATGTCGGGTTATATCTTTACCCTCAATGGAGGGGCGGTCTGTTGGAAGAGTTCTAAACAGGAGACCGTTGCTGACTCAACAATGGAAGCAGAGTACATAGCTGCTTGCGATGCCGCAAAAGAAGCTGTCTGGATGAAGAAGTTCCTCACAGAACTTCAGGTGGTTCCTACCAGTGTTGATCCAATACCTCTGTATTGTGACAACAACGGCGCAATAGCTTTAGCAAAGGAACCCAGGTCCCATCAGAAGTCCAGACACATCTTAAGGCGGTATCACCTGATCAGGGAGATCGTCGATCGCCGGGAGATCGAGGTAAAGAGAGTAAAGACGGAGGATAACATTGCTGATCCATTCACAAAGGCCATTCCTTAGACGCAGTTCAAGAGGCTATTCGAGATGATAGGTCTACGATATGCCAGCTCATGGCCCTAGTGCAAGTGGGAGATTGTTAGTGTATATGCCCTAGGGGCCATTATTGTATCATACTAGATTGTATATTACTTAATGGAAGCTTGGGATATTCACATTTGTATATACAGTCTTGCTAAAAATGGTAGTATGCTACTTGGTTTGAGTCTACCTTAATATGTGCATATGTTTCTTGTGACGTATCACTTATACATATTAGTAGAGCCCATAGGTTCTTTGCTTGATTACCAGCGTTGTGATGGCAGTCACACTAGTAGGGGCTGGGTAGTCTATAAGCAACATCCTATACTTGTCCCTAGTCGTAGGATTATCGAGACAGGGCATCGGTACTCCAGAGTAGACTAGTGTGTACGCTTCTCATCCGAGTTAGGGAGATGGTCTGTCCCATTGCCATCAGTACGTCGTACTGGAGATAGTACACAGGTGCTCATTAGGTTACCGGTACACCGGACATGACTCGTAGGGGAACTGTTTGTTGGTACTATACCCACCGTCAGTTAACAGTTCCCAGGTGACATGAGTACAACATAGTCCGCAGACTTGACACTGCTACTTCGCCTCGAGTGTGTCCCACTGTTCTAAGATTGCTACCCTACCATGGCTCAAAGGAGTCGTGCAAACAGGTAGCAGTTGGGTGCAGTCCCGAGCACTTGGAGGCAGTGGTGGTTAGATAGGATTCGTCTCTCCCGGTATTGGGGGATGATATCGCACTGTGTCAGAGAGCCATTACGCAAAGTCCCTGGCCAGGGCAAGAGAGATATACTAGTAGGTTCCAGTAGCTTCTCAGGGTGTAATGGGCTTCACTCCGACACGACTTATACAACTATTAGGAAACTGACGCTTGCCGCCCCCGAGGCTTGATATGCGATAGTCTTAGACGAACAGACCGGACTGTACGGAGATTGTCACATCAGGCTCAGTGGGAGTTCGGATGAGTTTCATCATCGGCCTTCTTATCGATATCTACCTGGGGACCGTTACAGACAGCTAGTGCCGCTTGCGGTCTGTGGTTAAACCCACTGCCAGCGTAGTGTCGAGTCTTTAGAGTCCCACACAGAGAGTTTCCCTGCTCCAGGCGAAACGATATAGAGGTCGTACGGTTTTACGACAAGGGTTCGAACGCGTACGTACGTTTACGCACGTACGACGTTCAGATAGTTTTTACTAGTCGGCTTTGGTTTAAGCTAGATTCTAGTATCGGTTTATTGGATTTATACAATCTAAAGTTTTTCCGTGTTTTCACGGATTGTAGGGGCGTTCTCGTAATTTGTCGGGAACCTTCTAGAAGAGTGGTGACTAAGGGGGTAAGGTGGTATTGCATTAAATGAGATTAGTGAGTCATATGAGTGATTCATCCATGTCATTAATGCATCATAAATGCATAATGACTCATGGAGATGAATCACCCTCTTGTATTTATGAAGCATGATGATTAATCCTTTGTTTTCTTTTATTGGATAAATGATAATGCTTGATAAATATTATGATACATGATTATCTCATTTTCATTCTCATCTTCTCCTTCTCTCTCCTCAAGCTCACTCTCTCTTGAAACCCTAACCCTAACCTCTCATGTGTTGAGATCAAGGGTTAGCTAGACTAAAACATCCATAACCTCACTCTATATCTCCTAGGTAGCTTAGACTAGCACTTTAAGCAACCTAGTTATCTCAAGTTTGAGATTAAGCTTGGCGTAGGAGCTTTCGGGTGGATCGTCTTTGATTCGAGAAGGTCGTTGAGGTGCCGATGTTCCAAGGAGCCTACGAAGAGTGGAGGACAGCGATGAAGACCCGAAGGACATGTAACGTGAGGTATAACATCGGAACCGAGTAGTTAAACCTCAAGTAGATAGCAAGTAATGGTTTAGATTACGATTCATGCGCTCAAGTCCATGTTACGAAGCTTTGATGATCGTTTTTCATATATTCCGCCTCCCTGCAAGTTCGTGGGGTGCGTGACATGGACTTACACAACAAGCATAGCATGAATACAATGTGCTGTCTACTTGAAATGACGGAGGGTTACGGTTGTTTTTTGGCAAAAAACCGTTAACGTAGTGAACTTGATTTGATCGAAGGAACTAAGATAGATTTTATTAAAAGGAGTGGTTTTAAGCTCCGCATTTAAAATTTGCTTTTTCAAGAAAACCGAGTGGTTTTTAGAAATTGTTCCAACGATTCAGTTTAGGTTTTATTTTTCATTGCATTAAAAATAATGCGTCCCATCTTTAACCTATCATTACAGATAACAACGAAAATACAACATCCTCTTATGCGATCTGCATTCGCCACGGGGTCCCGTCATCACCCGTTAGGTTACTTAACTAACGGCAGAGCGGGGCTGGGCTAGCGCGGGTGTAAAATATAAGTGACGTCTAAATAGCTATCATATATAGATATTGTACATTCGTCAGACGCAATAATAGGCATTCCAGATCACAGATAAACTTTATTGGATTTGCAAGCAATCCGCGTTTCTTTTGAGCCGCAATGAAATATGGATTACACAGTTGTGATGAATAGCCATTTACCCCACCCCAGACCCCTACGGGTACGACAAACTACCCGCCAAGTACCAGAAGTGAAGCGGTCTGCCTAAACACTTCAAAATACCCGGTAGTTTGTGCACCTTACCTTGGGTCTATCCTAGGAGCAAAAACAGTAAAAAGAAATAATACAATGCTGGCTACAACCGCAACCTGGATGTGCCCCGCAAAATAATATTAAAACTTATTACATTTACATCGAATGAATTAATACAATAACCCATCACAAAACCCGGCTAATCACCACAACAATCCAATACAGTTTATATACATAAACAGTTATAAATAATATCACAGATATGTGCAACCCCCTGCCAACCGACATACTAGCAGTTAGGGGAGGTTTACGAACACATAAAACATTTCACAGATATAATCAAACAAGCAAACATCGTATAATTTCGATCGATTAAACACATTAAATTTTGCTCCAATACTTCTCTGCAAATCTGAAACCTGAGTAAAAATTAAATCATACCAGAAAATACAAAATATCACAAAAGATGCACAGAAGAAAACTGGGCTGAATCGGCCCCAACTCGGCCGCGGATCCGCGGCGGATCGTTGGGATCGGCCGCGGTTCCGCTGCCCTTTGGCCGATTCTGAAGCCCATTTTTCTTGTGTGTTCTTATATTTTCATGCTGGTCATTCTGGAGGTCCCTGAAAAATTTTTGGACATCATTTTAAAATCGACAGAAACTTCATGATATCCGTGTTTTTTCCGATTTGTTTTCCGTTCGAAATTCATACAACTTTGCAAGTGTGTTAATTATAGTTTAGTGAGGCTCTGATACCACCGTAAGTTGATGTGCAACACCCCACGAGATGCGGGGAGGAGGAAATTTGAAAAACAATCATGTTTATAAAGCGAACATCAACTAACCGAAGATCGTTTCTAAACAATACTTAACAATAAGCATAGAGTTCTAAAGTACTATGTAAAGATATTATACCAAACGATTCTAGTCCTTCGTCTTTACGATCTCTACGGCCTCCTTGGATCTCCACGTCCTCCTCGGCTTCCTTCCATGATAGACGATCCACCCAAGAACCCTAATCCAAGCTATAACCTCTAAACTTGAGGTTACTTAGTTTCTCTAGTTGCTAATAAAGGAACTAAGATGATGTAGAGATTGGTTATGGAGTGTTTAGTCTTTCCTAATCCTTGTTCTCAACTCATGAGTGGTAGGATTAGGGTTTGGAGAAGGAGAGAGAGCTTGAGGAGATGATAATGTGAAGAGAAAAGCTTCTCACTTGAATATATCAAACATAATGAATTATCAAATAATATCAATTAAATGATTATTCACCATGCTTCATTTATTCAAGAAGAGTGATTCATCATGTGAGTCATTAGATCATTAATGACGCTTTAATGATATGATGAATCATATGAATGAGTCACTAAAGCAATTAATGAAAATGCCACCTTAACCCCTCATGTCACATCCTTCTAGAAGCTTCTTGGAAATTACGAGAACGCCCCTCGCATCCGTGAAAACACGGAAAAACTTTAGACTGTATAAATCCAATAACCTGATACTAGAATCTGGCTTAAACCAAAGCCGGCTAGTAAAAACTGTCCTAATGTCGTACGTGCGTTTAAACACGTATGCGTCCGAACCTTTGTCGTAAAACCATACGACCTCTATATCTTTTCGCCTGGGTTTGGGAAATCTCTGTGTGGGACTCTAAAGACTCGACTACTACGCTGGCAGTGGGATTAACCACAGACTGCAAGCGGCACTAGCTGTACGTAACGGTCCCTAGGTAGTTGTCGATAAGAAAGCCGATGAGGTAACCCATCCGAAATCCTACTGAGCCTGTCCGTGACAATATCCGCGCAGTCCGATCTGTTCGTCTAAGAGTATCGCATGTATGGTCTAGGGAGGTGGTGGACGTCAGACCCCTAATAACCGTACAAGTCGTGTCGGTATGGCTTAAGACCATCCGAGAATCTACTGATCAGTCCATCAGTAATTCTCAATCAGCCCTGGCCAGGGACTTATGGTAATGACCAACCGACCACAGTGCGATATAAACTCCCTATCCCGGGAAAGACGAATCCCTAACAGTCGCTCACTGCCTCCACGTCGCTCGGGACTGTGCCCAACTAAAACCTGTTTGCACGACTCCTTTGAGCCGTGGTAGGGTAATAATCAAAGCACAGTGGGAACTCACACGAGACAAATGATGACTTTAAGTCAACAGACTATCTGCACACATGTCACCTGAGAACTGCTATCTGACGTTAGGTATAATACCATCCAGTCAGTTCTCGGCGAGTCCTGTCCGGTGTCTTCACACCCAGTGAGCATCTGTATACAATCTTAGGTGCACACCACCAATGGCTGCGGGACCAATCCATCTCCCCTCGTTAGGGTCTAGATATGTATACGCTAGTCTACTCCGGAGTATCGATACCCAGTCTCGATACTCCTGCGACCAGGGACATCTAAGGATGTGCCTATTGACTATCCAGCTCCTACTAGTATGACAACCATCACAACGCCGGTAGTCAGGCAAACACCCTATGGGCTTTATCAACATGTATATATATAAATACCAAGTAAAATATATCATACGTTAAGATAAAGACAAACCAAATAGCGTACTATCATATCAAGCAAGACTGTCATGTACATACATATCCCTAACATTCTATACAATGAAGTCCTCCAGGGCATATATATCCAACACTACTGAGCTCAATTTCACATCATAATCCAAATTCCCTCAAACCCTAACTAGGTTTTCCTTAAGTCCACCAAATCAAACAATATCGGTTCTAAACTAGCATAGGGGTATAAGTAATGCTAAAACTAAGCTAATGGTTCAGTATATACCTCATTTGGCAACTCAAGAATTTTCTTGAGTTGCCCCAAGTGGCCAAAATCCTTGCTTTCTTGGTCCAATGTGTTGGTCTTGAGCTTGTGCACACTTTTTGTGAAATGGGAGTGGGGTTTTGGAGTTGTTTTCATGGTGATTTGAAGAGGTGAAGAGAGGATGGAGGTGAGGAGCAGGAGCAGCAGCAGCAACATGAGAGAGAGGGAGAGAAATGAGTGAAGGTTGAAGGGGAATGGCTAAGTCTAAGTCAACACACCTCACCCTCTCATTCTCTCACTTGCCCATACCCAATATTATAATCCTTTTCCTTTCCTTTTCTTTTCTTTTTCTCTTCAAAATCCTTTTCACTCAAATAGTAACCCCAAAAGAAACATGATAGAAAATGCACAAGTGTAGAAAAAAATATATGTGCATGTTTTGCACAAAATTGCTAAAAACCGATTAGCGATTTTTAATCGCGATTAGCACTAAATTAGAGTCAAACTAATCATAAAAACTTAAAAAATGGTATAATTCCATAAAATACCCTATTTTAGAATTTTCCATAATTTTTCCATAATTTTCCCCATTTATCGGTATTTAATTATACCGAAATATTAAAATATTCATTAAAATTTAATATTAAATTATAAAAATTCCCAAAAATAATATTTTATTTTTTTGAAATGTTACACCAAACAAGGACCCACTTGCCCCTACCCTAGCCGCAAATTGCGGCCAGAAAGAATAAAATTGCGGCCATGAAATGGAATTAGGGTCTCGGGTCTTCAGGGTATACTCCAGGTTGTCTGCACGACTCCCAGTAATCACTATAAAATTTTTAGGGTTCCCGGGCCATAGCAGTTCTCTAATTACCATCACAATTCCCATAAAAATACGATATCGGGGATTTCTAAGTTTGTGTCTTGGGGTCTAGCCTCTGGTTTTAGTCTTTAATCACACACTAAAGGGGTTGTATGGTCTCTACTAACCTCAATCATACTATCTCGATTTAAGAATCCTACAAACCTCTTCTAGAAATTTTCAAAGTTCATTAATCTACACTAAAACACTTCTAAATATGTATGGAAGCTAAAGTGAATGAAATACTATACTAATGGTGTAAGAATTACCTCATTTGGCAACTCAAGAAAATTCTTGAGTTGCCTCAAGTGCTCAAAATCCTAGCTTTCTTGGTCCAAAATGTTTGTAGTGAGCTTGTGCATGTTTTTGGGGAAGGGAATGATGTGTTTTGAGGTGGAAATGTGGGTGTTTTGAGGAGGTGGAGGGAGGAGGGCAGCCAAGGGTTGAGAGGGAGAGAGAATGATGAAGATAAAATGGAGGGAAAACAAATGGGAGACAAGTCAATGACCCCTCACCTCACTCTCTCTTCTCTATCTTGCCCATACCCATTTCTTTATTCCTTTTCTATTCTTTTCTTTTCCTCTCATTTAAAACCAAACCATGCATGAAAAATAAAGAAAAGCCATGGTAGAAAATGTAAAAAAAAGTGAAATATGACATGGTGCATGTCATGTGCACAAATCAAGCTTAATGCACGATTAGTGATATTTAATTGCGATTAGCATAACAATGGAATATAATTAATTATAAAAATCTATGAATGCTCTATTCTTATAATCTCTTTAAATTCAATAATTAACATAATTTCCAAATATTTCCCAATTTATCGGTATATAATTATACCGCATCATTAAAATATTTATAATATTTATTATTTAATTATATAAATTCCCAAAAATAATATTTTATTTTTCTGAAATGTTACAGTAGCCCTCCGTCATTTCAGACGGGTAGCACTTAGTATTCATGCTATGTTTGTTGGCCTACGTCAAGGCATAGTGTATGGTAGCTATTTTTTACTTTTCTGTTGCATAGATAGATGCGTTGGTTTGGGACAGTCGTACTACTTTGTTGGCCTTCATCAAGGGTATGTACGGGTGGGTTCAAATTAATCTGGACAATGACGGGTAGAACTAGACATGCGACTTACGATTTGTTGGCCTTCGTTAAGGTCATAAGAGCATGGGGTAAAAATCACATCGGGAGTTTCAAACATACAGGAAACTTGCCAGGCATGCGCATACCTTCTGGAGTGTGATAACTTGAGTGGATTCTACCAAGTTATCATGCGATGATAGTTGGATCCCGATTCCCACTGATGAGTTAGTTTACTCTTCTGGTGATTTTAGACGATCCCGACTAATTCTTCTTTTGGGTTTGGAGGAGAATTTGAGGATACAGTGGGAGACATTCTGATTAGATAAAGTGATTAACCATTCTGATTTTGGTTAGAGCGCACACTGATTGTTTCTTTTCTCTCTCTCTTTGGCAGCGACCATGGCCCGACCCTAGATTAGAACTCATAAACCAAGTTAACCGAACCTTCTTAATACACACTGGCTTTTGGATTGTCAGAGTTGCATACTTCATTGCCACTCCTACTTTTACCTTTTGCTTTTCTCCGAAACATTTCTTATCACTACGAAGATCAACATTTATTGGATATGACCATCGTATAGTTACATACGAACTCGAAGAAACTTGTTTTAGATTCGAGAATGGTTTCCGGTTCTGGAGAAATTGAATAGGACTATTCAGTTGTCTTTTCCTTTACCCTCTCTCAGGTTGTGAGGGCTCCTAGGATTAGGAGAGGGTACACCTATTGCGCTTATTGGATAGTCTTCTTCCAAAGCATAGGAAGGTGCCGAAATGTGGGGAAGGAAGAAAACCAATTATCTTAAGTGAGGTGTACAGAAGGTAATAAGTAAAGACAAATAAAGGGATTAGAAAGAAGGCAAAGTAAATTGCGACTGCTATTATTCACGACCAAACCGCGTATATCATCGCCACTCCTACTTCACCTTTGCATTTCTCCAGAAAACCCCGTATCACTACGAAGATCCACATTTATTGAATAATCCATCGTATAGTTACATACGAACTCGAAGGAACTTGTTCCAGTTCGAGAATGGATTCTGGTTCAGGAGAAATAGAATAAGGATTATTCAGTTGTCTTTTATCTTTACCTTCACTCAGGTTGCGAGGGCTCCTAGAATTAGGAGAGTACACCTATTACGATTATTGGATAGTCTTCTTCCAAACCATAGGCTGGTGGCCGAACGGTAGGGAAGGAAGAAAACCATTTAGCCTAAGTACGGTATACAGAAGGTAATAAGTAAATACAAATAAAGGGATTGGAGAGACGTCAAAGAAATATACGGTTACATTCATGAATCTGGATAGTGGAAGAGGCATTACTAAGAATACCCGGATACCCTTTCGAAACATTTTCATGTTTCAGTTTCACTGTGAGTTGTTAATTGAAAACCGATTTCCCAATTAGATTTTTACTCCAGGGTATGTATTTACCAGGTTTGATTCTCACATCTGTATGGTATTAAAGATGATGAGTGGGAGTAAGATATTAGGAATTAGGTTGTAATTGGTGATATTTGAGGAAATCACCTGAGTTTTTGCCGGACGGTAAATATTTGGTTTTGAATATCCATAGTTATGCACTAGTTTCAAACTGATATATCTGTACGTTTATTTTATAAAGTGAGATATAACTTTTTGAAATTATGTCTATGACATTTACCTATATCAGTTGATGGTTAGATAAGGAGTATTCAACAACGGTGTAATTCTTCGTAACCATAGTATAGTTTTCAACCTACGACGCACAGAGTTTGAGTTATTAAACTCAGGGAACTTATACAAAGTATTGTATGTTGTCCAGTGTCCATTAGGACAGAAGTGTTGGTCCTCGTACTATATTCTATTACTTGTGACTTCTCCAGTTTTAGACAAGTATTTCGTAGAAATACAAGGTCCAAGTTTTGAGAAGTTATAGGTACAAGAATAAAGTAGAGAACCATGTGTTACAAGTATTAGGATTCTTCAAGGTGATCGAAGATATAAATACTTATGTTTGGTATTCAGTTGATAGTAATGGTTTTGAGAACTTGCTTCTCTTTCGGGTTACTCATATCTGGATGCACTCCTAGTTGAGTAATGCTGATCAGCCTCCTTCCATTTAGTTGACATGCACTGGAGACAACTGCATGATTTGAATCTGGTTCCAATTAAATCAGTGCCCATGTTTCTATATTGTATATAGAATGGTTCATATCTTAACGATGTTAAGGTATATGGAGTTGTCCGGCTTATGCTTAAAACCAGACTCTGGATGACTCATTGCACGTTTCTATAATGGCAGTTTGTCGGTTATCCCGGGATATGACGAGGGTTAACTTTCTACCATCTGGAAGATCGATAGTAATATTGTTCTTGACTTGCCACCGTTTTAGCAAAATGGACTTTTTCAGAAAACAGTAGTGGGAGTATGGTAGAACTGGAAGTGATTCCAGAACCAAAAACGATTACTGAAAATTTAATAGAACCTAAATATTCAATCGGATTTGACATTCCATTAGCCACTCCGCAAATATGGTGCGTAACCTCAGGCGCCCGAGAGGTACTTCGGTATCCTAAAAGACGGTGACTGAGAGGTTCTTGTTTACCTAAACTTGACACTACTGTTGTTCCAGACTATGAGACCCGGCAGGAGGATGAGTATAGCGTTGTTCTAAACTAGCTTTAGAAGTGCACGTGTATATGACTCTGCCAGAGGGTTGTTGTAGTCAGTGGGAGCAGCGAAAGCATAATGGACAAGTAGCTTATGTCTATTTATAGACTAAAGCAAGGATGGCGGAGATAGATGATCTATTTTTGATGTGACAGTCATAGGATTTGAATTGATCAGAATAGGAGATGGATCTATTAAGAAGGTAGTAGGGTGTGATGTCCTGGTATTTGGATGACTTGCACTTTGTAGGAAGTGAAATTCCTACACTACGGTCAGTTATACTGTGGTTGTCACATAGTTGTTTCTCCACATAGGATATGGATATAATACCAGACATTCTGGTTACTAGATCTATGGTTTTAGATCTAGATTTGGGTAGTTTCCCAATCCGGGTACTTAGACAGTATTCTAAAGGTGTTTTAGAATGGACGACTCCAGGCATGGTGGTGTACCTACAGGTGATGGAGTCACCCTCTCTAAAGGTGTCTTACAGACTAAAGGGGAGAGGGACGTGCATGATTGATATATCACTTTCTTAGGCATTTGAGTCAATCATGAGATGTCAAGTACCACACCAGATGTTGTTTTTGCACTAGATGCAATAAGTTTATATTAATCCAATCCTGGAGAAACGTTCAGAAGCAGTTTATGAACATAAGTGGATGTTCTAGGAATATGGTAACGACAGTCTCCTTCGGGAGACGGTTATCATTTCGGGCTTCCAAGGTGACCTGGATGACAAAGTGACTGTCAGAGTTATAGTTTTTCCTCTTTTGAGGGGCAGTAGTTTGGACAGGTGGTCCAAGCGGATACTGAGGGAGGCATGGTACATGATACTGATTAAGTTCAGTGGACGATACAGTCTAAGAAGTTTTCTGGATTTGGAGTTCATTTGTGAACTGGGTCCCATCAGATATCCAGACATATTTTAAGACAGGTATTGATCATTTCGGGAGATGGCTTTCTCCGCGAACTTGAGATAAAGAGAGATATAGAAAGAAACATTGGAGCGGATCCACTCACTGAGGCTAATTCTCGAACGCGATAGCTTTACAAATAAGCTTTGTGAAACTGATTAGTAGAGAAGTTGGGTGTTCGGTATCACACGGGCTGTGAGTATGCGACACCGCAATAATTAGCCTTAAGTGCAAGTGGGAGATTGTTGGCTATAGTGCCCTCAAGTCAATTATTGGATCACAGGCACACGATTGCGATGATTGAGGGAGGACCTATACCGGTAGAACAGTCTTACTTGAGATAATTGTATGCTATCTGGTTTGTCTTTATCATCGTGCACATGCTTCAGGTGACATTACATATCACTATTATATGTTGATAGAGACCATAGGATTCATGCTTGACTACCAGCAGTATGATGGCGATCATATACGTGGGAGATGGGCGGTCTATAAGCACATCCTTAAATGTCCCTAGTCGTGGGAGTTTCGAGACTGGGCATCGATACTCCAGAGTAGACTAGTGTATACTGATTAAGACCCCGACGAGGGGCGGTGGCCGGTCTCACAAGCCATTGTGTTAGTTTTTTCACCTAAGATGTATATAGGTGCTCATTGGGTTATGAGTACACCGGACGGACATGTCGGGAACCTGCTAGTTGGTATTATACCTATTGTCAGATAGCAGTTCCCTGGTGACATGTGTATAGGTTAGTCTATTGATCTGAGATCGTCATCTATCTCGTGTGACTTCCCACTGTGCTTTGATTACTACCCTACTACGTCTCAAAGGAGTCGTGCAAACGGGTTTTAGTTGGGTCAGTCCCGAGCCACATGGAGGCAGTGAGCGGATCGTCAGGGGATTCATCTCTCCCGGTATTAGGGGTTGATGTCGCGTTGTGCACGGGTAGCCATCACCAGAAATCCTTGGCCAAGGTAGTCGAGAATTACTGATCTAGGATCGGTAGTTTCTCAGGCGGTGATGGGCGTCATACCGACACTAAATGTCGCATTATTAGGGGTCTGACTTTATCCACCCCCTAGACTCGATATGCGATACTCATAGACGAACGGACCAGACTGTACGGATATTTTCACTGTCAGGCTCAGTTTGGTTTCAGGACGAGTTTGCTCGTCGGTCTCCTTTTCACTCAATAACTGGGTAGCCGTTACGTACAGCTAGTGCCGCTGACGTGCTTGTGGTTAAACCCACTGCCAGCGTATTGACGAGTCTTTAGAGTCCCACACAGAGGGTTTCCCTGCTTCGGGCGAAACGTTATAGAGGCCGTATGGTTTTATAGCAGGGTTCGATCATATACATGCACTTATGCACGGATCATAATTCGGACGGATAATACTCGTGGGCTTTGGTTTAAGCCGGATCCTAGTATTATATTGTTGGATTATTTTCGTCTCGTTGTATTCGTATTCAGTCGGAATATGGATGCGGGTATGTTTATACAGATGAGGGGTATTCTTGTAATTCTATTACAAGATTACTTTAGTAGATTCCATCACTTTTTATTGTTAAACTTTTAGTTTAAATGTTTATTTGGGTGGAAGTGTGACTCATTGTTTTAGCCTTCATTCATGCATGTGCACTTGGTGACTCATGGTGTTGAGTCATGTAGTGACTCATGGTGGTATGATGGTGATTTTGGAGTGTTATGAGATATTTTGTGGTGAGACAAAGAAAGAGGCAGATCTTTTCTTGGTGAGTTTTTCTTTAGTTGCTCACAACACAAAAATCTCATAACACATGCCTTTTCTTCACTTGCTCACTAGCTTTGCTTCACACTTATCTTCATGGCATCTTATTCTACCTCCACCATATATGTCTCATGTGTTGAGAAACCAAGGGTGTATTGAGACAATCTAATCACAAACACTCTCTACTTCATCTTGGCTATCAAGATTAGCAAACTAGATACTCGAGTTGCTTCGGTTTTGAGGTCGGAGCCCGTAATACAAACTCTCGAGGTGGATCGTCTTCGATGGAGGCAGACCGGAGATCAAACATGATCAAGGAAGCCGCGAGGTGCTTGGGATAGAGGTTAAAGACCGAAGGACACGGATCATTCGGTATAATCACTCTAACCCTTTGCATGTTTTTGTTATCTAGGGCTTATGGGTCGATCCGTAGACTCGGGTTCCATTAGCGCCGGTTTATTAAGTTTTTGTTCCGCATTTGGCCACGGATTGATGGCCGGGGCGCTGGCATAACCCAACAGATTAGCATCCTGAATTTTTTTAAATTGGCATGCTTGATACTAGTAAAACCCAGTGCGGTGCTAATAAAAACTTTCAATACCATATCTCATATGGAGTGGTAGGCACGGATTTGGTCGGAATCCTATTCAATAGGTATGCAGCTGTCTCAAGTGCATAACCCCAAAAGGAAATAGGTAACTCAGCAATACTCCTCATAGAGCGCACCATATCTAATAGGGTGAGATTCCTCCGCTCTGATACTCCTTTGTGCTGTGGTGTATATGGAGGAGTAAGCTGAGAGAGAATCCCATTCTCTTTTATATAATCTCGGAATTCCGTGCTTAAGTATTCTCCTCCTCAATCAAATCGAAGGACTTTAATACTTTTACCCATCTGGTTCTCTACTTCATACTTACGTTCCTTGAATTTCTCAAAAGCTTCAGATTTGTGTTTCAACGAGAACACATGTCCGAATCTTGAGAGATCATCGGTGAATGTAATGAAGTATGAGGAACCAATCCTGGTATGTGTAGATATAGGACCGCATACATCACTATGTATCAGTCCCAAGAGTTTAGTAGCTCTTTCTCCATGTCCAGTAAACGGAGTTTTGGTCATCTTGCCTTTCAGACATGACTGACAAGTTTCATAAGATGTAAATTCAAACGGATTCTAATATCCATATTTATGCAACTTAGCTAGTCTGGTCGCATTGATGTGACCAAGTCTACAATGCCACATGAAGGCTTCTTTCATTTCTGAACTTTTCGTCTTGTGTGTGTTCTGTATATTTAGAGTTGTATTCTGATTTAGAATGTATATACTATTACATAACGTACCAAACCCAATCAACACTTGATTTAGGAAAATGTTCATAACATTTTTCTTTATCTAATAAAGAAACGGATATTATGTTGCACATCATCGATGGTATGTAATAACAGTGGTTCAAAATTAATGTATTACCATTTGGCAATACTAGGTGATATTCGCCGACGGCTTCGGCAGCAACAATTGCTCTGTTCGAGAAACTACTGATAACAATTACCAGTAAATCTCATCAGCCCTGGCCAGAGACTTGCTATTATAGCCAATCGAGTATAACGCAACATCAACTCCGAATACCGGGAGAGACGAAACCCCTCTTATCGCTCACTTCCTCCATGTGACTCGGGACTGTACCCAAAATCCATCTGTTTGCATGACTCCTTTGAGCCGTGGTAGGGAGGAAATAAAGCACAGTAGGAACCACACAAGACACTATGAAGATCTCGGGTCTACAGATTAACCTGTATAAGTGTCACCAGAGAACTGCTATCTGACGATAGATATGTTACCATCTATGAGTTCTCGGCGAGTCCTATTCGGCGTACCCATTCTCTAATAAGCACCTATGTACAATCTTTGATGTCAAACACCAATGGTTATAGGATCAACCATCGCCCCATACAGGGTCAAGAAATGTACACACTAGTCTACTCTGGAATATCGTTGCCCTGTCTCGATACTCCCTCGACTAGGAACTTCAAAGGATGTGCTTGCGGACTACACAAACCCCACTAGTATGATCTGCATCATAGTCCTGATAGTCAAGCCAATATCATAAGAGCTTTATCAACATGTATCGGAGAGACAGTATAATAATACAAGTGTACATGTTAAGATAAAGAGCAACCAGATAGCATACTATCATGTCGAGCAAGAAAGTCCTCTATATATATGTCCAAGCATCCACTATATCATACAATAATGGCCTCTAGGGCATACATATTCCTAACAAATTCACACTTACTGTACTTGGCATAGAATTGATGCTGTCGCAATGTCTCCAGGACAATCCGCAAATGCTCAGCGTGCTCTTTCCGATTCTTTGAATACACCAGTATGTCGTCGATGAGAAAAACAACGAACCTGTCTAAGTACTCTCGGAAAACATGGTTCATCAGATTCATGAATATAGTAGATGTATTGGTCACTCCAAATGGCATCACAAGATAATCTTAATGACCATAGCGAGTCCTGAACGCCGTTTTAGGAATATCAAACTCTTTGACCTTCACCTAATGATAACCTGAACGATGATCTAGCTTTGAAAATATATAAGACCCACTTAGCTGATCGAAAAGATCATCGGTGCATGGTAGTGGATACTTGTTTTTTATCGTCACTTCGTCCAGAGTTCGGTAATCTACACACATTCTGTATGAACCTTCTTTCTTCTTCACAAGCAAAATTGGAGATCCGTAACTTGAAATACTCGGACGAATCCAACCTTTCATCAGAAGTACGTCTAACTGAGTACGGATCTCCTTCAATCCTACTGGACTTAACTGGTACGGAGGTTTGATTACAGGTTGCGCACCAGGTAGTAAATCAATGCTGAATTCAAGAGCTTGATCGGGAGGCAAACCTGTTATATCTTTAGGAAACACATCCTCGAACTCTTGAACTACCTCTGGCTTTTCTTCTTCCGCCGGTATATTAAACACTTCTGCATTCTTAGGCTTGGCACGAAAGATTCCTGGCTTTAAAGTTCAATCTCCACTCTTGAGGTAAAAGACTGGGTGGTCTGGGGAACCAAGATAGCTTTTATTAAAAGGAGTGGTTTAAGCTCCGCATTTAAAATTTGCTTTTTCAAGAAAACCGAGTGGTTTTTTAGAAATTGTTCCAACGATTCAGTTTAGGTTTTATTTTTCTTTGCATTAAAAATAATGCGTCCCATCTTTAACCTATCATTACAGATAACAACGAAAATACACTGTCCTCTTATGCCATCCGCATTCGCCACGGGGTCCTGTCATCACCCGTTAGGTTACTTAACTAACGACAGAGCGGGGGCTGGGCTAGCGCGGGTGTAAAACATAAGTGACGTCTAAATAGCTATCATATATAGATATTGTACATTCGTCAGACGCAATAATAGGCATTCCAGATCACAGATAAACTTTATTGGATATGCAAGCAATCCGCGTTTCTTTTGAGCCTGTAAGAAAAGACGGATTACACAGTTGTGATGAATAGCCATTACCCCACCCCAGACCCCTACGCGTACGGCAAACTACCCGCCAAGTACCCGAAGTGAAGCGGTCTCCCTCAACAACGTGAGTAGGCCACTAAGCACTTCGAAATACCCGGTAGTTTGTGCACCCCACCTTGGGTCTATCCTAGGAGCAAAAACAGTAAAAAGAAATAATACAACGGTGGCTACAACCGCAACCTGGATGTGCCCCGCAAAATAATATTACAACTTATTACAATTATATCGAATGAATTAATACAATAACCCATCACAAAACCCCGGCTAATCATCACAACAGTCCAATAGAGTTCATAATCACAAACAGTTAAAACATTACAGATATGTGCAACCACCTGCCAACCGACATACTAGCAGTTAGGGGAGGTTTATGAACACATAATACAGTTCACAGATATAATCAAACAAGCAAACATCGTATAATTTCGATCGATCAAACCCATTAGATGCTACTCCAAATCTTCTCTGTAAATCTGAAATTTGAGCAGAAAATAAAATATACTAGAAAATACAAAATATCACAGAAGATGCACAGGGAAAAACTGGGCTGAATCGGCCCCAACTCGGCCGTGGATCCGCGGCGGATCGGTGGGATCGGCCGCGGTTCCGCGGCTCTGTGGCCGATTCAGGAGCCCATTTTTCTCTGTGTTCGTATAATTTCTTGTAGGGTGTTCTAGAGGAACCTGAAAAATTTTTGGACCTCATTTAAAAATCGACAGAAACTATATGATATCTGTGTATTTTCCGATTTGTTTTGCGTTCGAAATTCATACGACTTTTCAAGTGAGTTAATTATTGTTTAGTGAGGCTCTGATACCACTGTAAGTCGATGTGCAACAGCCCACGAGTTGCGGGGAGGCGGAAATATGAAAAACGATCTTGTTCTTGAAGCATACATCGACTAACCGAAGATCTTTGCTAAACGATAGTTAACAACTACCATAGAAGTTCTAAACTACTATGTAAAGAGATTATACCTAGTGATATGTGTCCTTCGTCTTTACGATCTCTTCGTCCTCCTCGGCCTCCTCCAAGTGATAGATGATCCACCCGAGAACCCTAATCCAAGCTTCACCTTAAAACTTGAGGTAACTAAGTTTCTCTAGTTGCTAACCAAAGGGACTTAGGTCATATAGAGTTAGGTTATGGGATGTTTAGTCTTTTCTAACCCTTGTACTCAACCCATGAGTGGTAGGATTAGAGCTTGAAGAAAGAGAGAGCTTGAGGAGAGAGAAGATGAACTAGCATAATGAAATGAAATTGCTTCTCACTTAATATATCAAGCATAATGAAATATCAATAAAATGAATAATAATAGATTATTCATCATGCTTCATAAATGAATATGAGTGATTCACTATATGAGTCATTAAGCATTTAATAATGCATTAATGACATAGAGAATCATTCATAATGAGTCACAATTACATTAATGACAATGCCACCTAAACCTCTCAAGTCACCATGCTTCTAGAAGCTTCCCGGAAATTATGAGAACGCCCCTCTCATACGTGAAAACACAGAAAAACTTTAGACTGTATAAATCCAATAACCTGATACTAGAATCTGGCTTAAAACAAAGCCGTCTAGTGAAAACTGTCCGAATGTCGTACGTGCGTTTAAACACGTATTCGTCCGAACCCTTGTCGTAAAACCGTACGACCTCTATATGGTTTTGGCTGGAGTTGGAAAAACTCTGTGTGGGACTCTAAAGACTCGACTACTACGCTGGCAGTGGGTTTAACCACAGACCGCAAGCGGCACTAGCTGTACGTAACGGTCCCCAGGTAGATGTCGATAAGAAGGCCGATGAAGATACCCATCCGAACTCCTACTGAGCCTGTGCGTGACAATATCCGTGCAGTCTGGTCTGTTCGTCTAAGTGTATCGCATGTATGGTCTAGGGAGGTGGTAAACGTCAGACCCCTAATAACCGTACAAGTCGTGTCGGTATGGCTCTATCACTATCCGAGAATCTACTGATCAATCTATCAGTAATTCTCAATCAGCCCTGGCCAGGGACTTATGGTAATGACCAACCGATCACCGTGCGATATCAACTCCCTATACCGGAAGAGACGAATTCCTAACAGTCACTCACTGCCTCCACGTGGCTCGGGATTGTGCCCAACTAAAACCTGTTTGCACGACTCTTTTGAACCGTGGTAGGGTAGTAATCAAAGCACAGTGGGAACTTACACGAGACAAATGACGACTTTAAGTCAACGGACTATCTGCACACATGTCACTTGAGAACTGCTATCTGACGTTAGGTATAAATACCATCCAGTCAGTTCTCGGCGAGTCATGTCCGGTGTACTCACACCCAGTGAGCATCTGTATACAATCTTAGGTGCACTCCGCCAATGGCTGCGGGACCAATCCATCGCCCCTCCTCAGGGTCTAGATATGTATACATCGGTCTACTCCGGAGTATCGATTCCCAGTCTCGATACTCCTGCGACCAGGGACATCTAAGGATGTGCCTATTGACTATCCAGCTCCCACTAGTATGACTGCCATCACAACGCCGGTAGTCAGGCAAACATCCTATGGGCTTTATCAACATGTGTATATATATATATATATATATATATATATATATATATATATATATATGAATACTACGCAAAATATATCATATGTTAAGATAAAGACAAACCAAATAGCGTACTATCATATTAAGCAAGACTGTTATGTACATACATATCCCCAGCATCCTATACAATGAAGGTCTCTAGGGCATATATATCCAACATGATATACTCATATCTAGAGTTTCCCAAGTAATGTATCCCATCACATGATATCCGGACTACGTTAAACTTTTCGATCGATTCATCAAAGTCCCATAATTCCCCGAGAGCTCAACACTCAAGTACAGTTTAAAAATATCCAGTACATACCACGCACCTGCGGACCAGCCATAGAAGGGCAAACCCAAGCCTCACTAATGGCACTGCGGAACTGCCGCAAATCCTAAGGTTCAAAGGCGTTCTAATGGTCATTATGTCAAGTTAGGGTTTCATTCTTCTAGAGGGTCCATAGAATTACCTGCATGTTCTTCCGAATTCCTTAAACTTGCGAAAATGGGTTTCTGACATTCGTTCGAACCTTTTAACTTCGTCTAGGCGACACGTGAATACCCTTCGTCCGCACGCAAAACAGTGCCTCGATCCTCAAGAACAGACGATACACTAACGGTCATCACGTTCTAGCCGGTCTCTAGCAGTGGCCCGATCACCCGATTCAGATATCAAACGCTTGCGTCCATGAGAAAACATTGTAAACGATATATCTAAACGCTCATGCTGACCGCAACTCTAGCCGCAGATCTCTCTGCCCATGCAACCGTGGTAACAGAAACCACCTTCCGACATCGACGAAGATAGGTCATAGGAACGAATAGAAATACGGTGCAAAGAAATGTACATCCTAAGGCTTCTTAAGCGGAGTAGCGTATCGTAAGTATGCCGCGGAACATACCCACGGTACGTCACTCTACTTTAGTCACCTACTCCATCAACCAGGGGTCATCCTACACGTAGAAGGTAAAACCTAACGATCTGATACCAACTTTGTCACGACCCGAAGGTACGGAACGTGACCGACACTTAAATTATGAAACGTCTAAAGGCGTAACGTAATCTAAGTAAGCCGAAGCCCAGAAATCTGTTGGAGATAGTGCCCTCAAAGTCAATTATTGGATCGCAGGTACGTGATTGCAATGATTGAGGCAGGACCTATACCGATATGACAGTCTTGCTCGAGATGATACTATGCTATCTGGTTTGACTTTATCATCGTATATATGCTTTAGTTCACTATTGCATGATGATGGAGCCCATAGGATTCTTTCTTGACTACCAGCAGTATGATGACGATCATATACATGGGAGATGGGGTCTGTAAGCACATCCTTAAAGTGTCCCTAGTCGTGGGAGTTTCGAGACAGGGCATCGATAATCCAGAGTAGACTAGTGTATACAGTCGAGACCCCGACGAGGGGCGATGGCCGGTCTCACAAGCCATTGGTGTTAGTTGGTTCACCTAAGATGTATACATGTGCTCATTGAGTTATGAGTACACCGGACAGGACTCGCCGGGAATCTGCTAGTTGGTATTATACATATCGTCAGATAGCAATTCCCTGGTGACATGTGTACAGGTTAGTTCATCGACCTGAGATCATCGTTTGTCTCATGTGAGTTCCCACTGTGCTTAGATTACTACCCTACCACGCTCAAAAGAGTTATGCAAACAGGTTTTAGTTGGGTACAGTCCCGAGCCACATTGGAGGCAAGTGAGCTGATCTCGGGGATTCGTCTCTCCCGGTGTTGGGGGTTGATGTCGCGCAGTGCACGGGTGGTAATCACTAGGAATCCTCGGCCGAGGTAGTGGAGAATTACTGATTTGGATCAGTAGTTTCTCAGGTGGTGATGGGCTTTATGCCGACACGATTTATCGCGTTATTAGGGGTCTGACTTTATCCACCCCCCTAGACTTGATATACGATACTCTTTAGACGAATGGACCGGACTGTATATACATTGTCACTGTTAGGCTCAGTAGGGTTTATAGATGAGTTCGCTCGTCATCTTCCCTTCCAATCAATACATAGGCAAACCGTTACGTACAGTTAGTACCTCTGACGTGCTAGTGGTTATACCCAGTGCCAGTGTATTGATGAGTCATTAGAGCCCCCCATGGACACTTTCCTAAGTTCGGGCGAAACGTTGTAGAGGCCGTATGGGTTTTTGGCAAGGTTCGGAAAATGCACGTGCGTTTTCGCACGTGTCGTTTTTCGGGCAGATAATACTGGTAGGCTTTGGTTTAAGCCGGAACCCAGTATTATACTGTGTAGATATAATATCTTTGTCTCAGTTGCATTTGTATTCGGTCGTAATACAAATGCGGGTATGTTTATACTAATACGGGGTTATCCTGAAATTCGTTTCAGGATCACTTTTGGAAGTTGCCAGTTTCCAGTTTTCTATCAGCCGTCTTTTAACATTCGGTTAAAGACGGATTTATCTTTTATTGATGAGGTGAGTCAGTGTTCTAGATGGTTCTAGAGAGGGTGACTAGGCTTGTGAGTCATTAGGTCATTAATGGTGTAATTAATGACATGGGGACTAAGTTTAATATGATTGGTTTGCTTTTAATGCATTCATACTTTGTGTTCACACTAGATATTTTTCTTAGTGTTACCTCCCTTGCTCCTACACTCACACCCTCCTCTATATATTGTGTGGCCGGCTTTCCCCCCCCTCTCTAGCTCATGGTTATTGTTCACTAGAAAAAGATTATGATAGATTCGGGTTCACGAAAAAAAGATAGCCTCTTTCTCATTTCACCCGATCCAAAAGGCAACTTCCATAACCGTTCGTCCGTGACCTTGGACGTAACGAGAGAAAGTGTTCTACTCATTCTCTACTTTATCTTGGTCGTCTCTTTTAGCAAACTTGACGATCGAGTTGCCTCGGTTCAGAGGCGAGAGCCCGTTTAAAGATCCGTCGACGTGGTGCCGCCCAGACGACAAGATTGGAGATCGAGGAGATCGGAGCAGCCGCAACAAGCGAAGGATGATGGTTGAAGACCGAAGGACTCGGATCATTCGGTATAACGATTCTACCCCATTGCAATTTGTTAGTTTAGCTTTAATGGCCGATCCGGGTTACGGTACACGATAGCGCCAGTTCGTTAAAAGTTTTTGTTCCGCATTTGGCGTCTGTTAGACTGCCGGGGCGCTACCGTGGACTTACAGTGGTATCAGAGCCTCACCATTAAGCTATACTAATTTGTGTTAACGCGTTTAAAACATCGATCGAACGGATTTCGCAAAACTACATTTTTCAGGCCATTAGTTTCTGTCGATTTTTAAAGGGTTCTAAAAATAATTCTACATATCACAGAAAGTTGTGCAGGGTTTTCTAAGCAAACTGGTGAAATTTGGTCATTTGATCCAACAGAACGGCCGCGGAACCGCGGCCCAAACCAGGGTTTGGCCGCTGTTCCGCCGCGCTTTTATGGGAACAGTGCCCCTAATTTTTCCAGTGAGTTTACCATGGGAAAATGTGGTTTTTGGTATATGTTTTTTGGGCCCAAATTTTGTTACTGTACACCAGATGTACGTGGGGCCCACTTCGTGATATTTAGTCGATCAAAATTTTAAACTTGTTAGTTTACAGTATTTACATTATATCTCCGACCGGGAATGTCATTTGATCGGTAAACCGCGTCTGATTGCTGTAGTTCTTTTAGACGGGTTTGCGAACGTGACATTCGCGTTGATGTTCTGTGTTGTGCTGTATTGTTGCGGATATGTCGTGGTGCATAGCAGGGTGCAATGATAGTGCAGTTTGGATTTGTTTGTACATTTGATATTTCGGGGCGAGCGTCCAACATGTGGACTGCCGTTACTGCCTGTTTGTATAATATTCTTTTGGGGCACGACCGGGTCGAGGTCGATGTACCCGTTGTATATTTTTCATTTCTGTACTAGGTTTATCCCGCGAAGGAGTGCACGGATAGCCGGGTTCTGGAGGGCAACGGGTCCGTATCTCATGGCTTTGAGAGGCAAAGAGACCTCACTCTAGAATTGGCAGACTATTCGCCACACTCGTAGGGGGTACAGGTTGACCCAAGGAGGGGTGCTCAATTTACCGGATTCCGTGAAATGTCGGGTGTTCCATTCACTATGCTGTGGGGACCACCTCGCTTCAGGTTTTTGCGGGTAACTTGCCGCACCCGTAGGGGTCTAGGTTTCATTGCACAGGCTATCCACACGACCAGGGGAACGTCAGGTTTCAGCTGCGGCTCTATGAAACCCAGGGATCCCAGATTATCTGTATTGTTCTGTGATGCTTATTACTTTTCTGTAATGTTGCATATTATCACGCCTGGAGCGATTATTGTATATTGGTATATATACTCTTAGATGTTGTATATGTTTTACACCCGCGCTAGTCCAGCCCCCGCTCTGTCGTTAGTTAAGTAACTTAACGGGTAATGACGGGACCTAGTGGCGAATGCGGATGGCATATACGTACATTTTATTTTCGTTCTTTTCTGGTGTGATTGATTGATGGGACTGCGTTGATTCTTATCAATGCAAGGATAAAAACAAACCTATATCTGATGTTGTTGGAACAAATTTTAAAAGTGTTATTACAAAGACGTTTCCTTTTGTTTTGCATAGTGATATTCAGTTAGAATATCCCGCACTTCATTCGACGAGGCAAGGGCCGAGATCCCTTCACCGGGAGTGACCCCTTGGGCAGAAGTTTACGTCAGGGTAGTAACTTCAATATAGTCGATTACAAGTTGCTTTGCATAGTGATATTCAGTTAGAATATCCTGCACCTCATTCCACGAGGAAAGAGCCGAGATCCCTTCACCGGGAGTGACCTCTTTAGCAAAGGTTTTTTCGTCACTATATTTTTATAAAAAGCTATCAGTTTCCTTCAACGAGATCAAGTTCATTACGTTAAAGGTTTTTCGCCAAAAACCAGCCGTAGCCCTCCGTCATTTCTTTTGGATATTCAGTAGTATTCAAGCTATATATTTTGGCCCTTAGTCAAGGCATAGTGTTTGGTAGCTGCTGGGTATTCATCTGTTGCATAGATAGATGAGTTGGTTTGGGACAGTCGTTCTGTCATACTTGGCCCTTAGTCAAGGGCATGTGCGGGTGGGTTCAAATCAACCTGGATAATGACGGGAAGAACTTGACATGTGACTTATGATATTTTGGCCCTTAGTCAAGGTCATAAGAGCATGGGGTAAAAATTACATCGGGAGTTTCAAACATAAAGCAAACTTGCCAGGCATGCGCATACCTTCTGGAGTGTGATAACTTGAGTGGCTTCCATCAAGTTATCATACGATGATAGTTGGATCCCGATTCTCACTGATGAGTTGGTTTACTCTTCGGGTGATCCCGACTAATTCTTCTTTCAGGTTTGGAGGAGAATTTGAGATAACAGTGGGAGGTTTCATGATTAGATAAAGTGATAACCATTCTGATCTAGGTTAGAGTGCACGCAGAGTGTTTCTCTTTTCTCTCTCTCTTTGGCAGCGACCTTGACCGCTAGATTATGACTCAGTGACCAAGTTGACCGAACCTTCTTAAAATACTGGCTTTTGGATTGTCCGAGTTGCATAAGTCATTGCCGCTCCTTCTCTTACCCTTTATATTTCTCAGAACACCCCGTATTATTACGGACATCCACTTCCATTGGATAGATCCATCGTATGGTTATATACGAACTCGAAGGGACTTCTTCGAGGATGGATCCAGGTTCAGGAGAAATAGAATTGATTATTCAGTTATCTTTTATTATCACCTTCTCTCAGGTTGCGAGGGCTCCTTAGTTTAGGAGAGTACACCTATTATGCTTATTGGATAGTCTTATTCCAAACCATAGGCTGGTGCCGAAAGGTAGGGAATGAAGAAAACCAATTAGCCTAAGTAGGGTGTGCAGAAGGTAATATGTAAAGACAAAATAAAGGGATTAGAAAGAGGGCAAAGTGAATTGCGACTGTTATCATTTACGACCAAACCGCGTATTTCATCACCACTCCTATTTCACCTTTAATAGAATAAGGTTTTATTCAGTTATCTTTTATCATCACATTCTTTCAAGTTGCGAGTACTCCTAGGTTTAGGAGAGTACACCTATTATACTTACTGGATAGTCTTCTTCCAAACCATAGGCTGGTGCCGAACGGTAGGGAAGGAAGAAAACCACTTAGCCTAAGGGATGTACAGAAGGTAATGAATAAAGACAAATAAAGGGATTTGGAAGATAGCAAAGAGATATACGGTTAAAGTCATGAATTGGATTATGGAAGAGGCATTACTAGGAATACCAGAATATCCCTACGAAACATTTTAATATTTCAGTTTCACTGCGCATTGTTAATTGTAAAACTGATTTCCCAATTAGATATTTACTCCAAGGTATGCATTTACCAGGTTTCATTCTCATGGTTTTACAGATGATGAGTGGGAGTACGTTATTGGGAATTAAGTGATCATCCTCATTATATCGGAATTCGTTGTAATTGGTGATATTTGAGGAAATCACCTGGGTACAGTTTTCAACCTACGATGCACAGTTTTTTGAGTTATTTAATTCAGCGGACTTATACAGAGTATTGTATGTTGTCCAGTGTCCGTCAGGACAAAGGGGTAGGTCCTCGTACTATGTTCTTTTTACTTGTAACTTCTCTAGTTTTTAGACAAGTGTTTCGTAGAAATACAATGTCTAAGTTTTGAGAAGTTGTGGGTATAAGAATAAAGTAGAGAACCAGATGTCGCAAGTATCGGGATTCTTCAAAGAGATCGAAGATGTAGATTCTTGTGATTGGTATTCAGATGATAGTAATGGTTTTGAGAAACTTGTTTCTCTTTCAGGTTACTCATAATTGGATGGATTCCTAAGTTGAGTAATGTTGATTAGCCTCTCTTCATTAAGTTGATATGCACTGGAGACAGCTGCATGATTTGAATCTGGTTCCAATTAAATTAGTGCCTCTGTTTCTATATTGGATATAGAATGGTTCATATCTTAAACGATGTTAAGATACGGGGAGTTGTCCAGCTTATGCTTAAAACCAGACACTGGATAACTCAAGGCACGTTTCTATAATGGCTGTTTGTGGGTTGACCCTGGCTTTGACGAAGGTTGACATTTCTACCATCTGGAAGATCAATAGTGATATTGTTCTTGACTCGCCACAGTTTTATTAAAAATGGACATTTTCAGAAAAAAGTAGTGGGAGTATGGTAGAACTGGAAGTGATTCCAGAACCGCAAACGATTACGGAAAATTTAATAGGACCTATACATTCAATCAGGTTTTGACATTCCAATAGCCACTCCGCAGATATGGTGGGTAACCTCAGACACCCGAGAGGTACTCCGGTAGCCTCAAGGACGGTGACAGAGAGGTTCTTGTTTACCCAGACTTGACACTACTGTTGTTCCAGACTATGAAACCCGGCAGAAGGATAAGTATAACGTCGTTTGAAACTAGTTTTAGAAGTACACGTATATATTATTCTGCCAGAGGGTTGTCGTAGTCAGTGGGAGCAGCGGAAGCGTAGTAGGCAAGTAGCTTATGTCTATTTATAGACTTCAGCAGTTATAGCGGAGATAGATTATCTAATTTTGATGTGACAGTCATGGCTTTGACTTCATCAGAATAGGGGATGGATCTGTTGAGAAGGTAGTAAGGTGTGATGTCCTGGTATTTGGATGACATACACAGAATAGGAAGTAAAATTCCTATACTACGATCGGTTGTACTTTGGTCGTCACACAGTTATTTCTCCACAAAGGATATGGATATAATATCTGACATTCTGGTTAGTAGATCTACGGTTTTAGATCTAGATTTGGGTAGTTTCCCAATGTGAGTACTTTTGACAGTATTCTAATAGTATTTTGGAATAGATGACTCCTGGCATGGTGGTGTACCAGCAGGTGATGGAGTCACCCTCTCTAAAGGTGTCTTATAGACTAAAGCAGAGAGGGCTGTGCATGATTGGCAGATCACTTGCCTTGGCAATTGAGTCAATCATGAAAAGTCAAGTACCACACCAGATGTTTTTGCACTAGATGCGATATGTTTATATTAATCCAATCCTGAAGAAACATAAGGAAGCAGTTTTAGAACATAAGTGCATGTTCTACAGATTTGATGACGGCTGCCTCCTTCGGGAGACGGTTATCATTCCAGGCTTCAAAGGTGACATGGATGACAGAGTAATTGTCACAGTTATAGTTTTCCCTCTGATGAGGGACAGTATTATGGACAGGTGGTCCAAAAGGATACTGTGGGAGGCATGGTGCTGAATACTGATTAAGTTCAGTTATCGATACAGTCTAAGAAGTTTGGATTTGGAGTTCATTTCTGAACTAGGTCCCATCAGATATACAGACATATTCTAAGACATGTATTACTCGATTCTGGAGATGGCTTTCTCCGCGAACTTGAGATTTAAAGAGACACAGAAAGAAACATTAGGGCGGATCCACTCACTGAGGCTATTTCTCGAACACAAGAGTTTTACAAACTAGTTTTGTGAAACTGATTAGTAGAGGAGTTGGATGTTCGGTATCACACGGGCTATGAGTATTCGACATCGCAATAATTAGCCTTGAGTGCAAGTGGGAGATTGTTGGAGATAGTGCCCTCAAAGTCAATTATTGGATCACAGGTACGTGATTGCAATGATTGAGGCAGGACCTATACCGATATGATAGTCTTGCTCGAGATGATAGTATGCTATCTGGTTTGACTTTATCATCGTATATATGCTTTAGTTCACTATTGCATGATGATGGAGCCCATAGGATTCTTGCTTGACTACCAGCAGTATGATGGCGATCATATACGTGGGAGCTGGGGTCTGTAAGCACATCCTAAAGTGTCCCTAGTCGTGGGAGTTTCGAGACAGGGCATCGATACTCCAGAGTAGACTAGTGTATACAGTCGAGACCCCGACGAGGGGCGATGGTCGGTCTCACAAGCCATCGGTGTTAGTTGGTTCACCTAAGATGTATACAGGTGCTCATTGAGTTATGAGTACACCGGACAGGACTCGCCGGGAATCTGCTAGTTGGTATTATACATATCGTCAGATAGCAATTCCCTGGTGACATGTGTACAGGTTAGTTCATCGACCTGAGATCGTCTTTTGTCTCATGTGAGTTCCCTCTGTGCTTCGATTACTACCCTACCATGCTCAAAAGAGTTGTGCAAACAGGTTTTAGTTGGGTACAGTCCCGAGCCACATTGGAGGCAAGTGAGCGGATCTCGGGGATTCGTCTCTCCCGGTATTGGGGGTTGATGTCGCGCAGTGCACGAGTGGCCATCACTAGGAATCCTCGGCCGAGGTAGTGGAGAATTACTGATTTGGATCAGTAGTTTCTCAGGTGGTGATGGGCTTCATGCCGACACGATTTATCGCGTTATTAGGGGTCTGACTTTATCCACCCCCTAGACTTGATATGCGATACTCTTTAGACGAATGGACCGGACTGTATATACATTGTCACTGTTAGGCTCAGTAGGGTTTATAGATGAGTTCGCTCGTCAGCTTCCCTTCCAATCAATACATAGGCAAACCGTTACGTACATTTAGTACCTCTGACGTGCTAGTGGTTATACCCAGTGCCAGTGTATTGATGAGTCATTAGAGGCCCCCATGGACACTTTCCTAAGTTCGGGAGAAACGTTGTAGAGGCCGTATGGGTTTTTGGCAAGGTTCGGAAAATGCACGTGCGTTTTCGCACGTGTCGTTTTTCGGGCAGATAATACTGGTAGGCTTTGGTTTAAGCCGGAACCCAGTATTATACTGTGTAGATATAATATCTTTGTCTCAGTTGCATTTGTATTCGGTCGTAATACAAATGCGGGTATATTTATACTAATACGGGGTTATCCTGAAATTCGTTTCAGGATCACTTTTGGAAGTTGCCAGTTTCCAGTTTTCTATCAGCCGTCTTTTAATATTCGGTTAAAGACGGATTTATCTTTTCTTGATGAGGTGAGTCAGTGTTCTAGAAGGTTCTAGAGAGGGTGACTAGGCTTGTGAGTCATTAGGTCATTAATGGTGTAATTAATGACATGGTGACTAAGTTTAATATGATTGGTTTGCTTTTAATGCATTCATATTTTGTGTTCACACTAGATATTTTGCTTAGTGTTACCTCCCTTGCTCCTACACTCACCCCCTCCTATATATATTGTGTGGCCGGCCTTCCCCCCCTCTCTAGCTCATGGTTATTGTTCACTAGAAAAAGATTATGATAGATTCGGGTTCACGAAAAACAGATAGCATCTTTCTTATTTCACCCGATCCAAAAGGCAACTTCCATAACCGTTCTTCCGTGACCTTGGTCGTAACGAGACAAAGTGTTCTACTCATTCTCTACTTCATCTTGGTCGTCTCTTTTAGCAAACTTGACGATCGAGTTGCCTCGGTTCAGAGGCGAGAGCCCGTTTAAAGATCCGTCGACGTGGTGCTACCCAGACGACAAGATTGGAGATCGAGGAGATCGGAGCAGCCGCAACAAGCGAGGGATGATGGTTGAAGACCGAAGGACTCGGATCATTCGGTATAACGATTCTACCCCTTTGCAATTTGTTAGTTTAGCTTTAATGGACGATCCGGGTTACGGTACACGATAGCGCCAGTTCGTTAAAAGTTTTTGTTCCGCATTTGGCGTCTGTTAGACTGCTGGGGCGCTACCGTGGACTTACAAAATCTAAACCATTTAAATAAAGAAGTGTAGGAAAACAAGTTTAAAAGCAACATCAAATTTTCTCAAAAATTTCGGCAGAGTCTCATTTGTAAAAACTGGCCCCAAACGGGTACAAACAAGAATATATACATAAGAAACAATAAAAGGTATTCCCAAGCAGGAGCTAGCTCTTCGCCAATTGGCGGACACAACCACAAGCAAAATATACAACGCCGAAGGGCGAGGAACAAAACTCAGAAGAAAACCAAAAAATCCACCAGAAGACCATAATAATACAAGCGTGCCTCTAAGGTCGAATGAATAAACAACTGGTCTTCTAAATCTTTCAAGTAATACAAGTCTGGTTGATGGAGCTTACTAGATACAACTGAAATAAATAAAAGTACAACGGCGGTCACGATACAAGTGAACCAACCTACCAAGCAATCACCCTGAATGAAATAGTGTGCCAGCAAGCCGCCAAGGAAACCTGTACATCTAAACCTGTAAGAAAAGTTTGGCACAACGGGGGTGAGTTGCCAACTCGTGAGTAGAAGACATCTGCGAGTAGAAATCGCATGCACGACGATCTCCTAGGTCATAATAATATACTTACATAATACTAGTCATCTAGTAGTGACAGGGTAATAATCTATGCATAAGTGCAATGCTCAGTGCATCGTGTCAGTGTCACTAAACAGTAATATGTCACATATCTGATGTATGAGTGCATCATGAATGAGAAAATCAACTATGAAATCTGAATAATCTGATATAAGAAAAACATCAATGAATGTTGTATAATAAAACTGAAACCTCATCAGTGAAATCGACAGAAATCCGTGTCAAGCATCGACACAAAATAGATATATCTCAAAATCTCATATCTCTGTATCTCACATCTCAATATCTCAATCTTGATATCTCTGTATCTTAAATCTAAATATCTCTGTATCTCGGGCTCCGACAGTCCGGATCAGCCCATATCATCCAATCTCATGACCACGGTCGGTATCCTCCGGATATCCCCCGCGTCAAGAATAACAACAATAATCGGTCGGTAGTGCTCCCCTGCCGGGCTCAACCCCATCATCTGCGATCTTCTTTCCGTGGGGTACCGCACCGGGTCCATCATGTACCCGCAGACGGTGCATCCCCCTCCTCGAATCGGGTATATGATACTGCTCAAGAACCGAGAAAACTCATGGTGGACGGCACGCACATCACATCATGAGAAAACTGCAGTTTTTCTTTGAAAATAAGAATAAGTTATGAAAGTGTTGCGGTTTTCCCCAAAATCCAGAAATCTAATAGAAAATCCAAATCCCAAAATCCTGAGTAAATAAATAATAAGTATCGACATAAGCCCCACAAAACTGTATGACAGTATGAATATATAAATGCATGAAGTGTCTGAGTAAGCAATGCAATATCTAAACTAGCACATGAAGCAAGCGTTCTAAAATATGTTTAAACTACTAATTAGCAGCTATACTAAATGAAGTAGCTTTTCTTAAAGTGTGCGTGACATAGCAATTACCGATGATGATGTGTATGAGCCGGCAAATAAGTGTTTGTGGAACATGCGTATCATCGGTAATGGAGCAGGTGTCCTAACATATGGAATCATAACAGTCAAGGAACATATGTATAAACATGCAGTATAATGAGAATAACATGAATATAACAGAGAAGGAGTAATAACCGCAATACCGAAAAATATACATTTCTACTATACGAGTCATACCGTTTTGGTGTTTGAAATAGCATGAATCGTGGTTTTTAGAAAAATAGGGCTACGGTGTTTTTAAGAAAAGATACATCCTTTGAAAATCCGTAGTATCCCCCAGTTGTCTTTTTGAAAATGCTCACGATTCGTTGGTTTTGAAAATAGGTATGACTCGAGCCTAAACTAGCATCTACCTAAACCACTAATAGACTAACTAAGGAACTGGTCGAAAGGGTAAGAAAAGTCCACATAAAGTCCGAGTCGATACCTCTAGGAGTCGGCGATCCAGCCTCAATAGCGTCACGTACTAAGTACGACTTCCTCAAGTCAAGAGTGCGGATCAAACATCACATCTATACCTCGTACGGTAAAATCTATCGTACGGCATCCCAAAATCGGTGTACGGGTCAACTATCATATATATATCATCAATCATATGCTATCATCATCAACAATATCATAATCTGGTTACTGATCTAAAACCTCATACAATCCGATGTTATCAATACCTATTATCATATATGAGTATACATCGCCCAAGCGGCCCATTATAAATATCATAACATATCTTATATCATATCTCGATCATATGTCTACTATCATATATATATATATCATCATCATTCACATGGTATCATCGTCAAACAATATCATGATCTGGTTACTGATTTAAGTCTCATACATGCCAATGTCATCACACATTTTATCGTATAGGTATATATTTTCTCATCGCTCAACGATCTTCTATAATATTAAATATCTCACAGCATCATGCCCGATCATATCGACTCATTCCCAAGTATCATATAACATCCTCATTTCACTCGTATATGTTGTGTGTGTGTGTGTGTGTGTGTGTGTTATATATATATAGAAACCTACACACATTTATATACATATATACACACACACATATACCCCAAGTCCAGTGTATGTGTGCGCGCGCGCGTGTGTATGTCAACTTATACTCTAGGGTCTTGCGACGAAGAACTAGAATAAAAGCACTGTCATCCAAAATACACAAATTCCGATCCGTGGTCATCCTAGAACCTTTCTTGGTAAGTATTTGCATCTCTCAATAACATAAATATATATAACTATATCGTGACCACGTCATATCCTACGAAGTTGCGAGGGTGCTATACGCCATCCACCCGACTTCCCCCGTAGATATACATCTACTCACTTAGTCCTTGTCTATGGAAGTTGATGCCGCCATCCTCTTCTTCATCGTCCGAAGTCCACGTGAGAGGTATCTATATGCTACATATATAATATCGTAAATCGAAATCGCGGATAAAAACCAAAACGACACACGAAACACGCATAGGTTGAAACCTATGACCCGCTCATGCAAAAGAACCAAATAACCCTCGGTATTGGCGTACAAACGCCGATTGGTTGAGAAAACCCCAAACATACCAATCGCAGTTTCAAAACTCACTAATTACATATGAAATAGGGTTTAAATCATCAAAACCCCAAAATAACTCAAATCGATTTATTTCTGAAAACCTAGAAAGCCTCAAATAATCATTTTAGTACGAAACTTGACGTTTAAACAAAACTAGTGGCCATAATATTCACGATATATTATAACTAAGTCATACAAACAATTATTATAATTTAATCTCATCAATTTTCATTAAACCCGAAATTCTAGTTTGCAAAATTATCCAATTTTAACAATTTCAAAGTAACAATGCACAAAACAATAACTAAACTAGGTTTTGCATGATCTAAGGTATTAGATTACAAATTATAATGTTAATATTTTCATGAAAACCCTAATTAGATTTTAATCTCAATTATTTAAATTATTTCTAAAAACCTAGTTTGCTTAAAAATCTTAATTTGGATATTTTAAATGCAACAATTTATAAATTAGCAACTAGATTATGTTTTCCATGTCTTAACATGTTAACTACACCATGTAATCATAAACAACTTATAAAAACCTTAACTTGATTTAAAACCCTAATCGTGAATTTTCAAGTTAGCAATTTGAACCATAATAAAACACCGAAATTCTTTAAATTAAAGTAATTAACCTACAATTAACACTAGGGTTAGAATTATACCTCAATAAACATGAGATCAAACATGCACCCTAGCCTCCCAAAAATTCTAACTTTGCTCCAAGATCCAATCTAATATGGTTAAAGAATAAAGGGTATGGGTTAAATGATGAATTAGTAGAGTTTTTATGTTGATTTTTCCTGAAATTTCGAAGATTTTTTGTGGAGAATGAGGTGGAGAAATTTTGGGGCAGCAAGGAGGAGGGTTCGGCCGCACATTTGGAGAGGGAGAGAGAGTGAGAAAAGAGTGTAGAAATGTGTATAAGACTTCATTAATTACACATTTTTCACTTAAACCCTTAATTATTTAATTTTTTATTTATTTTCTTTTCCAAACAAAGCTTAGAAACCTCTAGAATTTTGAAGACAATTCAAGAAGAGAAGAGCATGCTACAAACTAAATTCTAATATGTCATGGCTCACTTTTGTAAAATTTACCCATTCCAATTTATAATTCGCACCAATTTAATGTATAATTAAAAGCTTATGTTAATATTTGAGTTTAATTAATTAAGGAAAAATATTTAAGTAAACTAATAATTTATAAGTGACCAAATAAATACCAAATACTAGCAATTACTTAGTTAAAATAGACGTATTTAAATCAATATAGAAAAATAATTGTAGCTGAGTCATGTACACGCACTCTTCTAAATCACCATTTAGAAAGGCGGTCTTAAATCCATTTGCCAGATTTCGTAGTCATGGTATTCAGCGATGGCAAGCAGAATTCGGATGGACTTAAGCATAGCCACTGGAGAAAAAGGTTTCATCATAGTCCACATCTGGTCGTTGACGAAAACCTTTTGCAACAAGTCAGGCTTTGAAAGTCTCAACTTTTCCAACTACACCAAGTTTCTTTTTAAAAATCCATTTGCTCCCGATGGGTTTTACCCCTTCAGGAGCAACTTCCAAAGTCCATACTTTGTTGGTGTACATGGATTCCATCTCAGATCGCATAGCATCCAGCCATTTCACAGAGTCCCCACTCGTGATGGCCTGCTCGAAGCTAGTTGGGTCATCATCTACCATGATACAATCCTCGCTTTCACCATCTATAAGAAAACCGTATCTCTCAGGTGGATAAGAAGCCCTACTAGATCGGCGGAGAGGCTGAGGTTCATTGGGAACTATCGAATCCTCTGGTTCTACCAAATCTTTTATCGTAGTTTGTGTTGCTGGAACCTCTTCCAGTTCTACCTCAAAGCCACTAATTTCTTTTGCAAGAAATTCCTTTTCTAAAAATGTGGCATGCCGAGAAACAAACACCTTTTGTTCCTCGATGTGGTAGAAAATATACCCTTGTGAGTTTTTGGGATATCCTACAAACTTGCACAGAACATACCTTGCCTCGAGTTTGTCCGGATTATGCCTTTTGACATAAGCCGGACAACCCCATATCTTAACATAATTAAGACACGGTCTCTTCCCCTTCCATATCTCATATGGAGTGGTAGACACAGATTTGATAGGGACCATATTCAATAGGTGTATGGCTGTTTCTAGTGCATAACCCCAAAAGGAAACAGGCAACTCAGCGGTGCTCATCATAGAGCGCACCATATCCAATAGGGTGCGATTCCTCAGCTCCGATACACCGTTGTGCTATGGTGTATATGGAGGAGTAAGCTGAGAGAGAATCCCATTCTCTTTTAGATAGTCACGGAATTCCGTGCTCAAGTATTCTCCTCCCCGATCAGATCGTAGGATTTTAATACTGTTACCCGTTTGGTTCTCGACTTCATGATTATATTCATTGAATTTCTCAAAAGCTTCAGACTTGTGTTTCAACAGGAACACATATCCGTACCTTGAGAGATCGTCAGTGAATGTAATGAAGTACGAGGAACCATTCCTGGCATGTGTAGACATGGGACCGCATACATCACTATGTATCAGTCCCAAGAGTTCCGTAACTTTTTCTCCGTGTCCACTAAATGGAGTTTTGGTCATTTTACCTTTGAGATATGACTGGCAAGTGTCATAAGATGAAAATTCGAACGGTTTCAAATATCTATTTTTATGTAACTTAGCTAGTCGTGTCGCATTGATATGACCTAGTCTATAATGCCACAAGAAGGATTCGTTCATTTCTGAACTCTTCCTCTTGTGTGTGTTTTGTACTTTAAGAACTGTGGTTTGATTTAGAATATATATGCCATTATTTAACGAGCCTGATCCAATCAAATTTTGATTCAGGAAGATGTTCATAACATTATCCTGTACTACAAAATTATATCCTTCTTTACTTAAGAAAGAAACTGATATAAGATTGCATATCAGGGTCGGTATGTAATAGCATTCGTTCAGAATCAATGTATTACCATTTGGTAATACAAGATGATATTTGCCAACTGCTTTGGCTGCAACATTTGCACCATTCCCTGCTAGTACGGAATGATCACCTACTCCCAGTTTTCTACCTTTCTCTAGCCCAAGTAACATATTACATATGTGGGATCCTGATCCAGTATCTAATACCCAGGACGTAGAGTGTACTGAGAAACAGTTCTGGATGACTAACACACCCGAAGAAGATGCATCAATATGCTCATTCTTCGTTTGGGTGGCGTGGGAAACCGGATATTTTCCTATTTCCTGATCGGACTTATAACAATTATAAGTTGGAGCGGAACCAACGTTCCCCTGCTCAGCATAACAAGCGGGTTCGGTCAATACATCCATATTATTATCTTGATTAAGGCCTGACATGGTCGCTACCTGGAGAGAGAGAGAAGAAAAAACTTAGCGTATGCTCTTGCAAAGATCAGATTGGTTATTTATCTTATCTAATCGATGTCTCCTACTGCTATTATCAAATTTTTCTTCAAACCTTAAAAAGAAAATTTAGCCAGGATTAATTGCATTCTACAACTTCGCTAACTGTTCAGCCAGGCCAGTGCTGGTACTTCTGAGGGAGGTTCCCCGTGCTTTCGCACGGACCTAATTAAAATAAACCTCATTTTCCCAGAGGCGTAGCCCCGTTGACACCTTTCTAGACACCTAATGAGTTAGCTAATTGTAAAGTGCAAAACTCTCCCGGGAGTAACTCTTACTCATAGTGGGTATCGGGATCCAACTATCTCATAGAAGGTATGCAATCTCATTGCAAATTTCAACACTTGAAATTCCCGATAAGACTTTTGCCCCTAACGTCCTATAACCTTGACGAAAGCCAACAAACCATAGTCCGCTAGTCAAGTTCAATCCGTACATTTCATGATTGAATTAAACCCTCCCACACGACCCTTGACGAAAGCCAACA
Organism: Agapanthus africanus; assembly: GCA_030015575.1. NCBI lineage: Eukaryota > Viridiplantae > Streptophyta > Magnoliopsida > Asparagales > Amaryllidaceae > Agapanthus > Agapanthus africanus. The sequence goes on along the minus strand of JASDDO010000016.1, from coordinate 35,354,144 downwards.
AAGCCGTAGGACTACCCTAATCCAATTGCATCATATGCAGCAGATAAGCAGTAAGTAGCTACCGCACACTACGCCTTGACGAAAGCCAACAAACGTAGCACGAATACTAAATATTACTTATTTGAAATGTCGGAGGGCTACGCAGGTTTCTAAAAAAACCTTTTGCGTAATGAACTTGATGTAGTTGTAGAAACAAGTGATTTTTGAAAATGAGTGTTTTGGAGGCTTTTCACTAGTTTTGCTAAAGAGGTCACTCCCGGTGAAGGGATCTCGGCTCTTTCCTTATCGAATAAGGTGCAGGATATTTCACAAATACCGCCATGCAAAGCAAGAACTAAAAGAAGCAGTCAAAAGACAAAACCGAGTGGGTTGTAGCATCTGCTAGTTTCGCTAAATAGGTTACTCCCGGTGAAGGGATCTCGGCTCTTTCCTTATCGAATAAGGTGCTGGATATTCTACAAGGAATACTGCTATGCAAAGCAAAAACTATAGCTACCCTTTTTTGAAAATATGATTCTACAACATCTTTTAGGTTTCTTTTTCTTTTTGATTAATCTCATTAATGAAATCCCATCATTTATGATTCCTAAGCATCACAGAAGAAATGAAAATACAACGTACGCTTATGCCATCCGCATTTTTCACAGTGTCCCGTTATGCACCGTTAGATTACTTAACTAACGACATAGCGGGGCGGGACTAGCGCGGGTGCAAAACATAAGCAACGTTTATTATATATCATATATACAATAAAAAAGCATTCGTCTCACGCATATAAAGTGATCACATCACAGAATATCAGCAGCAGAAAATAACATATGAAATATTGGATATACTAGGAATTCCGTGTTTTATTTTAAGCCGGTATAAAACAAGGGTTCCACGGTCGCGATGAATAGCCAAACCCACATCCCTAGACCCTTATGAGAGCGGCAAGCAACCCTACCAATTCTATAGTTAGGAGACCCGAACTCAACTCCTCGAGATGGTCTCCCACTGGACTCTAGAACCCGGTTACTTGTGCTCCCCTCCTTGGGTCTATCCTAATGCGGAAAAGTAAATAATATACAACAATGGTGACATCATCCTCAACTCGGAAGTTCCCCAATAAAAGAATATTACATAAAATGAATTTTACATGAATGAAAATAAAAACTCTCATCACACATAAAACCCCCGGCTATTCAAAACACGACGATCCAATATAACATGTCCCAGCAACACATTACATCACATGTCATCAACGTAAGTAAATATGCGTATCACAATTGTCATTGACATATAGCAACGAAAACGGTGATACACCACATATTACACTTATGGTCGCAGAAAAGAAAATGTCAAACTACAACATTTTGAATCCACAATCACCTTAGACATCATAAATCCAAATATCACATACTTTGGATTTCATGCCTAACTATATGAATTCCATATATTGTATCACATTCCACAAATAGCTAGACGACGTTAAGCATTCCGATCGAATCAACAAACACCCAAAATTTCCCAAAAAGCTCAACACTTGAGCGCAATTTAAAAATACTCATCACATGCCACAGTACCAATGGACCAACCGTAAAAGGGTCAAAACCGTCCAATTGGGTTCGTATTTGTTCAGTGTTCATGTTACATCTCATGGAACAATCTGCAGTTGTTTAAAATTTTTTTCTACGACTTTAAAAATTGACAGAAACTGGGTTTTTAGTTTTAAGTGTTTCGGAGTTGTTTCGGTTTCGTAATTCTACAAATATCGTCTAAATCTCTAGCTTGGCTCTGATACCACCGTAGGATTGCTTGGCACGACAGCAAGGTTTCAGGAGGCATCGTCCATGCCATTTTCAAAAATTTGTCGTACAAAACAATCCTAACCATAGAATCTTAACTAGTGATTTAGACGAAACAATGTATAAACTACTTTACAACTAAGTGAACTAGGAATACAACCTTTGTAGACCGGTCCTTCACTTCAATAGCTCCTTGTAGTATTCCCTTCGCTCCAAGTAGTGATCTTGCGGACTCTAGAACGGCTCCACAAGAAGAAAGAAACAAGCTTGCACGAAGTCTTCGAGGCTGAAGATGATCTACGTCGAGAAGACACTAACCCAAGCTACCTCTTCACTAATGTAGGATTAGTGAAGCTAACACCCTATACTAAAGTGCTAATCTAGTAGAGGATGATGAAGTAGGATTTTTTCTCACTTTAGAATTAATTTTCTCACTATTTTTATCACCTCTCATAAAACCTAGAGAGCTCACTCTTGAGCTTGAGGAAGAAGAAGCAAATAATGGATGAGAGAGTGAATGGCAACCATGAATGAGTTTGTATCATATGCTAACTCATGTAGAGACATAACCATGGCTAAATGATAATGGTTAGGTTAATAAATATCTTAGGTAAAACAAAATTAGTGGACCAAGTCAAAGCATCTACAAGCTTCCACAAGCTCCATGCATGTGACTAATTTCCATATAATTTGGATTTTCTTAAAATAAATAATCCTTACAATTATCATAAGTATCGTGTAAGTCTTAGACACCCATGTAGTGTGTATCATCAAGCATGACACAAAAATATACATTAATATATATCACATATATATACTTTATGCACACAAGTGAGAAAAAGAAATGTTTAAGTGAGCTAATATTAGTTAATGTAAATTAATATATCAAATATATAATTTACATTAAATCATTAAATTAACACTTGATTTAATAATCCGGTTATATCTCATATGACCAACTAATATTATTTGTATCAACTTATCGAAACAACACTTGATTTGATAAACCAGCTATATCTCATATAACCGACCGATACTGTATCTACTTATCGAATCAACACTTGATTCGATAACCCGGCTATATCTCATATAACCAATCGATACCTTATATCGTGAGAATAGAATACGGTAACATATAATCGTATTAATCTCGGTCCCACACATATCACATATGTGCTCTTACTTCGTTTTGCCTGAGCTAGTGAAAACTCTGTGTAGGACTCTAAAGACTCGTCAATACGCCGGCAGTAGGTGATGATCACATCAAGCACCCACAAGTCGTCAGCGGTACTAGCTGAACGTAATGGCTACCCGGGTATTGAGCGATCAGAAGATCAACAAGCAAGCCTGTTCTTACTCCTGCAAAAGCCTGCAGTAACACTTCCGTACAGTCCGGTCTTTTCGTCTGATATGTCTCATATCAAGTCTAGAGGTGGTAAACGTCAGACCCCAGTAACCGATAAGTCATGCCGATGTGAGGCTCATAACGGGTCGAGAAACTTCTGATAACACTTATCAGTAAATCTCTGTAGCAGCCCTGGCCAGGGACTTGTCATTATGGCCAATCGAGCACAGCGCAACATCAACCCCCAATACCGGGAGAGACGAATCCCCTCCTATCGCTCATTGCCTCCATGTGATTCGGGGCTGTACCCAAAAGCCACCGTTTTGCACGTTCTCATGAACGTGGTAAGGTGGAAATCAAAGCACAGTGGGAATCACACAAGACTCTATGACGATCTCGGGTCTACATAATAACATGTACCAGTGTCACCAGAGAACTGCTATCTGACGATAGGTATAATACCAGCTAGGAGTTCTCGGTGAGTCCGTTCAGTGTACCCAGTCTCCACTAAGCACCCGTATACCATCTTTGATGTCAAACACCAATGGATGTGGGATCATCCATCGCCCATCATATAGGTCAAGAAGCGTATACGCTAGTCTACTCCGGAATATCGATGCTTAATCTCGATACACCCTCGACTAAGAACAATTATAGGGTGTACTTGTGGACTACCCTTGGCCCTTCTAGTATGATCTCCATCATAGTCCTGGTAGTCAAGTACACATCCTAAGGGCTTTATCAACATGTGAGAGCAAGATAGCATCACATATACAAGTCAACATGTTATGACAAAGAGCAACCAGATAGCATACTATCATGTCAAGCAAGAAAGTCCTCTATATATATATATATCCAAGCATCAACTATAATATACATCACATGTACAATAATGGCCTCTAGGGAATACATATAACTAATACCTTCGACTATATGAAGTTCACTACGTTCACGATTTCGCCAAAATCATTCGTAGACCTCCGTCATTTCATATGGGTATTCAGTAGTATTCAAGCTATGTATTTTGACCTTCTCCAAGGCATAGTGATTGGTAGCTGCTGGATATTCATATGTAGCATAGATAGATGCGTTGGTTTAGGACATTCATACTACCATGTTGGCCTCCGTCAAGGGTATGTACGGGTGGATTCAAATTAACCTGGACAATGACGGGTAGAACTTGACATGTGACTTATGATATGTTGGCCTTCATCAAGGTCATAAGAACATGGGGCAAAAATCCACATCGGGAGTTTCAAATATAAAGGAAACTTGCAATTTGAGAATACCTTCTGGAGTGTGGTGACTAAAGTGGATTCCATCTAGGTCATCACACAATGATAGTTGGATCCCGATCCCATTGATGAGTAGGATTACTTTTCGGGAGATTTTTCACTAAACAATCAATGCTATAAACTAAGTAGGTGTCTAGAACGGTGTTAGCGGAGCTACGCCTCCAGGGAAAAGAGGTTATGTAATTAAGTAACTTCGTGAAAGCGTTGGAAAACCTCCCTCGAAGTACCAACACTAGCCTAGCTGAAAAGTTAAGCAAGAATTGTAAAGTATGATCAATCCTGACTAATTCTTCCTATATGGTTTGAGAAAGGATTCGGGGAAACAGTGGGAGCCATCCTGTTTAGATAAATTAATAACCAATCTAAACTTGCAAGAGAATCATGCTATAATGATTGGCTAAGGAATGTCCAGATGGCACTTACCCATAACAAACTGGACTACCTCCTTACTACCAAAGCCCCCGCCATCCCAGGTCCAGATTCCACTATCGCGGATGTTTATATCCGTAAGACATGGAAAAAGGATTGTGCGAGAGCCAAGTGCCTCGTGTTAGCCTCAATGGATAGTAAACACTAGAGGCAGCACGAGAAGATGGACTTAGCTTCTATCTTCCTACATACTAAAGTTTTATATGGAGAGCAATCTCGTATCGCAAGATATGAGACCTCGAAGATATTGCTTCAGGAGAGATTGGCTATCAGGTCATCTGTAGGGGACCACGTCCTTATGATGATTAACTATATTGAACAGCTCACGGACCATGAATGAGTTATGTACTAACTTGATTCTACAGCCGCTCCCCTCAACCTAGGCCCAGTTCATCTTGAATTTCAAAATTCAAGGGAAGGAAGTTACATTTCCAGGACTCCTAAATATATTGAGGAGCGCTGAGGTAGAGGGAAAGGACAGGGAAAAAGTTTCGGGGCTAACAGTAGGGAAGGAAGGATGTTTCTGTTGTCACGGGAAAGCGCACTGTCAGAAGGACTGCAGGCCTTGGAAAGCCAGAAACCAGGATTCGAAGTACGTTGTGGCTTCGGCTTCGGGTGTGTTTATGATTGAAAATTGTCTGTCAATTAAATCTACTTTCTGGGTACTAGATACCGGATCAGGATTTCATCTGTAATTCATTACAGGATTTGAGAAACTATAGAGTTATCAAGGCAGGTGATATGACTCTCAGGGTTGCAAACGGAATGGGCATGGATGCTGTATCCGTAGGGTAATATCACGTAGGATTGACAAGTGGGCAGATTTTGATTTTACGTAACTGTTTGTGTGTACCTAGTCTGACATGTAATATCATCTCTGTATCTTTACTTTATAAAGAAGGTTATGAGTTTACATTTGTAAGCGATGTTGTAAACATCCACCTAAATCATGTTTTGATTGGGTCAAGTACACTTGATAACGGTATATACGTATTAAATCAAGCTCTAGTTTTCAACATCAAGAACAAACTTAAAAGAAAGTCTCCAGAATTAAATCAGGCTTTCTTATGGCATTGTAGACTAGGTCACATCAATGAAACACGATTGACGAAGTTACATAAAGAGGGATATTTGGATCCGTTCGAATATCAGTCCTATGCAACTTTTCAATCATATCTTAAAGGAAAGATGACAAAGACTCCGTTCATTGGACACGGAGAAAGAGCGAGGGAGCTCTTGGGACTCATACAAAGCGACGTGTGTGGTCCAATGTATACACATGCAAGAAGTGGTTATTCCTATTTCATTACTTTTACGGATGATTTCACAAAGTATGGACATGTATTCTTGATGAAACATAAATCCGAGGCCTTTGAGAAATTCCGGGAATATAATAATGAAGTGGAAAAATAAACCGGCAAAAGTATCAAGACACTTAGATCTGATCGAGGTGGTGAATACTTAAGTGCCGAGTTCCTGGACTACTTAAAAGAGAATGGAATTCTCTCTCAGCTTACTCCTCCATACACACCTCAGTACAACGGTGTATCAGAAAGACGGAACAGAACCTTATTGGATATGGTACGTTTCATGATGAGTAATGATGAGTTACCGCGATCCTTCTGGGGCTATGCACAAGAATCAGCTGCATATCTTTTGAACAAGGTTCCTACTAAGACTGTGCCTACCACACCATATCAGATATGGAGTAGGAAGAAACCCTCTCTTCAGTATTTGAAGATAGGGGATGTCCAGCTTTTGTAAAAAAGCAGCATGCGGACAAGCTCGAGGCACGCTCAGTACTGTGTAAGTTTGTGGGATACCCCAAAGAACACCAGCGGGTATCTTTTCTATTACGCAGAGGAACAAAAGGTCTTTGTTTCTCGGCATGCCCACTTTTTGGAAACTCAATTTTTAGAAAAAGAGATAAGTGGGAGCACAATTGAACTGGAAGAAATTCCAGAACCACAAACTAATACTGAAAGCATGGTGGAACCAGAAGTTTCGAAAGAACCGGACAACTCCGCAGGACTAGTAGGCAGTCTCATCCGCCCGAAAGATACTATGGTTTTCTCATAGACGGGGATAGAGAGGATTACATCATCGACGATGATGAGCCAACTAGCTTCCAGCAAGCCATTCAGAGCAGAGACTCGATAAAATGTTTAGATGCAATGCGGACCGAAATGGAGTCCATGTACACTAACAAAATATGGACTTTGGACATTGCTCCAGAAGGGGTAAAACCCGTAGGTTGCAAATGGATCTTTAGAAAGAAGATTGGTGTAGATGGATAGGTTGAAACCTATAAGGCTAGACTTGTTGAAAAAGGTTTTCTTCAAAGACCTGGTTTGGACTATGATGAAACCTTTTCTCCATGGCTATGCTCAAATCCATTCGGATCTTTCTTGCCATTGCTGCCTTCTACGATTATGAGATTTGGCAGATGGACGTAAAGACCGCTTTTCTAAATGGAAATTTGGAAGAGTGCGTCTATATGGATCAGCTAGAGGGTTTCATTCAGAGTGGGAGCAGCGGAAAGGTGTTTAAGTTGCTTAAGTTCATTTATGGATTAAAGTAGGCATCACGGAGTTGGAACATCTGTTTTGATGAGACGGTCAAGGAATTTGACTTTATCAAAAATCCAGATGAACCATGCATCTATAGTAAAATTGTAGCGGAACTATGGTATTCCTCTTCTTGTACGTGGATGAAATTCTATTGATAGAAAATGACATTCCTATGCTATAATCAGTCAAAGGATTCCTATTACAATGGTTCTCCATGAAGGACCTGGGTGATGCCTCCTACGTTCTGGGGATCCAGATCTATCATGATAGATCTAAACGGATGTTGGGACTTTTACAGTCAAGGTACATCGACACCATACTGAAAAGATTCAGTATAGAAGATTCAAAGCGCAGTAATCTACCGTCTTGTCATGGAATCACCTTTTCCAAAAAGATGTCTCCCAAGACTGATTTGGAAAGGGATCGCATGTCTATTATACCCTATTCTTCTGCGGTAGGCTCTATAATGTATGCGATGTTGTGTACCAGACCAGATGTAGCTTACGCCCTGAGCGTTGTAAGCAGGTATCAGTCGAACCCAGGGGAGAAGCACTAGACAGCAGTGAAGAACATTCTCAAGTACCTGAGAAGGACTAAGGAGATGTTCTTAGTGTACAGCAGAGAAGACCTCCGGACTGAGGCCTTCGCCGACTCCAGCTTGCAGAGTGATAAGGATGACTCCAGGTCCATTTCGGGTTATGTCTTTACCCTTAATGGAGGGGCGGTCTATTGGAAGAGCTCCAAGCAGGACACCGTTGCTGACTCAACCATGGAAGCGGAGTATATCGCTGCATGTGACGCCATGAAATAAGCAGTCTGGATCAGGAAGTTCGTAGCAGAACTTTAGGTGGTTCTATCCATTGTTGATCTAATACCGCTGTATTGTGACAACAACGGCGCTATAGCTTTGGCGAAGGAACCAATGTCCTATCAGAAATCCAGACACATCTTGAGGCGGTTCCACCTGATCAGGGAGATCATTGACCATCAGGAGATCGATGTGTGGAGAGTAGAGACAGAGAACAACACTGCAGATCCACTCATAAAGGCCATCCCTTAGACACAGTTCGAGCGGCTAATCGAGATGATAGGTCTGCGATATGCCAATACATGGCCTTAGTGCAAGTGGGAGATTGTTAGTGATATATGCCCTAGAGAACATTATTATATCATACTGGATTGTATATTACATATTGGAAGCTTGGGATATTCATAGTTATAATAACAGTCTTGCTCAAAATGGTAGTATCCTACTTGGTTTGATTCTACCTCAATATGTGCATGCGTTTCTTTTAGCATATCGCTTATACATATAGGTAGAGCCCTTAGGATCTTTACTTGACTACCAGCGGTGTGTTGGCAGTCACACTAGTGGGGGCTGGATAGTCTATAAGCACATCTTTATACAGGTCCCTAGTCGTAGGATTATCGAGACGGGGCATCAATACTCCAGAGTAGACTAGTGTATACGCTTCTCATCCCAGCAGGGGAGATGGTCTGTCCCACAGCCATTAGTACGTCATACTGGAGATAGTATGCATATGCTCATTAGGTTATGAGTTACACTGGACATGACTCATCGGGAACTGCTGGTTCGTATTATACCTATCATCAGGAAGCAGTTCCCAGGTGACATGAGTACAGGTTAGTCCGTTGACTTGCCATGCTACTTCATATCGAGTGTGTTCCTACTACACTTAGATTACTACCCTACCACGGCTCAAAGGAGTCATGCGAACAGGTAGTAGTTAGGTGTAGTCCCGAAGCACTTGGAGGCAGTAGCAGTCAGATAGGATTCGTCTCTCCCGGTATTGGGGGTTGATATCGTGCTGTGTTCGGAAAGCCATTACACAAAGTCCCTGTCCAGGGCAGTCGAGAAATACTGGTAGGCACTCCAGTAGTTTCTCAGGGTGTATTGGGCTCTCCTCCGGCATGACTTATTGGGTTGTTAGGGGTCTGACGTTTTCCATCCCCCTAGGCCCGATATGTGAGTATCTTAGACGAACAGACCGGACTGTATGGAGATTGTCACAAACAGGCTCAGTAGGAGTTCGGATGAGTTTGCTCATCGACCTTCTTATCGACAGATACCTGGGTAGTCGTTACATGAAGCTAGTACCGCTGACGTTCTTATGGTTAAAACTACTGCCAGCGTACTATCGAGTCTTTAGAGTCCCATACAGAGGGTTTCTCTGCTTCGGGCAAAATATGTAGAGGTCGTATGGTTTTACGGCAGGGCTATGATCTCATACGTGTACTTGTACACGGATGATGTTCGGGCGGACAATACTAATGGTCTTTGGTTTAAACCGGATCCTAGTATTATATTATTGGACTGTTATCATCTCAGTGTATTCGTATTTTTCGGAATTCGGATACCGGTATGTATATACGGTGAGGGATATTCTTGTAATTTTCTCAAGAATCCTTCTAGAAGGAGACACCGCATTATTAGGTATTATCCATTTTCTTAAATGGATTATTGAGGTGGAATTGGAGGAGAATTTGTGGTATGGTGTGTGGAATGGCTTAGACATTTGCTTATTAGTTTGGATGCACTATTGAAGTATGGCTATTATTTTCTATGTGAAAATAATGGTTACTTCATTATCGAAAGTCTTGAGCCATTCTGTACACTTCACAACCCTAGCTCATTTCTCTCTTGGGTTTCTCTCTCCAAAGTTTCATCTCCTTCTTCCTCTAGACTCTTACCCTCACATGAATTGTGAAACAAAGAGTCTCATGAAATAAAACACTCCACTAGTATTCTCTACGTCACCTAGGCTACTTGGATTAGAGAACCATTTACCCTAGTTACCTCGGTTTAGAGTTTGAAGCTCAAAGCACATATCTCGGGTGGATCATCTTTGATGCGAGGAGGCCGACGTCACAAGCTCGATCCATACTTCTAGGAGCCAAGGAGAGGAGGAAAAGAAGACCCGAACGACTAGTACACGCGGAGGTATAACACTTTTACCGAGTAGCTAAACCTCTTAGTAGTTTTGTTAGTTAAGGTTTTCCAATAGATCCTGGAGTTAGCTGGTGTAGTGTAGTTTGTTAAAATCGTTTTTTGAAAATTTCGCTTCCCCGCGAACCCGGGGTGTGTGCGACATCGGCTTACAGCTCCAATTTAATGTCACGGCTATTTAGAAAAGAATTTTCCTCTTCACTTAAGTTGTTTATGATGTGGTAACTGTAGATCTGCTCCCGTTTCTTGGATCGAACATATCCGAGCCCGGTTGTCTCCATCTTCCTGTTGGGCAACTTTCGCTGAGTTCCGAGTGTATCCCAAATCTTTTTGTAGAATTGGTCTTGTCGAACAGTTTGTTCGAGGGGTACACATTGGCATCTTAACAGCCTTTTCAATCCCTCCACATAATATCTTGGCAGGAGGATGGTTTGAAGCCTGTCGAGTGCAAAATCGGCACCATGCCAAACTTCTTTTTCTACTTTGGTCTCTATAGATTGGTAGAAAAGGATCGCCTTTTCACCCCTTCGCCTAGGAGGCACGTTGAAAGTTTGTAGATCTTTTATGCTGTATGTATCGAGCGCATCAAGTTTCTTGTAATGCCGAGGTGGAGCCATTGTAATTTTTAGATTCTGGTCTGCTCCGGCAAAAGTTTGCATTAACGGACGGACGGAGAACACTGCGTTGGTTTCGTCCTCAGAGTCGCTGCCAAAGACCAAGATAGGAGTAGATGGTCCGGGCTTATTGTTTTCTTTTTGGGGTTGCCCCTAGTAGACTATTTCTTCATCTTCCTCGGTATCGCTCCGAAAGATTAGGATAGTGGCGACGGGTTTCTGTTTATTCTCCGGCTTGTGGCACCTTTCAGTATCCTTGAAGTCTGGTAGGAAGTACTTTGCGTCTTCGTATTTACGGACTTCATTTACGGAGAATGGATTTAGTTCTCCCGTGATGGTGTACTCCGAGCCATCCTTGAAATACTTCATACACTGATGTTGTGTAGAAGGGATGACATTGTACTCGTGTAACCAAAGCCTGCCGAGCAAAGTGTTATAGCAAGTCTTAGCGACAATGACGTGATATTTGATGTCAACCCGAAGCGTAGTGTCGGTATTACGGAGCTAAGTGTCCGTGATAACCGTGAGTCGAACCCGGAGATGGTAATTTTATCTCGGGCAAGGTGCTGAATGTTCATGCAAATTTCTTTCAGCACTCTCACAATGAGAAGGTTAACGGAGGATCCGTTGTCGACAAGGATTTTCCCTATCTTGATGTCGTAGCAGTACCTGGTGACGTATAACGGGCGATTATGTTCGCACGTACCGAGGAGGAGATCCTCATCACTGAATGTAATATCGGCCGTATGGACTTCTGCCAGTTCATCTTTCATCTTCTCCTCTGTGAGGAAAGCTTGGAACTGATCAGGCTCTTGTAATGCCTTGATCAGGGAATCACATGCCTCTTTGGACAGGAGAAGAGCATCCAATATACTCAGTTGTGAGGGTAATTTCCTCAGTTGTTCCAGGACGTTGTAATCAACCTTGTTTTTCTTCGGCGTATCTTCTGTAGTGAACTTATTTATTACTCCGTCGTTGAGGGCAATTTCCTTAAGGATTTTCACTTTCTCTTTGTCTTTTTTACTCGAATCTTTGTTTGTAAGTCCGAGTTTCTTCTCAGGCAGCGTGTAGTTACGCAGCTGAATATTCTTGCAGTTCTTCTCCTCTTCTTTTTCGGAGGTGAAGTCTTTGAAGAGAGGGCTGAGGGGTGTTTCGTCCTCAGAATCTCTCCCGAAGGTAAGAACTTGGGGCTTTTCCCCTTCCGAACTGATACCAACCATATGACAGTTGCCAGTCGTTTCTCCATGTGTATTCGTCCCACTATTTTTCCATCGACGAGCGTGAGCTTCTTACTTCATACTCTTGAAGTGTTTTTGATAGGCAACGTATCCTTGCCACCACTTCTTGAAGGCACCGCATTTCTCGGTAGGGTAGGTGACCCTCCGATGATATAGGCAGTAGTTTGGATGTGATTCTTCTCCATCGAGGCATATGATCCTGGGACTGTTCCTTATGAAAGTTGGCAGCTTCATCCCCATTGACAAGGCTTTGGCGAATAGCTTCTCTGTTTTGATCTACTCTTATTTGCTGCATGTATGCTTTAGTTTGGTTGGAGTACTTTACGACTCGTCCTCACCACAGCTTTTTTATCCAGACACTGATGCTTAGCATTTTCATATATGGCTGTCTCGCGTTCTCGGTCAACTTTGCTTTTTCGAAAGGGTTCGTTTAGCAGCCTCTCAATTGGGTCTTCTTCTGGCAGTTCCAGATATTTTAGCGCCGATTCTGCTCCCAGTTCGTCTGCGTTATTTTCTGACGCTGAGGGAGCATTTTCGTCATATGACAACGAATAGGAGATCATGTAGCAACTTGCTACACGGTCTTCGATTTCTCCTGATGAGTCATTTCCCTCATCATTGTCACCATCTTCGTCCTCCAGAATATGCTCGAGGAATTCTTCAAACGTGACTGGTGTCCGCACCGTCTGGTTATACTCCTCCAGCGCATCTATGTATTTTTGTAAATCTGTGCGCTTGTCTTTATACTTGGCAGGATGCACAGGCTTCTTGGCATTCTTCTTTTTTTTTTCGAAAACTTCGAAAGCTTGACTTGGGGGTTTTTCCCCTCGTCAACAATTTTCGGTGATGGATGAGGTTTTAACATCCCTTCATTTATTTCGGGTTCAAGTGGGCTTTTCCACCTGACTGTCGGACATTCCTGTAGATCCTTCAGCATTCTTTTGGTTTTTTCTGAAAGAATGACTTCCCATGGAGTTTCTTCCATGAGTGAGCATGATGCCCCCTGCGCATCCACCTTTTTGGGAGTGTGGTTCTGCGGTGGGTTTACCTTCCTGTTATCAGACAGCGTGAATTTCCCCTGTTGATACTGGTCCTTGACTCAGTTTTTGAAGACGTAGCAATCTTCAATTGGGTGGCTCACTATTCTGTGATAGGAGCAGTAATTAGGGTTGTTGACGTCGCCGGGTTGCGGTGGACGCCGCGCGTCTAGCAATATGATGAGTTTATTACGCATTGCCAATTGGAACAGTCTCCTTGTCTTGTCATGGAGAAACGAGTAAGCTTGAAGATTGCTAGAACCTTCAAGGACGGGCGCGGGCGCGCGATGTTTTGGCGAGCGGCTGGTTTTGGGCCACTCGGCTGTTGTTGCGTGTTAGCAACGAAGGCTGCTTTCCCTTTACCCTTAGCATTTCGAGGGTCCTTATTTGAGGAGGAAGGCCCATGGCCCATCTGGTCTATTTGGGCCAGTTTATCTATCAGGCCTGAAAGCTTGTGGGCTTGAAGAATGTCATGAACCGGGACACAGTCGTTTGAGGATCAAGCGTCCCGATGAACATGCCCACGGCAGGAGATTCTTTAATGCGTTGTTCGCACTTAGACCACAGGTTCCGCCACCGGATCGAGTATTGGACCCAGGTTTCTCTTGGTTTTACCCTGGTATTGATTAATGCCGTGATCGGAGTGCGCTCGCTCGTGCTGGCAAAACGCTGTGTGAACAGCAGTTCCATTTCTGCGAATGTTTTCACGGATTCATTTAGGAGCTCCGAGTACCATTCGAAAGCTATTTCTGACAAGCTGCCGACGAACTGGCGAAGCAACAGTTTGTCGTCGCCTCCTATGTTGCCGCACAGAGCTCTGAATTACGCGACGAGTTTGTGAGGGTTGCTCGTTCCTTTGTAGACATGAAACTTGGGGATCGTATATCCCGGCGGGTATTTGATTTGATCATACCAGCCTGGATATAGTCGTCCAGTTCTGACAATTTGGCCGGCGGCTTCATTAGCTTCATTAGATCTTATTTGTTGAGCAATGTAATCATCAAGGGCAGCCTTAGAGATCATTTCCTCCTTGGCCGCTGATGAGGATGGAGGAGGGTATGTTGTTTCCCCTCTGTCATCCTCGATGATTATCGGCGAATCTTTGGCCGGGGTTTCTGATTGGATCATCATTCCAACTATGTCCTGGAATAAGAGAGCCATCTGATTCATGTTAGCAGCTTGCTTAGCGGTTTCTTTATCCTTTCTCTCTAGCACCCTTCGCAGAAACTCTGTGTCGGTCTCCTGCTCTTGGCGCTGTTCAGCCTCTTTGTCCGAACTTTCTGTAACGACCCCAAAATTCCTATACCTTCATATAATTCTGCTTTTTATAAAAATACTATATTTATTTGTTTTTCGGTATCCCCCTATATTTTTTCTCTATTAAATATATTAGTTTATCACTCCTTCTATTTTGCCTATTTTATAATTTTTCAAAGCCCAAACCTAAGCCAAGACAAATCCATTTGATTTCTATCTTTTCTTTTTCTAAGCCAACTTTCATTTTAAGGTACGACATATATTTAATTCTTATTAAATATATGCATGAACAACCTTGTAGCTTATTGTTTAAGTCCTTGTATTATTATTCTATAAGTCATATGTTCAAATCCTCATTCTTGCAATTATTTTTTATCAATTTTTATTCTTCTCATAACCAACAAATGAGACCTTTCATTTCATCTTCTTTTTAACTCCCAAAATAATTAGAATGGTTATGAGCTATAATTTATTAGAATTATGGTAGCCATAAACCTTTTTTTATATGTCACTCTTCTTTCTTTTCTTCATCTCACATTTCTATCATTTTCCATCTCTCTCTTCATCTCATCTTCATCCCACCTTAACCATTTTCTTTTGATCAATTCTAAAAATAAAATAAAATAAAATCTCTTTTTCCTTGAGCTTGGAGAAGCACCGGTTCCTTCAAGCTTCAAACACTCAGGTTGAGATTTTTATCTAAACGGTGAGCCGGTTGTTATACCGACTTACACAACCTGTAAGTCCCTTTTCTCCCTTTCCATCTCTTTCACTCTGTTATTGTGTCTTCTCCATGATTTCATTTTCTTGACCGTGGTACCCAATCGAGTGCAACATACATACATATATACATACATACATACTTGTATATATATATAAATGAATATAGTTACATATATATATATATATTTAAAATATTATTTGTTTATACTTAATCTTCATGTTTATTCATTCTTTTCTTATAGAATAAAAATGCCTCCATGTCATAAATTTACTTTTACGTTAACTAAGAATATCATAGACTGAATATAAATAAACAATGCGCGATAACACAACTTTACATAAGCTCTCTTGAAATTAGGATTTTCTTGGTATAGAACGTTGTCGAAATTCATGATCCATATATTGCCATTAGGGGATCCAGTTTGAAGTATATATGGCATGTGCCATTTATTTTATAATTGTTTAATTTCTTATATAAAAGAGAAAAACGAGGCTGCAAATAAATCCAGTAGTTTTGTCACTTTTAAATACAGTTCTAAATAACTTTTGTCCTTAAAATAATTTTTAAAAATTATTTCTCACATAAAAATTAGGATAAATAATAGATAGAATTTTAGATTTACAGTAAAAAAATTCATATCAAGCCGAATAACGGTTTAGAAGTTGCGTAGTTTTTTTTATTCAAATTAAGTGTTATTTACGAGAAAACAGCCAATAAGGGTCATTTACGAGAGACCATAACTCTCTAATTGTTAATCCAAATTAAGTGTTTTCATATGTTTTGAGCATCTACATCGAAAAATCTATATTTTCATAGTTTTATATTTTTACTTAAAATCGACTTAAAATATAGAAAAGTGCGTTACAATAATAAGCAACGAATCTGGACAGAATCTGTCCTGATTCGCACACTGTTTTTAAATAGGGCATAACTCGAACTAACGATGTCCGTTACTGAAAAATTTTAGATGTGTAGATGTATAATTGATAGAACTATAATTTACTGTATATTATATTACTTATAAACACATGAAACAACTTGATATAGGTTTTGCAATATAACATATAGTTTCTGTCCAGAAATATGAATTTCTGTTTTAAACGTTGATATTAAAACGATCATAACTAGAGCTTCAAAAATCCAAATCGTGCGAATCATAGTGTTTTGGATAATTAATCCGAAAGACCTACAATTTTCAAATAATTTTTGTAACCTGAAACCTGATAAAAATTAACTCAAACTGCATTTTAAAAATATGTGACGGTGCTAAACAGATTCTGATATGTTTTGCGCGACGATACGAAAACATATTTATCTCCAAAACCGATAGTCGTATTTATGCGAGACTGGAACTCACGTGTGCATAACACTTAAGGCTATGTTTTCGTTTATATTCTGATTGCAAATGACTTGATTAACTAGTCGTACATATCATATATTTACAACATTTTTTTGGACTTACTTGTATACTTATCCCATGTCATGTTCTGTGATTGCTTATTTATTTTTATTTATATGACTTGTTATTAAACCATTATATGCTAGAATTGAATTGATTTTGACACGGCTCAATCATGAATACTTGAACCCAGTATGTACACTTGAACCAACTTGACTCGAACCATGAATACAATTGGCACGACTTGCACTTGACATGACTACATGAACTCAATCTTGAAAACTTGATATCATACATCACCTTTTGTATTCATGGATTCGATCAAGAATCATAACATTAATTATAAACTAATAAACATGGGGTGTTGGGGTAGTTTGTGTATGAATCCAACGGAATCTCGTGAGTCCCATTAATACAAATCATGTTGCTGTGGTACCGGGCTGAAACGGTACAAATCATGTTGCTGTGGTACCGGGCTGAAACATTACAAATCATGAATTCACGAATGAGGGCCCGCGTTTCCGAGACCCTGGATGATAGCATGTTGGGTTTGGAATATTTCAATAACAATTGAAATCCCTCTATTTTGGGCCCGGGATTCCTTACCCCTGGACGATAGCCTTGGGTTCGAGAATACTTGAGATTGGTTGACATTCACACTTGAACTCACCGTTAATTGCTTTTACCCTTTTAGAGACCTTTTAGGACACTTACATTCACTTCATGTTCATTATACCTACACTCCACGGTCATGCTATACTTGTTTACTATGCTCATGTTATATTACCATGCTTATATAGTTGTCATTAACATTACCATGTTATACTTGTTTATATTTTATTTCCATTCATACTATATCACATGTCACCTTGAATATTCATTTATATACTTTCACATCCCACATTTCTTGGGGACTTAAGGAGCGTAAGTTCGCTGACGGGCATTCCTCCTATTTCTTTATTTCCTTGGAATGTTCGTCAGATAATCTAGAGATTGAGGAGATCGAGCCGAGTCAGGAGGATTACTCTTAGCTTGTGGAGTAGACCGACTACTAGTTCTTTCTTTTCAGTTTTTACTTCCTGTATGTTACCTATTTAGGCACTTTCTTTTATGCATTTTTGTTTTCAGACATCATGTATTCAGTTTGAAACTTGTGAAAGTTGGGAATGAAAATCTATAAAGTTGGATTTTCATTATCATGTCTTTTCTTGTCATTTTATATTGCTTATATACGCTTAGCGTATTTTTTCGAGAAATGACCTTCTCGGAATAAATACGTTGCGGGCTTGTCACAAGCCGTTACCGCTCTTTTGGGAAGCGGGGCATGACAGGTTTTATTGGTGGCCCATGCAGGTCCGTTCTGCATGAAGTCGTAAGCAATATGATATAAGAAAGATAAAATCCGACAATTTTTACATTCCTTCCCCTTTCATTTCTATTGAATCTATCATAATCCCTCTTCTCTATCCAAGGTGATGGCTTCCTTAAACCCGATCAATATCAACTAAGATACACCACCACCACCTACTTCTGCAACTCCCCTCACTGAACAGACGTTGCCCCTGGATGATAGCATGTTGGTTTTGGAATACTTCAATAACAATTGAAATCCCGCTATATTGGGCCCGTGATTCCTTACCCCTGGACGATAGCCTTGGGTTCGAGAATACCTTTAAGATTGGTTGACATTTACACTTCAACTCATGTTAGTTGCTTTTACCCTTTTAGAGACCTTTTAGTACACTTACATTCACTTCATGTTCATTATACTTACACTCCACGGTCATGCTATACTTGTTTACTATGCTCATGTTATATTACCATGCTTACATAGTTTTCATTAACATTACCATGTTATACTTGTTCATATTTTATTTCCATTCATCCTATATCACATGTCATCTTGCATATTCATATACTTTCACATTCAACCTTTCTTGGGGACTGTTCAGTCGAAAATATTGCATATTTGATGGAACATTTACCTTACTTTTGTTAAGTACTTAAAGGTGTTTATGGTAATTATGGTACATATGTGGGTTTATCTGCAAAATACTCTTTGTCATTTGTTTATACACTATACTTAACATTATGAAGGAAAATATATGCATATAATATTTATATGATATTTTGATAATTTAAATATCTATATCATATCAAATATCCTTAATCAATATTCTTAAAATATTGTATCATATAAAATAGTTAGGATAATATCTCAAAATAATAACAAATATTACTAATATTATGAATTGAGATATTGTGCAGAGTTAGCTCAGATTTGGAGATCGAGATATTCAAGATGTCGAGAATAAAATCTGCCGATAAAGTTGAATCGAATCGTATATCATAAAACGGCAGAGACTCAGAGGAAGATTTGAAGAATACAGACATCACAAAGATCTCCACGTGTCAACACCAACCAGAAGAAGAAGTTTCGTCACCTGATTCCACCAAGGCGCCGCCTAACTGCGGCCAAACTACCATTTGTGCGGTGGATCCGCGGCAGTATTGGGGCATTAGGATTTAAGATTTTTTTGGTGTAATCTTAACAACAAATCCTCATCTATGGAATCTAGGGTTTGTATCTTCTGTGACCATTTAAAGGACCGAGAGGTACACTTGAAAGATCATCAAACAGAAGAGATCAAGAGGTCCAAGACGATCCATGCATCCAGGTTAATCATCAGTTGTTCATATAATTCCTACGAGACAAAGATCGGGAGCATAAACTATGGTTCTTGTACTCTAAATTCGTCAGATTTGTAAATGATAGTTGATTAATAAAATGGTAGATCTTTAGTTTAGTTCTTCGCATTTTACTTTCTGCATCACTTTCTGCATTTACAATATGATCTCCTTCTTCATCTTCTCTTCTATCTTAACCATGCGCGAGTAATTCCTCGCTTGATACGGTTCGTACAATTAGGGTAGATCAATGGATGATAAAATATCTTAACATCTTTTACAACTTATAAAGTTTATAAACTTTACCAAAATAAATGTTAACATCTTTATCGGGAGCGCTATCAATTTATTGATAGTCTCGACCGTGATTTGAGATTAGATTAACACTTGTTTTGGTAAAGGCTAGACATGAATAGAGGTCAATAAAAAATAAGGGTTAAGAGTAGAAACCATATTCCCTCCAAAAACCCTAATCCGCATTCACCATTATCGATCTAGTTGTAAATCTATTGAAAGATAAATGAAGTCATCTTTAATTAATCATCCATTACTACTAATTTCTATGAACCCTACAAGCCCTTTCTTTATAGATTCTACATCAGTATATCGTAGATCTACAACTAATCACTCCTTTTTTCAATCAACTCGTTTAAAGCAAGTACAAGATTCGACGTTTCCCTGAGTATGACCCGTACTCATCGCGGCTAGCTACTAGCGACACCGTTATTGATTGCGGTTATTACTTTACTTTACAAAAACACTTTTCCAAAATACAGAATCAATCAAATGGCACAGTTGCCGAGGATACGTGCGTAATTGTTTTTCTTGCTATTCGTGTTGAATTTTTATAAAATCCAGAAAACATATTATAAAAGAGAACCAAAACCGCAACTTGCATATTTAACGATTATTGTGCGAATTTTGCAAGGGTATCTGGAGTCACAGGAACGAGCAATTGGAGATTCAGAGATTTTTTACAAAGCCCAGAGAAGCAAAGGAGGCCACTTAAGAAAATTAGTTAAACGATTCCACCATACCGCAGCGGAACAGTGGCATACGTGAGCAAAGTGCGGCGGAACCGTGGCTCTGTGGTGGGTTCAGGTCGCCAAAATCGTCTGGTATCTTCTTCATATTTTTCTCTCTCCTCTAGAAATCCAATAATATAATTTTCTGCACGATTCTTTGCAAAAAGCGCCGCACAAAAATCTTTTGCGTGTTTTGATATTGGTTTGTTATTTTTTGCATATTTCTAAAACGGACTTTAAGGGGCAAGACCAAAATTCAAATTAGGTGGGGATTTCATCACCCTTCCTAAGCCCACAAAACACAAAACAAGTATCCGCGTAACCCTACATTAATTAAAATATATCTAAACCAAGACTCTAAGGACCGTCGCGCTCAATTAGGACAGAGTAGGGTCATGGGTAATCTATCGCTTATCCGCATTTCCCTTGTGGTGTCAAGGCAAGTGTGACTAAGGAAAGTGGTTACTTAATTAGTACCACTATTTTCGGTGATTCGTATAGCGGATACCTCCCACTTACCTGGCACTTACCTGGCCACAGGAGCGATAAAGAGGTGGTAGAGGATTGATCCTGCGACTTGTCCTTTGGAAGTCTAAGAGCGGTCTAGTGCTTGACCTAGGTGACCTTAGTTCTAGGGTTGATTATGCATTTTGTGATTTGTCGAGTCAAGCCTCATGTCTGACACTTTTTCAAAACAAACCATTTAAAAATCGTTCTCACACACGCTGTCACGTGCGCTAAACCCGCTTAGTGCATGATCGGCTGGACACGGGATTCTAGTACCCGTCTTGTCTGCATTTCTTCTATCGACTCCAAAGTCGGCACTTCTTCATCTTCTTTTTTCCCTCCACCCACCATATCAACCGAGATGGACGGTTCTCCATCATATTTTACCAACACACCCCTGCCACTACCCGTAGGTGCGCAGAATACACCGTACATTCTCTTCAAGAAAGATACTACCCGATACGCGGTCCCCTTCCTACTTCTCTATCTATTCCACCAGCCAATGGGGATAATTTCGAAATTAAACCCCACTTCATCAACATATTGCCTAAATTTCATGGGCTTGAGTCTGAAGACGCATACGTTTTTATCACCAAATTCAAAAACGTATCCGCAATGATGGGCACTACACAACTTTCTATGGATGCTATGAGATTACGTCTTCTCCCTTTTACCTTGTGCGGCCTAGCAGAAAAATGGCTTTATAGCACTACCGCACATTCTATCGCCAAATAGGACGAATTCGTTATAGTATTTCTTAAGAAATTTTATCCCAATCACAAGACTGCCCGTGTTC